>BSQW01000005.1:10796180-11996180 GCA_030161315.1 Eutrema japonicum | reverse complement strand
AATAGAGATATCATATCAAAAAAGTCACCAACCTCAAAATTCTTTTTTGCAACTCCCACAACAACCAATTGAAGTTGATGAGCAAAACAATGAACATAATATGCCGATGTGTTTTCCCTTAAAATTAGTGACCTTAATCCATTGAATTCACCCTTCATATTGCTTGCCCCATCATAACCTTGTCCTCTCAGCTTTTTAATACTCAACCCAAGTTTAGCAAACAAAGAATCAATAGCAGATTTCAGAGTCGTTGAAGATGTCTCGAACACATGTGTAATGCTAATGAATCTTTCTTTGACTATCCCACATTTATCAACAAACCGAAATACCACTGTCATTTGTTCTTTATCAGAAACATCAGCAGACTCATCCACCAATAAACCAAAAACATCATGACCAATTTCTTCAATAATAGATTTGATTATCTCTTTTGCAAAGCAATGCAAATGTCTTTTTGAATCTTCGAAGACACCATCTGATTATTTCCAGGAGCATTCTATAAGACAACCTTACTCATAACTTCATTTTGTTCAGCAATGTATTTCAAATGTTCCACAAAGTTCCCTCTATTAGCAGATGTTTTTGACTCATCATGACCACGAAAAGGCAGACCTTGCCGCAATAAGTATATGGAAACATCAATTGATGCATTCAACCGAATCAGATACTCATTCTTCGCAATATCATTCTGCTTATGCAAAGCATGCTCGATAGACTGCTTTTGTTTCATCAAGTTTTCACACTTCATAACTGCATTATTGTGAAAACTATTAACATGTCCCACATGTTCTGAAATTCTCTTAAACTTATTCCAATTAGAGAAACCTTCGGTGGTCCATGCATCGTTTTTTCCGCCTATACCATTAGTGTCTCTGAACAAGTAACAACATAGGCAAGAAGCAGTTTCTTTCTTCACACTATACTCTAACCAGTTACTATATTGATCAAACCAAGCAGGATTAAATCGCCTAATTGTGCCTCCTATCGATTTTTGTTTAAAAATATGACCACGAGGTTGGCTAGGGCCTCTAATCCAATATTTACTAATTACCTTATCTCTTTGATTCGGATGATATTCTGATATTCTTTTCCGATCAGCATGATCCCATGGTAGATCATCTAAATCACAAAAAGATGAAGATGGTGCTTTTCTTTTCAAAAACTTTTCCATTGATTCGTCTGGAAAAAGAAACTAAATCATTAAGTATCTTAATACAAAAAACAACATAAGAACAAGTAAAACAACAACCTATTTGTTTAATATTTAGTAAAATAATTATGTTTTAATTCACTTAATCACTATTCACTATTCACTAACGGATAAGAAACTAAATTAAATAACATGGAGAACTTATCTTAGATTAAGTTAACGTAAGAACAATACTAAATAAGAATTAGCTTTTTCAAATTAGTAGTGAAAGCTATATTGTAATATAGCTGACGAACGATTCATTACTAAATTAATTAGAAATCAAAATAAAATTGACTTACTCAATAAGAGAAGGAAGGAAATTATAAAGAAAGCTGAAGCGATTGTCTGACCCAACAAAAAAAAAAAACTGAAGCGACTTTCGATAGAAAGATGAAGCAATTAGGTTTATTGGTCAGTTGTTTAAAAAATTTAAGTTAAACACGTCAAATCAAAAAATAAAAAAATAAAAAACTTAAATTAAACATTAATTCTGAGCGTTTCTAAACATTTTTATAGGAGAAGTCCATATTAAAAATATGAGTAATGTTTAGAATTTGCTTATAAATCAATATAAATAAAATAAGGTTGCAAAACAATTATTTTATGGGTTCAATATCAATTTTGGGCTGGTGTCAATAATAACAAACACAAATAAAATATAAAGAAATTTCCAAAACATACCGTGTCAATTGACACCATATCTATGTAAGTGGGTTCGCCACTGGATGTGTGTGTATTTTTATATACATCACTAAAGGTTTGGATAATTAAATGATTGGAATCTACATAATTTGTGAAATTGTAAGTTGTTGGTAAATCATAAGATATATTGGAAGATTCATCATTTATTTTTGCTATCTTTTGGCAAGTGAATTGCTGTGTGGAAGTAGTCTTAGATTGTCAACACACGATTGTCAATTAATTATAACCAAAAATGTTGGAGGTGGGCTTAGCACTCCCAATTACCTAGGCCCAACTCAACAAAAGGCTCTTCTCGGAAAGTGGCCTTTCCCGTTTTAAGCCAACCAAGGGTCGACGTCCGACCAAGGAAGAAACCGAGCTGCTACCCCGAGCTCCTCCCTTATGCTTGCCCCGAACTACCGAGCTGCTACCCCGAGCTCCCGTCAGCATATTACCAACTCCGGACAGTGAGGCCAAGGAGGAAACGACACGTGCAGGGCAGTTGGTTGAACAGTACGCTATCCCCGTAGGAGTATGGTGTCGAGCTCGACATCTTATCAACTCTGCACAGAGACCAAAGGAGGAGGCGACGCGTGGAAGGAAGCCCGCTGAACAGTGTGCTATCTCCGTAGGAAGATGGCGCCGAGCTCATCATGACCTATCCAACGGAGAAGCTGGGGCGCGCTTCTCGAAAAACCTTACCTGCGGAAGACGCTGAAGGTGACACGTCGCCCCGGAACTTCGGGGAACAGGAAGTCAACCCCCGCTATATATACCCTTTGGCGTGCATTTATGAAGTCGGACATGAATTACTCTCTCTCTCTTTAGATATTATACCCGACCTCTCTGTATTGTAACAAAGCAACGCCGTTTAGAACACCGAACTGGATTCATGTCGGAACTAGTTCGTAAATCTAAACCGTTCCTCCTTTTCGATCATTAATACAAAGAACACGGTCCCCGACCAGTTCATCACAATTCCCGACCTCTTTTCTCTCAATCCCGATCTGCCCAAAAGTCAAGTTGACTCGTTCTATTAACGGAAATCTCGCCTCCCAACTCCCTAATCTATCTTTAAACATCGTTAGTGATCTTCTGGATCAACAATTGACGCTAGAAGGAGGGGGTTTGAGGAAATTTTTACACGCAAAGAGTAGCTCGGCAAATGTCGGGAATTTTTTACACGCAAAGAGTAGCTCGGCAGATAAGTGCCAAGTTTATTTCATTTTTTTATCATTTTCTTTCTCTTTGAACCAATCTCATCTCGCCATACACTCGACAAAATAAGTACCGAGCCTAGCCTAGTACTTAAGCTTAAGAGTCAGCAAAGCCGAGCTCACACTCGACAAGATAAGTACCGAGTCTAGCCTCGTACTTAAGCTTAAGAGTCATCAAAAGCCGAGCTCATCTCGCAATGCATACGATCAACAAGTGTTGAGCCTAGTCTCGCACTTGCGCATAAGATTTTAAACACTAATCAAGTTCACCCTTACTTGCAGGTTAATGTATACCGAGCTGAGACTTGTTTCGTCCGCCGACTTCGACACTCGTTCGCCGAACTTGGGGGAGGGCTATTGTAGGTGTGGGCATGAGCACACTCCCTTTTTCTTTTTCTTTTTACTGTTCACAACCTGCCGGGCACTGTTCACACCATGTCCGGTACTGTTCACAACATGTCATATACTGTTCACGACATGCACATCACTGTTCACGACATGCCCGGCACTGTTCACTACATGTCCGGTACTGTTCACGATATGCCTTGTCAACTTCACGTCATCCTCAAAAAGCGGAGAGCGGTATGCTTAACTCCCACTATAAATACCCCCTTGGAGTTCATTGTCAAAGGCATCCCATTCTCAGCTCTTCCACTCCGACATGACGGCTGACGGCTGAGGACCCGACCTGACGCTTGACGGCTGATGGCCTACCGACCTGACGGCTTGACGGCTGACGTCTTGCCGACCTGCCAACCTGACAGCCTGACACGGCTTGCCGACCTGACGGCCTGACGACTGACGGCTTGCCGACCTGACGGCCTGACGACCCGACTTGACCGCTGACAGCCTGCCGACCTGACGACCTGCCGATCTGACGGCCTGACGGCTGACGGCTGATGGCTGACGGCCTGCCGACCTGACGGCCTGCCGACCTGACGGCCTGCCGACCTGACGGCCTGACGACTTGACGACATGACGGCTGACAGCCTGCCGACCTGACAGTCTAACGGCCTGACGACTTGCCGACCTGATGGCATGACGGCATGCCGACCTGACGGCCTGTCGACCTGAAGGCCTGACGGCCGACGGCTTGCCGACCTGCCGACCTGATGGCCTGACACGGCCTGCCGACCTGCCGACCTGACACGGCCTGACGGCCAGCTCTTCGCAGCTCTTTGCAGTTCTCCCAACTCCCTGCTCTCCCGAGCTCTCCTGACGAGCTCCCAGCTCTCTGCAGCTCTCCCGAGCTCCCTAGTTCCCTAATTCCTCACACACGCCTCGTCAACAATGAACTACGAATGACTTGATCCCCAACCCGGGGTACGAAGGCAGTCCTCCGGGCACATCTATAAAACACATCTTCCTCCTCATTTGCCGACCGGAACGCAACCGGCTCTATCTTAACAGAAAATCCCCGAACCTCCCTGATACAAATTGATTTGTGGGAGACGTGCTCAAACACGTTCCAACAATTAGAACAGTTCAATCGCGACAATAATGACGGTCCCGCTTCCAAAAGTACTATCGGAACAGGAGACTCTGGCCCAAACGACGGCCTCACCATCAGCTCAAGCAACGACAGCTTCACCACCAGTTCCTCCAAATCAGCCCCTCAGAACTCCGTCCCCGGCCCCAGGATCCACTCCGCTCGACAGTTCCGCCACTCAAAATACGCTACATACGCCAGAAGACCAGCCCACTCTGTCCGCCGTAATGCATACCTTGCTCGCCAGAATAGACGAGCTCACGCGAACCACCGACCAACGGTTCGCCACACTAGCGGCCTCCCGCGACCGGTCAGACAACACCAGATCTCCCGCTGTTCAAATCAGAAAGCCGATCTCTCGGGCAGATACCCTACGCCTCCAGAGAAATTTATTCGGAGACTCGCCGTCAGAATCCGAAGGACCGGCCGGACGATTCGCCCCAACGGCAGATGGTTTCGCAGACGACGAAGCACACTCTCGACGTTCCAGCTCGGAGCGTGCCAGGGACGCCGAATTCGAAGTTATGAAGGAGATGATCCGTGCAATGTCTTCTAATATTCACCGAGCTGCCAGCGCGGCTCCAGAAATAGACCGCATCCTGAGGGAAACGCAAAACACGCCATTCACGCTCCGGATAGCATCTATCCCGCTCCAGCACCTCGGCAAACTCAAGATCCCGCCGGACGCAGGCAATACCGACCCGGCCTAGTATCTGACAGCATTCACCATCGCTATGGGACGCGCGCACTTCGCCCTAGATGAGCATGAGGCCGCCCACTGCCACTTTTTTGTAGAGAATCTTACTGGTTCTGCCCTGACATGGTTCTCACGGCTGAAAACACACTCCATCGACAGCTTCAGGGATCTCTCCACCATCTTCCTCGAGCACTACTCTATATACATCATGCAGTCTGCGTCTAGCGCCGACCTCTGGGCGTTGAGCCAAGGAGCGAAGGAGTCGCTCAGGTCTTTCATCGAACGCTCGAAGGCCACGGCCTCGCAAAGCAACGTCACAGACGAATCAGTGCTTCCCGCCCTGAGAAAAGGCCTACGGGCCGACATGAAGCTCAACAGGCCGCGCTCGATAGAGGATGCCTTACACCGCGTCGGGCTCTACGTCGAGCTCGAGGAAGAAAAAGTGGCCGAGTCAAAAAGCAACTCCTCGGACAAGGCTCCGGTGCCAAAAGAGCGACCCCAGGACGGGTATTACGACGACGAGTACCAACGCAGTATAGGAAAGCAGGCCGCCGCATTCCTCGTCAACGAATCGCCGGCCGTCCACCACATGAATGACCCCGCTCTCTTCTCCAATCCCGCGCCGAAACTGCCCTGGAACAAATATGTGCGCGACCCCAATAAAAAGGACCAGCGCCCCGATGAGCCAAAAGACAAGGAGCCTCGGGCAGAGGAGCAGTACGACAGGACGGCCTTCTGCGATTTTTATCAAAGGAAATGACACACGACCTCGCATTGCCGCGCCCTCCAAGAGGTCCAGCTGAACCAATATCAGAGGGGGGAAATCCGCGTACCCGAACAGTTGCGCCCGCGAGCCCGGGACGCCGACCGACGTCAGCAGCGTGACAACCGAGGTCACGAGGATAACCGGGCTAGGCTTGATAACCGCGTCTAGAACGACGGCCGTTGCCAGCGGTCTCCCTCCCGAGACCAAGAAAGGGGCAGGTCACCCCCCCCCCCCTGGCGCGAACATTGATAGGAATGATCATGGGAGGGCTCCTCTCGTGCAACGACTCGATACGATCCATCAAGCAGCATGAGAGAAGGACCGACGCCTCTCTCAATTGGCACTCTGGCCCAGAAATTGACGCGCAAGACACGAGTAAGAAGGGGATCTGCTTCAACCCCACAATGACCCTCTCGTCGGGGGGTACATCAACCCCACAATGACCCTCTCGTCGTGCGAATTCGCGTGGCCGACTGTGACGTCAACGGGGTCCTCGTCGACACAGGCAGCTCGGTTTAATACCCTAAAAAGTACTAAAGCAGTTGCTGCAGTAAATCAGGGGTCGAACACAAGAACTCAAGAATCACTCAATAGATTCTATAGATCAGAAATAAGCTAAACCAGATGATGTAATTGAAAAGCAGAGTTGCAAGTAAAACGTTTGTAAATTCAATTGGAGGAATGTAGGCTTAGGGTATTTCTCAGGAAATCAATGAATGCAGCTAAGTTAGCTAACAGGATCCAGATTAAGCACTGTTCTAGAACTCAAATCACTAAAATATAGTTAACCAACTCTCGTTGCGAAAACTATCTAAATCTAAATCCTAGAAATTCCAAATCTCTTTGCGAATCCTAAAATCTAAATCAGCTTTAAAATCAGGTTTGATATGTTCACAAATCAATTAAACCAAATCTCTTTGCGAATAATCAATTTGCTCACCTAAGGTTCTATCAGGTAATTAATCGCACTCTCGTGCCTAATTAATTATCCTAAGATCTAAGTTCCAGATTCGTCAACCTAGAATTAGCTTTGAGAACAACCTAAGGCGAAGAACTAATTTAGATAGTGAATCCTAACAGATAATCAACCTAGCATTCAAAGAAATCCCTATGAGAAAACCCTAAACCTAACAGGTGATCTACTCAGACATGGATATTAAATTAATAAACATGTTGAATAAATACTCTTATATTAAATCAGAAAGAGAAACAAGGTTTTGAGATCTGATCTCGGACGAAGGGAAACCAGACTTGTCTCTCCCCAAAATCTCTCTTAAACCTAAGCAATAATAAAAGCATCGCCTAAACAATGGCTGTAAAATCCTATTTATAACCTAAATCACGATTTGGGGCCTTCTTGTAATTATCAAAGTCTTCTGGGTGCTTTTTGCAATTCTTCAAACTTCATTAAGTCGCGACTTTGAAATCTGCTTCGATGGGTATCGATCGATACCAGGGGGTATCGATCGATGCTCGGTGCTCAGATCGGGCTCTTAGTCATCAGACTTCAGTCTCGCTCCAGAATGCTCCAGAAAAGCTCCAATAATTCCAATTAAGCTCCAGACGTGCTATAACCTGTGAAAGACTCTAAAAGACTCCAAAACACAAGAAAAGACTCTATAAAAGGACTTATATCATGGCCTAAATAGGGTAAAAACCATGATATATCAACTCCCCCAGACTTAGCCTTTTGCTTGCCCTCAAGCAAATAGAAGACTAAACCAGAAAAAGAGGTTTGAAAACGTAGAGACTCACCTGTTCCTGAACCATCGAAAAGACCCTTTTCCCAAGTACCCAAATGTCACCTGATCAGCTTTCGATCTAACCACCATGTACTTCTCCGTAGACATTTGCAGCTTTTCCAGACTCCACACAAAATCCCACAGCATTATTCAAGTAAAGCCCTCATCGCCAGTTTCATCTCTGCAGCTAATTTTTAAGAACCTTCTAGACTCTTTACCAGACAATATCTTGACAAAGGAACCACCCTTTTCACACTTCTTTTGTATCAATTTCTCTCCCCCAGACTTATTTCTTATTATGTTCTATTTATTATTTTTTTATTTTCAGCTTAGCATATACATATCAAGGTAGGAGACGCGAGTATTGATGGTGTTTGCCACCAAATCCCCGGTTCTTCCCTCTCTATGTATCAAAGGATGTAGGCGAATAATGGCATCATAGGAAAATCCTAGCCTCGCTTCCAATCCTTTGTGTGATCATCCCTTCTTAAGTAGAATAATGGGATCGCTGGAAATTTTCCTAACCCTCTACTCAGAAGAAAATCATTTCAATCTTTTATGCTCTTAATCTATCAACTTATTTCAGGGGAGAGAGATACCATAATTCTAAACACACGGGTTCCTTTATCAGATATGAATGATGAATCAAGCTCTATGAACACTAACCACATTGATGAAGTGCTCAAATTTGGCTCAGGCTTCAGAAGAACTCTGCTGGAGACATGGATGTTTTCTAGTCAACTGGTCAGCCTTTGGATTTTTCATTAGTCGATTCAAAGCTGATCCTGTAACACTGTGCACTCAAAAACAAAATCAAATCAATAGGTTCAAGCACAGGATCATAATCTCCAACAAATTTTGACTCAATAAAACAGTTTTGACTCTATAAAACGACTGACTCTAAGAAAAACAGAAACAATGTCAGCAGACACCTCCCCCAGACTTGAACAACACTGTCCTCAGTGTTATCTAGCCTAGAGTTGGTGAACAAAAACAAATGAACTGAGTGGATTTTTGGAGATGAAGAACCGTACCTGTACAGGGTATCGATCGATACTAGGCAGTATCGATCGATACCAGCCGTATTTCGACACAAAGATTTAAAAATCAGTGGTGTCGAGTTGCTTAACCAGGGAAAACGTTCCATTGTGTTAGAAGGTAGCACTGTTAGGAACACTCAAAAACAGGTTAAAAGCAACATGGTAGATCAAAGATGAATCCAAGGTAGTCAAATGCAAAAACAGACAGTGACATAAGTTCAACAGAAGAAAACAAAGAGAAAGAAAGAAAGAAAACAAACGTAAAGATCAGATAAGACTAATCCTGCGTCTCCTCGGAATCGCTCTCATCATCAGCAGCAGGTGCGGTGTGTGAAGGTCCAGGCTGGGACGATGGATCAGTGTCAGTCGTGCAGCGGCAACGAACAGCAGCCCAGATGCTCCTCAAGCTGGAGATCATAAATCTCTGGAAGGCAGCTGGCTCCATCGGAACATCTGTGTCTGCAGGCCACTGTGGCTCAGGAATAGGTGTGTATGGGGCAGCCTGTGTACGTCCTCTCTGACGTGAAGTGGATGGGATACCAGCAGGTGGACGAACCTGTCGTCGAGTCGCAGAGAGCGAAGTCAGGAGCTCTGCAGGAGGCTCGAAACGAAGCAGAGTGGGATCCTCAGATAGGTCTGTCAAATCCCTAGCAGGTAGCTGTACCAGAAAGCTCCCATCGGATCGGTTAAGAATCCACTTCCTCCCGGGCTTCAACCACTTAAGGTTCCGCATGTGAGCTTCGTCCAAGTATCGACGCGAAGTGACAATCGAGCAGCTGGTAGTGCTGATGCCGAGGTGCTCGAAGACAGGTGTTAGAAGACTACCAATAGTCTCCTTCTTCGTGCTCGTGCCTGTGAATGGCTTGATCTTCAGAGAGACCAAATGATGTGCAAAGACAGCTCCAAGGTTAACATCTTCCAGCTCAGGCCACTCAAAATCCTGCTCAGGGATGATGTCTCTGACAGCCAGAAACAAAAGCAGAAGCTCAGATACTCTCATCTTGTTAGGCTCCATCTTGCACAGAAGAGTAGTGCTCAGGATCCTAACGAAGCATCGCAGGACTGGATGTCGAATGTCCATCTGAGTGGACGTCTTAGAGTCATAGACACCGTTCCCAAACCATGCCCAGAATCCGCGCATGTCAGGATGAGAAGCTGGAAGAGCAGACCTCCTGCGGTCCCGTCGAAACCCGTACATATCACAGAGATCAGGGAGTGAAATCCTGTGCCTGACTCCGCGAGCCATGAAAGATAGGGTGCCATCTTGTGCGTCTCGCAGGGCCTCGTCTGAATAGCTGACACGAGCCGTCGCCATGAACTGACGAACCAAGTCTGGGTAAAGGTCACGCTGCTGTGTAGCCATGTGACCGAAACCAATTCGCTCGAGTAGACGAGCCAAATCTGAGTCAAGACCCAGCTGATGTAGAGAGACTCCGTCGATAAACCTAGTAGGCTCGATGGTGACACCCAACCACGCGTTGTAGAACAGCGTGTCGAAATCGTCCCATTCCTCAGAAATGGGTCTAAAGGCGGTGTCGTCACTCAAGGCATGCGCCTTCTCCTGTCCATCCCAATCTCGCTGACAAGGGATCCTGGCCTTCTCGTTCAGCTTAGGCCAAGGACTTCTGCGTGGGACTGCAGGATTATCCGTAGTAGGCGGGTTAGAGCTCGATGCGCCTGTAGTCCTGGCTCTCTTGGACTGAGATGCCATTTGGCCATGGGGTATCGATCGATTTGGTATTTGGTCGACACGGGATGGTGTCGATCGACACATGTGTGGAATGAAGTTCCTCTTAGGGCACTGAGTATCGATCGATACTATGCAGTATCGATCGACACTCATCGCGGAAATCTGCTTCACGTTTTGACACAAGACACGAAACTAAAAATAAACAAAGATAGAAAGGTTTATGTACATACTTACCAGTGGGTTGCCTCCCACCAAGCGCTTGTTTTACGTCGCGAGCTTGACTGTACTGGCGATCAGTCAGGAGAAAGGTGAGAACTTGCGTCGAAACAAGCTCCACGATTCGATATCGCCAACGTCAGAGTTCTGCTCAGCATGTGTTCCACGAACTCCGGTCCTTTTTCTTTCAGCTCTGAGGTGAGAAGTACTCTTGCTTTGGAAAATGGCTTTGAATTACCCGTGCTTTTCACCTTATAATGGATCGAGTCACCATCGCATCTCTGAGGTTTCAAAATCACAGAAGGAGTACTCTTCACTTCTTCGCACTTTTCCTGGTCCTTTGTCATAACCATTTCAGCATCTTTCTTGATTGGGGTAGAAGGACCATCTAGAATATCCGTGACAGTTGTTGCGTCAGGAGGTTCTCCCAAAAGATCATTCATCAGCGTATCTCCTGTGACAATGGTGGTGCAAGAGATATGTGTAGGAGTTCTCCTAACAGGTATGGCATCGTAGTACACCTCCTTGTCAATATATGAGAACGAGATCTTCTTGCTTGGCGTATCCATGATCGCACCAACCGTGGCCATGAACGGTCTTCCCAAGATCAATTGCGTAGTAGAATTTGCACTCATCTCAATAACTTGAAAATCGGTAGGGACCATGCAACTTCCTACTGTGACAAGCAAATCGGCGATTGCACCATATGGAGTAGAGGTAGACGAATTCGCGAATGTGATAGACGTCTTGGGAGATCGAATATCAGCTCCCAATCGCTCTGCAATTGCCTTAGACATAACATTAACGCTAGCTCCTGAGTCAACGAGAGACTCTTCGAATTTAGCTCCAGAGATAGAGCATGGAACTGAGAAAATTCCTGGGTCTGCCCGTTTAGTCAGCTGCGCCAGAGGAGGTGGTCGAGGATACGGTAATTTAGGATTGTAGCTCCTTTGCTCAATCAGATCAGGCGTCTGCATACTCTCCGGCTCAATCTGCGAGGGGTATCGATCGATACCAGGTCGGGTGTCGATCGATACTCTGGGTTCTGACACGTTTCGAGAAACGATTTGGATTGGTATCGATCGATACTTGGTGGTGTCGGTCGATATCTTGACGATTTCAGAATCCTCCTCGTCGTTCTTGGTAGAATTTGCTACAAGCCTGGCAGTCTGGGCTAACTGTGTATCCAAAATCGTCTGACGAACACTGAGAGCTTCGATTTTGCTATTCAGATCAGAGTACAAGGTATCCAATCTCCCATTGAAGGTCGCTGTCATCTGCTGCTGTCCGTGAAGGAGCTGTTCAAGCATGGATTCTATCCTGTGTTCAGAAGATCTGGGTGGTGCGGATGTGTATCTATGCCTTTGATCTGGAGGTCCATCTCTACCCACGTAGTTGACATGTTCCACTGCATTCTCTTCAGCAAAATAAACATTCTTCTTCTGCTTGCTCATCAACAGATTTTGCACCGAATCCAGTTTCGCATGCACTTCAGCAATCTGCGCACCCTCCATGTTTTCAGCTTGCTTCGTTCGCTCAAGATCTGCATTCTTGGCGCTATGGCTAGATGCAAAGTTTTCGATCAGCTGGTAAGCATCGTCAGGATATCTGGTAAAGAAGTTTCCATTGCTAGCAGAATCCAATGCCATCTGGTACCGACAATCAATTCCTCTGAAAAAGAATTTCAGCAACTGAACCATGTCGAAACCATGATGCGGACAGTCCTTCTGATAAGATCTAAATCGCTCCCAAGCAACCTTAAGTCCTTCAGTTCTTCCCTGAGAGAATTTAGAGATCTTGTTCCTGATTTCCTCGGATCTCGCATCATCGAAGAAGTTGCTCAAGAAAGCACTCTTGATCTCTTCCCAGGTAGTCAGTGATCCAGGAGGTAGCTGCCTCAGCCAGTAAGTAGCTTCCCCACCAAGAGAGTATGGGAAGAGCTTGCAGAAGAGATAATCGTAGGACACTCCATTGCTCTTGATGCTAGTGACCAAGTCCTCGAATTTCTCTACATGATCCATTGGATGCTCATGAGGCAAACCATGGAAGAGATGCTGTCCTACTAGAGTGTAGTAAGCAGGCTTCAGCTCAAAGTCATTCCGCTCATACGCAGGGGGACGAATCGCAGAGCGATTGGCGAAAAATTGCTCTGGCCTGTTGTGTTCACCAATCGTTCTACCACGATTAACCACAGCATCCCTTGCGTCCCTAGCGGCATTCTCAGCGACAACAGGAGCAGGTGGAATGACAATCCCCTCTCCATCCAGACGTTGTCCTTGCTCATTGCACAACCGACCCTGTTGGTCCCTGTAAGCTCCAGCAGCATCACGAACCAACCCGACTTGATTGTTGTTCATCTTAGCTGACTTCTTTGCTTTCCTGTTTGTGCGTTCCACTTGTGCTAGCTGTTCCAGTGATAGATCAACTAGCGGAGTACTCTTTTTGCTTCTGGTTTCAAGATTATGCATGCACCTGAAATCACAAGTAAAGAGCGTAAGTAACTGAAATTTACGACGGGTATCGACCGATACTCAAGGGTATCGATCGATACTCGGGCGATTTAGACGAATTTCCTAGCTAAAATCTAACGGCGAATTGAGTCCCCGGCAACGGCGCCAAAATTGATATGCTCAATTTAATACCCTAAAAAGTACTAAAGCAGTTGCTGCAGTAAATCAGGGGTCGAACACAAGAACTCAAGAATCACTCAATAGATTCTATAGATCAGAAATAAGCTAAACCAGATGATGTAATTGAAAAGCAGAGTTGCAAGTAAAACGTTTGTAAATTCAATTGGAGGAATGTAGGCTTAGGGTATTTCTCAGGAAATCAATGAATGCAGCTAAGTTAGCTAACAGGATCCAGATTAAGCACTGTTCTAGAACTCAAATCACTAAAATATAGTTAACCAACTCTCGTTGCGAAAACTATCTAAATCTAAATCCTAGAAATTCCAAATCTCTTTGCGAATCCTAAAATCTAAATCAGCTTTAAAATCAGGTTTGATATGTTCACAAATCAATTAAACCAAATCTCTTTGCGAATAATCAATTTGCTCACCTAAGGTTCTATCAGGTAATTAATCGCACTCTCGTGCCTAATTAATTATCCTAAGATCTAAGTTCCAGATTCGTCAACCTAGAATTAGCTTTGAGAACAACCTAAGGCGAAGAACTAATTTAGATAGTGAATCCTAAC
Source organism: Eutrema japonicum (assembly GCA_030161315.1). Lineage (NCBI taxonomy): Eukaryota > Viridiplantae > Streptophyta > Magnoliopsida > Brassicales > Brassicaceae > Eutrema > Eutrema japonicum. The sequence goes on along the minus strand of BSQW01000005.1, from coordinate 11,982,252 downwards.
AGATAATCAACCTAGCATTCAAAGAAATCCCTATGAGAAAACCCTAAACCTAACAGGTGATCTACTCAGACATGGATATTAAATTAATAAACATGTTGAATAAATACTCTTATATTAAATCAGAAAGAGAAACAAGGTTTTGAGATCTGATCTCGGACGAAGGGAAACCAGACTTGTCTCTCCCCAAAATCTCTCTTAAACCTAAGCAATAATAAAAGCATCGCCTAAACAATGGCTGTAAAATCCTATTTATAACCTAAATCACGATTTGGGGCCTTCTTGTAATTATCAAAGTCTTCTGGGTGCTTTTTGCAATTCTTCAAACTTCATTAAGTCGCGACTTTGAAATCTGCTTCGATGGGTATCGATCGATACCAGGGGGTATCGATCGATGCTCGGTGCTCAGATCGGGCTCTTAGTCATCAGACTTCAGTCTCGCTCCAGAATGCTCCAGAAAAGCTCCAATAATTCCAATTAAGCTCCAGACGTGCTATAACCTGTGAAAGACTCTAAAAGACTCCAAAACACAAGAAAAGACTCTATAAAAGGACTTATATCATGGCCTAAATAGGGTAAAAACCATGATATATCACTCGGTCTATCTCATCTTTAAAGATACCCTGGCTAGGATGAATCTAAACGGAGCCGCGGTCAAGCCGCTCTCTATCCCATTAACTGGCTTAGCCGGAAACACTGTCAACGGAATCGGCACCATCGAATTACCGGTCTACGTAGGCCGGGTCACCAAAATCGTCAAGTTCGTGGTCTTCGATACCACCCCGATCTACATCATCATTCTTGGAACCCCATGGCTGCACTCGATGAAGGCAGTCACTTCAACATACCACCAGTGCCTCAAGTTCCCCAACCAGGCCGGGACATATACTCTCCGGAGTAACCAGAGTGTCTCTCGCGCTTGTTTCGCCATCGAACACAAGCTACGCCACGCTGCGCCGGCCTGCTTAACAATCAATGCACATCAGCCCGGTGAGCCAAATAACCAGGACCTCCTGGGCTGGGACATAGTCGCACAGGTTAACATTGATCCGCGCGACCCTACCCGCTTCGTCGGCATCGGAGCCGACCTAGAAGGAATCATCAAGGAAGAGCTGGTTTAGTTCCTAGGGCAGAACGTCTCCACCTTCGCTTGGTCAACGGGCGACATGCCTGGCATCGACCCGGCGACTTGCAGCCACGAGCTCAACGTGGATCCGACCTTCAGGCCAATCAAGCAGAAGCGACGAAAGCTAGGTCCTGAGCGCGCACAGGCCGTCAACGACGAAATAGAAAGGTTGACTGCGACTGGCTCGATTACCAAGGTCAAATATCCGGACTGGCTAGCCAACCCGGTAGTGGTCAAAAAAAGAATGAGAAATGGAGGGTCTGCGTAGATTTCACAGACCTCAACATTGCCACGCTCGAAAGACAACTTTCCGCTCCCCCGAATCGACCAGGTCGTCGAAGCTACCACCGGGAACGAGCTACTCTCCTTTATGGATGCCTTCTCGGGATACAACCAGATCCCGATGCACCCCGATGACCAGGAGAAAACCGCATTCATCACGGACCGCGGGACCTATTGCAACAAGGTGATGCCCTTCGGGCTCAAGAATGCCGGAGCCACCTATCAGCAGCTTGTAAATAAGATGTTCGCCGACCAGATCGGCCGCACTATGGAAGTTTATATAGACGACATGCTGGTAAAGACCCTAGTAGCGAGCGACCACGTCGCTCACCTCCGGTCCTGCTTCCGAACGTTGAATGAATACAACATGAAGTTGAACCCGGCCAAGTGTTCCTTCGGCGTCACGTCGGGTGAATTTCTCGGGTATATCATCACCCAACGCAGGATCGAAGCTAACCCCAAGCAGATCCGGGATGTCACCGACCTCAAATCCCTAGAAAACACGCGCCAAGTACAGCGACTCACCGGGAGGATTGCCGCGCTCAACCGGTTCATCTCCCGCTCAACCGACAGATGCTTACCATTCTACCAGCTGCTACGAGCAAACAAGTGGTTCGAATGGGACAACAAGTGTGAGGAAGCCCTCCAGTGGCTAAAGGAGTACATATCCACTCCTCCCGTCCTGGCTAAACCCGAGGAGGGTGACACCCTCTATCTCTACATTGATGTGTCTATGTCGATAGTCAGCGGGGTGCTAGTACGAGAAGACCAGGGCGACCAAAAGCCCATATTCTACGTCAGCAAATCTCTGGACGGCGCAGAGAGCAGATACCCGACTCTGGAGAAGCTCGCCCTAGCGGTAGTCGTCGCAGCCAGGAAGCTCCAATCTCACACGATTGCCGTCCTGAGTACCTATCCCCTCAGAACCATCCTCCACAGCCCAAACCGATATGGCAGAATAATGAAATGGGTAATCGAGCTCAGCGAGTATGAAATCGAGTACCGAGGACGAACCGCGGCCAAATATCAAGTCCTGGCCGACTTCCTGGTTGAGCTGGCGCCCGAACTAGCAGCCGACGAGCTCCCCAAGGTGTGGAGCCTGCACGTCGACGGGTCGGCTTCCAAGCACGGTTCCGGCGTTGGCATACGCCTCGAATCTCCGGCCAAGGAGATCCTAGAGCAGTCTTTCCGCCTGGCCTTCCCAGCATCAAACAACGAGGCAGAATACGAAGGTCTGATTGCCGGTTTGCGCCTAGCAAAAGTAATCGGGGTAGAGAAAATCCAGGCCTACTGCAACTCCCAGCTCGTTGCCAACCAATTCAGTAGAGAGTACGAGGCCAAGAATGACCGCATGGACGCCTACCTCAAGGTGGTCCAAAACTTAGAGGCGGATTTCTCCGAGTTTACCATGACCAAGATCCCCCGAGGTGACAACACTTCTGCAGACGCCCTCGCAGCATTAAACTCCACCTCGGACCCAACTCAACGGCGAGTAATTCCCGTCGAAAGCATTGACTTCCCTAGCATCGAGCTCCCTAAAGAAGTCTGCCTGATCAACCCCCAGAACTAGGACCTCGATGAGGACATGCCGCCACCTGAAGAACTACCACCTCCACCACCCGAGCCCGAGCTACCAGACTGGCGTGTGTAGATCCTCCTATACATCGCGGACGGAGCCATGCCGCCAGATTGGTGGGTGGCCCGACGACTAAAGAAAAAGTGTGCTAGATACACCATGCTGGACGGTAACTTATTCCGGTAGAGCGCCTCAGGAACCCTGCTCAGTTGCCTCCACGGGCAAGAGATTATCGATGTGATGAAGGAAATGCACGAAGGTGCAGGCGAAAACCACTCCAGTGGCCGAGCTCTCGCCGTGCGAATTAGGAACCAGGGCCACTACTGGCCAACCATGCTCCAAGATTGCAAAAAGTTTACAGCCCGATGCGAGAAGTGTCAACGCCACGGCCCACTCATCCACTGTCCCACCAAGCTCCTGACCACCGCGGTGGCGCCCTACCCATTCATGCGCTGGGCCATGGACATAGTCGGACCGCTCTCCCGATCTCGTCAGAAACGCTTCCTCCTAGTGATGACCGACTACTTCACCAAGTGGGTCGAGGCCGAGGCCTACGCCAGGATCACGGCAGACGACGTCCGCAAGTTCGTCTGGAAATTCATCATCTGTCGGCACGGTCTCCCGTTTGAGATCGTCACTGACAACGGCGCCCAGTTCACGTCGGCGATATTCGAGGACTTCTGCTCAAAATGGAAAATCCGGCTGAGTAAATCCACCCTGAGATATCCACAAGGGAACGGCCAGGCTGAAGCAACTAATAAAACCATTCTCGACGGCCTCAAAAAACGACTGAGCGAAAAAGGGCTCTTGGGCCTGATATATCATGGTTTTTACCCTATTTAGGCCATGATATAAGTCCTTTTATAGAGTCTTTTCTTGTGTTTTGGAGTCTTTTAGAGTCTTTCACAGGTTATAGCACGTCTGGAGCTTAATTGGAATTATTGGAGCTTTTCTGGAGCATTCTGGAGCGAGACTGAAGTCTGATGACTAAGAGCCCGATCTGAGCACCGAGCATCGATCGATACCCCCTGGTATCGATCGACACTCATCGAGATTTCATGGGCCGCGACTAATTATGAAGTCTTGGAGAATTGCAAAAGCACCCAGAAGACTTTGATAATTACAAGAAGGCCCCAAATCGTGATTTAGGTTATAAATAGGATTTTACAGCCATTGTTTAGGCGATGCTTTTATTTTCTGTGTTTGATTTTACTTTGGTTTTAGAGAGACAAGTCTGAATCTCCCTTCGTCCGAGATCAGATCTCTAAACCCTTCTTTCTATTCTATTGATGATTTATTCAAACATGTTGATTGTTTCATTCTCCATGTCTGAGTAGATCCACCTTAGGTTTAGGGTTTTCTCATAAGGGTTTTCTTTGAATGCTAGGTTAAATATCTTTTAGGATTCACCATCTGAATTATAGTTCTTCGCTTAGGTTGTGTTTATAGCTTGTTCTAGATTAGCTACCTAGAATATAAATCTTAGGATAATTGATTAGGTACGAGAGTGCAATTAATTACCTGATAGAACCTAGGTGAGCAAATTGATTATTCGCAAAGAGATTTGGTTTAATTGATTTGTGAACATATCAAACCTGTTGTTAAAGCTGATTTAGACTTTAGGATTCGCAAAGAGATTTGGAATTCCTAAGATTTAGATTTAGATAGTTTTCGCAACGAGAGTTGGTTAGCTATATTTTAGTGATTTGAGTTCAAGAACTGCGCTAAATCTGAATCCTGTTAGTTAGTTAGTCTGCATTCACTGATTTCCTGAGAAAAACCCTGAGCCTATATTTCCCAATTGATTTACATCTCGTTTAATTTCTGCACTGTTTTTAATTACATCTATCTGGCTTAGCGTAATTCGACACTTCATAATTTATTGTGTGATCTCTGTGAGTCTTTGTGGTTCGACCCCTACACTTACTACAACAACTGCTTTAGTATCTTAGGGTATTAAATTGAGCATATCAATTTTGGCGCCGTTGCCGGGGACTCAATTTCGCCATTAGATTTTAGTTTAGAATTTCGACTAAGTTCGTCGGTATCGATCGATACTCACTAGTATCGGTCGATACTCCGGCGACTTCTTTTTTGGTATCGATCGACACCACTTGGTATCGATCGATACTCAACGTATTTTTCTGGTTACTTACGTGCTTTGCCTAGTTTTTTCCTTGCAGGTGTATGCCTGTTCGTGAAACCAGGAGCAACAAGAGCACTCAGCTAGTTGGACTATCACTGGAACAGCTAGCGCTTGTGGAACGCACAAACAGAAAGACCAAGCAAACATCAGGGATGAACAACCCAGTGGTTTTAAGAGCTGATGAAGCTGGAATTCTGAGAGACCAAGAGGGTCATGTGTGTAATGAGAGAGGGCAACGACTTGATGAAGCTGGAAACATCGTTGTCCCTGCTCCTGTTATTGAGATTGTTGTGCCAGCTGGGCGCGGCAACGTTGGCAATGCTGCAGGTGTTCGAGCTCAGACAATTGGTGAGTACAACAGGCCAGAGCAGTTTTTCGCCAATCGGTCAGCGATTCGTCCTCCTGCTTATGAGAGGAATGACTTCGAGCTGAAACCTGCTTACTACACTCTAGTAGGACAGCATCTCTTCCATGGTCTTCCTCATGAACATCCAATGGACCATGTAGAGAAATTCGAGGACTTGGTCACTAGCATCAAGAGCAATGGAGTGTCCTACGACTATCTCTTCTGCAAGCTCTTCCCCTACTCTCTGGGTGGAGAAGCTACTTACTGGCTGAGGCAGCTATCTCCTGGATCGCTAACTAATTGGAAGGACACCAAGAGAGCCTTCCTGATTAACTTCTATGATGACGGGCGATCTGAAGATCTGAGAAATAAGATATCTACTTTTTCTCAAGGACCTACTGAGGCGTTCAAGGCTGCTTGGACAAGATTCAGATCGTATCAGAGAGATTGTCCACATCATGGATACTCTGATGTGCAGCTGCTGGGTATCTTCTTCAGAGGAGTAGATTGGAGATATCAGATGGGTCTGGACTCTTCGAGCAATGGTAATTTCAACACCAGATATCCTGAGGATGCTATTGTGTTGATTGAGAACTTTGCATCTAGTAGTAGCACCAAGAGCGCAGACTTCGAGCGCAAGAAGCTGGCTGGTAACATGGATGGGTCACAGATCGCTGAAGTGAAAGCTCAGCTGGATTCTATGCACAGTCTTCTGCTGGGAAGGACAACAAAGGCCGTCCACTTTGCTACTGAGAATGAGGTGGAAGATGTTAACTACATAGGTGGTTCTGGTTTTCAGGGTCAGCGATTCGGATACAACTCCAATCGAAACTTCACCAACAATGCTCAGCAAGGAGGGTACCAATCCCCACCACCCAAAGCTCCTGAGAGTAAGATTGAGGCTATGCTTGAACACCTGGTTCAAGGGCAGGAGAAGATGACAGCCACCTTCAATGGTAAGATGGACACCATGTACACCGATTTGAGTGGAAGGATCGAGGCACTAAAAACGAGTCACAGGATGCTGGAAACTCAAGTAGCTCAGACTGCAGCAAATTCCAAGGGAAAATCGGTTCATGCACACGTCAATGCGATCTCCTCAAGTGCAGAGAATTACGAAGAGGATTCTGAAATCGCCAGAGCATCGATCGATACCCCCAGGTGTCGATCGATGCCGGTTACAATTCTGAAACGGGACACTTCCAAAACCCGTGTATCGATCGATACCCCACTGGTATCGGTCGATACCAAGGCAATTTCTGAGGAGACACATGATATTTCGACCAAGGAGCCTCAAGTAGCAGCAGCACGGTTCAGTATCGCCCAATTTTGGGAAGACTATGAAACAAAGTGTCAGGCAGCGATAGCTAAGGAACGAGCTGAGAAAAGAGCTCGCAAGCCCAAGAAGGAGAATCCTGTACCTAAACACCTCAGAGATCCCATCTCTCCAAAGCAGCTGCGTGGCTTTGAGAAGATGGTAAGAAGGATCTCCCCTGACTCAACCTTTGAAGAAGCCCTAGAGTGCCGTCCTCTGCTAAGTCACTTCAAGGATTGCAGAGAAACTGAGGAAGAGATTAAGGCACTCTTCATTAAGGCTAGAGGTCCACCTCCACTGAGACAGTTGACCCCAAGGGAGGATCCAGGGAAATTTGTAGTTCCATGCTCTATCTCTGGAGTTGAGTTCAAAGAGTCTCTTGTCGACTCAGGGGCTAGTGTCAATGTCATCTCAAGGGCAATTGCAGAGCGGTTAGGAGCTGATATTCGATCACCAGAGGCATCTATCACATTCGCGAACAACTCCACCTTGCTTCCACACGGTACTATCCATGGTTTGCTGGTCAAAGTAGGAGACTGTCTAGTTCCTACTAATTTTCAGGTTGTAGAGATGGGTGCAATATCTCGTATGCCTATCCTTTTGGGACGACCGTTCATGGCTACTGCAGGCGCGATCATAGACACACCTAATAAGAGAATCTCTTTCTCTTACATTGACAGAGGGGTCTATTATGGTGTCATTCCCCCTAGGAGTGCTCCCACACATGTGTCTAGCATCGAGGTTGTCACAGGACAGTCGCTAGCGATTGATATTTTGGAAGAGCCTCCTGATGAGCCTACTGTCGCAGATGTTCCAGGTGAACCGCCCAGCACCCCCAAAGAAGTTGCCAAGAAAGCTAAGGCAACAAAGAAGAAGGCCAAGAGCAACAAAGTTGAGAATCCCCATGTCACTTTGATACCTCAGAAGTGTAATGGAGATTCGATTGAGTACAAGGTCAAATGCAAAGGAGCCTTGAAGCCATTCTCTAAGGCAAGAGTCCTTCTTACTTCTGAGCTGAAAGAGAAAGGGCAGGAGTTTGTGGACAGCATGCTAAGCCGAACTTTGAAGCTAGTAATGTCAAGTGATAGAGCCTGTTTTGGTGCAAGCTCTCACTCTTATCCAGCCTGAAGGGCGTTACAGTCAAGCTATTGACGTTAAACGAGCGCTTGGTGGGAGGCAACCCACTTGTGAGTCTGTTTTTGATTCGTTTTTATTTTTATTTTCGTTTGTTTTGAGTCTGTGTCAGGATGAACAAGGAGCAACTCGAAATCGCCTAAGCATCGATCGATATCCCTATGGTATCGATCGACACCAATCGCGGATGAAAATTCACAAAGTCGATCTAAGCATGGTATCGATCGATACCATGCCGTGTGTCGATCGACACCGACTGTTCCAGAATGGTAATTTCTTGTTTCTCTTCGTTCTATCCTTTTTCTTTGTTTCTTTCACTGACTCTAGGCTAGATAACACTGAGGACAGTGTTGTTCAAGTCTGGGGGAGGTGTCTGCTGACATTGTTTTCGTTTTTCTTAGAGTCAGTCGTTTTATCGAGTCAAAACTGTTTTATTGAGTCAAAATTTGTTGGAGATGATGATCCTGTGCTTGAACCTATTGATTTGATTTTGTTTTTGAGTGCACAGTGTTACAGGATCAGTTCTAGATCGACTAATGAAAAATCCAAAGGCTGACCAGTTGACTAGAAAACATCCATGTCTCCAGCAGAGTTCTTCTGAAGCCTGAGCCAAATTTTTGGACTTCATCAATGTGGTTAATGTTCATAGAGCTTGATTCATCATTCATATCTGATAAAGGAACCCGTGTGTTTAGAATTATGGTATCTCTCTCCCCTGAAATAAGTTGATAGATTAAGAGCATAAAAGATTGAAATGATTTTCTTCTGAGTAGAGGGTTAGGAAAATTTCCAGCGATCCCATTATTCTACTTAAGAGGGGATGATCACACAAAGGATTGGAAGCGAGGCTAGGATTTTCCTATGATGCCATTATTCGCCTACATCCTTTGATACATAGAGAGGGAAGAACCGGGGATTTGGTGGCAAACACCATCAATACTCGCGTCTCCTACCTTGATATGTATATGCTAAGCTGAAAATAAAAAAAATAATAAGGATATAATAAGAAATAAGTCTGGAGGAGAGAAATTGATACAAAAGAAGTGTGAAAAGGGTGGTTCCTTTGTCAAGATATTGTCTGGTAAAGAGTCTAGAAGGTTCTTAAAAATTAGCTGCAGAGATGAAACTTGCGATGAGGGCTTTACTTGAATAATGCTGTGGGATTTTGTGTGGAGTCTGGAAAAGCTGCAAATGTCTACGGAGAAGTACATGGTGGTTAGATCGAAAGCTGATTAGGTGACATTTGGGTACTTGGGAAAAGGGTCTTTTCGATGGTTCAGGAACAGGTGAGTCTCTACGTTTTCAAACCTCTTTTTCTGGTTTAGTCTTCTATTTGCTTGAGGGCAAGCAAAAGGCTAAGTCTGGGGGAGTTGATATATCATGGTTTTTACCCTATTTAGGCCATGATATAAGTCCTTTTATAGAGTCTTTTCTTGTGTTTTGGAGTCTTTTAGAGTCTTTCACAGGTTATAGCACGTCTGGAGCTTAATTGGAATTATTGGAGCTTTTCTGGAGCATTCTGGAGCGAGACTGAAGTCTGATGACTAAGAGCCCGATCTGAGCACCGAGCATCGATCGATACCCCCTGGTATCGATCGACACTCATCGAGATTTCATGGGCCGCGACTAATTATGAAGTCTTGGAGAATTGCAAAAGCACCCAGAAGACTTTGATAATTACAAGAAGGCCCCAAATCGTGATTTAGGTTATAAATAGGATTTTACAGCCATTGTTTAGGCGATGCTTTTATTTTCTGTGTTTGATTTTACTTTGGTTTTAGAGAGACAAGTCTGAATCTCCCTTCGTCCGAGATCAGATCTCTAAACCCTTCTTTCTATTCTATTGATGATTTATTCAAACATGTTGATTGTTTCATTCTCCATGTCTGAGTAGATCCACCTTAGATTTAGGGTTTTCTCATAAGGGTTTTCTTTGAATGCTAGGTTAAATATCTTTTAGGATTCACCATCTGAATTATAGTTCTTCGCTTAGGTTGTGTTTATAGCTTGTTCTAGATTAGCTACCTAGAATATAAATCTTAGGATAATTGATTAGGTACGAGAGTGCAATTAATTACCTGATAGAACCTAGGTGAGCAAATTGATTATTCGCAAAGAGATTTGGTTTAATTGATTTGTGAACATATCAAACCTGTTGTTAAAGCTGATTTAGACTTTAGGATTCGCAAAGAGATTTGGAATTCCTAAGATTTAGATTTAGATAGTTTTCGCAACGAGAGTTGGTTAGCTATATTTTAGTGATTTGAGTTCAAGAACTGCGCTAAATCTGAATCCTGTTAGTTAGTTAGTCTGCATTCACTGATTTCCTGAGAAAAACCCTGAGCCTATATTTCCCAATTGATTTACATCTCGTTTAATTTCTGCACTGTTTTTAATTACATCTATCTGGCTTAGCGTAATTCGACACTTCATAATTTATTGTGTGATCTCTGTGAGTCTTTGTGGTTCGACCCCTACACTTACTACAACAACTGCTTTAGTATCTTAGGGTATTAAATTGAGCATATCAGGGCCGACAAGCTAGATGGAGTCCTCTGGTCTCATCGCACGACGCAAAGGACGGCAACAACCGCACTCCGTTCAGCCTATCTCATGGTATGGAGGCGATGGCTCCCTCCGAAGTCGGAATCCCAACTCCTCGCCGCGCTATGCTCACCCAACATGCCGACCTGAACTACGCAGTACATTTGAGCGAGCTGGATTTTCTCGAGGAACAACGCGACCAATCCCTACTCCGGATCCAAAACTACCAACAGCTCGCCTCCAAATACTACAAAAAAAGGTCCGAGGACGGTTCTTTGCCGAAGGCGACCTGGTCCTGCGCAAGGTCTTCGAAAATACGGCCGAGCTGAACGCATGCAAACTCGGCTCCAACTGGGAAGGACCCTACCTCATCTCCAAAATCGTCATACACGGCATCTACGAGCTGGTCACAATGAACGGCAACGCAATCCCACGCTCGTGGAACTCAATGAACCTCAAGCGCTACTACTACTAGAGCCCCCGGGTTCCGCTTCCCTTTTTACCTTTGTAAAAACCTGAACTACGATTGGCTTGATCCGTTCTACTAAAAGGTACGTAGGGAACCCCTAACCAGGGCTCAGCTATAAATCTAATAAAATCTTTTCGAGATTCAAAAAAATGAGGGAATAATACGGTTACGGTCTGTGACCTATCCCAAAGAATAAGGTCCACGACCTTATTCCAAAAAAAGAAGAAGAAGAGAAAGAGGGACCAAGCCCCGATGCTTGCACTCTCTAGCACACAAACTATAAGTGCTAAAGCCGAGCTCCAATGCTCGCACTCACACAGTACACAAGCTATAAACACTGAATCTGAGCTCAAAGCTCGCACCTCTAGCAGACACACAGGCGTTAAGTGTCTCAAGCCGAGCTCGCTATTCGCACCAAACAAAGAAGGTACACAAGATTTAAGTGGCTTAAGCTAAGCCACACCTCGCAATAGCAAACATATAAAGATACACACGCATTAAGTATCTCAAGCCGAGCCATACCTCGCACACAACACGAAAACACCTGAACACGGTCTACGACCTGTTCTCACACAAAATATAGCAAGGAGATTTGTACCAAAAACTCGCAAAGACAACAAAGAAACTCCAAAATTTTCATCTCATTAAAGGAAGAAGGGGGGCGAAACGCCATCTTACATAAGAGCCAACGGCATTTCTATAAAGTACAAAATTAAAAAGAAAGAAAAAGAAAAGAAACAAATTTCTACAAAGGCACTCCGGCCTACACATTTTGATTTCCGTCAGCACGGATAACCTCTGCATCCTCTGGGCTCACCACCCGCTCGTTCGTACCATGCTGCCCACGGAAGGGCTGGCCCGACTCTTTATCTTCATGACCACTGGTCGGAGATGAGGACGGGGCCACCGTCTGAGGTATTGGCACAGCTAGGACACCCGAGGCGCCTGCAGACGGATCACCAGCCAGAGCGGGAGGTGCGGAAGTCCCGCCTGTAGTCTGAGCCGGCGGTGCGGAGACCGTAGTCAAAGCGGTAAGGGATGGAATAGGATCCAGGGGAACGTCCAAATCCTCTGAGGTCAGCTTGGGGAAATCAATCTGGCCCAGCACGGCCTCGTACTCCTCTTCTGACTCCCTCAGCTTCGCGTACCGATAAAACGGGACCACCAGACCGTCCTCCTTCTCCTTCCTCTCGAGGCACTCCCTCGTTCCAACCACCTGACTAAGCAGCAAGTGCGGGGTGGCGGCCCGGTCTCCACCAGCCAGGTGGACACGAATCTTCTCCATCTTCGCAGCCCACCTTCGATTCCCCCTCGCCCACCTCCCCGCGACTTTCTCACTCTCCTTGGCAACGGCCGCCTTTGCCCGCTCGATATTGCCTTCTAGCGACACCACCTGAGATCAGAGCGTGTCCTGCTCTACGCCGACCTTCGCGGCGTCCCCCTTGCAACGGCCAACTCCTCCTCCAGAGCAACGGCTCGGGCCTTCACCACCTCCAGCTCGGGCAAGACATGATCCACTTCTAAGGCCCGCGCTTGCGCCAGCGCCGCGGACTCCTTCAGAGCGATAGTCCGGGCTTTCTCGTCTTTCAGCTCCTTCTCCAACACGCGAATGCGTGCCCCCATGGCCTTCTCACTGGTCTCCCGGCGCTGCTTCTCACATCTGATCGACTCCTCCCGGTCGATCACTTGCTTCTCGTAGAGCTCTCCAAGAATGGCTATATTGGCCATCGTCTGCATCAATACCAGTCGTTTAAAAAAAAAAAGGGGGGGGGGGGGGGGGTAGAAAGGAAATATTACTTATCCGAGCCGCAGACCGCGCCGCATTCCGAAAGACACCGGTTTCTGCCATCTCCGAAGGGGGATAGTGCTCATAACGTTTCCCAAACGCCATCGCCTGAGCCAGTTCAGAGAATCCATCCCTGTCTGAGATGAACGTAGTGTTCCCATCCTCGTGGCCGAAGTAGAAGCTGTAGTTGTTCGGCTCCAGGTCGGAACCCTCCAAATCATCATCACCTCTGCCGCCAAGAGGAGCACCCTCATCCCAGACCACGACTTCTTGAGCCCGGTCTCCGCCTTCTTCGGCCCGCTCTTCTCGAGCCCGGTCTCCGCCCTCTTCGGCTGCCCGCTACTCAACCCAGGCTCACGCCCTGACCTGACGCTCGGACTGCCCATCACCTCGGGACACATCAGCTCCCGGGATCGCCTACGGGAACATCTTCCCCAACCACTTCGCGTGAGGAGTCATCGGTCGGCTCCGACCCACAAACCACCACCGCCTCCTCCCGAGCCAAGGGCGGAGATCCCCCCACACGCCCCGGCACCAGCAAGGGCCCCTCTTCGACGGTCTTCCGCTTCTTGGAGGAAGTCACCTTCCCCTTCTCCTTCTCCGCAGCCGCCCTCTTCTTTGAAGCCCGCGGTGGATCCTCCCGAGTCAGTATCACCAGAACCGGAGGAGGCGGCGCAACAGAAGAAGCGGCGAAAGCCGAGATCGCGAATCTTGAACGACCTGCACATTAACAACCCGTCAGCCCGGCTCTTACAAAAAAAAAAAAAATCGTCGGGGACCTACAAGACATCGCGGCTTCAACTCTTTCCGACGTAAATAACTTCCAATCTCTTTGACCCACCGACCTGAGCACGCCGAGAAGACCTTCGTAATTGGCCAATTTGACACCCGGAGTATGACGACCTGGAAACAAACAAACAACAACAACGTAAGTCCAAACATTCAAGGATGTCACGATGCCCGATCTACAACCCCACCCCAATCTACAAACCCCTACACAGAGAGAAATTCCAGTCACGGGTATATCTTCCCGCCGGATCAAGGCCAGCCACATCGGCAGCGCGAATGAAGAAGTAGCTACAAGACCACTGCTCGACCTTGCTCAACTTTTCTTCGACCTGATCCACCTTGGGCTTGAAGGAGGCGTAGTACGTACCCGGATACGCAGGGTTCCCCTTTTGCTGGGTGAGATCCTCAAACATACGGGGAGTCACCTCCATGTCGCACTCTTGCCCAAAAGTCAGTAGCACCACCATTCCCTAAATCGTGGACGGTCAGATCTTGAAAAAGGCCATCCCCCGCCTCTTGCAGTAAATAACGAACAGGTCGGGCAGTGGGAAACGAAGCCCGCACTTCGAGAAGAAGCTCTCGTACAGGCAGACGAAACCTTCGGGAGTAGTCCACTGTCAGTCGCCCGAGCTGGGGAGCCGCAGTTCGACGGTGCTGGGAAACCGCCACTCCGACGCCAATCTCGCAAGCGACTCCGAGGTGCTCCAGGTCGGCGATCCGCCCAAATCATAAGAGACCGGTGGAGATTTCAAGGCCTTAGGCTTCCGACCCCCTCCGATCCGGCCACCTCCCTGACAACCCGGATTAGCGCCGCGGCCGCCGGAGGAAGGCCTTCCAGTCACCCCCCTTCTCTGTCGAGCCCTAGAAATTGACGGAGCAGCCCCAGAAGTCGATGGGGCAGACTGCGCCCCGCTGTCGTCGCCGCGACGCGGGGAAGAGGAGCGCTCTGAACCACCATTCGTCGAAGAGCTACTCGCCAGAGAACCATCCCAATCACTGAGAGACGCCGACTCGCCACTAGATTCAACTCTGGGCTTCCTCAACATGGACGCCATCGCACAAATCAAAGGAACAAACGGTCGATCTAACCAAACTAACGACGGAGAAACGAAGAAATTTAGCCCCGAACACAAATCTCATAGAGAGAGAGAGTTACCTTGAAATTATGCGCAGGAGAGTAAAAAGTAAAAAAGGAGGAAGAAGAAGGGTTTAAATAGAAGAAGAAGGAGACAATGAAGCTACGTCTGGACACGTGTCAAGGGGGCACGATCTCTAAAAACCTAATGATGGCGACTCTTCCATTTCTCCGCGGAAAAAGCAGAAACTACCTCGATAAACGTGAAACGTCTCTTACAATCCCATGCGTGGGCAGTACGCGCAGCAATTGGAACGTCATGTCGGTCTCCACGCGCGACCAGCACGCACAAACGACCTCCGAATTTGGAAGGAAATCAACACGAGAACAACGACTCCCGCCCAAACAAAAAACACGCCGAGCTCGACCGGCGGAGTTCGAAATACCTACATGAGATGCGCCGAGCTAATATAAGATTAACTTCGTTGCATTCGCCACACCTCATTCCAACAAACTGGGGGGGGGCTATTGTTGGTGGTGGGTTTAGCACCCCCAATTACCTAGGCCCATCTCAGCAAAAGGCCCTTCTCGGAAAGCAGCCTTTCCCGTTTTAAGCCAACCAAGGGTCGACGTCCGACCAAGGAAGAAACCGAGCTGCTACCCCGAACTCCTCCCTTATGCTTGCCCCGAACTACCGAGCTGCTACCCCGAGCTCCCGTCAGCACATTACCAACTCCGGAGAGTGAGGCCAAGGAGGAAACGACACGTGCAGGGCAGTTGGTTGAACAGTACGCTATCCCCGTAGGAGTATGGTGTCGAGCTCGACATCTTACCAACTCTGCACATAGACCAAAGGAGGAGGCAACGCGTGGAAGGAAGCCCGCTGAACAGTGTGCTATCTCCGTAGGAAGATGGCGCCGAGATCATCATGACCTATCCACCGGAGAAGCTGGGGTGCGCTTCTCGAAGAACCTTACCCGCAGAAGACGCTAAAGGTGACACGTCGCCCCGGAACTTCGGAGAACAGGAAGTCAACCCCCGCTATATATACCCTTTGGCGTGCATTTATGAAGTCGGACATGAATTACTCTCTCTCTCTAAATATTATACCCGACCTCTCTGTATTGTAACAAAGAAACGCCGTTTAGAACACCGAATTGGATTCCTGTCGGAACTAGTTCGTAAATCTAAACTGTTCCTCCTTTTCGATCATTAATACAAAGAACACGGTCCCCAACCTGTTCATCACAATTCCTGAACCTTTTTTCTCTCAATCCCGATCTGCCCAAAAGTCAAGTTGACTCGTTCTATTAACGGAAATCTCGCCTCCAAACTTCCTAATCTATCTTTAAACATCATTAGTGATCTTCTGGATCAACAAAAACCATATTCTTAAATTCTAACCAAAACCAAATTAAAATCATCTGAATGGAATATAAATACATTGTTATATCGAATTATCCGATTTCAAACCGAGCCGAATCCATTGTAAAAAACTGAATGGAGTTAACCGAAACCGAACTAATCAAAACTCACAAAAATTAATTATATAAAAATACATTTAAATATAGAAAATCTTCAATATTAATTAAAATTAACTATTTAATTTTATTTTTGTTATAATGTTTTGCCCAAAACCAAACCAAACCGATTTATTAGAAACCAAATCAAATCGAACCGATATAAAATTTAAATCTGAATAGAACTTATTTTTTATAACTCAAAAATTGAACCGAACCGAATACCAACACGACACAATTCCTATCATAATCAACCGACACTTTTAAAATGTTACGAGGAAATGTTCGGTGTGGGCAAACAATTGTGACAAAGACTTCGGAAATCCATACAAAATCCATATCGCGGATTATTTAACTATTGTGTTTTATTTTAATGACATGAACTAAAATCAATGAATGTGGAGTTTGGATCAAATTTTTAAATGTTGGATTTTATTTGACTAATGATCAACATTTATTTAATGGAGCTTTGTTTAGCAAAATATATAAAATAATATTAAAATATTTTAGAATAAGCTCGATGACATACTCAAAGAATATGTTATAGATTGTGGTCTTATCCTACAGCTCATGTAATGTAACTTTCAATTAAAATACTCTCTCATGTCAGAAGCGTTAGACGAAGCAAGCTTCTAAGAGGACCCAACAACAACAAGCAAAAGCTCATCGCAACTACTTCAGTGATGCGGTCCCACTTCAGAAGCTAAGCTAAGAGATTGTATAACATAAGAACAAATAACACACTTTTCTAAGGCAAATTCAGTCTGCTTTTTATTGCTTTGGTTTTCTGTTTTTATAATAAGAGATTTGGAACCGTAAGTTCCTACATAATTGGAAGCACAACAATAATGGAGAAAGCAACTAAGGACACGTTTCTAATTTTTCGAAACGTGATAACATTCCTATTATTAAACAATTCGAAAATGAAATAGAAAAAGACTAAAGGTTTAGCTCTTGACCGATCGTAGACTCATCATACTACTACTCCATAGTATGCCAAAGAGGATGAGACACATAAGAAATGTATCCATCATCGCATGTAACGCCTCGGCCACCACCGTACGTGGACCCCCACACCTTCTCTCGACCTGTGGATTCTACCCTCGTCCGACAAGCGGTGCATTACTCCGAAAGGTTATAAAGACTTGTTTACTATCCCTAAAAAGTTAGTATCATTTTAAAAGTTCTCCACAAAAATCTTGTCCATTTTCTAGGATGATGGAGAAAGGAGGGAACAAAAAATCCTAATATATGAATATTTAGTAAATTTAAGTTTGAATCGTTAAACAATCAATTGCAGCGCAACGAGGGCTTATATGGTAAGAAACCTTTGAAAATATGAGTCCATCCCGTTGAAAAATTATCTCAAACCCTAAGATTCGTTGTCGCCATCGTTGTCCAATATGAATACTGATAATGTTTTTTATTCGTTGTTTCGATTTTCGAAGATAAATATTGATGATGTTTTTTCATTTTTTTTAAGGATGCTTTAAAAACAAGTATAAAAAAGTGCAAGTTTTTTTTTTTTTGATAAGTATGTAAAAAAAAAAAAAGTGCAAGTTTGAAACCTTTTATTATCGGGCTCATAGTCGGATGACTTCTTTAGTTCATCAGCTTTTCTTTCTCCTTTTGGAACCTAATGAATAAGAGGCGCATCAGTAGTTCAAGGTAGCATAATTTTTTTCTTACTAGAAGTTATTTCACGCGCTGTGTGGAATGTGTTGTAAATTTGTCTAGGGTTTTTTATTTGGAAGAAAAATATAATCTTTCTTGGTACACTTCCATTGTAAGTGGGAGGCCCTATGATGTGGACATCAAATCATCATATCCACATGAAGAGGAAACAATGCCAAGACTTGTGGAGATTCAAGACATTCACCCAAAAACAGACCCAATCGAAGAGAAATTACCGAATCCACCCGATTTCAAGTATGGCCTAAAAGATGAAGTCCACAACCCAAGTATGAAGCGTCCCATCCCTGAGCCCCCTTGGCATGTATTTGTGGGCCTCTTAAGAGTCCATAACCGTGGAGAACATATACATACCAACCAGGATCCACCCGATGCCACCAAATCAATCCGACGGGTCCGTTCTTATCCATTTAAGGAAACTCGTCAAACTCCTTTAACCAGCGCATCTCTCTTCATTAATCTAGACATTCAAAGCCTATCAAAGAGTCATGGGAGAGAGCTAATACAAGGAATCACGTCCATATACAAGGGAGATCATACTTTCCATTATTGGCCTCGTTCACACCTTGCCATTAACTTCCGATTGCTAGGAGATTCAAAGCTGATTGAGAGAGAGAGCTTTAATGCTAATTGGAAGGGGTTGAATGTTGATTGAGACGTCAATTATCCTTGCCTTATCAAGACCACGAGCCAGCTTCACTTTAACACACCATTTGGATGCACAAGGCCAGCCCCAACGTCTCCATTCAACCCGAGAAATCATTTCCATTTATTGTTGATTTATTTGTTTCCATATTTTATATTTTAGACCATAAGATAGTTGTATTATGAGCCTATAAAAGCTCATTTGAACAATTATAATAGACCTCGAAATTGAATAAAAAAAGTAAAGCTATTGTTTTTGGTTCTTCCAAAACGTGTATCTCTCTTTGTCTCGTGAGCAAGTCCGAGTTTAGAGAACCCTTGAAGTATCAATAGGCTTTCACACCTATTGTGGTTCACCTCAATCCACCCACGCTTCCATCCTACCCCCGGCCTAGACAAGGAGCGACCTTAGTCCAATTGTCTAGACCACCCGGCCTTGTACCTTAGGCCGTGAGCTCGTATCATTTTGGTATCAGAGCTTCAAAAGCTCCTATCCTCTATCGCTTTCATTTCCGTTTCGTTTTTTTTTTCATTTTATCAAAAAAACAAAATAGTTTTTTTTGTTTTCCTTGAAGTTTTAATTTGTTTCTCTCATTAAACGAATTTCAATATATATATATATATATATATATATATATATATATATAAATATATTTTTTCATTTGTTTCTGATTTGTTTTCAGATTTTCAAAAAAAAAAAAAAAGATCAACTTCTTTCTATTCCTCTTTTTGTTTTCAATCCTTGTGTATTCTTTCTCTTGGTGTCATTTATACCATTGAGTAATGAATATCAATAAAGGAGACATGGCTGTCTTTTGGAAATTGATCTCAGATATCCAGAATGAAATCAATAATATTGATAAAAAGCTCACACGCTTAGAAGAAAAGAGGGGAATAAAGGTGGAAAGAAATGTTGACGCGGTCATCAAACTAGTAGATGAACCAAAAGCATCACCAAAATCGCAGATGTCCATTGCATTGCTACCCAAGGAGCCTGGACCGCCTGATCCACCAAAACTGTCTCCATGTCATTCCTCACCCCCACTCACCATCGATAAAGAACAATCAGCGGAGGAAGTCCAACCCTATTCTAAAGACAACTCGAGGCCTCAAGAACAAGTTTTGAGGACAAAACTTTCTCAAGAAGGAGGGAGTGATGTGGACATCAAATAATCATATCCACATGAAGAGGAAACAATGCCAAGACTTGTGGAGACTCAAGACATTCACCCAAAAACAGACCCAATCGAAGAGAAACTACCGGATCCACCCGATTTCAAGTATGGCCCAAAAGATGAAGTCCACAACCCAAGTATGAAGCGTCCCATCCCTGAGCCCCATTGGCATGTATTTGTGGGCCTCTTAAGAGTCCATAACCGTGGATAACAGATACATACCAACCAGGATCCACCCGATGCCACCAAATCAATCCGACAGGTCCGTTCTTATCCATTTAAGGAAACTCGTCAAACTCCTTTGACCAGCGCATCTCTCTTCATTAATCTAGACATTCAAAGCCTATCAAAGAGTCATGGGAGAGAGCTAATACAAGGAATCCCGTCCATATACAAGGGAGATCATACTTTCCATTATTGGCCTCGTTCACAATGTTGCCATTAACTTCAGATTGCTAGGAGATTCAAAGCTGATTGAGAGAGAGAGCTTTAATGCTAATTGGAAGGGTCTGAATGCTGATTGAGACGTCAATTATCCTTACCTTATCAGGACCACGAGCCAGCTTCACTTTAACACACCATTTCGATGCACAAGGCCAGCCCCAACGTCTCCATTCAACCCGAGAAATCATTTCCATTTATTGTTGATTTATTTGTTTCCATGTTTTATATTTTAGACCATAAGCTAGTTGTATTATGAGCCTATAAAATCTCATTTGAACAATTATAATAGACACCTCGAAATTAAATAAAAAAAAGTAAAGCTATTGTTTTTGGTTCTTCCAAAACGTGTATCTCTCTTTGTCTCGTGAGCAAGTCCGAGTTTAGAGAACCCTTGAAGTATCAATAGTCTTTCACACCTATTGTGGTTCACCTCAATCCATCCACGCTTCCATCCTACCCCCGGCCTAGACAAGGAGTGACCTTAGTCCAATTGTCTAGACCACCCGGCCTTGTACCTTAGGACGTGAGCTCGTATCACCCTAGGTTCGAGTCCCTTGGTAGGGAAAATATTAAAATTATTTTCCTAATCCACACGGGCGTGGTCGAATGGTCGGTCGGAGGAGGAGGGCGGTTAGGTAAAGGGTACACTCCCACCCGAGTTCAATTCTGCCCTGGCGCAGATACTGATATGCTCAAATTAATACCCTAAAAGTACTAAAGCATTAGTTGTAGTAAAGTAGGGGTCGAACACAATGACTCACAGAAACACACAATAGATTATGTAGATGAGAATCAAGCTAAGCAATTCAGATGAAACAAAAAGCAATAAATAGTAAAGAGTTGTAAATTCGATGGGAGAAATATAGATTCAGGGTATTTCTCAGGGAATCAATGAATGCAGATAAACTAACTAACAAGATTCAGATTTAGCGCAGTTCTTGAACTCAAATCACTAAAGTATAATTAACCAATTGTCGTTGCGAAAACTATCTAAATCTAAATCCTAGAATTCCAAATCTCTTTGCGAATCCTAAAGTCTAAATCAGCTTTTAGATCATGTTTGATTTGTTCACAAAACAACTAAACCAAATCTCTTTGCGAATAGTTATTTTGCTCACCTTAGGTTCTATCAGGTAATTAATCGCATTGTCGTGTCTAATCAATTATCCTAAGATCTATGTTCTAGGTAGCTAATCTAGAACAAGCTTTGAACACAACCTAAAGCGAAGAACTAATTCAGATGGTGAATCCTAATAAACTAATCAACCTAACATTCAGAGAAAACCCTTATGAGAACCCTGAACCTAAAGTGGATCTACTCAGACATGGAGAATGAAAACAACATGATTGAATAGATCATCAAATAAATCAATAAAAACAGGAGTTCATAGTTGTCTCTCCAAAAACCAAAGTAAAATCAAGAGTAGAATAAAGCATAGCCACAAAAGTGGCTGAAAAACCTAATTATAATGCTTAAACACGTTCTAGGGCTTTTTGTAATTATTAAAGCCTTCTTCACCAAATTGCAATTCTTCAACTCTTGGAAAAGTCGCGACTCGTGTCTACTGAAGTGGGTATCGACCGATACTCGTCAGTATCGATCGACATTGATACTTCAAATCGGGTACTCAGCTACACGAACGTCTGCTTCGCTCCAAAATGCTCCAGAAAGCTCCAATATCTCCAATTATGCTCCAAACGTGCTAAAACCTGTAAAAAACTCTAAAACACTACAAAATAGTAGAAAAACTCTATAAAACGGACTTATATCATGGCCTAAAAGGGGTAAAAACCATGATATATCAGATACTCAAAACAAGGTCACAAACGTGTGTGGATGCTGGCACTGGGTTTTGGCACAGTTGAAAACCCGTGAGGAGGCTTTGTCAGTTGGGCCAACTCACTCTAGGCAATAGTCGAAAGGCGCGAAGTCTTACTGGTTTGGCATGTGGTAGCCAGTCCCCATCTCCCCAGTTGGATGTCGACCATACAGCATATGTCATCAAAAAAAAATATATATATATAAAATCTTTCTTCATGCCTGATACAAGATTGGCACAAGAGTGAATGTTTCGCAAAAACGAGGGTTGGAGGCAACAAGCGAGATACTCAGCCGGTTGGATCCGAGGGATGAACACGAACTGTGGGATGAGGGGAACCACTTGTGATGTGAAAGTCACAAGGTAAATCACGGGGGATTACTTGGAGGCCTGGTCTCGACAAGAAACAAGAAAAGACGTTAAAGCGATGAAGGCTTTTTGTCAAAGAACTTAGAAAGAAACTCTCGTTTTATTGATATAAAAATTGTGTAAAAAATACAATGCTACAGGGGAGCTTTATAAAAAGCTCGTCAGCTTTGACCTACTAGGGTTGGGCATTAAATGCCAAATTCAAACGAAAAACACAAAAGAAAAAAAAATAAAAGATTACAAGAGAGATTCTAGCAAAACATTAAAAACGAAAATCTCTAAACTTAAGCAAAAATAAAAGCTGCAAAAAAAACAAGAAATAAAATCACATTAGTTTAAATCGAATTCAAAAACTTACCTTGCTTACCGTTGGTTAAGTGTGACTGGTGCCGGATATGGAAGGTGTGATTTGTTGATTTGAATTCGAGCTGATCCTTCTCCTTAAGCTGCTCCATTTTTGTGATCCTCACAAAATATGAGAAAGTGGATTTGGGCCTTTGTTGAGAAAAAAGGCCATGCTTCTTCCTTGGTAGCGAATGGGCCGCGAAATGAGCTTTGTGAAGGGGCTCCTAGCTCGGCTGGTTCTGGGAAAGTTTGGGATCGACCAATTTGTTCTCCATGGGCCTTTGGTCGACTAAACCATCCTCCTTTAATAGATTTGGCGTCGTCTTGGGCCTCCTCCTCTGGATCATCATACGGGCCAAGAAAAGGCTCATCTAGGGGCTCCACTTGTTCCACTTGAGTAAACTCAAAAGTGGCTCGACCAAAGTGATTTTTTGGGTCACTTGGTTGGTGGAAATGGTTTCCCTCAGTGGAAGTTCCATCGTTTTGATGTCCCTCAATCCCAACCTTAAAATCCTCCATATAGCCGAGAAGAAGTTTGAGGAGCCTGTCTTGGTCAGGTCGTAGGTTTGGCTGGTCTTGTGTCATGACTCCTTTGGCAAACATGTTGAACTTATGTTGGAGAAGTCTTGCACGGGTCCTTGTGAGTTCTCCTTGCGGAATGATCTGCACTTGTTCTGCTTCGGGTTGGTTTTGGTCCGGTTCGGTTGGGATGTCCTCATCATTCTCACCCTCTTGAGAAGGTTTTGACCTCAAAACTAGATTATCTACATCAAAATAAGCCAAGTCAGTAACATTGAAAGTTGGAGAAACTTTAAACTCACCGGGAAGATCTAGTCGGTAGGCGTTGTTGTTGATCCGCTCCAAAACTTTGAACGGTCCGTCTCCTCGTGGTGCTAGCTTCGAACTCCTCTGGTCTGGAAACCTTTGGGTCCTCATGTGTAGCCACACCCAATCGCCTAGTTCGAAAATGACCTCCGTGCGTCCCTTGTTGGCTGTTCAGACGTATTGCTCTGTTTTCTTCTCCAAATTCTCCTTAGCTTTTTGATGAAGCTTCCTTACGAAATCGGCTTTCTTTGCTCCGTTTAGGCTGATAGCTTCGGCTTGGGGATATGGTGATAGATCCAATGGCGTCAAATGATTGAAACCATAGACGATTTCGAACGGTGACATCTTGGTGGCCGAGTGTACTGAACGGTTGTAGGCAAACTCTACGAACGGAAGGCACTCTAGCCAATTCTTGAGATTTCTCCCAATGGTTGCCCTTAGTAACGTTGAGAAGGTACGGTTGACGACTTCGGTTTGGCCGTCGGTTTGCGGATGGCAAGTTGTTGAGAACAAAAGCTTCGTTCCGAGCTTCTTCCAAAGCGTTCTCCAAAAGTGACTTAGAAACTTATTGTCCCGATCAGATACGACGATTCTAGGGACGCCATGTAGACGAACTACTTCCTTGAAAAATAGCTCGGCGGTTTGAGAGGCATCATTCACCTTAGCACACGGGATGAAATGCTCCATCTTCGAGAATCGGTATACAACAACAAAGATGGAGTCTTTGTGTTGAATCTTTGGCAAGCCGATGACAAAGTCCATCGACACATCTACCCAAGGCGTCGTTGGGATGGGTAGGGGCAGGTAGAGACCATGGGGATGCACTCGGAATTTTGCTTTCTTGCACACCACGCATCAGACACAATGGTTCTCCACGGATTTCTTCAAATGCGGCCAAAAGAAATGCTCGATCACAATGGCCAAGGTCTTGTCCACGCCAAAGTGACCCATAAGACCTCCTCCATGAGCCTCTCGGATTATCAAGTCTCTCATAGAGCCTTGCGGAATGCAGAATCTCTTTTCCCGGAATAGAAATCCGTCATGAAGGTAGAATTTTCCGAATTCCCCCTTTCTGGCTCCTTGGTAGATCTCTCCTAGCTCGGGATCATATTCATACGAACTCTTGATGGTTTCAAAACCCAGCACCTTAGCCTCCATAGTTGAGATTAACGCGTATCACCTGGATAAGGCATCGGCGACAATGTTCTCCTTGCCCTTCTTGTATTTGATTACGTAGGGGAAGGCTTCTATGAACTCCATCTAGCGAGCATGTCTCCTCTTGAGCTTGGTTTGGCCCTTCAAGTGCTTAAGCGTTTCATGATCCGTGTGGATCACAAATTCCTTAGACAACAAGTAGTGTTGTCAATTCTCTAGCGATCGGACAAGCGTGTACAACTCCTTGTCGTAGGTCGGGTAGTTGAGTGAGGCTCCTCCTAACTTCTCACTGAAATACGCCACTGGTTTTCCTCCTTGTGTCATCACAGCTCCAATTCCAAAGTTGGACGCATCGCACTCCACTTCAAACGTTCTGATGAAATCCGGCAAAACAAGAACCGGGGCGTTGGTAAGGCTATCCTTGAGTGCTTGGAAGGCGTCTTGTTGTGCTTGTCCCCACGTGAACCCAACACTCTTCTTCACCACAACCGTGAGAGGTGCTGCTAGGCTACTAAAATCCTTGACGAAACGCCGGTAAAAGCTCGCCAATCTGTGGAAACTCCGCACTTGGCTAACGTTGGTTGGGGGCAGACCATTCCTTGATGGCTCGGATCTTCTCTTCATCAACCTGTAGGCCATGCGAACTCACAACAAAACCTAGGAAAACTACTTGATCAGTGCAAAATGTGCACTTCTTGAGATTTGCGTAAAGTCCTTCCCTTCGAAGTGTCTTTAGCACATGCTCAAGGTGTGTCACATGATCGGACAAAGATTTGATGTATATTAAAATATCATTGAAATAAACAACAACAAACTTACTAATATACGCTCTAAGAACATGGTCCATTAGGCGCATGAAGGTGCTAGGGGCGTTGGTTAGACCAAAAGCATGACGGTCCACTCGTAGAGCCCTTGCTTCGTCTTGAATGCGGTTTTCCATTCGTCACCCTCCTTCATTCTCACTTGGTGATAGCCACTCCTAAGATCAATCTTGGAGAATATGGTGACTCCACTTAAATCGTCCAACATGTCATCTAGCAGCGGGATCGGATGCCGATACTTTACGATGATGTTGTTGATTGCCCGGCAATCTACGCACATTCGCCACATCCCGTCTTTCTTGGGGACTAGTAAGACCGGTACGGCACATGGACTGAGGCTCTCCTTTACGTATCATTTGGCCAGCAACTCCCTCACTTGCTTCTAAAGCTCCTTAGTCTCCTTGGGATTCATTCAGTACGCCGGTCGGTTTGGTAAAGGGACTTCGGGGACAAGATCGATTTAGTTATCGATCCCTCGGATTGGCGGAAGTCCAGCAGGCATCTCGTCCGGAAAGACATCTTGGAATCAGTTGAGAAGATTAGCAATCTCCGGGGGAAGCTCCATCTCGCCAAAACCTGTACTTAACACTTCCTTGAAGATCATTAGTAGCATTGTGTGGCTAGAAGATGCAAAAGCTTTTCTAACATGACTTGGTTGCACAAGGAAATTAGATTTAATGCTAGAATTTTTTTCCTTAACCATTTGCAATTGTAATTCATGCACTTGCGATGGTGTGAGTGGTGCTAAACTAATTTTACGTTTATCATGCATGAGAGTATAAAAATTAGTGCGACCATCATGTTAGTTTTCCTATCAAATTGCCATGGTCGGCCTAACAATAGGTGACCAGCTTGCATGGGTACAACATCGCAAATTACTTGATCTTGGTAAATACCAATACTAAATGGAATAGCTACTTGATCGCTAACACGAAGCTCTACCTTGTCATCGAGCCACCTTAGCCTATAGGGCCGTAGGTGTTTAGTTCTCTCAGGGCCTAGCTTATCTACCATGTGGGCACTTGCCACATTAGTACAAGATCCACCATCAATTATTAAATTGCATACCTTACCTTTTATGGTGCATCGACTATGGAAAATGTTCTCCCGTTGGATGGTCTCGGATCGGTCGACTATCGTACTTAGGACTCGGCGAGTCACTAAGGCTTCTCCGATGTCGCGATATTCAATATCGCCATATTCGCCTTGTGGTTCGGCCTCTTCCTCGTCTTGAGACTCGTAGTCTCCGGATTCGTTCATGAGCATCACACGTTGGTTTGGGCACTCCCGGGACCTATGTCCTCGTCCCCTATATTTAAAACATGTGATATCCCTTGAACGTGTTTGACTAGGGTTAGTAGACTTACCTGTGTTGGCTTTGTAGTCCTTGGACGGCTCATGGATTTTGCCTTTGAATCGAGAATCGATTGCAATTGCCTTCCCTTTGTCCATCGGTTTGGTTTGACTTGTGTCCCACGGAACTTGGGTCTTAGGCCGAGAAACGGTAGTCTTTTGCTTGATGTGATGTTCGGCTTGGATCGCCAAATGGAATAAGTCCTTGAAGTCTTGGTAGACTTGCCTCTCCACTTTGCGGCTGATCCGTTCTTGCAAGTCGTCGATGAATTGGGCCATAAGGGCTTCTTCATCGTCATATAGCTCAAGACGGTTCCTTAGGCGCTCAAACTCTTCGTAGTATTCATCTACGGTCTTGTTTCCCTGTTTAAGAGAACGGAAACGACGTTGTAAATCTCTATGGAAATAAGGTGGAACATACCTATCTCGCATGAGGTCCTTCAAGTCGATCCAAGAATCGATACGCCGTTGTCTATTTCTTTTCCGGTCGGCGGTGACTCGATCCCACCAAATCAAAGCGTTGTCGGTGAGTTGAGCTATTGCGAGAGACACTCTCTTGGGGCCAGGATGGTCGTAATGATCAAAGATATGATCCATACGCTTCTCCCAATCGAGGTAAGCTTCTGGATAGACTTTGCCGGCAAAGCTTGATTCAAACAGCTTGATGTCGTTCGTTTGTTGCTATAGTGAGGCACGTCGGGGGAACTCGTCTCCCTCGTCATCATCATCGTATTGTCTCCTACGCCTTTGGTCTTGATCCTGACGTCGATATGGATATGTCTCATGATCTCGTCGGTGATACGGATCGGGCTCACGTTCTCGTTGGCGATTGTGGTTTGCCTCTCGTTCTTGTTGGGTGAGTACGGGATCGGTGGCCCTAGTAGGGTCATGATTCCGGGTATCATTGTGGTTTCCACCGGATGAGGATGGGTCATGAATGACTTGGTTTCCTCGGGGACATGGTGGTGGTGGTGGTTGCCGTTCCAAACGGTCAATCCGTTCTGTGAACGTTGCAAACTGCACGTGTAGGCTGAGCAACATGTTCTTTAACGTCTCTCGTTCGATGGGATCAATCTCTCCATCTGTAGACATGATGAACAACAAGTATCAAATTCTTTGGAAATAAAATGAAGAACACAAATCGCAAACAATTGATGAACTAAGAACGTTATGATAATTTTTTTTTTTTAACTAAATAAATTACGAAATTAATTCAACAAATATTGATATGGTTTTTTTTTCTGGTTTTATGGATGCAATGAAACAAGAACAAATATATATGTTTTTTTTTCAATTGAAACGATACAAGAAACAATAATTGTTTTTTGTTTTTTTTTAATTGGAACAAGAAAACAAACAAATGTAAAACGTTGCTGTAAACAACTCAGGAATAAGAAACTTGAGTCTCACAAGTTCTCAATCCGCAAATCAGTAGAGAGCAAGTGATTCACACACAAGACTCTAAAGATCAAACGTTTACAAGAAAGAAACAATTTTCTTATGGATTTTTAACGATGAATGAAACGAAATGAAATATGAAATGAAACTAGATTGCGGAAGTAAAATAAACAAAAGCTGAAAGATAGAACCTGGGATTTGAGCAACTTTCAGCTCTGATACCAAAATGATACAAGATTGGCACAAGAGTGAACGTTTCGCAAAAACGAGGGTTGTAGGAAACAAGCGAGATACTCAGCCGGTTGGATCCGAGGGATGAACACGAACTGTGGGATGAGGTGAACCACTTGTGATGTGAAAGTCACAAGGTAAATCACGGGGGATTTCTTGGAGGCCTCGTCTCGACAAGAAACAATAAAAGACATTAAAGCGATGAAGGCTTTTTGTCAAAAAACTTAGAAAGAAACTCTCGTTTTATTGATATCAAAATTGTGTGAAAAATACAATGCTGCAGGGGAGCTTTATAAAGATCTCATCAACTTTGACCTACTCGGGTTGGGCATTAAATGCCAAATTCAAACAAAAAACACAACAAGAAAAAAATCAAAGATTACAAGAGAGATTCTAGCAAAACATTAAAAACGAAAATCCCTAAACTTAATCAAAAATAAAAGCTGCAAAAGAAACAAGAAATAAAATCACATTAGTTTAAATCGAATTCAAAAACTTACCTTGCTTACCTTTGGTTAAGTGTGATTGGTGCCTGATATGGAAGGTGTGATTTGTTGATTTGAATTCGAGTCGATCCTTCTCCTTAAGCTGCTCCATTTTTGTGATGTTCACAATATATGATCAAGTGGATTTGGGCCTTTGTTGAGAAAAGAGGTCATGCTTCTTCCTTGGTAGCGAATGGGCCGCGAAATGAGCTTTGTGAAGGGGCTCTTAGCTCGGCTGGTTCTGGGAAAGTTTGGGCTCGACCAAGTTATTACCCACGGGCCTTTGGTCGACTAAAC
Source organism: Eutrema japonicum (assembly GCA_030161315.1). Lineage (NCBI taxonomy): Eukaryota > Viridiplantae > Streptophyta > Magnoliopsida > Brassicales > Brassicaceae > Eutrema > Eutrema japonicum. The sequence goes on along the minus strand of BSQW01000005.1, from coordinate 11,953,092 downwards.
CATCCTCCTTTAATAGATTTGGCGTCGTCATGGGCCTCCTCCTCTGGATCATCATACAGGCCAAGAAAAGGCTCATCTAGGGGCTCCACTTGTTCCACTTGAGTAAACTCAAAAGTGGCTCGACCAAAGTGATTTTTAGGGTCACTTGGTTGGTGGAAATGATTTCCCTCAGTGGAAGTTCCATCGTTTTGATGTCCCTCAATCCCAACCTTAAAATCCTCCTTATAGCCGAGAAGAAGTTTGAGGAGCCTGTCTTGGTCAGGTCGTGGGTTTGGCTGGTCTTGTGTCATGACTCCTTTGGAAAACATGTTGAAGTTATGTTGGAGAAGTCTTGCACGGGTCCTTGTAAGTGCTTCTTGCGGAATGATCGGCACTTGTTCCGCTTCGGGTTGGTTTTGGTCTGGTTCGGTTGGGATGTCCTCATCATTCTCACCCTCTTGAGAAGGGTTTGACCTCAAAACTGGATTATCTGCATCAAAATAAGCCAAGTCAGTAACATTGAAAGTTGGAGAAACTTTAAACTCACCGGGAAGATCTAGTCGGTAGGCGTTGTTGTTGATCCGCTACAAAACTTTGAATGGTCCGTCTCCTCGTGGTGCTAGCTTCGAACTCCTCTGGTCTGGAAACCTTTCGGTCCTCATGTGTAGCCTCACCCAATCACCTGATTCGAAAATGACCTCCTTGCGTCCCTTGTTGGCGGTTCGGACGTATTGCTCGGTTTTCTTCTCCAAATTCTCCTTAGCTTTTTGGTGAAGCTTCCTTATGAAATCGGCTTTCTTTGCTCCGTTTAGGCTGATAGCTTCGGCTTGGGGCAGTGGTGATAGATCCAATGGCGTCAAAGGATTGAAACCATAGACGATTTCGAACAGTGACATCTTGGTGGCCGAGTGTACTGAACGGTTGTAAGCAAACTCTACGAACGGAAGGCACTCTAGCCAATTCTTGAGATTTCTCCCAATGTTTGCCCTTAGTAACGTCGATAAGATACGGTTGAAGAGTTCGGTTTGGCCGTCGGTTTGCGGATGGCAAGTTGTTGAGAACAAAAGCTTCGTTCCGAGCTTCTTCCAAAGCGTTCTCCAAAAGTGACTTAGAAACTTACTGTCCCGATCAGATACGACGATTCTAGGGACGCCATGTAGACGAACTACTTCCTTGAAAAATAGCTCGGCGGTTTGAGAGGCAGCATTCACCTTAACACACAGGATGAAATCGCCATCTTCGAGAATCGGTCTACAACAATAAAGATGGAGTCTTTGTGTTGAATCTTTGGCAAGCCGATGACAAAGTCCATCGACACATCTACCCAAGGCGTCGTCGGGATGGGTAGGGGCAGGTAGTGACCATGATTTCACATTCCCCCCCCCCCCCCCCCCCCCAAAACGTGATTTCACATTTTCCCACCAAAAACATTATTTTACATTTTCCCTTCAAAAACACGATTTTACGTTTTCCCGCCAAAAACGCATTTCTGCGTTTTTCCGCTAAAAACTTAATTCTGCGTTTTCCCGCCAAAAATGCAATTCCGTGTTTTCCCGCCAAAAACGTGATTTCATGTTTTCCCGCCAGAAACGCTATTTTGTATTTTACCGCCAAAAACGTTATTTCACGTTTTCCTACCAAAAACGCGATTTCAAGTTTTCCCGCCAAAAATGTGATTCCGTGTTTCCCGTCAAAAACGTGATTATGTGTTTTCCCGCCAAAAACGCGATTTTGCATTTTCCCGCCAGCAATTACACGTTTTCCCGCCAAAAACGCGATTCCGCGTTTTCCCGCAAAAACGCAATTCCGCGTTTTCCCGACAAAAATGTAATTACGCGTTTTCCCGCATAAAATATTATTTCATATTTTTCCGCCAAAAACGTTATCACACGTTTTCTCGCCAAAAACATTATTCCTCTTTTTTCGCCAAAACGTTATTATGTATTTTCTCGCCAAAAACGTAATTTCGCATTTTCCGTCAAAGACATGGTTCAACGAATTCATGATAAATTCATGATAATTAAAGAAAATTTGTTGATTCATAATAAAAGTACATTATAATATTATTCACCATTTTAAATTATCTCATTTCTAAATTATTATTAATATTTATTTAAATAAAAATTTTAGATTCATTGGTCACTCATTTGACCCATGACCCATGACCCATGTAATTAGATGGGTTATGGGTCATCCATGACCCATTACTCATGGGTCATGAGTGACTCATGATCCATTTACACTCAATCCATTAGGGTCATGGGTCATAAGTGACCAATTTGACTCATTTTGATACCCCTATTAAATCTATTAGAGATGATATATATGTGTGGTATATAATATGTGTTTTTGTTTAGCAAAACATATTACTTGTTTTAGACTATTTTCTTAACTTACAAATTCCATTTATATATTTTTGTTGTTATAGTAAGTGTATGCTTTTAAGTTTTTGTTAATAACCGCTCTTTTCATTTTTTTTATAATGGTTTTGATTTATGTTTTCATTATAAAAAAGGTATTTGTGTGAGGATGATTATTTCGTTATGTTATGTTGTTAATGATCATATCATACACATTTTTTATCGAGAATCAATGTTTTTGTAGAGCTAAAAAGTGGATCAATTCTACTAAAATAATCTTTGATAGTATGACATTTTATGTGTATCCGACTATCCGTAACTATTTGATCTTCACCAATCGTTCCCTAAATAAATAGAAATTAGTGGCAGAAAAAAAAAATAGAAATTAGTCATGATATACCATTGGATAGACCTTTTTATAATGGAAAATTGATTTCCAGCTACACGAATTATACCATAATGCATGGCTACATATCCGAAGTAAAATAATGTTCTAAAAACTACATCAATAATTGATATAGCATAGTCAGCTACACGAAATAACGATAATGCATGGTTACACATCCAAAGTAAAACAATGTTCTATAAACTACATCAACAATTGATAAAGTATAGTCAGCTACACGATAACCATCCGAACAAACATGAGTCATATGTGTAACACCATAACCATATATTTCTGGTAAACCATTCATCGAGCTCCGGCGTTGACTCGGATTTTATACAATAAAACTCAGCCAAATTTAACCCGACTTGACTTAATCCGACCCGGATATTACCACTCGTGCTACGCACGGACACAAATATATATATTTTATAAAATTAAAAAAATATTAACTGAAATTCCTTGATTTATTAAATCAAATTTAGTTAAATTGATTTGACTATTTAAAACCAGCAAAATATAACTGAAAACATAACATAAAAAAACGAACGATTAAACACATATTCTATACACTACATAATGAAGAAAAATTGATTTTTTTCAATCATCCCTCGCTATTTATACTTCATTTTATTTCTCGTACTATTGTTAGTTTTCTTCAGGCTATACTTGTTTCCACAAATTTATTTCTGAGAGAAGCTATAAATTTGGTAAAAATGTTTAAAACAACAAAATCAAGATATATATTGATATAAAATCAAAGAAAAATAATATCTAGACATGATCTTGATCTAGACATGGGATCATTCACACATTTCCCTACCACCCGAGCTTCTTAGGCCCATGTTCGTTGTCTTCAAAGAAGAGGAGAAAATGTGATTGACCTACTTTATTTACTTTTATAATTGTTAATCGTAAATATTTTCTTAATTTTATAAAATGTATATATATATATATATATATGTGTGTGTGTGTGTGTGTGTGTGTGTCCGTGCGTAGCACGGATGGTAGCACGGGTGGTAATATTCATGTCGGATTAAGTCGGGTCGGATTAAATTTGTGTGGGTTTTATTGTTTAAAATTTGAGTCAACGCCGGAGCTACACATATGACTCATGTTTGTTCGGATGGTTATCGTATAGCTGGTTATGCTTTATCAATTGTTGATGTAGTTTTTAGAACATTGTTTTACTTTGGATGTGTAGCCATGCATTATCGTTACTTCGTGCAGCTGGCTATGCTATATCAATTGTTGATGTAGTTCTTAGAACATTGTTTTACTTCGGATGTGTAGCCAAGCATTATGGTATACTTCCAGTCACGAGTAGATTGATTCGTTAGGATTCCTTTTGCCACTTTTGACCATACTTCCCCGGAGAATGTGCAATCGAAAAAAATGATTTCTTGATTCTGTTGGATTATTGCATAGAATGCATGTATTACTTATTCCCGGGTTCCATTTCTTCATTCGATCTCCTGTGGATAGACGATTAAGAATTGCAAGCCAAGTACATACCGGGTATTTTGGAGTATTATGCTGAAACCATACTCCTTTGTACCAAAAATTTGGATTTGAGTTTTCTCGAATGAGGTTCCATGTATTCTTTGAATTGAAAGCCGATTTGTACTTGCCTTCCTTGCTTTTCCATAGTGGAATATCCATACCCACAGGCTGTAATCGGTTTTGAGCATCTGAGAGGATAGTTTCAATCTCGTTCAGCACTTCCCTTCGGTGGTGGCGCCTTCTACGAGATCTTAGCGTCGATATCGTAGCATGAATAGGGATACCCATGTCAATAGTTCCTCTAGGACCGGTCAAATCAATTAGCTTCCCTTTTGTCGACCAAATATCAAACCAGAAGGAAGTTTTCTCTCCATTTTGAATGTCGATCTTAAAAAAATCCTTTTCTCGATCTCGATATTTCAAAATTTTCCTCCACATCCAAGATCCCATACTCGTTTTGTCATTAATCGACCATAATGACTCTTTCCCAACCAAATAAGTTTGTATCCACTTAACCCACAATGAAGAATGAGATGATACTATCCGCCAAATCATCTTAAGACAACAAACATTATTAACCTCCTTTAGATGTTGAAGTCCAAGTCCGCCTTCCTGCTTCGGTTTACATACATCCACCCAAGCAATTTTTGCTTTTCTAGAATTTAAATCTGGTCCAGACCAAAGAAAGGCTGAGCAGAGTTTATCTATCTCTCTAATGCAGTTTCGAGGAAGACGAAAAGCAGATAACCAAAAATTGGTAATGTTGTGAAGGACTGATTGGATGAGTTGCAGCCTTCCGGCGAGAGAAAGAGCACGAGTTGTCCAAGCAGTTATTCTGTTTCAAATCTTTTCCAAAAGGGGCAAGTAGTCATTCGCTTTTAGCTGCTTCGTCACAAGCGGTAGACCAAGGTATCGAACCGGTAACTGGCCCGACTCAAAGTGAAAGCGGTGATTCACTTCCTCTCTTACGGTAGTTGTGACACCAGCATAGTATATTCTCGATTTCTCCATACTGATTCTTAGATCCGAGATCTTGGCAAATGCTTCAAAAATCTTGACGATTCCTTCCACCGATCTCACTGTTCCATCTGTTAGAACCATAATGTCATCTGCAAAACTAAGGTGTGCTAAACCAATGTTTTTGCACTTGGGGTGGTAACTCAGATGTCTATCAGTAGCAGCTTTGTCAAGTAGTTTTGATAGAACATTCATGGCGATTACAAATAGGTAAGGAGAAAGAGCACATCCTTGGCGTAAACCTCTTTTACTTCTGAAAATACCCACGAGTTCCCCGTTTACTTGCACCGAGAACGATGTCGTTGATATGCATAAGGATATCCAATGAACGAATCTCTCAGGGAAATTCATTGCCCTCAAAGTATTAAGCAGAAATGACCATTGAACAGAATCGAATGCCTTGGAGATGTCAATTTTGATTGCACATCGAGAAGATATCGAGTCCTTGTGATAGTCTTTAACAAGTTATGTGGCCATAAGCAGATTCTCGATGAGAAGCCTATCTTTTATGAATGCAGATTGGTTCAAAGATACGAGCTTAGGAATAATTTCCTTCATTCTGTTTGATATGATCTTCGAGATGACCTTGTAAATTACATTACAGCAGGAAATGGGACGATAATCTTTCATCTCAATCGATGATGTCTTCTTTGGGATCAGAGCAAGGATTGTTGAATTAACACCTTTTGGTAGAAACCCCTTCACGAAAAAGATTGGACAGCAATGACAAATTCATCTCCAATGATTGGCCAAGCCGCTTTGTAAAATTCTGCATTGTAGCCATCCGGGCCTAGAGATTTATTATTTGGCATACAAAACAGAGTACATTTTATCTCCTCAGTTGTTACGTCTGCTATGAGGTGACTTCCTTCATGTTCGGAGCATCGAAAAGGAACGATATCTTCCAAAATTTCCTTTGAGATTCCCTCGTAGTCCAAAGGTTCATGTTGGAGAAACTCCCGGAAGAAGTTTTCAGCTTCTTCCTTTATCTCGTCGGCCTCATAAGTCATAACTCCATCCCTTCGTTGGATCTCTCTATTGTGTTTTTCGCCTCTCGAGCTACAACAGCCTTATGATATGTCTTATTGTTTCTGTCTCCAATTTTTAGCCAATGGACCTTTGACCTTTGTTTGAGGAATTTTTCTTCAAGCCTTGAAATGAAATCCCAACGTTTGTAAGCCACGTTTTCTTCCTCCATATTTGATTGAGATGGACTAATGAAGTTTGTCTCTTGCTTCTCACATAATGATTTGAAAGCCTCTTTTGTTTTCTTTGTCAGATTGCCCATCTTTTCCTTTGCTAGCTCGCGAATAAGAGGCTTTAGAGCTTTGAGCTTCTTTGTGAAACGAAACATAGATGAGGTTGATAGGAAAATTCCTTGAGTTGCTTTCCAAAAATCATCAACCATTGGCTTAAAGTCCTCCAAATCTGCAACGGCATTCACAAACTTAAAAGGTTTTTTCGCTTTTATCTTCTCCGCAGCCAAGTGAATTCGACAGCGGAGGTGATCCGAACACCCTCCAGCTTCGAAAATACTATATGATTGAGGAAACACTTGTTGCCATTTAGTATTCATGAGAACTCTATCAAGCTTCTTTGTTACACCAAGTAAATAATGGCCCCTGAAAAGCCAAATCCTCCATAGAGCAACTTCTGACTACATCTTGAAAATCTCTCATCCCCGGAGGGATAGAAGGCGAGTTCGCGAAACCTGAGTGCTCCTCCACATCAAGAATCTCATTATAATCTCCAAAACAGATCCAAGGTTTATTTCGAATGAGAGGAGAATTATGGTGAACCCGGATATCACTCCACAATTCTTGACGCTCTTCAGCAAAATTGGAAGCGTAGATAAAAGAGCAGAAGAACTTGTCTTCTCTATCTTCTAACTTCACCGAACATGTGATCATCTGTTCGCTCTTGAAAAATATATTAAGTCGAACTCTTAGACTCCAAACAACCCAAATACGACCCAAACGATTGTATTTGTAGTTTGTAATTACCGACTAATCTGTGAAGGTTGAAGAGGCAATCTTACTTGACTTTCCTTCTTTTACCCTTGTCTCCAATAATGCTCCAAATTGAAAATCCTTGCTTTGAACCCAAGTCCTTATTATGTCATGCTTTGTTGATTTGTTTAAGCCTCGGACATTCTAGAAGAAACCCGACATATTTAATTTCTATTTCTTGGAGCCCTTCTGCTCGAATTGCCTTGAGCTTTCTCCTTAGCACTTTTAGTGGTTGAGACATTCAAGTTTAGATTTGAGGATTTTGAAGCTCGAGGAAGCGGTTGACGAGTCCCTGCATCATCTTGCTTACTTAACTTCCTTGTTTTTATGATCAGGTCTTGCAGTGCACAATTAACATCTTCTTGCATGTGAATCCCTTTCTCATGGTTGAAATGGGTAATCTGATTATCTTCTTCTCCCAGCTCATCAACATCCTCATTCCTCCGAGCCAGAATTGAAAACCTTGAAGGAGATATCGACATCTTTTCCTTAACCCCTCCGGCAACATCAGAATGCTTCCTATTTTTGTTGGAGATATTGAGAGCCATTCACCTTCCTCAAACTCCGCAACTTTATCAACTTCTTCCAACCCCTCGAGAGACTCTCTTTCAACGGTTTTAATTTTTTGATCTGATTTGTTTCGAACTCTTTCTTCATAGATCAGCCCAACTTTCTCTGTTTTCGTTGAAACAGCAGCTTCTATCAGGATGATTTCAGACTCTTTTGGTGATCTTGGACGTTGAAGAATCTGAATTTTTTGGGGCTTAACAACACATACATCTGAGGTATGACCCCATTTCTCACAAGATGAACATTTTGGCGGCAGCCATGGGTATGAATATTCCACTTCGACCTCCTCATCCTTCAGGTTAAAAAGAAACGAAGATGGTAATTCTTTCTTCAGGTTTGCTTCGACAAAAAATTTTGCTTCCTCAAAGTTCTTGCATTGCTCAGTATATGGATGAAGTCTTTTCGGTACTCCCACCTTGCTTGCGAGAAAACCCAATCCTTTCCCCGAATATAGCTTGTGAGGTACGTTCTTGAGATGAACCCAAAGTGGCATCGTTGTGATTTCTGGCTGGGCATCCTCTGTAATGGGGGTCCACTTAGAAACAACCATAGGAACATCAGCGATATTCCACATACCTCTTCGGAGAACTCTTGATCGAACTGCTGAATCCCTTATTTTGAATTTGATTGTACGAGCGTCAACAACGAATACGTCAACTCGAGTTGTTTTGTCTCCTAAAGGCCAGATTTTGTTGACAATAACATGGACTTTTGCTACGTGAGGAGCTGTTGATAGAAATCGGCCTACGAGGAGATCTTCCCAAAGAGGTGTATCTTCAAGGATGTTGTCTGGCACAGTCACTTTGCCTGATTCATCAGCGAAGGCAATATCAAAGTCGAAATTGCATAAGCTGGGTCGATTATTTACCACGTTGACGTAGCTAGGTTTTGGTGATGTCGCTCTGTTTTGAATGTTTTTTTGAGGCTGAGATTCTTCAGGCAGAGTTTTCAGGGTGCCAACGACTGAGTCTCCAGAGACCACCTCGTTTGCTAGGATACTTGATAGCTCTGGATCGGTCAGGTTTTGAAGTGGAAGAGTAACTTCCTCAATCTCTGTTGAGATTAGATCCTCCGTCGGAGGTTGAGTGTGAAGGCTGCAACTTGTCGGAGTTTTCTCTTTTGTTATCGCCTGGTTTGTAGTTTTACATGTTTGAGGTAAGACAACCTTGCTTCCGATTTCTAGTGGATCGGAGTCGTAATTCTCCGATTCCGGTAGCAGCTCTTCCTCTACATCTTGCTGAGTTTTTGATGAATCTGGATGCACAAGAAAGCCCTTCTCCGGTGCTGATGAGACTGACTGGTCTGATTTTTGGTTGACAGTGATGACTTCAGCTTGACCAGGCGGAAGGACCGCCGGCGACTCCATCGAAAAGGATGAAGATCCGATCGAAAGAAGGAGAAAAAACAATCGCACTAATTCTCTCTCTTTTTGCTCTCACCTGCTCCTTTGACTTTTTGGTTCCCGTAATTGTCCTAATGTTCACTAAGTTCATCCAAATCATGTTCAAATTACCATGATGAACGGAAAAAGTTGGATGTTCATATTTAGTTGGTTTCTCAATCTCCTCTTATTTATAGATCTTCAACTTAGTTACATCATGTTACTGCCAATTTTTTAGTGAAAATATTCATAATATTTATATTTTACATTTCCAAAACTTTTAGAGCTGGATTAGATTGTACTATACCATACTTAAGGAAACATCAAAATTGAATCGAACATGGTGAATTGGAGAAACAGAAAAATATCCAAATTTCTTTCAGAAAATCAATATGTCATGCCATAAATATAGAAATATGCGATAATATGATTTACTGAATGAAAAGAAGCCGATGTGAAAGAAGAAGAAAAACGGTTTAATATGTCATCTCAAAGGAACGAGGAGTTCAAGGTCAAGGTTATTAACATTTTAAATGTACTCCACAAAAATCTTGTCCGGTTTTTAGGATATTGCTGCAAATGGAGGAAGAAGAGCATGGTCTATGAATCTTTAGAAACTTCAAGTTTGAATCGTTATACATGTGGTTAGTGACCTCTCTATTCTATTATTTGACTTTTCTAGTTGAAATGCAATTAAAAATTATTTTATTCGATTTTTTAATAACCGATGTATAGATGAAGCTCGAAGTCGATTGTTGAATTGGGAGAAGTGGTTCCTTATCATCGGCAAAATGGTCCAAAGGAGTTTCATATCTGTAGACTTGAAGCCCAGTAACATTCTTAAAAAATATGACCTGAGAATTCTTAACATTTTATGTGTTATCCACAACTATTTGGTCTTTTATAAAAAAACATATATTTAAATATATTATTTCATTTTAACTACAACATTTCATCTTAACTACAACATTAAATTATTTTTTTTGAATTGTAAGAAATTGTAGTATTTAGTTCATGTTCACTCTCTACATTGAAAACCCTAAAAATTATTAAGAATTAATCATAATGTCATATTTTTTTTGTCATCTCATAATTTCATATTTATTAAAATGTAATTGTAACTCTCATTCCTATTTTTGTCAAATATAACTTACATTGTGTTAATACAATTAAATAGTATTTATTCAGCACAATTTTGATATAGAAGTATAATTTCCCTATAAATATGAAATAGCAAGGCAAACATCTCATAACAATCCTATTTCAAATTCCACATAATAATTTTATAAATTATATAACATTTTTTTATTCAACTAATGGTGTTTTAACTTTTTTTTTGTTTAATGTCACTTTTGTAGGTTTGTAAGCAACTAACGAATATTTCAATCTAGAAACCGTTGGTTATGATGTTAATATTTCTTTTCATCTCACAATTCCAAGTACGTTTTTCCTTTCTTTAATTTCTTCAATCTTTTAGTCATGCCAAAAATTCTTTTATTGTTTCTTACATTTTATCATTTTATTTTGTTGTTGTATATTCATTATTAGGTTCATAAAATAATTAAAAACCAAATACAAAGGGATGAAATTGAGAATGAAAACCACAAAAAAATGAGAGATCAAAGGTGGATATTGTAAAAAGAAGCAACATCAAATTCGATTAAGTTTCCGATCAATGATACTTTTTTTTATGTGATAGTATAGTTCGATTAAATTTCCGATCAATTATCCTCTTCCTATCTAATATAATTGATTTCATCTCTTCTTAAATTGTACTTGTTGAATTTTGTAATTGTCATAACTTTATTCAAAAAAAATGTTCTTTCATTTCTTCAAATTTGTAGTCATGATAAATTTCATGTTTATTGTTCTTTAATTTTATAATTAAATTTTGTTGTTGTATAACCGTTATTTGATTCATACTAATTTATATTTCAACTGGAAATTATGTTCCAATTTTAAACATATATATTTATAATTTGTTTAATAATATATATCCTAACTAAAAATTTATGGTTCATTATATTTTGATTTTATCATGTATATTATTAATATTCTTAAGCAAATTCTACTTTTATAGAGTGTGACAATGTTTTTTAAATAGGCTTACAAATGACTTACCATATCGGGTCGACAAAGAAAACAAAAAAAACTTCCAATATCAGATATGAAGCAAGACTCTGTTGTAGGAAGATTTTTAATTTGCTAATTGTTTCAACATTTTACCATTTTTAATATTTTTTATTAACGATGCATTTGTTGGCTTTAAGTAACGTTTGAAAGATTTTAAAACGAAGATCTCAAATTAATAATGATAGAATATTTTTAATGAGAAATCCAGTCGGATTATATTTTGTAATAGTGGATGAAACAAAATGTAGGATATGTTTGTCTAGAATTTTCAAAAATAAACGTGAAACAAGAAGAACAAATTTGAGCAATAAAAATTGAATATAAAGAAGAAGAATTCTAAAAACAATATATCTATCCGGTTTTGGTATAATCAATTTTTTTTGTTTTATTGTTGTTAAATGAATATGAAGGTGGTCTACTGGTTGCCATAACTCTGTTATCATTTTATCGGTGTCGAGTTCGACTCTACCTACCTTTTATATGTGGGAGTATTTAGCTATTGAACCGGCTTGTTGTGGCCCAAAATGATGAAAAAAAAAATCAAGTAGTAAAAAGAACCGTTATAAATTAATATGAAGAATCAAAATTATCTAATGGAACCAAGTGGTGGTAGTGGGGTGGTTCTCTTCTGTGGTGAGAGTGGCCATGTTGGTTTAAGTTAGGGATCGATTTTCCACGGGAGCGGAATTACAACATTTAATACATTTGGCCACCGGAGCTTTCATATGGTCTCATCGGACCCCATGATTAGTCGGTGTTAGGGGGATGATGCGCGGACTCTCGATACAATAGGACTTGCCATTTTGCATCGGTCGAAGTCGGCGGTCACCTAGTTCAACCGGATGACCTAAGTTATTAAAAAAAAAAATCTAATGGTCCAACAAAGATAGTTTGTCAATGAAAGTAAATTTATATTCACAAATTTAAATTTTCTAACACTCAATTAAAATTATAATAAATTTCATATTAAATAATTAAAATTTAGTTTTATTTTGTTTTAAAAAAAAAGAAATAAATAGACCTCAATTAAAAAAATCAACAACATAATTATATGTTTAAACTAGCGTGTGATCCGCGCTACACGCGGACGTGAACACAATTTGTTTTAAAAAAAAATTACTATAATATTGTTTTAGTTTTATTATTATGATTGTTAATGGATTTGTCTCTATTAACTTAAGAAATGTGGATTGTTTATTCTTTCTTAATTTTATGTTTATTTATGTATTTATTTAGTGGGTGATCCATAATTTGATTTTTTTTTTTGGTTGACTATTTATTCAATTAGTTAGTTTTTAAAAATTAAGTTTTTGTCATTTAAAAGTTTAGAGAATTGTGTATTTTTTAACCCAACTGAATACTAATAAAATAAATACTTTGAAATTGAGTTAGTTTTGTATACTCCGAAAGCTATTTCGGATACTAATAAAAGGAAAGTTAGTTTTGTGAATTTAGAATTGTCCAAACTTAAAAAAAAAATACTTCGAAATAGGTCCCTGTATTTTTATCTATTTTTACTTAAAACTGAATACTAATAAGATGTTCATAATTTACTATTATTCATCTTCGATGGTCCAGTGTTGGTGACTAAAAATGAATCTAATTTTATTTGAAAAACTATTTAATTTCTATCACTAATTTACTATCAAATTCATCGTATATATATGGGTTAATGGGGAAATTTGAGAAAATATGGGCCGATTTGGAAAAGTATAAAAAATATGGGGTCGAGCGTCGATCTAAACATTTCAAGAGAGAGAGAGAGAGAGAGAGAGAGAGAGATTTCTTGTGAATAGGATTATCCTGTAAATAAACATTACACATTCCTCTAAAACTCTCGTCTTCTCCGATATCTTCCTTCATCGCCCGTAAGATTTCATTTTCAATTTCAATCACAAAGGATGTGATCCGCGCGAACGTGGTAAACAATTTTTTTAATATAATGGTATTTTATTTTATTTGGTCTCGTAGTTAATTTAATTATCTCTACCAACTTAAGATCTGTGTATTTGATTTTTGTTTTTATTTAATTTATAATCATCTATATGTTTATTTATTGGATTGTACGCATTTTTACTTCTTTTTTTATTTGGTGATCAATTTTATGCAATTAGTTGAGTTTTTTAAATGGAAGATATTTACATTTTAGAGTTGCATAATAAATTTTTTATTTTGTTTCATGTGAAGTTATTATTTCTGGAGTGTTTCATGTATGATTTTAACCATTTTTATGTGTGCAATAAGTTTGTGATTTCTAAGTCTATTTTTCTTTTATTTTTTTGAAAACGATTTTCATATATAATTGGAGAGAAATATAAAAATTTAGCCAATACATAAAGCTATTGATAAGGGGTAAGTCTATTATAGCAATCATAGAATTAACAATCTCTATATATTTGTGATATGTTAAATTAATATTGTATATATTGTATATTATTAGTTTGGATCAAATAATATACATTCACTAAACATCTTTTCAATTTAAAACTTTAACCTTGTAACTATAATAAAGTCTGTAATATATTAGTAAAACTAAAATTTAAATATATTATTCTTTCAATAAATTTTGTTGATTTTTTTAAGTTTTCATTATATGAATATGAAAATGACCTTTCAAATTCGTTGCATAATTTATAAACTGTATAGTTAATACGTATATCAAAACTTTAACTAATTAAATTATGAAAATTAAATATCAAAATGATGTTGCATACATGTGAATGATATATGTTACATTAATATTGTATATATTGTCTACTATTAGTTTGTATCAAATAATATACATTCACTAAACATCTTTTCGATATGAAATTTTAACTTTGTAACTATAATAAAGTGTGTAATATATTAGTAAAACTCAAAATATTAAATTTATTATTCTTTCAATAAATTTTGTTGATTTTTTTTAGTTTTCATGATATAAATATGAAAATGACTTTTTAAATTTCTTGTATAATTTAATAAAATGTATGGTTAATATGTATATTAAAGTTTTAACAAATTAAATTATTAAAATTAAATATCAAATGAGTTAGCGTATATATGGATGATAAAATGTCATTATCATAAAAGAAAAAAGCTAACTTTATATATATATATATATATTAACTACGCGCATCGCGCAGAAACCAATCTAGTGGTTTTCTTAAAACGAGGCTTTGGTCTTCACCAGATTTCACTTTTCCAAATTTTTGGTTTTCACCGGAATCGACTTTTCCAAATTTATTATTCATTGCAGTGTTCTCTAATTCTCTTTTGCATGGTTATCCCTTATATCTTTTTTCACAGTGTCGATTGCTTTGGTGCCACGTTTTTTTTTAAAGATTTTCCTACGTTTTCCTTGCCTCTGTCTTTAGACCATCTTTAGTAGGAAAACAAATTCTCATCTATTCTCTGCACATCATTTTATTCTCCTTCCACATCATCTCAATTTTTTAATTCACACTCAACTTTACAATAGGAAGGCAAATTATTTTCTCTTTCCTCCAACTCATTTTTTCTTTCCTCCACATCACTCCATCATATATAATTCATTTTATTTTTATTTATTTTATTATTTTATTCTGGGAGTTGTGTATTTGAATTTGGTGGTTGTATGTTTGGATTTTGAGGGTTTGGAAAACCATAATTTGGTAGAAAATTGTGATTACGAGATGGATGCATAAGAATATTGAAAATTGAAAGAAAAAACAACAAAGAGAATGACACTGTATGAGAAGAAATGAAAAGAGAATGTTAAAACTTTAGATTTTTTTTTTGGTGTCCAAATGATATAAACCTAGTCTCTATTTATGGATGTTAAGAAATCAAAAATAATGGTGTAAATTTTTATTTTTATTTTTGATCAATTATTGGGCAAAAATAGCATTTAAAAATAATGAAAAAAAAACAGAGAGCCAATCACAAGCCCACACATCAGAATTGATGTGGGACATATAAAAATTTGACGGAAGGCAAAATTTACCTTTGTCGATGGAGTTGGCTGTAAGAATATTTATTCTTATATGTGACCTATGTGTCTAGGTTTAATATTAAAGATCAAGTTCATATTAAACTTAGAGAAATTCTAATATAAAAGACGAACACCGTGATGGATCGGTTTCGATAACAGTATTAGAATTTAGGTGTATTGATAACCCTCTTCCTTACCTTATGATATTAAAATCTTTCATTAATGATCATCTGAAGTAACGAATTGATAGCTATGAAGTTACTTAGTTATGAAGTCAAGAATGGATAGCTATGAAGTGAATTACTTAGTTATGAAGTAACGAATGGATAACTATGAAATAATGAATGGATAGCTATGAAGTGAATTACTTAGCTATGAAGTAATGGATGGACGGTTAAGATTAAGTCTTAGCTATGAAGTAAATTACTTAGCTATGAAGTAATCTCCTACTATATATAAATGTTTTAGCATCATTATTGAAAAACATTAGAAACGAAAAGTTTACTTCAGAGAGAAACGAAAGTCAGAAAGATTCAGATCTCTTCTCCATCAAAAGAGATCATAAAAGTGAAAGGTTAAGGCAAGAAGAAATCAACTCATAACAAGCCTAATCAAAACATGGATCAAGGTTAGTGTTTCTTCTTTTATAGCAAAAAGATTGTGGTAGGATTAAATCAAATCTAGTTCATCTTGGGATTTATTTCATGAACTGAAATCAGAAAAGTAATTTACATTTGGTATCAGAGCATACTAGATTTGTTTAATTCACCATGCATGTAATTGTTATAATTTAAGAGAGCACCATTAAAGACGAAACTAGAACCACCGGTTTGGTTTTGTATGGTTGGTGTCTCGTATGGTTTAAGAGCACGCTTAAATTTGTTTTGGTATTATAATAGAATAAAATGCTTCCGTTGTGCATTTTAATAAAGGAAAATTTGTGTTATGAAATATTAGCACAATATAAGTTTATTTGCCCATTAAAGTTTCAATGTTTATATTATAATATAACATGTTAGTCACCAAAGTGGCCTTGTTATATTACACATATATACATTGAGAGAATAATATAATTTATCAATTGATCATGATTAAAGAGATGTTATAAATGACATAAAAGTTTTGATTGATCAATTGTTTTACTATCTATATTCTAGGAGATCAACCAAATGTGGATCATTGAATAAATTTAGTAATATGAAAAGGATTAATCATTTCTTACTATAATCAATAATATGTATACCCAAAGGTAGCATGCTTATTTGATTTGTGTATGATTTGATTAGTTATAAAAGTATAAATTTAGCATTGATGAAAGTGCATGTATTTAAGTATTGCCCAAAGGTTGCTTAAATTCATGCTTTGAAATTTATATTACAGTCTCTGAATATGTATTAAGGTCTCAAAGCAGTAATAGGTAAGCATGTATAAATGTTGCAGCTTCATCAAATGTGTTTGCATCTGCTAACTCTGTCGTAAAGTTTATTAGGCTCAATTATGGAGAGTGGTCCGAACATATCTGGTTTACACTGGGTGTTATGGCATTGGACTCATCCATACTAACTGAAGAGGTACCCTCAGCCATTACAGAAGAGAGCTCCGAATCTGAAAAGTCTCGGTATGAGAGATGGGAGCGATCTAACATGCTGGATTTAAACCTCATGAGAATGACGATGGCAGAAAGTATTAAGCCATATATGCCTAAGACAGAGAAAGCGAGAGAATTCTTGCAGAAAATTAAGGAGTGTTCACAGTCGGATTTGGCTGATAAGTCAATTGTAGGAAGCTTAATGAATGATCTTACTACAAGAAAGTTTGACTGGTCTCAGCCAATCCATGATCATGTGACGCACATGTCTAACTTGGCAGCAAAGTTAACAACCTTGGGAATGGAGGTTCGTGAACAGTTCTTGGTCCAGTTTATCATGAACTCTCTTCCTTTTGAGTTTAGTCAGTTCTAGGTGAATTACAACACCATTAAAGAAAAGTGGAACTTTAAGGAATTAAAGGTTGTGCTAGTACAAGAGGAAGGGAGATTAAAGAAGATTTAGGGATCAAGTTGCGAATCTCGTAGGTTTTGGAAGTGCCAGCAGCAGTAAAGGAAAATTAAGTAGAAAGGACAAAGTAAAGGATAAAACTTTCGTTAAAGAACCTGAAAGTAAAATCCGTAAGGAAATGAAGTGTTTCTTTTGCAAGCAAAATAGACACTTCAATAAAGATTGTCCAAAAAGAAAGGCATGGTTCGAAAAGAAAGGTAAACATAATGTTTTTGTTTGCTCTGAATTGAACCTTATAGAAGTGCCTAATAATACTTGGTGGTTAGATTCTGATGCTACTACTCATGTGTCTCATACTTGAAAGTCGAGGCGTTAAGCGTTGTGCATCTGATGAAAGTTCTGTTTTCTTGTGGCATCAAAGATTAGGTCACATTTCCAAAGAAAGGATTATGAGGTTGGTAAAGAATGAGATTCTTCCTCAATTGGATTTTAGTGACCTAAATGTATGTGTAGACTGCATTAAAGGAAAGCAGACTAAACATATTGTAAAGAAACCAGCCACTAGAAGCACTCAGCTATTAGAGTTAATACATACTGATGTATGTGGCCCTTTTGATGCTCCTTCTTGGAGCGGTGAAAAATACTTCATCACCTTTATCGATGATTACTCATGTTATGGATATACATATCTACTGTATGAAAAGTCTAAATCAGTGAATGTCCTAGAGGTGTTCATTGATGAAGTGGAAAGGCAGTTAGATAGAAAAGTAAAGGTTGTGAGGTCTGATAGAGGTGGTAAGTATTATGGAAAATTTAATGAAAGTGGACAATGTCCAGGTCCATTTGCAAAGTTACTTGAAAGTAAATGCATTTTTGCATAGTATACAATGCCGGGTACACCTCAGCAGAATGGTGTAAATGAGAGGCGGAATCGTACTTTAATGGATATGGTTAGGAGCATGTTAAGTAATTTTTTATTACCTCTTTCGTTGTGGGTATATGCATTAAGGACTGCAACGTATGTGCTGAATAGGGTTCCTAGTAAGGCAGTTCCTAAGATCCCTTATGAACTGTGGACGGGAAGGAATCCTAGCTTAAGGCATTTACGTGTCTGGGGTTGTCCAGCAGAAGTAAGGCTATATAACACACATGAAAAGAAACTTGATGTTAGGACTGTCAGTGGATTTTTCATTGGCTATCCTGAAAAGTCAAAGGGGTATACTTTTTACTATCCTAACCATAGTACGAGAATAGTTGAGACGGGGAATGCTCGGTTCATTGAGAACGTTGAAACTAGTGGGAGTGGTGAATCACGAAAGGTTGACATTAAAGAAATAAAAGTTGAACTTCCTTCACCTGGTATTGCACCTAAGGTAGTTGTTCCTATTGTTGCATTACAGTCCAATGACGCAATAGAACAACATGATGGTGTGCAAAACCCACTAGTTGAAAGTACAGTTGATGAACATGTCACAATTCAGGAAGAGAATAGTGTACCACAAGAACCATTAAGGCGATCTGAAAGGGAAAGAAAATATGCCATTTCAGATGACTATATGGTTTACACTATTGAAAATGAATGTGACTTAAGCATTGATGAAGACCCGAACTCATTCCAAAAGGCCATGAAAAGTGACAATTCTAAAAAGTGGTTGGTCGCTTCGAAAGAATAAATAAAGTCCATGGATGATAATAAAGTATGGGACTTAGTAGAGTTCCCTAACGGTTTCAAGACCGTTGGTTCTAAATGGGTCGTTAAGACTAAAAGTGACTCGAAAGGTACAAGGCTCGCATTGTTGCTAAGGTTTCACCCAAAAGGACGGTATCGACTATAAAAAGACCTTCTCTCCAGTTTCAAATAAGGATTCTCTAAGAATTGTTTTGGCTTTGGTGGCTCAGTATGATCTTGAGTTTCACCAAATGGATGTGAAAACCGCCTTTCTAAATGGAGAGCTTGAGGAAGAAGTATATATGGACCAACCTGAAGGATTTGTGGCCACATGAAAAGAACATATGGTATGTAAGCTGAGAAAGTCAATATATGGACTAAAACAAGTTTCGAGATAATGGTATCTGAAATTTAATGATACCATTATGTCATACGGTTTTGTAGAGATCATCATTGATCGGTGTATCTACATTAAGGTCAGTGGGAGCAAATTTGTGATTTTAGTCTTATATGTTGATGATATTTTGCTTGCTGCAAATGACATGGACATGCTACATGATATAAAGAGGTATCTCTCTAAGTTTTTTTTGAAATGAAAGATATGGGTGAGGCATCTTATGTGATCGGAATAGAAATACTTAGAGATAGATCATAAGGATTGTTGAGTTTGTCTCAGAAAGGATATATCAATAAAATCTTAGAGAGATCTAAAATGGAAAAATGCTCCGCAGGGATAGCTCCAATTCAGAAAGGAGACAAGTTCAGTAAAATGCAATGTCCTAAAATGAATTGGAGCGTAAAGAAATGGAAAGAATTCCTTACCCATCGGTGGTTGGGAGTTTGAACTATGTTCAGACATGTACTCGACCATATATCAACTTTGTTGTTGGTATGTTGGGTCGATATCAAAGTAATCCCGGAATGGACCATTGGAATGCTGCAAAGAAGGTTCTCAGGTACTTGCAAGGCACCAAAGAGTACATGCTTACATATAGGAGATGTGATCATCTAGAGATCATTGGGTATTCAAATTCAGATGATGTCGGATGCGTCGATTGCAGGAAATCGACGTTTGGCTATATGTTCCTATTAGTTGGAGGAGCAATGTCATTGCTACTTCCACTATGGAAACTGAATTCGTGGCATGCTTTGAGACCACAATTCACGCATTATGGTTGCGAAACTTTATCTCAGGGCTTCAGATTGTCGACAGTATAGAGAGGCTGCTGAGAATTTATTGTGATAATTCCGCAGCTATCTTCTTTTCAAAGAATGACAAGTACTCAAAGGGTGCTAAGCACATGGAGTTAAAGTACTTATCTGTCAAAGAAGAAGTACAGAAACGTAAAGTGTCCTTTGAGCACATAAAAACGGATATGATGGTAGCGGATCCTTTAACTAAAGGAATACCACCCAAGGCGTTCATTGGCCATGTAGAGCGTATGGGTATTATAGATAAATCCTTGCTATTATAGTTATGGTTTGCTCATTATGGGTGTGACACTTTGAATTCATTTAAGGTTATTGTTGGGCTCGAATTCCACGCTCAAGGCCCAGCCCGATTGAGCAGACCTAACGAAGAGACCCAGCTTACGATAAAGCCTCGTAGAGCAAGCTCGCAAGCTGGAAGGAGTCGAGCACGCAGGAAGGGGCGAGGTTGCTGGAGAAGGAGCCTGCGTCTAGCAAGTCAAATATATTAATTCAAAATCCCATAATCAAGCCCCACATTAAAAACAAAGATTACGAATTTAATTCGAAGTTTATTGTGAATAATTAAGCTTAGGCATTTATATTTTTGAGCGAGTATAAGTTCGAAATATGAGCCACATTGTATAGGACCGAATTCTTGGCAATAATAATAATATACACATTTTCTCTCTCAAACTCATCTAAGCAATTCTTTGTTATTTCTCAAGAACATACGACCTGAAAAGCCAAGGATTGAGGTTGTGAGATTCTGCTCTCACAATTTGGCGCCGTCTGTGGGGAGGAGCAAAACAATTTCCCCCTTGTAACCTACGAAACTAACCATTCAAAATAAGATAATGGCGGACACAGCAAGTGCAGTAGTCACTACTTCATCCGGAGTTGTAAACACCTCCATCCCTCTAACCCAGCCTGATGACATCGCTCCGACAGACCTGGATGGAATAACAAACGTTCCCATTACCACCTCGGGAGCGAATGTCTCGACTGGGATTGACGATACTGCTGATCCCTCGGGACCTGCAGCTTTATACCAACCAGCTCCGGATCAAATAGCTGAGAACCGGAACCTGATATCATTCCTCATAGAGCAGAATCTCTCAATGGCAGCACGCCAGGATGACCTCGAAAGAACGGCACGGGCAGGCGCCATCGGGCGGTTTGCCCTCCCACCTGGGGAACAATCCCTTTTTGCCCCTGGGCAGGGAGGATTGCCATTCCCACCACCACCGGTGACAAGTCTAAACTTTTCCGATATCAATGCTTCGACCAACAGGATGGTTGGCTCAGCCACCGCCTCATGGTTCAACTCGATGATATCGGACCCCATATTCACTCCTTCCATGATCCAGATCGCGGAAGGAGGAATTACGCCAATTGCGACCCTACCTGGAGTATACCCGGCCTCAAATCCACTAGTCGGTCATGAACGCTCTGGGAACGCAAATGAGGCCGAAGCACGACCTGAGAACGGTGGCAACAATCATTCCCAGCCTGCCGGAGAACCCCTACTCCGCTTCCCGAGCGATAATAAAAATAACCCAGGATTCGGCAGCTCACATGTTTTTGAATCAATCAAGAAACACTACGAAGAAACGAACGCCGAACTCCAGCGGATGAGATCGCAAGTCCACGCTGCTCTAAGCTCAGCACCTGAGATAGACAGAGTGATTGATGAAGTCAATCAGACCCGATTCACCTCACGAATCGCCACAGCTCGGCGATGTCGGGAATATCCGATTTCCCCGGTATAACGGAGAAACCGACCCCAAGGCATTTATGAGAAGTTTCAAGTTCACCTTTTCGAGGGTGCGACTACTCGGGGGCGACCTCGAGTCAGCACGCTGCCATTTCTTCGCCGAAAATCTAACAGATTCGGCCTTAGAATGGTTTACCTCCTTGAAACCAAACTCGATTGACAACTTCACCCAATTTTAAGCGGCGTTCTTGAAGCAATATTCGGTATTTATCCAGATCGAGACCTTGGAGGCCGATCTATGGGTACTCACTCAAAAACCAGGTGACTCGTTGCGAAAGTATATTGACAGCTTTAAAGTTGTCAAAGCAAAAATTGTCGATCTTCATAACCCAATGGCCCTGAAAGCCCTCCAAAACGGACTGATAAAAACCTCAAAATTCTTTGAGGAGCTCACGGTTCGGGAGCCCGTATCACTAGATGACGCATTACACCGCGCTTCACGCTGGATTATTCTCGAAGAGGCTAGTGCAGCTCAACCGAAGCAGCATGCACCCGCAACCTCGACCAAGCAAGCTCAGATAACCAACTCCCAAGGACCTAAAAAGTCCGAGAAAAAAGAGTCCCAGGATCAGAGACAAAGTCAGGGGATACATTCATACTCAGTGGGAATCCCACCTCGTAACAGATTCAAGCCTTACGACCCCAGCAAGTGGTGTGATTTTCATAAAATCAAGGGCCATTCGACCGAGGAGTGCCATGAGGTGAAGAAGCAGCTCGCCGCCAAATTTGCAGCAAGAGAGCTGGGTAAAATCGAACTGGAGAAACCCCCTCCGAGGAAGAACTATTACCCAGCTCGAGATGATGAAAGGCTGGATCGCCCATCCGAGGATGATCGTAAGCGAGAACGTTCAGCCGAGGACGCGACGAGGCGAGATCCCCCAAAAGACAGGTAAACAGACATGCCTCCTCCCAGCACGAAGAAAATAGTTAACTTTATTCATGGAGGATCCCAACTATGTCGTAACTCCGTAAACTTAATTAAAAACCATCAACGAAGGGTAAATACCAACGTACGCGATAAGACCCCGTTCAAGGGATCTGACACACAAATCTCGTTCTGGGAAAGCGAGGCCTTTGAGCTAGATTCTCCACATGATGATGCTCTCTTAATCATGCTAGAAGTGGGTGAATACGAGCTCACTAAGATGCTCGTGGACACAGGGAGCTTTGTAGAACTCATCCTCTTAAGTGTTTTTAGGGAAATGGATATACCTGATCACGAAATCAAGGAGAATAAAATGGTGTTAACCGGCTTTTCCGGGGAAACCAAGTTATCTCTCGGAACGATAAGACTCCCTGTAATAGCAGCCGGAGTAAGAAGGATGGTCGAATTCACGGTGATAGATAGGCCAGCCCCGTTCAATGCCATCATGGGAAGAACCTGGATACATTCAATGAGGGTTGTATCCTCAACCTACCATCAATGCATAAAATTCCCTACCCAGCATGGAATCGCAACAGTTAAGGAGAGTCAAAAGGAATCCTGAATGTGTTACATGGCATGTTTCCAGATCGCAAAGGAAAGTGACATATATCAACTACAACGTAAAGATGAGCTCGCATATCGCCTGGCCAAAAAGAAAAGTGGTTCAGGCTTCATCGGACCTCGCAAAGACTTTATCGAGAAATTTGTGGTCAACGAGTCTCATCCTGACCAGAAAGTAGGAATTGGGTACGAGCTCTCCAAGGCTCAAAAGGATAAATTAACAACATTCCTCAAAAATAATTCCGGCTCATTCGCATGGACAACAGCTGATATGCCCGGAATCGATCTAAACATCATCTCACACGAGCTCAATGTGGATCCAAATCATAAACCAGTACGTCAAAAGCGTCGGAAATTCGGGCCTGATAAGACCGAGGTTGTTAACAACGAGGTCACCAGGTTGCTAAACGTCGGATTCATCAAGGAGGTGAAATATCCTGACTGGCTAGCAAATCCGGTCGTAGTAAAGAAGAAAAATGGCACCTGGCGAGTATGCGTGGATTTTACAGATCTAAACAAAGCGTGCCCTAAGGATAGCTTCTCATTACCTCACATCGACCAGCTGGTGGAAGCCACCGCAGGGCACCAGCTCCTCAGCTTTATGGATGCGTTCTCAGGATACAATCAAATACAAATGAACCCTGAGGACTAAGATAAAACATCCTTCATAACAGAACGAGGAACGTACTGCTATAAAGTGATGCCATTTGGCCTTAAAACGCGGGAGCAACCTACCAGAGACTTATGAACAGGATGTTTGCCAGCCTCTTGGGTAAGTCAATGGAAGTCTACGTTGACGACATGTTGGTCAAATCTCTGAAAGAAGAAGATCACATAAGCCAGCTAGGGGAATGTTTCACCTTACTAAACAAGTATGGGATGAAACTTAATCCCTCAAAATGCACTTTCGGGGTCACTTCAGGCGAATTCCTAGGTTACATAGTAACTCAAAGAGGAATAGAAGAAAACCCCAAACAAATCAGTGCGTTCTTGGAAATGTAACCTCCGAGCTCGGTAAAGGAGGTGCAAAGGCTAACAGGCCGCACTGCTGCACTAAATCGATTTATTTGTAGGTCGATTGATAAATGTCTCCTTTTTTACCAATTACTAAAAGGAAACAAAAAGTTCATATGGGATGACAAATGCGGGGAGGCCTTTAAGCAACTAAAGGCGTACCTCTCCGAGCCCCCCGTTCTATCAAAACCAATCGAGGGAGAGCCGCTTTACCTATACTTAGCGATCTCCGAGGCCGCAGTAAGTGGCGTCCTCATAAGAGAGGAACGAGTTGAGCAAAAACCAATCTACTACGTGAGCAAATTCTTAGTGGACGGTGAAACCAGGTATCCACGAATGGAAAAATTGGCTTTAGCGGTAGTAATCTCAGCTCGCAAGCTCAGGCCGTATTTCCAGTCACACCCTATTGTAGTAATGACGACACAGCCATTACGCACAGTATTGCACAGCCCCAGCCAGTCTGGCAGGCTAGCCAAATGGGCCATCGAGCTGAGTGAGTACGATATCGAATATCGACCTCGGACTAGCGTCAAAGCACAGGTGTTAGCTGATTTCATCATAGAGCTTACAGCTAATAGCCATGTGACCGAAACAAGCTCTAAAACCTGGCAGCTTTACGTCAATGGAGCCTCCTCAAAACAGGGGGCATGTGTTGGAATCCACCTAGTATCCCCGACTAATGAGGTCGTGGAACAGTCCTTCAGACTCGGATTCTCAGCATCGAACAACGAAGCCGAGTACGAGGCTTTAATAGCAGGTCTCCGACTCGCATCTGGAATAGGAATACGCAACCTGAATACGTTCAGCGATTCCCAATTTATTACAAGTCAGTTTCATGGAGAATACGAAGCCAGAGATAGCAGGATGGAAGCCTATCTAGCGATAGTTCATGAGCTAGTTAAGCGATTCGAAGTCTTCAGCCTGACGCGAATACCGCAGGGTGAGAACACGATCGCAGACGCACTGGCAGCTCTCGCATCAACCTCGAATCCACTTGTAAAAAGAGTGATTCCGGTGGAAGGAATTGAAAAACCAAGCATTAAAATCGATAAGGATATCGAGGATTTAATGGAAATAGACAATGACGATATGAAGTTGGACATAATAAAAGCCCCAATAGCGGACGACCTCCCTCCCGAAATAGGAGAAGCTGAAGACCCGGAGCTAGCCCCGCTTGACACCAGGCATGTTACCTTCCGCGAAAAAATGATTGCAAGAGCTGACTGGCGAGTAATAATTATACAATACATTAAGGGGGGAGAGGCTCCCCCCCCCCAGCAAGTGGGAATCTCGCAAGCTTAAAACCATAGCTTCAAGATATTGTATAATCAGCCCCCGCCTTTACAAGCGAAGTGTAAACGGCCCCTACCTAGTATGCGTCCACGGGCTCGAAGCTTTTACGATATTATCGGAAGTACACGGAAGCTCATGTGCAGCAATTCAGGAGGAAGGGCACTAGCCATCAGGATCAAAAGGCAATGATACTTTTGGCCCACCTTGGTCGCTGACTGCGAAGAACACTCCAAAGCATGGGACAAATGCCAACGGCATTCTCCCACATTCCATCAACCTACTGAAAACTTATCTTCCATCTCATCTCCATACCCCTTTATGAGGTGGTCAATGGATATAGTAAGGCCCATGGTAACCTCGGGAAAAAGGAGGTGTCGCTTCCTACTCGTCCTCACTGACTACTTCACCAAATGGGTGGAGGCGGGAGCTTTCCAGCAAATTAAAGTAAACCACGTACAGGAATTCGTATGGCAAAACGTAGTCTGTCGGCACAGAGT
Organism: Eutrema japonicum; assembly: GCA_030161315.1. NCBI lineage: Eukaryota > Viridiplantae > Streptophyta > Magnoliopsida > Brassicales > Brassicaceae > Eutrema > Eutrema japonicum. The sequence goes on along the minus strand of BSQW01000005.1, from coordinate 11,926,882 downwards.
CCCATATGAGATTGTAACCGATAACGGTTCACATTTCATCTCAAATCAGTTCCTCCAGTTCTGCGGAGATCACGGAATCCGATTAACAACCTCGACCCCACGTTACCCTCAAGGCAATGGGCAGGCCGAGGTAGCAAATAAGCTAATACTGAGCAATCTCAAAAAACGACTGGATGCTAAAAAGCAAAAATGGTCCGACGAGCTCCCTGGAGTACCATGGGCCTGTCGGACCTCACCTCGCAAAGAAACCTCAGAAACACCATTCTCCTTGGCTTATGGGATTGAGGCAGTGGTTCCCGCTGAGGTCGCAGTCCCCAGCCAGAGGGTAGACATGTGCCCCGTAAACAAGGAACTAAACAACAAAATGCTTCTCGACCAACTCGATGTTATCGATGAACATCGAGATCGAGCACTCGTTAATCTTCAAAACTATCAACACGTGGCAGCACGCTACTATAATTCAAAGGTCAAACAGCAAAGATTTCGAGTTGGCGAGCTCGTCCTACGAAACACCTACGAAAACACAAGGGAAAGGAACGCTGGAAAATTGGGCACCAACTGGGAAGGCCCATACCGAATCTCCGAGGTAGTAAAGAACGGCGTATACAAGCTCGCCAGGGTGCACGACAATACACCCGAAAGGAACTCATGGAATGCCATGAATTTAAAGAAGTACTATCATTAAAAAGACACTTGTAAAAATCGAACTACGAAATGCTTGATCCCTTTCAGGGTACGTATGCAACCTCACAAGGGTACAACTATTAAAATAAAAAAAATCTATCTCCCATCAAGCCTGTTAAACGCAGCCTAGGAACCCAAACTCCTACTTGACAAGCTAAAAGCTTTACCCATAAATGAAAAGCCCTACGAGCTAGAGCATGCTACAAGCTAGCATGACTCGACTTTGCGTCTAAATTGCTAGGTCACAACCTCCCTAGTCTCTAAATGACAACAACCTCCACGTCTAAACTGTTCAGGTTGCATGCCCGCCTCTAAACGGCTTCGACCTTGCGTCTTAAAATCGTCTGGTCAGCTCCCATGGTATCTAAACGACCTAGGAGCAGGGTCTCCAAACTACCTGGACCCTTGGCTGAAAAACTGCCTCCGATCTAAAAATATCAGCCTCTAAACGGCAAAAGTTACCATAAAAATAACACACAAAAATAAGATCTTCAAAAAAGAAATCAGAATAATTTAAAGCATCCTCGAAGGAGCATAAGTTCAAAAAAAAAAAAAACAGGGCATAACAAGTTCGACAACAAACAGAAACGGGTTTAAAAGCCTCCCCAGGCACCAAGTTCGAAGAACAACAAAAGATGAAAATAGTAAAGGAGTCTTTAGCAGGCAGGTTCAGCTGGTTTATCCTCCGGGACAGGTTGATTCAAAGGCAGCAGGAACTCCTTCCTAAGCTCCTGAGAACCAAAGTCCAGCTGATCATTCAATTGTGCGCTTGGCCCAGCAGGCAGCGTAACCGAATCATCGGATACCTGAGGAATGTCAATTTTACACACAGAAAAATCTGATACTTGGACGATGGCAAGCTCCGCGTCCAACCTCAGCTTCTCAACCTGGATACTCTTCTTTTCAGCCTCAAAATCGTTGATGGTATGGTTGATAATATCATCAAGAAGAAGGATATTGGATTTACACTCCATAACCTGAGTCTCAGTATCAACCTCGATCTTCTTCTTCTTCTCCCATTTATCCTTTATCCCCAAAAGAATGGCGCGATATTGTTTGGATATCTCCCTCCTCGCAGCCTTTTCAGCTTTCTTCACCATCTCTTTCTGCCTCTTGGCAAGCTTCTTCGAGTCCTTCGTGACCTTCTAAATCTGGACCCTTAAATCCAGTATATTTTTGTTGGCTGAGCGCAAGCCAACCTCAGCATCTCCAACTCGACCCTCGGCAACACGGAGATCCACCTTCAAATCCTCACTTAATTTCTCCAGCACAGAAACCCGAGCTTGAGCCTCCTGAGCGGAATCTTCCCATCTCTTGGCCAAAACAACTTGGTCCTTAACCTGGCCTTCCAAAAGGGTGACCTCAGTCATCTTCTCCTCGTTCCAAGTAATTCTCCTCACCAGCACGTCCCGTTCAGAAATGAGGTTGGCAATGGTCCTAGATGCCCTCTCCACCTCCTCGGGCTGGGTAGCAGAACGGAGATCTTGCTCAAAAGAGTTAATCAGCTCGTTGGAGGTAGAGATGGCCTGAGAAAGGAATATGAAAATTCAGCAGAGAAAAACCAAAGTAATGGAAAACAAAGTAAGGACAGCTAAAAATACCTGGCCCATTGCACTCGCGAACTGGATATAGCTCTCAGGCTTCTTCATGTTCCTAAGGGACGACAAGAAGCAGGTGGAAGGCCTAACACGCCTAAAGAGATTCGCAAGCTGGGAGTTGTTCTCAACGATTGCCTCAGGTCCGTCGCAATTGAACCTAAAGGCATTCGGAGAAATACCTCCACCACCCTGAGAACGAGGTGCCACGTGCCTCCTTGATGTTTCCTCGCCATCAAACTCGTCGCCACGAGATCGCTTGGAGCGAGACTGATGCTCGGCAGAATGACTTGGTTCCTTAGAAGACACCCTGGAAGTTGATCTTTGAGTACCTCTAGCTCGTACATCATGTTGGGCGATCTCGGTTTCACCACCCGGTGGCAAATTGCCATCGCCACCATGATCAGCTTCAGGTTCGCAGTGATCACCCCTCTCGAACTCCTCACGATGCGGGGTCTCAACACGGGCAAACTTACCAAGAGCCTCCTTGACTCTCTTATCAAGAGCACCGGCTGGCATCGGGGCAGGGCGCAATCGCATCCTCTCCCTGTAAGAAAGGCGCTGCTGTTTCTTAGGATGAACCATTTTGCTAGACTCGGTGGAACTGTCGCTGAGAGTAAGATCGATATGGGAGGTAGCAAGAGCAGTATCCAGCACCTGGGAACCAACCGGAGGATCAACCTCAACACGGGCTAGATCTTTAGCAACAGCCTCGAGTCTTGGGATAATAGATGGAGCGGGAGTCGAAGCTTGAATTTGAAGTAAGGGAGACGGAGTCGGAGAATCTACAGAATCAAATAAAGGAGACCCAAATGAAGAAACAATTCTTAATCTAACAAGATATGATATAAATCCACACAAACCTATGAGCCGGAAAGCAGATGCAACAGATAGCCCGGAAGCTCGACGCTCTCGAGCTTGCTAAATTATGTCGAGGGTGAAACCCTTCCAGTCGGAACTCTCACCCTTGACAAGGTCGACAAGTTGTTGAACCTCAGCCTTCACTATCTTTGAAGAATCAATTGACTCTGCACAGAAAAAAAGGGGGGGGGGGTCATCATATTAGAACAAAAAAACGGTAATCCCCAGAAGAGATGCTCGAATCAGCATCCGAGGGATCGCGCTGACCAGTAATCTGAGCCCAGGAGTGTCGAAGTACCGACTCGCCCTCAACAGATTCGCTGGAGATTCTGAAATAGAACCATTGCTCCCACCATTTATCGTCCCTCACATTGAATCTAAAGACGGACCGATTGACCTTCGCCGGAAAATAATAGGTCCTGCGAAGATAAGAGTTCCCTTTGACGTTAAAGAGCTGGCGAAATACCTCAATGTCAAACACAATCCCAGACTCCTTAGAACGCACCCAGAGTGCGACAAGGGACCTCATCGCGTTGGGCATAAGCTGTGGAAGGGCGAGTCCGAGGTCGTTGATGATATTAGAAATAGCTGTCGGGATGGGAAAAGTAAGGCGACATTTCAGGAAGAACGCGGCATAACCGCATGCATAACCCTCCGGAGGATTCTCCGGAGAGCTATCAGCCGGCGGGATGAGCAGATCGCCGATATCAAGCTCACACAAGGAAGAGATATTCGCGAGCTCGGCAGCCGAAATCGTGCTCTTCGAGTGAGAGTTGAACCGCTCGGCAAGAGGGAGAGGAGTATCCAGCTGAGAAGTAGAGGCCATTGCAGAAAAAAACAAAAATTGAGGTTGGAAAAGGAAGAAACCCGACCAGAAACGATGGAGGGTGAATTTTTACAGAGGAAGATATCTCGGGTAAAAGTAAGAATGAGGTGAAGACAATTCAATTAATGGAGTAGAAATAATAATTAAAAAAAGGGAGAAAAGTGAAAAGACATCATTACCTTGGTAAGTGGGAGCTGAGGCGGCGTGGGAAGTTGAAGCAACGAGAACCGCTCATTTATACCCCCTCGCCCACTCGTCCTGTCATATCCCTTAAAAGTCGCGCAGACGTTACAGGATCCCTACGAACTCGCCCTACGAGCAAGTAAGAAATCAATCAGAAGCCCGAGATTGCGAGATCGTATCAACTAGAAGATCAGTTAAATCCCGAGATCGCAGTGCCGCATCCTCAACGATAAATCATTAAAGATACTGGGAGCAACTGTTGGGCCCAAGGCCCAACCCGATTGAGCAGACCTAACGAAGAGGCCCAGCTTACGATAAAGCCTCGTAGAGCAAGCTCGCAAACTAGAAGGAGTCGAGCACGCAGGAAGGGGCGAGGTTGCTGGGAGAAGGAGCCTGCGTCTAGCAAGTCAAACATATTAATTCAAAATCCCATAATCAAGCCCCACATTAAAAACAAAGATTACGAATTTAATTCGAAGTTTATTGTGAATAATTAAGCTTAGGCGTTTATATTTTTAAGCGAGTATAAGTTCGAAATATGAGCCACATTGTATAGGATCGAATTCTTGGCAATTATAATAATATACACATTTTCTCTCTCAAACTCATCTAAGCAATTCTTTGTTATTTCTCAAGAACATACGACCTGAAAAGCCAATGATTGAGGTTGTGAGATTTTGCTCTCACAGTTATGTTTATGGTTCATAAAGTATGTTATCATTAAAGTGTGTACACGTAAGGTTCGTAGATAACATACGGTTGGTTTGAGAATAAAAGTTTTTCTCAACGTAAGGTTGGTTTGAGAATAAAAGTTTTTTCTCAACGTAAGGTTAGTTTGAGGATAAATGTTATTCTCAACGTAAGGCTAGCTTGAGAATTAAAGTTTTTCTCAACATAAAGGGAGCTATATATATAATTAAGATTGGTTGTGATACATGGAAGGAATCATGTCGATTAAATGACTTGTGACCGCCATGATTCGATCTATTCTAATTTTATTGTTATAGTTAAAAGTTAAGTGGACTTGATATAAAAGTGCGCATTAAAGTTAATTAAATCATCAAGTTGACACAAAATGTCAAGTGGGAGAATGTAAGAATATTTATTCTTATATGTGACCTATGTGTCTAGGTTTAATATTAAAGATCAAGTTCATATTAAATTTAGAGAAATTTTAATATAAAAGACGAACACCATGATGGATCGGTTTCGATAACATTATTAGAATTTGGGTGTATTGGTAACCCTCTTCCTTACCTTATGATATTAAAGTCTTTCATTAATGATCATCTGAAGTAACGAATGGATAGTTATGAAGTTACTTAGTTATGAAGTAACGAATAGATAGTTATGAAATGAATTACTTAGGTATGAAGTAACGAATGGATAATTATGAAGTTATTTAGCTATGAAGTAATGAATGGATAATTATGATTTCCATCCAAATTAAATATAGCCAGTGGCGAACCCACTTACATAGATATGGTGTCAATTGACACCGTATTTTTGTAAATTTCTTTATATTTTATTTGTATTTGTTATTATTGACACCAGTCCAAAATTGATATTGAACCCATAAACTAATTTTTTTGCAACCCTATTTTATTTATCTTGATACATAAGCAAATTGTAAACATTACTCATATTCTTAATATGGGCTTCTCCTATCAAAATGTTTAGAAAATCCCAGAATTAATGTTTAACTTATGTTTTTTTTTTTTTTTTGATTTGACGTGTTGAACTTAAATTTTCTAAACAACTAACCAATAACCCTAATTGCTTCATTTTTCTATCGAAAGTCGCTTCAGTTTTTTTTTTTGGGTCAGACAGTCGCTTCAGCTTTCTTTATAATTTCCTTCCTTCTCTTATTGAGTAAGTCAATTTTATTTTGATTTCTAATTAATTTAGTAATGAATCGTTCGTCAGCTATATTACAATATAGCTTTCATTACTAATTTGAAAAAGCTAATTCTTATTTAGTATTGTTCTTACGTTAACTTAATCTAAGATAAGTTCTACATGTTATATAATTTAGTTTCTTATCCGTTAGTGAATAGTGATTAAGTGAATTGAAACATAATTGATTTACTAAATATTAAACAAATAGATTGTTGTTTTACTTGTTTTTATGTTGTTTTTTTGTATTAAGATACTTAATGATTTCGTTTCTTTTTCCAGACGAATCATTGGAAAATGTTTTGAAAAGAAAAGCACCATCTTCATCTTTTTGTGATTTAGATGATACCATGGGATCCTGTAGATCGGAAAAGAATATCAGAATATCATCCGAATCAAAGAGATGAGGTAATTCGTAAATATTGGATTAGAGGCCATAGCCAACCTCGTGGTCATATTTTTAAACAAAAATCGATAGGAGGCACAATAAGGCGATTTAATCCTGCTTGGTTTGATCAGTATAGTAACTGGTTAGAGTATAGTGTGAAGAAAGAGGCAGTTTTTTGCCTATGTTGTTACTTGTTCAGAGACACTAATGGTATAGGCGGAAAAAACGATGCATGGACCACCGAAGGTGTCTCTAGTTGGAATAAGTTTAAGAGAATTTCAGAACATGTGGGACATGTTAATAGTTTTCACAATAATGCAGTTATGAAGTGTGAAAACTTGATGAAACAAAAGCAGTCTATCGAGCATGCTTTGCATAAGCAGAATGATATTGCGAAGAATGAGTATCAGATTCGGTTTAATGCATCAATTGATGTTTCCAGATACTTATTGCGGCAAGGTCTGCCTTTTCGTGGTAATGATGAGTCAGAAACATCTGCTAATAGAGGGAACTTTGTGGAACTTTTGAAATACACTGCTGAACAAAATGAAATTGTGAGTTGTCTTAGAGAATGCTCCTGGGAATAATCAGATGATGTCTTCGAAGATTCATAAAGACATTGTGCATTGCTTTGCAGAAGAGATAATCAAATCTATTATTGAAGAAATTGGTCATGATGTTTTTGGTTTATTGGTGGATGAGTCTGCTGATGTTTCTGATAAAGAACAAATAGCAGTGGTATTTCAGTTTGTTGATAAATGTGGGATAGTCAAAGAAAGATTCATTAGCATTACACATGTGTTCGAGACATCTTCAGCGACTCTGAAATCTGCTATTGATTCATTGTTTGCTAAACTTGGGTTGAGTATTAAAAAGCTGAGAGGACAAGGTTATGACGGAGCAAGCAATATGAAGGGTGAGTTCAATGGATTAAGGTCACTAATTTTAAGGGAAAACACATCGGCATATTATGTTCATTGTTTTGCTCATCAACTTCAATTGGTTGTTGTGGGAGTTGCAAAAAAGAATTTTGAGGTTGGTGACTTTTTGATATGATATCTCTATTGTTGAATGTGGTTGGAGCTTCATGTAAAAGGAAAGAAATGATTCGTGAGGATCATAAGAAAGTGATGGACGAAGGAATTAAGAATGGTGAAATCAACACTGGGACGGGGTTGAATCAAGAGATTTTTTTTCAAAGACCAGGAAATACCCGTTGGGGTTCTCACTATAGAACTTTGTTGCGTTTAGTTGAGTTGTTTGCTTCTGTCATTAAGGTACTTCAGCATATTCAGAATGAAGGCATAGAAGACTCAAAAAGACGTCAAGCATACGGTCTCCTTAGATACTGCAACAGTTTTGATTTCGTGTTCTATTTGCAAATGATGATTCACCTTTTAGGACTTACAAATGACTTGTCCATGTCTTTGCAAAGAAGGGATCAAGATATTTTGAATGCTATGTCATTGGTGAAATCAACGAAGAGACAGCTCCAAAACTTTAGGGATGATGGGTGGCATTCTCTTATGACTAAGGTTTCTTCTTTTTGTAAGAAGTATGATATTGAGATGGTTGACATGGAAGAGGATTTTATTGACTCAAAGAGACCAAGAAAAAAAACAGGAGTACAAAATATGCATCACTACAAGGTCAATTGCTTATATGCTGTTTTGGATTTGGAGCTTCAGGAGTTTAATGATCGATTTACTGAGGTAAATACTGAACTACTTATTTGTGCTGCTTCTTTATCTCCCATTAATTCGTTCTATGAGTTTGAGCACTCAAAGTTGATGAAATTAGCTAAGTTCTACCATGATGACTTTAGTTGTACATAGTGCATATCTCTTGAGCAGCAATTGACTATATACCTTGACAATGTTCGAAGTGATGAAAGATTAAGTCATTTGGAGAGTCTTGGATAGCCCTGGGCTAAATGTCCATAACCGAAGTCCATACCCGAACCCGAACCGAATAAACCGAACCATATACTACTTCGGTTGTAGTGATATAACCGATCGGGGTTTGATCTCAGGTTACTTCAGGTGTGGGTTCGGTTCGGTTAAAACCAGATAACCGAACAATAACCGAACCATATACACACATATATACTATAGTAGGGCATATACACTTTGTCGATTGAGTTACTTCGGTTGTAGTGATATAACCGATCATGTTTTGATCTCAGGTTACTTCGGGTTTGGGTTCGGTTCGGTTAAAACCAGATAACCGAACAATAACCAAGCCATATACACACATATATACTATAGTAGGTACTTCGGTTGGAAAAAACCGAACCAAAACCGAATCCATTCATATTTCGGTTACACTCGGATTTTACATTCACTTAGGAAACCGAACCGAACCCGAACACCTCCGAACCGAACCCCAAGCGAACTTCAATAATATCCGAATGGACCCTAGACCTCTACACCCGAATAACCGAACAACCAAATAAACCGAACCGAACCCGAATGGACATCCGAACGCCCATGGCTAGTCTTGGAGATCTTGCTCGTATGCTGGTGGATACACGAAAACATTTGTCATATCCTTTGGTTTATAGGCTTTTGAAGTTAGTTTTAATTTTGCTTGTTGCAACTGCAACTGTTGAGAGATGTTTTTCAGCGTTGAAGATCGTGAAGATAGATCGACGCAATCGGATTGGTGATCAGTTTCTTAACGACTGTTTAGTTTGTTTTATTGAAAAAGATGTGTTTCAGACTGTTACGAATGAGACAACGATGAAAAGATTCAAGATATGAAATATCGTAGGATGATTTTGTAAAATGAGATATGAAATAATTTTCTTTTTTTTTGTATTTCTATTTTTTAAATTTAACTTGCATCCAGTAAAAAAAATTCCTGGGTCCGCCACTGGCTATAGCCAATTATGGTTATTGTTTACCTTAGCTGTCCAAGCATGTCATCTGTACATGCAAACCTTCAATAGCCCATACTTAAACATTTCTTCACTTGCCGAAAGTCATATTGTGGAATATATTGGTTATTGCCAATTAGTGGTTTTTTTTTTTTGTATTTCTCTGGAAAAAAAATTTGCAAAAACGTTTGAGGTTTTTTTTGCAATTTTCCCATAAAACAACACGTCATCATTACTCCTTCTCACGGTGAGGCTCTCTTCTACGTGGCGAAAACTCTACCGGGAGTTCTCTCTTCTGAATCCGAACGCCGTCGCATGACTTGTAACTCGGCACCATTACTAATCTAAACATCTTTCTGTCTCCACCAAATCAGTAAACTCGTATTATCTTCGGTTACCATAAAATGTTCATCTTAAAGGTATGTCTTTTTTTCTTCTGTCCTTGGATTCACTTATCTCTGTTTGATCTGTAGACATGGAGATCAACCGCTTTCGGGATTTACGGCTACATGAATTTCACCAAGAACGGCTTCCTGTAAGTGTCAAAACTGGTTGATATGGGTTAACTTATTCCTCCTTGATGTTTTGTAATAACGATTTGAATGTTTTCGAGTTTGCTCGAGTTGTCTTTTGTGTATTCTTGCTTTGTTCCTACATTTTTCAAGTGGTTCTTAAATCTTAACCCTGTGGAAATATAAAGATGGAATTTTTATGCATTTTTAGATCAAAGAAATCAGAACTCGTAGATAGATTCATCATTTTCTTGTCATGAGAATTGGTTCCTTGAGCAATCTCTGATTGGGTTGATTTGGGTTCTGTAATGACTATCGAGTTTCCGCTTGAGGTCTCTTGTGTATTCTTGCTTTGTTACTTTGTTCTAAACCCTGTGGAATTGAAAAAATGGAGTTTTATGGATTTTTTAGACTAAATCACTTGGATCTTGTTTGCTTAAACTTATATGATACATTCTTCAGTCTGGTGTTCTTTGTGAGCCTGTTGATTAACATAACCAAAGTAATTGAAATTCAGAGAGATTGAAATGTTGAGTCTTTGGTTCAGCATTTGCTTTCTCATGAACATTGATTTCCTTGAGCAATCTCTCTGATCATGTGTTTTTGGCAGAGAGCATTCGAAGAAGTTTAAACCTGAAGATATGCAAATACAAATAGAAGGAAAGAATTGTGTGGTTACTGGGGCTAATTCTGGTATTGGTTACGCCGCTTCAGAGGGTCTTGCTTCACGGTAAGGTTTCTCAGTTATGGAACTGAGGGAAATAGGAAAAGAATTGTCACAAAGTATATAAAGTCTTTCTTTTTCATTTTTTTTCCAGTGGAGCAACTGTTTATATGGTGTGCCGGAACAAGGAAAGAGGACAAGAGGATCTTTCTAAGATTCAAAACTCAACAGGAAACCAGAATGTGTACCTAGAAGTATGTTTCAATATTCATTTTTGCAGGTTTTTCTATGCAAATTGGATATCAACCTTTTTGGCTTTGCTTCTTTCTTAGGTGTGTGATTTGTCTTCCGTTAACGAAATAAAGTCCTTTGCTTCGAGTTTTGCTTCCAAGGATGTTCCGGTTCACGTTCTGGTATGCCAACTTTGCTTGTACTATTTTTTAGAAAAAACATTTCACTAAACCTCAACTATTCTAGAACTTGTTTGATTCTGATTTTCGATTTTTCAGGTTAATAATGCCGGTTTGCTAGAGAACAAACGTACTACTACACCTGAAGGGTTGGTCTCAGTTATCTTTCTTGAGTGTTCCGATATCATTTTATCTTGATTTGATATCCATATGCTCGTTTGTTATATCAGATTTGAGTTAAACTTCGCGGTGAATGTACTCGGGACGTACACAATGACAGAGCTGATGCTTCCACTTTTGGAGAAAGCGTCACCAGACGCCAAAGTCATCACTGTCGCCTCTGGTGGAATGTACATGACGCCACTTACAACAGATCTTCAGGTAATCAATCTGCAGGACACATATCTCATCTTCAAGAATTGCTTATATATGTCATCTTCAGGAATTGCTTATGTTCAAATTTGTTTAACCTTGATGGAAATGTTTGCATCACACCTATGTTGGAAATATAACTCAGGCTACATACGAATCATCTGCAGTTTAATGGTGAAAAATTTGGTGGAGTGTTACAATACGCACGGAACAAACTAATCCAGGTCCGTAAAATCAGAAGCTACTAGTCAAAATCTCTTTTTCTTCGGCTTTCTGAGTTTGTTTGTGTGAAAATGATTAGGTGGCTCTGACAGAAAAATGGGCTGATAAGTACAAGAACAAAGGCATAGGGTTCTACTCAATGCACCCTGGCTGGGCTGAGACACCTGGTGTCGCCAAGAGTTTGCCGAGTTTCAATCAATCGTAAGGAAAAAACCACTGAAGAGAACATCTTTTTGCTATAAGCAAACATCTTTTTGAGCTAAATAAAGTTTAAAACTTCTGAACTAGGTTCTCGGGTAAGCTTAGAACAAGCGAAGAAGGAGCAGACACAATCATTTGGTTAGCATTGCAGCCTAAAGATAAGCTTGTCTCTGGTTCATTCTATTTCGATAGAGCGGAAGCACCAAAACATCTGACGCTTGCAGGTACAAGCAAGTCTCATGACCTTATAGACACTGTCATTGATACCGTGCATTCCATGGCAGCTCTTGATCCTTAAACCTCCATCTTCTACATGGATTTTTTTGCTCGGAAATAAATTGTGATTGCAGGTAAAAGTATTAAACTTTTCTCTCTTTTGTGGAGTTATTATTGCTGAATATTTATAACTTATACTCATTACATAGTATCAGAACAGAAGAATTACACGTATTATGGGTCCATCATCGTTTTTGTATAACATTTTACTTAACGAGATGGGTTGAAAGACAAAAGCTGGGGCTTTCGAAGCCAATACTGTTTGAATCTCTGCCTCGAATACTCGAGATAATCGAACTCAATCTTGTTCACATAGCCCTGTGCAATCACATTCACACAAAATCATATAAGCTTCTGAGATTATAGTTGTTGTTAATCTCATTCTAATGCTGCTTCAATCTGCATAAAAGAAAAAGTGAAATATCTTACAGAGATGATTCCCCATAAGCCCCAGAAGAGATGGCTTGCCAATGTATACTTCTCAATATCATCCAAAAGTTGTTCTAAGTCTTCTTCTCTTGCTTCTTCACCTGTTAGAAACCAAGTCTTAGCTTTAGTCATAAGAAGAACATTTCTGAAAAGTATTTTAAAACAAAAGGCACAAACTTTTAACCTGAAGAGGTGAGATAGTTGCAGATAAATCTCCTCCTTTCTTCTTCTCCTGCAATTCACAAACCATAATTTTTTTTTTTCAAACTCACTTCTAGATTATGGATTTATAAACATTTATCTGACTAATCCATGTACCTGGGTATAGAGTGTAGTCCAAGATATGAGGAGTGTCAGAATGGTAATTTGCTACCATCTCACAGAAGTGATTTGCTATGTCATAAGCAATTGGGTTATAACTTGCATACTCATAATCCTGTCCAAAATCCATTTTCACACAAGAAATTAACTAAACGATTAGAGAAATCTTGTGTTCATCGATGCGGGATGATATTGTTTTACCTCGAGTTAATCGAACTGAAAGGGTTTTAAAAAATTTCCCCATTCTGAAAAAAACGAAATAAGGTTAAAAGAAAATTTGTGGTTTATGAGTAAGACTTACAATGATAGTAATGGCATCGGTGTCTTCATCAATCATAATGTTACCATACTGCAAATCATTGTGACAAAAACCAATTTCTTGTTGGTGATACTCATTGTTCACTTCTTGTTCTAACAAGTTGATTTCATCTTCAATGTTGTCTAGACCAAACTCTGTTGAATCTTCAGTTGAACACAGATTCTTGGCTTGTCCTACCCAAGTCCTGTTATGTTCCAATGGATATTACTTTCGTGTAATGGAAACATATATGGAAAAAATGCTGATAATGTTGAAATTTGCTACCTCATTCTGTCCCAGGTGAGCACAGTTTTATCTCCAGGAATGTATATGCAGTGAAATCTTCTAAGCTTAGATGCAACCAGAGCTGATATGTTAGGGTCACGAAGATCGGTTGCAGATAGGGTCTGATTCAAAGTTACATATGCAAGAATTAGTATTGTGAAGATTTTTATAATGGAAAGAGACCAACACAAGATTTTGCTTATGAATCTAATGGAAACACAAACACTGTTTTAAAATGGACAACTTCGAAATCCTACTCAAACGTTTTAAAGCTAAACCGGCTATAACTCGGTTTGATTTATTCCGGTTTAAAGCCTACATTGAAATGTAAACCAATTATATGAGCTATAAGGTTTGCTCAATCTAGTTGAACTGGACCAGAATCGTACCAAAAAAAACCAAAGAAAATATAAACCGATTCGTTTTCATTAATTTCATAACGAACAAAGCAAAAGGGAACCGAACCAAACGAAAAATAAACAGAGTAAAACCTGAAAATCCGTCAAATGTTTACTATAAACCGAATTCCAACCAAACAATTAGAAAATAAAAAAATACTGTACTCATAAAATCATTACTATATTTCAAATTTCAACCAAACCGAGACCAAATTGAATTCGGTTTCAACCGGATTCCTCTATTTCATAAACCAAACAATTAGAAAAATACAACAAACAAAAAAACAGGATTGCTCAAATTTTTGAAAACTTATGAAATAAGTAATTTAGGTTTTAAACGATTTGTTATTTTTTCCGGCTCGGTTACGCTTTGTTGAGATATGGAAAACAGAAACCAAATCGGTTTTATTTTTTCTTCAGATCGGTTTTGAATCGGTTAAATCGGTTAAATCGATTGAACACTCCATGTATAACTCAACCGGTACAAATCTAAACCAAAACAATCTCGGTTTAGAACTTCCCCGGTTTCAAACCCCCATGAAAAGGGTAAAACCATTTATACAAATATGATTCTATCTAACCACGATTTCAGCTAAATATGATTCTAACCACGATTTCAGCTAAAATGGTTTACCCTTTTTATGGGGTTTTGAATCGGTTAAATCGGATTGAACACTCCTACCTTGTATATCTCAACCGGTAGAAATCTAAACCGAACAAATCTCGGTTTGAAATTTCTCTGTTTTAAACCCCCTTAAATTGTGTAAACCATTTTTATATCAGCGAATCAGAACACCACGTAGATATCGTAGACCAATCAAAAGAAGTTATGGTTTCATAAATAAATAAATTCAAGAACAGGGAAAATACTTACCCGGGCATGGATAAATTCCTCGACTCTGCCGCCGGCAAATCGGCCAAGAAGTCTAGGTCCATGGCCATGACGAGCCACGAACTCGAAAGTTCGAATCTCGTCGTCCCTGTTAAAGAAAAGCTCAACACCTTCACCATAGACACGAACAAGAAGTTTCCTGCAACGAAGATTCGTTTCTTTTCTAGGCCAACTCACCATGAACACTTCGTTCGTCATCGCTCCTTTCATTGGTTTCACTTCAAGGCTCTCTAGATCCTCAATTACGTCTCCCCATTTCGTCGAAAGTGTTTGTAAAATCTTCCTTAGCTGGTCTGGTGATGAGCTTGGGATCAATCCGAAGATTCCTATTGCCATCTTGAATTACAGAGAGGAAAAACAATTAAAGATCAAGAAGTATACTCTGTTTTCTGAATTTTATACTTAGTTTCAATCGAATGACAGATCAAGAAGACTGTTTTCACTGAATGATCAAACTTGAGAAGAGGAAGAAGAAACTTACCAAGAAAGTTGCAAGGAATCTTGAAAATCAGAAGAAAAAAAAGACTTCGAATAGAGAGAAATTGTTGGAGAGAAGTCGTGGTGTGAAGGAAAGACAAATTGCATGGTGAATGAGAAAGGAGTTGAAAGGGGGTATTTATGGACTTTTGTCTTGACATTAGAATTGGAAAATCTATCTCTTTGTCTTGATGCGTTGGTTTTGAGAGGATCAAGACAAAGCAAAAAAGAAAAATGGTTTTATTTTATGAAATTATAATTATTAAATAAAAAATCCCAGAATAAAAATTGAATTTTTTTATGTTCGTTAAGATGATATATATTTGGAAATAATACCTCACAACGGAAGTTGGAAATGATCTTAAATAGTATATAAGAGACATGAGTGAGTTCATTTATTGTCAATTTGGTTTTGAATTGGAAACTCATCTATCTTAACATGGTATCAAAGCCTCGTTTGTTGACCCAAGTAAGATAATCCAAGAAAGATTTATTATCGACCCTAAAGTAAAATTCGGTTCGAAATAAACCGATAAGAGCCATCATCTCGAGGAGATGTGTTAGGATCACACATCGGAAGTTTAAAGAGACCAACACTAATATATAAGTGATATGGATAAATCAACTCATATCCAGTTGATTTTGAGTTAGAAGTCCATAAAACTTAACAACATATAGATTTAGAGCGATTATTGAATACACATTTTAATAGAGTATGAATACGGAATATAGATGGTTTTTAGTAAACAAACTCTATTAACATGTTATGTTATTGTTTTTTAGCATTTACAAATTTAGAAAAAAAATTAGATAAATTTTTAGTGGTCTATGAGTCGAACATATTTAGGAGACGATAAGCACACAAAAAAATATAGTGAAAATGACCTATGAGTACTATTTTAACGAATCTCTCAAATATATAAGGTGTATTATTTGTCCGAAAAAGGTACAAATTAGCATAGTTAATGGCATTTACACATTAGTCATGGGCCAAAATAAAATCTTATAATATATCATGTTACCATGATTAGACAATGACATTTTCAAAGAGTACTTTATTGTTTATAGAGTTTTGAAGACTTTTAGATACTTTAGCAAAGACTTTAAGAAACAGACATATATTTTCAGAATTTATTATACTATTAATAATGGATGTGTTACAAAAATCAATTACAAAGTAAAAAAAGAAGGTTAATTCTACAAAATAGCACCAAAAAACTTAAAGTTTAATAATTTAGCACCTAAGGGTGAAAATCCTAAAATTAGCATCCAAATGTGAAAATCTCAAAATTAGCATCCAATGGTGAAAATCCCAAAATTAGCATTCATTAACATAACAAGCAAAAAAAAAACAGAAAATCGAGAAAGAAAATAAATCTCCGTTCTCCATTAAGGTTGGTTTGGCTCAGATGCTCCGTGGTGGAGTTATCATGGATTTCGTCAACGCCGAGCAGGCTCGCATCGCAGAGGAAGCTGGTGCTTGCGCCGTCATGGCTTTAGAGCGTGTTCCGGCGGATATTCGCGCTCAAGGTGGGGTTGCTCGGATGAGCAATCCTTAGATGATTAAGGAGATCAAGCAGGCCGTTACGATTCCGGTGATGGCCAATGCTAAGATCGGTCATTTCGTTGAGGCTCAGATCCTCGAAGCAATTGGAATCGATTACATCGATGAGAGCGAGGTTTTGACTCTCGCCGATGAAGATCGCCACATCAACAAGCATAATTTCCGGATCCCTTTTGTTTGCGGTTGCTGGAACCTCGGCGAAGCTCTGAGGAGGATCCGTGAAGGTGGGGCGATGATTAGGACCAAAGGTGAAGCTGGGACTGAGAACATTGTGGAGGCCGTGAGGCATGTGAGGTCGGTTATGGGTGACATTGCGAAACATGGATGACGATGAGGTCTTCTCTTTTGCTAAGAAATTAGTCGCATCGTACGATCTCTT
Organism: Eutrema japonicum; assembly: GCA_030161315.1. Taxonomy (NCBI): domain Eukaryota; kingdom Viridiplantae; phylum Streptophyta; class Magnoliopsida; order Brassicales; family Brassicaceae; genus Eutrema; species Eutrema japonicum. Next base: position 11,909,871 of record BSQW01000005.1, on the reverse strand, counting down.
GATGGAGACCAAACAGCTTGGCCTCATTAAAAAAAAACTTCATTCAAGAACAAGTTTTTCATGACGCTTCTTCCATGTTTTAAATAGGATACGATAATAGGGGACAAGAAATTTGATTTTGATTATTGCAGCCACATTGCTTCATTGGTGGTTGGGCTTTTTCATTTCTTTGAACTTATTGATCATCTTGTCGTTTTTGTTTTCTTTTTTGTTTGATTGTACCAGATTGTACAATCGTTTTTTGATGTTGTGAACGATACTAGTGTATTAGGAGTGAGCTTGGTGCCTTTTTTACTGAGATCAGTTGGTGTTTCGATGGGAATGCTTCAACAAGAAGAATCAGATTTCTTTAAATGGTTGCTTCGTGATTCTTTGAATGCAATAAGTATGGACCAACAACAACTCGTGTTGCCTCTGCATCTTGAAGTAGTAAGCCCCTACATATATCTATATATCTTCCTCATCTGAAATAGCCACGCTTTCTCGACAGCCAGTACATCCTTTTTTATTTTAAAAAACTTTCTTGTAGGAAAATTAGATTGACAATTGCAAATAACGTATTTAGAAACATATATAACGTATTTAGGAAAGCTTTCCTAAATGATGAAAAATGATCCTTTCTGGAAATGAAACGTATTTAGGAACCATTTAGGAACATGTATAACGTATTTAGGAAAATCTTCCTAAATGATGAAAAATGATCCTTTTTGGAAATGAAACGTATTTAGGAACATATATAACGTATTTAGGAAAGCTTTCCTAAATGATGAAAAATGATCTTTTCTTGAAAATGAATCGTATTTAGGAACATATATAACGTATTTCGGAAAGACTTCCTAAATGAACAAATGATTAAAACTGATCTTTTTTTGAAAATGAAACGTATTTAGGAACATATATAACGTATTTCGGAAAGACTTCCTAAATGAACAAATGATGAAAAATGATATTTTCTTGAAAATGAATCGTATTTAGGAACATATATAACGTATTTCGGAAAGACTTCCTAAATGAACTAATGATTAAAATTGATCTTTTCTTGAAAATGAAACGTATTTAGGAACATATATAACGTATTCCGGAAAGACTTCCTAAATAAACAAATGATTAAAACTGATCATTTCTTGAAAATGAAACGTATTTAGGAACATATATAACGTATTTCGGAAAGTCTTTTGAAATTAACAAAAACAGAAAACGATATTTCCTGTTGATTTCCATGCTTAAATGAAGCATCAGAACAAATGTGTTGTTGGTTTGTCTACACAAAGAAATAAAGAAATATTCAAATGATGAAAGCTGATAGATTGTAACATCAGAACAAATGTGTTGTTGTGTTGTTGTTTTGTCTACACAAAGAAATAAAGAAATATCTTCTTTTTGCCAACACTTTTGTATGTTAATACTACATTTGTTTGCTTATAGATTGTAACAGCTACATATTCCAGAGTAATTAGGGAAATTGAGATTTAAACTTTTTTTCTTCTGATGAATTGATCATCTTAGTCCGGCTGGAGCTGTTAGACTGCCTCCTCATGGTCTTCCCATGGCTCTCTGGGCAAGAGTCCCATCGTAATCCTAAACCCAAACGTAAGTTCCATTTTAGCATGAATGAAGCCAACACAAAGATTACTTGTTTTTTTTTGGGGTGAATATAAGTATAATTTGAAAGTTACCCGTTTCTCGAAAGAACTATCCTGCGAGTCAGCTATCTTGTCTGCAATTCCATAGTCAATGGCTGCTTGTGCTTGAAGATATTTAGGTCGCTTGATGTCCTCATTGATCTGCTCTTTGGATTTGCATGTTCCCTTAGCTAGCAGCTCGATGTAGTACTCAGTATTTGCATCAAGTTCCTTGGTCTACCAGAGGATTATTAATTACAGTACATGTGAAGAATTTGAGGGGGAGTACATAAAAGGGGTAAAAGAATGTGAATGCCACCTTTATCCACATATCTATTGCAGCTCCGCTTGATCTGTTTACTTTTGGCAGATACAATTTATCTGCACCATTAACCATCAAAACTTAGAAGCTTCCACAAGTGGACAATAGGTAACAATATGCATATCATGATCTAAATGCTAGGTTAAAGTACAAATGTTTAAGAGAAGAGAACCACACTTGATGAAAGTGGCTGTACGACTCTTTCATCAAGTGACTAACCATAAATGATCCCGAGTTTCTTTGTCAAAGCAAATTAGTGAAACCAAAACAAAAACAGCAAAGCCTCACGAATCTTTGAGATACAAGACAAAACCACCCACGCTAGTGTAGACCAATCACAGTACTCTTGTAGTCTTTGGAATTGGCCGTAAAATCTGAGGTAAAGAAAACTCTGAACAAGGCAATAAAAATAGAAAACAATAATGAGGAGCTTAAGCATACGAATCAGAACAAAATTCCCCTCGCAAGTCAAATCAAGGAAACTAAGAAAACTTCCATCACCAAAGACATCAAGGGCAGCCAATTCCACACTAATCGGAACAAATTCTAACAATAAGCATAGGAATCATCCAACGATTCATCCGAACAACAGCGAGAAGAATCAATTTCAAACGTCAAGCAAGGATTTTCACGCAAGCTGAAAAGAAGGGATCGAAAAACCTGAGAAGCTCGTAGCGAGAGAAACTGAGATGATGAAAGTGACTAACCATTGTTGAAAAGAGCCGAATCGCACGTTCTCGTTCTGATAGACACAAATCTGCTTCACGAGAATCTCGTTCGTTTCAGCCATCGGAGAAGAAGATGATGACGACGGCGATGGTGACATGATTCTTTGAGTCGTGCCTGAAATAGATGATGATGATCGAGAGATGATCGGTGATGATTGATGAGATCGCAAAATAGATGATCGGCGATGATTGATGAGATCGCTAAATTCCCAGATCTTAGATCGGGAAAGAAAGAAAAAAATTTGGGTAAATTTCTTTTGTATTTTATTTTAATAATAAATGCAAGTAAACTAAGGATAAAATGGTCTTTTGGGTCTTTAATGAATGCTAAAAATGGGATTTTTTTTATTAGGGTGCTAGTTTGGTCAAAAAGTTTTCAAAATGTGCTATTTTGATCAATTTCTCAAAAAAGAATGCGTGTAAATAAACAATTAGTAAAAATTTGTAGAGCCCATCGTACTATTTACACATATTGATTTAATTTTTCACGTCTATATAAACGAACGAATTCGTTCAAATATAAATCATCTCTCAACTCACAAATCATAATATAAATCTCTCACTCTTTAGTCTCTTTCTTTTATTAGTATCCTCTTCTTTGTGTGGGTATAAAATTTCCGTCTTTTTTTTTGTCGTCATTTTTGGACCATAACATACCGGTCCAATAGCCAAATACCCCCACACATGAAAGGCAACTGGAGTCGAACTCGACACCTGTAAGATGGCAACAGAGGTGTGACAACCACTAGCCCACTTGCTCATTCTTCCATCTTTATTTATATTCATCTCTATGCTAAATTTTATTTATTATTATAACATGTTATCTGCACGATCACTCTACGATATGGCTAAATATATATTCATAATATATATACTGCTATAGCAGGCGGTATGTCGCCTATATAAATATTTATTATTTTCAGTGGTTGTTTCACGCACCACTATTCACTTAATATTATAATGGGTGGTTTGTCACCTCGTTATTGTTTTACCATTCTTATATCGTGGTTGCTAAATACACCATAATTATTAATATTACAATGCACGACTGTGTCACTTCGTAATTTATTTACTAATTAATGTGGATGATTATGTCACCATAATATTGTTGTTAAATATTTTTTTTATATGATGGGTATTATACGAGGAGGCTCTGCCACATGTATATAAACCTTTATCTGAAAATTGATAGAACTATCTGATTGTTTATTAAAATTTTCAGATTAATTTTTTTTTAACTCTTTTATCACCGACGGTCACAAAAAAGTTTTTTTAAAAAAAATTCACCTTTTCAAACGGCTATGAACTGTGTTTTTCAATCTATAAATATATTTATCTTTCACTCATTCATTTCACTCAAACATTCTATCATCTCTCAAATATTTTTTCGGTTTTCATTCCGTAAGAAAAATTATTCGCTTGTTGATTTTAAGCGTAGTTGTAATCTTTGCTTCTATTTATGGTCTCTTCATTGGAGAATTTACTCCCAAAGAGTTCACCTCAACTGTTGTGTTACTTTTCTATGCGCTACTTTTTCTTGTAATTGCTTTAATTATTCATGTAAACAGTTCGTTTTAATAGAAAATATTATTATCTTTCTAATAATATTTTTGCGATTATGTTTTTGAAAAATCAAATGTTAAACATTGAGAAGTTTAAGTTTTCATCTCTCATAATAACTGAAGCAAACTACATAGCATGGACCACCAATGCAGAACTTTATCTAGAGTTGGAAAAGTTAACCGACACCATAAAATAGGAAAATAAATTGTCTGCCCATGATAAGGCAAATACGATTATTTTCCTGAGAAAACATCTAGATGAAAATGTGACGCATGACTATGCTCATATAAAAGACCCATAAGAGATGTGGCAAGCTCTTAAAGAAAAGGTTGACAACCAGAGGAAAATAAACCTCCCTCATGCTCTTGAAGAGTGGAAGAACTTGAGGTTTCAAGATTTCGAGAAAGTCGAGGAATATAATTCCGCTATTCTGAGAATAGTCTCACAATTGAAATATTGTGGTAAGTCTGTCACCGAGGCATAAATGCTTGAGAAGACTTACCTCATATTTCATATAGAACATCGTGTCATGCAAGAAATGTATAGGAAATGTGGGTACACGAGATTTATGAATTGATTGTGACACTCATATTAGCAGAGTAGAATAATGAACTTCTCATCAGAAACCACAATTCTCGACCTACGGGGAACCAATGCATTTTCGGAAGCAAATGCATCGGTTGTGGAGAAACCAGAAAGAAAAAGTCAAACCTATAGAGTTCGGGGCCATCGATTCAATCACGGACAAGGTAGAACTTACAACCCAAAAGAGAGGAACTCATACAACTGGGTTCGACCTGAACAAACTTCAAAAGGGAAATAAACCCAAGTGAATACCACCCGGAAACGTGAGGATGTTTGTTACAGATGCGGGTTCAAATGACATTGGTCCCGTACATGTAGAACCCCTCCACATATTTGTAAGTTGTACCATGAGTCCATCAAATGCAAAGGGAAGGAAGTGAATCTCATGGAATACTTCGAGGGTACATCGTACCTCGACTTCTCCGAATTTGCAGATGATTTCGACGAGACCGCTCTAGCGGATAATTAAAATGCTTGTAGTGAGACTACTGAATAGTCTCGAGTAATGTCATATATAATTATTACATTACAATTTTAAATCTAATAGTGTTATTTTTATGACAATCTAATATATAATTATTATATGCTTTTATAAAGTTTACGTTTTCTTCATTGATGTTTATGTGAATTACAGAAATAGATCACAATGGAACAATACCCAAAGAAAAAGTTCAAGAAATTTGTATACCAGATAGTGGAACAACGCACACTATTCTGATTTATAAGAAATATTTCTCTAATTTAAAATCGACAAACATTATTGTCAATACTATATCGGGTTCCGCAGACTTGATTGAAGGAACATGCAAAGCAAACTTTACGTTGCCTGATGGAACAAAATTTTCCATTAATAACGCCTTGTATTCTCCAAATTCGAAAAGGAATTTGTTGAGTTTCAAAGACATATTCCTTCAAGAAAATGACACCCAGTCTGCAGCTGAGAAAGAAAAGAAGTATATGTATATAACTTCTGATAAATCAAGCAAAAGGGTTATATTGGAAAAGTTACCAGAACTTCCTTCTGGTTTGCATCATACTTACATAGATGCAATAGAATCGCATCTCGTAATGAAACGTAATCTCAAAGATTTAACATTATGGCATGATCGCCTTGGTCACCCAGGCACATCAATGATGCGAAAAATCATAGAGAGCTCACATGTTCATTCGATGAAAATCCAGGAGATACATCAGAGAAATAAAATGACATGTTTCGCATGTTCTCTAGGAAAATTGATCATAAGGCCATCGCCAACCTAAATCAATAATGAATCACCAAAGTTCCTTGAACGAATTCAAGGCGATATTTGTGGACCAATAAATCCACCATGTGTAACATTCCACTATTGTATGGTATTTTTGACGCATCCAGCAGATGGTCGCATGTTTATCTATTATCATCTCGAAATATGGCATTTGCGAGATCCATAACTCATATAATAAAACTACGAGCTCAGTTTTCTGATTATCCCATTAAGAGAGTTAGATTAGACAACGCTGGTGAATTCACATCCCAAGCATTCAATGATTATTCCATGGTAATGGGAATTAAAGTTGAACACTATGTGGCTCATGTTCATACATAAAATGGTTTGGTTGAATCATTAATTAAACGTCTGCAATTGATTGCAAGACCATTGATCATGAAATCAAAACACCCTACCTATGTATGGGGACATGCTATTTTGCATACATAAGCACTCATATGGATAAGCCCAAGTGCGTACCATAAGTATTCCCCACTACAGTTAGCATTGGTCGAGAACCAAATATTTCTCATCTAAGAATATTTGCTTGTGAAGTGTACGTGCATGCATGTAGCACCACCACAACGTACAAAGATGGGACCACAAAGAAGGTTGTGAATATATATATATATTGGATGTGATTATACATCCATTATACAATACATAGAACCACAGACTGGTGACGTCTTTACAACACGTTTTGCCGATTGCCATTTGATGAGAAAGTATTCCCGGTTATAGGGAAGAAAATAAACAAGTAGAGAAGGATATCAAATGGTGTGTGCCATCCTTGTTGCACCTTGATCCTCCTACTAAACAGTCGGAACTAGAAGTTCGTAGAATTATGCATTTGCAGATACCAAAACGGTAACTAAATCCCATATATCGGCTGCAAATACTCATGCTCGTATTGGTATACCACATAAACGTGGAAGAGGAGATGATACACGTGAGTCTAGAACACGCTTGAAGCGTGATAGATATGTCGGTTCTAAGAATAAAAATCCTAGAAAACAAAAGGAAGCTGAAAGGCATAATACACCCAAAATAGCATAAAGTATTTTGGAAGAAACGAATCATGAGTGTTATAGGGGGATTTAGCACCCCCCGGTTTAACTCGGTTCGAACCGAGATCGGTATCGATTTACGATGGTTCGGAAAAGAGGAAGACGAACTTTGGTTTAACGGGCCGAACTCTAAAAGCCCAAAGACAAGTCCACTCATTTTTCATTACCGAACTTAACGGCCCAACGAGAGCCCGACCCGATATGATGAGACAGAAACCGACCTCCGAGATATACGAAAGATTTCCTTATCTCGGAGGAGATTCAGAATATTTCCTTTCCTAGTCAACCCTGGAAAAGAGAAATATTCTCTTGAGCAACCGACTCAAAAAACCTATAAATAAGGAGGAGGCAAACTCGAAGAAATCATTCACAATCATCTAAGGGACAGAAGAACAGAGAGAAAGCTTCATCAAGCACCGATCTCAAGTTCTTTAGTATCCTTAGTTCTTTTTCACCGAAACTCTGTTGTAACGCCGAATTCAATCAATAAAACGAGTTTCCGATCAAAGTTCTCTGTTTAAACTTCTTGTGTGATTTACGAATCAATAATTGGCATTGACTGTGGGGACATGGGAACAAAACATAACTTTCGGATCTCGGTTGATTGAGTTCGGTAATGACGAACCCGTTAGACACTCAAGCAGTCATCACCGACAACGACGATCAGGTATATAACGGGACCATCCCTCGGAATACCGATCTGTTACCTACCGGAGGAAGCCCTCCGAACTTACCAACAGGAGAGGATGACCCTCCGAACCCTCAGACGAACACGCCAGCAGCCCCAACGTTAGCCGATCCAACCACGCTCCTAGAAGCCATGGCGGCCCAGCTCGCGGAAATCTCGAAGAATAACGAAGAGCGGTTCGAATCTCTGCTAGCCTCACAAGCCGAACTGAGAAGCCATATCGGGATATTCGACCCGAACCCGATCACCCCTGAAAACGATCTTCGTCGGAACCTTTTACCCGAAATTAACGGTACCCGAAATCCAAGCACGGCAGACCTACCAACTAGAAGATCAACAGCCAATCCAGGAACCCGCATCACTGATCAAGCATCCATTGGCCTGGAGTTCAAAGATGTCCAAGCTCAGCTTCAAGATATCCGATCCAAAGTTCACCAAGCAACAAGCTCGGCACCAGAGATCGATCGAGTCGTCCAGGAAACACAAAAAACACCGTTCACGGATCAGATCATCAATACTCCAGTCTGACACTTGGAGAGAGTTAAGATCACCCCATACGACGGACACACCGACCCACGTCACTTTCTGACCTCGTTCGTGATCATGATGAACCGTTTTCGTTTCTTTAACAAAGAAGAAAAAGACGCGGCCATGTGTCAGCTGTTCGTGGAAAATTTCTGCGGAACCGCACTCGACTGGTTCTCACAACTTGATGCGAACTCCATCAACAACTACAACGAAGTTCCTCAAACGTTTTACCATGTTCATGAGACAAAAAACAAGAAATGCCGACCTCTGGGCACTCGAGCAGAAAAGCGACGAGCCTCTACGCAGTTTCATGAACCGTTTCAAAGAAGTGGTATCTCATTGCAAAATCGACGACGCGATAGAGGCCTTTTATAAAACAACCTGGTATCGGTCCGAATTTCACAAAGAAATCATACGAAACTGGCCAAAATCCTTGGAAGATATCCTGCACAAATCACACATCTACATCCTCGAGCAAGAAGAGGAAGCCGCAAAGGATAAGCATTACGCTCCTCCAAAGCAACTCTTCGTCAAGGAAAAGCAATATGCCCCTCCGAGGCAACCGATAAATGCCGTTCAAACACAACAAAACTAGAATACGTGGATCCGATCAGACGACTCGAAAGAGTCCGACAACGAGTTCGGACCATTTTTCCACTTCCATAATCGGGAGGGCCATACCACCAAAGACTGCCGACATCTCCAGAACTTGTTACTGATGAAATACAAGAAAGGGGAGGTCCCGGTAGAAGGAGCATTCCGACCTACGAGCAGACCCCGCCGCAGCAACAACGGAAAACGACGTCGTGACAACGACAAACCGAGCAAAAATACCGAGAAACCAATAGACGCTGCCGACATAGGTCATCAGAAACACGATCAGGAGGAACAAACAGAAAACCAACATACCTCCCAAGTCCGGAAACGCGTCAACATAATCATGGGAGCACTGGAATCTTGCAACTATTCCGTCCGGGCAATTAAATAGTACAGTAGGGAAGCATTGGCCGCACAACGAGAAAACCTAGCTACAACAAGTGGAGTGCCGATCACCTTCTCTGAAGCCGACACTGAAGGGCTACACATGCCGCATAACGACCCGCTAGTCGTCGAAATACTTATCGGAGACGTCGCCGTCGGACGAGTCCATGTTGACACCCGAAGTTTGGTTAATGTAGTATTCAGAGAAACACTTAGAAACATGGACTTCCCGGACGCCCAGATCAAGCCAAATATCGAACCACTAAAAGGATTTTCAAGCGAGCAGACCATGACCGCGGGAACGGTAAAACTCCCCGTTTACGTTGGGGGAATCGTGCAAATGGTCAAATTCCTAGTACTGGATAAACCCGCCACCTACAACGTCATACTTGGAACACCATGGATATACACGATGAAAGCCGTCGTCTCAATTTATCATCAATGCTTAAAATTCCCAACACCATCCGGAGTCTACATTCTGAGAGGCGATCAAGTGATGTCCCGAACTTGCTACATCAACGAGTGTAAATTAAGAACAACACACCAAACATGCGTAATCGACACAAAGAAAACCGTTAACGATCCCGATCTGCCGAGACGAGAAACAATTATTCAAGTCAACATCGACGAACTCAACCCCGACAGATGTGTCGGAATCGGAGCTGAACTCAATGAAGAGATCAAATATGATCTAGTCCGCTTTCTCAAAAGGAACGTATCGACTTTCGCCTGGTCTATCAACGACATGCCCGAGATCGACCCAAAAATCACAAGTCACGAACTCAACATCGATTCCACCTTCAAACCGATCAAGCAAAAGCGGCGCAAGCTCGAACCCGAGAAGGCCCAGGCTGTCAACGATGAGGTCGAACGGTTACTTGGAGTAGGGTCAATTACGGAAGTTCGATATCCGGATTGGCTGGCAAACCCGGTCGTCGTTAAAAATAAAAACAGAAAGTGGAGAATATTCGTTGATTTTACCAATCTCAACAAAGCTTGCCCAAAAGACAGTTTCCCACTCCCACATATCGATAGACTCGTCGAAGCTACAGCCGGGAACGAACTCCTCTCTTTCATGGATGCATTTTCGGGCTATAACCAGATACTCATGCATCAAGGCGATCGTGAGAAAACCTCTTTCATTACCGACCGCGGCATCTACTCCTACAAAGTCATGCCATTCGGCCTAAAAAATGCCGGAGCAACATACCAAAGACTTGTCAACCGTATGTTCGCTAGCCAGCTCGGCAAAACCATGGAAGTCTATATCGATGATATGCTCGTCAAATCGTTCATCGCTAAGGACCATATTAGACACCTCAACACATGTTTCGACATATTAAACGAGTACGACATGAAGCTCAATCCGACCAAATGTATGTTTGGAGTGACATCAGGAGAATTCCTCGGATATATCATCACTCAAAGAGGAATCGAGGCTAATCCAAAGCAGATCTCCACAATCCTCGATATCCTATCCCCGACAACAAAACGAGAGGTCCAACGGTTGACAGGCCGCATAGCCGCACTCAACAGGTTCATCTCACGATCTATCGACAAGTGTCTCCCCTTCTACCAGCTGCTACGCGGAAACAAGCATCTAGAATGTGACGGCCAATGCGAAGAAGCGTTCAAACAACTCAAGGAATACATATCCACTCCACCGATCTTAGCCAAACCCGAGGATAGTGAAACTCCATATCTTTATATCACAATTTCAACCTCGGCGGTCAGTGGAGTTCTCGTTCGGGAGGACAGAGGCGAGCAGAAGCCGATCTTCTACATAAGCAAATCACTTGATGGCGCCGAAAGCCGATACCCAACACTCGAAAAACTTGCTCTCGCCGTCGTCATTGGTGCTCGGAAGTTTAGACCGTATTTTCAATCACACTCTATCACCGTCTTAACCGATCAGCCACTCCGAACAATCTTACACAGCCCAAGTCAATCCGGTCGACTCGCCAAATGGGTAATCGAGCTCAGCGAATATGATATCAATTATAAGAATCGAAAAAGCCTCAAGTCGCAAGTTCTCGCCGACTTCCTTATCGAGCTACCACATGATAGCTACCGAACAATGGATCCTCAACGTGGACGGATCATCATCCCATCGTGGGTCGGGAGTAGGCATACGACTTCAGTCTCCAACCGGAGAAATTTTGGAACAATCATTCCGTCTGGCATTCAACGCGTCAAATAACGAAGCATAGTACGAAACACTACTCGCCGGACTCCGCTTAGCCAAGGCCATCGGCGCAACTCACATACGGGCCTATTGTGACTCGCAGCTCGTCGCCAGTCAATTTAGCGGAGAATATGATGCAAAAAACGATCGAATGGACGCATACCTCAAACTCGTGAAAAAACTCGCCACCGAATTCGAATACTTTGATCTCACCAAAATCCCAAGGGGGAAAAACGCTCCGGCCGACGCACTTGCCGCGTTAGCATCAAGTTCAGATCCTCATCTCAAAAGGACAATACCCGTCGAAAGTATACTCGAGCCGAACATTGGAAAGATAGAAGAATGCAATATCACCACGCGCAGGCGTAAGTACAAAGATTACCCCGCAGCCGAGCCCGTTCCACGAAGACAAAGGCAAACGCAGATAACAGACGATGAACACAACGCCGAGCTCAAACACAACGAAGAAACCAAACACATCGTCGAACCAACATAAAACCACTCCGACGACGAAACCGAGGAACCATCAGAGGGGCTTCATACGCCAGTAAACATCGAACCCCTAAGCGAGCTTCCACCCACAGACTGGACACAAGAAATCAAAATGTATATCATCGACAGGATAGTCCCAGCCGACAGATGAATCAAAATGCGAGCTGCTCGATACATACTTATCCGTGACGGATTATTCCGCTGGAGTGCTGTGGGCGTCCTTCTCAAATGAGTATCCGGCGACGATATTCACGAAGTTATGAAAATGATACATGAAGGCGATGGCGGAAACCACGCCGGAGGATGCTCCTTGGCCCTAAAGATAAAAAGGCAAGCTATTACTTGCCAACCATGCAAACAGACTGCGATAAATTCGCAGCCAAATGCAAAAAATGTCAAAGGCTCGGCTCAATGATACATCTCCCAACCGAGCTGCTAACTACATCAATAGCTCTGTATCCGTTCATGCACTGGGGAATGGACATAATCGGTCCTCTACGACGTTCCACCACACATAATAAATTCATCCTCGTCATGACATACTACTTCACAAAGTGGGTCAAAGCCGAGTCATACTCTGAAATCCATGCCCTCGACGTCAAGAAGTTCGTCTGGAAAAATACATATGCCGACACGGAGTCCCGTACGAAATCATCACCGATAACGGCCCGCAATTTATCTCAATATTATTCGGCGATTTCTGTGCCAAGTGGAAAATCCGGCTAAGTTTCTCCACGCCGAGATACCCTAAAAGCAACGGCCAGGCCGAATCAACAAACAAAACCATCATCGACGGACTCAAAAAATGCTTGGATATCAGAAAACGTCGATGGGACGACGAACTTGATGGAGTCCTATTGTCTTATCGCACCACTCCAAGACAATCAACCGGACAATCCCCTTTCTATCTGGCTTACGGCGTTGAAGCTCTCTGTCCCGCCGAACTAAACATTCCAACAATACGTAGGACAATGCTCGTGGAAAATCTTGGTCTAAAGGACGAAATCATGCTCGACAACCTCGACGCACCCGAAGAGCAACGCGATCAAGCTTTGCTTCGCATCCAAAACTATCAAAACTTGGAAGCACGCTACTACAGCAAAAATATTCGCGGACGCCACTTTGAATATGGCGATCTCGTCTTACAAAAAGTCTTCGAAGGCACCGAAGAGAAGAACGCAGGAAGGACTCTATCAGATCATGAGGGTCGTCAAGCCCGGAGTGTACAAACTCATGAAGTTGGACGGAACACCGATCCTGCGATCATGGAACTCGATGAATCTCAAACGCTACTACTACTAGAAGCGCCCAATATATATATATATGTAATAAGAACTACGAATGGCTTGATCCCTCTTTCGAGGGTACGTAGGCAGCCCCCTCGGGTTCAGCTGTTACTTTAATAAAATTTTATTTAACGCAAAAAGCCGAACTTTAAACAGTCCGCTGAATTCTAAAAATTCGTATTCATAAAAAATGTGAACTTTTAACAGTTCGCCGAATTCTTAAAATTCGTATTTATCGAAAGCCGAACTTCAACAGTTCGCCGAATTCCAAAAATTCGCACTCATCAAAAAAGCCGAACTTCAAATAATTCGCCGAATTCCAAAAATTCACATCCGTCGAAAGCCGAATTTTAAAAAGTTCGCCGAATTCTAAAAATTTGTATCCCCAAAGCCGAATTTTTAAAGTTCGCTGAACTCCAAAGGTTCGCTATCAACCATCACGGTTCCCACATCGACGTCCTGGCCAGACGATCGATAAAATCAAACTAAGACGAGCTATTGCTCCCATACATCCTCATGGTGCTATGGATAAAACACCTTCCATGTATAAAGCCGAGACCAGTCTCGCATTTAACCTATTCTCAGACCATTCGAGCTAAATAAGCCGAGCCAGTCTCGCACACTCGGATTCGATCCGAGAAAATCTTGGAGTATCTTAAGACGAGCTGTTCACGTACTCTTTTGCCGAGCACCACAAGTAAAGACGAACGCCATTCCTCGCAAAAATCTAAGCGGATTTCTCAACAATCGCAAAAATCCTAAGCCGATTTCTTAACAATCGCGAAATTCTAACCCGATTTCTCAACAATTGCAAAGCATAAGCCGATCTGATTAAACAGGCCGCCGATTTCGAATAAATCGTAGATTCAAGTCCGTCCTCTCCACCCTAGCTAAGACCGTACTGTTTACGGCATCATTTTGTGCACGAATGACTTGAGAAGTTCGTATAGATTTACGACTTCAAACAAACCGAGATTCAATAAATATTTCACAAAACGATTAAGGAAAAGCCATACTCATAAAAATCAAAAGAGAGTCATATAAAAAACTAGTGGATACCGGAATTTAAAAACCCTCCGGTCCAAAGGATCGAGTTGTAAGCCTCATAGGCCAAAAAAAAAAATTACGAGGCGAAAGCGCCACGAATAAACCAAGAACTACAAAGGCACATAAAAGTCAGACATTCTGATTCCGCATGGCGTCAGCTCGATCACCGGACATCGCAGCCCGGTTAGAACCAAACATGTCAATATCCGCCGGGACCTCGGTGCCTATCGGGAGAGAAATCTCCGGATGAATTGGCTCAACGAAAGGCGACACCACAAGGTCCCCCTCGGCAAGCTCGTACAGATCGACCACCTCGTATTCGGCCAACTTCATGGCTTTAAGTTTCTTGACTCTCTCAATACAAGACGGCGGGACAACAACACCATGCTTTGCTTGAAGACTATCACAGAAGTTGAGAACCCCTTGGGCTTGATTGACAGCAAGGAACAGCTTTTTAACCCGGTCAAGGGCCGCCAGGTGGTCTTTGACTTTCTGGAGCCGAACCTGGGACTTCTCGGTGACCTCCTTCCTCTTCATAATCTGCTGATTGCGACCATCTCGCAGACGAGACGTTTCACGAAACAAGGTATGGGCAAGGGCATCCCTCTCCTTAGAAAGCTCGGCTTTAGAAGCCTTCAGCGCAGCTATCTCCCTTGACGATTCGGCAACCGCAAAGTCACCAGCCCTCGTCCTTTCTTGCTTGACGAGCAACGCCTTGCGGAGCTCTACGGCCTGAATGCCGACCTTAAGCGCCCTTCGACGAACAGAATCGAGCTCACGATCGTAGGCACCAACGAGCTCATTTGTTTGTGCCACCATCTGAAAAATATATATAACAAAACACCGTCACAACAAGAAATCCAAAACGAAAAGGGCTGGCGGCATCATCCGAATTCAGAAAAACTCGTTTACCTCAGCAGTAGTCCGAGCCAACTTTTTATAAGCACCGGACTGAAAGAGATCCTCAACCGGCGGAAGCGCCCCCGAGCTAAAATTCAACTGCCGATATAGATCGGCACACGCCTCAACATCATTAGTAACTGGCTCATTCTTGTCATAACCAAAACTGACATAATGGGCCATGGCCCCAGAAGTACGCTGCCTCGTTGATGCAGCAGAGCGGTCAGATATGACCACCGTGTCGCCTTCAGCGCCTTGAGGTTCGGCACTCCTCGTACCGACCTCGGAAGCTGGCTTCGCTAGCCTCTTACCCTTCTTCTTCCTTCTCCTCATCCTCGCCACATCCACGGGAGAAGTACGTCTTTCAGCGGGAACTGGTTCTTCATACGGAGCCTGCTCTTCAATGATTTTCACATCGGCAGTAGTTTGCCCACCCTGAACAGCAGGCGGGACTTCAACGTCCTCTTCATCACCGTCCATCTCGGCAGCCAGATTGGGGATGTCGTCGAGCCTCATCTTTCGTCTGCGAGAAGGATTTGCTATATAAAAAAATATAATGAGAACCAGATCATCACTGAGAAGAAAATTGCCGCGCTACGAAGAAGAATTTATCGACATGTACCTTTAAGAGCTCTTTTAGCTTTCAAGTCGAGTTTTTCTTGGTAATCTTCAGGCCACCGAGCTTTCCCAGCTGCACTTAACTGCTTCGCGTGAACAAAGGTGAAACCAGGTGTGGTGATAAGGAAGTCCGTCACGTGACGATCTGAAAAACAAAAAGAAAAATATAACTTAGGCAAAACAAAACAACAGATAAAGATCGAGAAACCAATGTCTACCGATAGGAGTCCGCCACTGAGTTCGGTAGCTCCCGTCCGGACGCTCAACGGAAGATTCATCAATCCTAACATAGAAGTACCGGGAAATCTAATTGTTGACCTTGCTCGGTTTATTCATGGTGACAAGATCGTACTCCGGCTTTGCGTTAGCCGATAAGAACCAAGGCCGGGCCTTCGACAGGTTTACCCGGAACAGCCTCTCAAAAATCTTAACCGTAATGGGAATACCGTACTCCTCCCGAAGAGCAAGGAGACCCATGATATTAATTATCGTCGCAACATGTCACCTCTTACAATACTTGTAAAGGAGTTCCGGGAGAGGAAACTGAAGACCACAGCTTCTGAAATACTCCTCATAAACACATATGTAACCTTCAGGGGAATCCCACGGACGATTGGCAACCTTCAGAATCTTGAAAAGAAGATCGTTCGGAGCGTTGCATCTTTCCAATGTATCCTGAACCGTCTCTATCTTAGAACGAGACGGCCCGATGTTCACAGGTCTTTCGACCACTCGCCTGGCAGTCGTCAAGGGAACATCGTCTCCATCATTCTGACGGAATGCTGATGAAGCAGCGCGATCGTCTGAACGAGCTACATCATCACCTTCCGCGAGCCGAGCTGCAAACTCTTGATCCGCCCGGACTTGATCATTCGATTCGGCGACCCCTTCTTCCGGCTGCTCGGTTCGGCAACAGCACGTTGAGAATTACGCCTGACCAGCTCCTGCCGAACATGGCTCAGACCATCCGAACTCGAATTAGAGCTATCAATAAACAACTCAAGATCGGGGAACTTCGGTGGTGGAGTCCGGTCATTAACAGAAGAAGAAGAAGTTCTTGAATCCATTTCGATCGAGAAGAAGAAGTTGACGAAGAACATAATGAAAAACTCAAAGATCTTCAAGCAAATCGGAGAAATCACGGCAGAATAGATGATCGGAGAACGAAAAAATAAACAAAATCTAGAGAGAAGGGAGAGCGCTAGAGAGAGAAAGTCGTTTACCTTTTGAAAGCAAGGAAGAAGTGAAAAATGAAAGGAGTGTCGAGCGTTATTTATAGGGAAAAAGTAATGACGACGACTCCTCGAATTCTGCGACTGAAGGAGACGAATCGACACGCGATTGAAGGAGACGAATCGACACACGACTCCTCGAATTCTGAGATTGAAGAAAATGAATCGACACCCCCTTCCCGAGGAAAATCCATCGAACTCAAACGTTCAGAACCAACACGAAAATCTGCGGACTCGAAAGTTCCGAACTCAAGAATCCTGAGAAAAAATTACCGAACTCGAATCATCGGACGAGCCATACCGATCTCAATTTTAACCGAGCTAAAGAATACTCCTATAAACCTCGCCGAACTCCAAAAGACTCCTTCGCCGAACTGAGGGGGGGGACCAATTGTTAGAGGGGGATTTAGCACCTCCCGGTTTAACTCGGTTTGAACCGAGATCGGTATCGATTTACGATGGTTCGGACAAGAGGAAGACGAACTTTGGTTTAACGGGCCGAACTCTAAAAGCCCAAAGACAAGTCCACTCATTTTTCATTACCGAACTTTACGGCCCAACGAGAGCCAGGCCCGATATGATGAGATAGAAACCGACCTCAGAGATATACGGAAGATTTCCTTATCTCGGAGGAGATTCAGAATATTTCCTTTCCTAGTCAACCCTGGAAAAGGGAAATATTCTCTTAAGCAGCCGACTCAAAAAACCTATAATAAGGAGGAGGCAAACTCGAAGAAATCATTCACAATCATCTGAGGGACAGAAGAACATAGAGAAAGCTTCATTAAGCACCGATCTCAACTTCTTTAGTCTCCTTAGTTCTTTTTCACTGAAACTCTGTTGTAACGCCGAATTCAATCAATAAAATGAGTTTTCGATCAAAGTTCTCTGTTTAAACTCCTTGTGTGATTTACGAATCAACAATGCGATTAATGATAATGCAGAGTATCATGAAACCGAAAGAAATCATGAGATTTCTATCAACTACATCCATAATGGAAATATATGGAATCAGAATGAAATGGATGATGTTGATGACGTTTTTTTGTACCTAGTATCTAAAGAAATAGATGATAAAAACAAAAATCCAGAACCAAAGTCTGTATATGAATGTCAAAAGAGACAAGATTGGTTGAAATGAAAAGATGCTATTCAAGTCGAACTTGATTCGCTTAATAAATGAAAGGTATTCAGACCCATAGTACTCACACCTGAAGATGTGAGACCGATTGGATACAAATGAGTTTTCGTCCGGAAACAAAATGAGAAAAACGAGATTATGAGATACAAAGCTCGTCTTGTGGCACAAGGTTTTTCTCAAAGGCCTGGAATAGATTATGAGGAAACATATTCTCCCGTTATGGATGCAATCACGTTTAGATTCCTGATGGGTCTAGCGGCTGATAAAAATCTTGAGATGCGCCTCATGGATGTCATTACGACATATTTATACGGATCATTAGATAATGATATCTATATGAGAATCCCAGACGTGTTTAAGATGCCATCATCATTAAATTACAAACCCAAAGAGTTATGTGCAATAAAATTACAAAGTTCATTGTATGGGATAAAGCAATGTGGACGCATGTGGTACAATCGTCTCAGTGAGCATTTAACCAAAGAATGATATGTAAATAATCCTATATGCCCATGTGTTTTCATCAAGAAAATAACATCTGAATTTGTAATTATCGCGGTATATGTTGATGATCTAAACATTATCGGAACTCAAGGGGAAATACAGAAAGCATCAAATTATTTAAAAGGGGAATTTGAGATGAAAGATTTCGGACATACAAAGTATTGTCTTGGCTTACAAATTGAGCATTCTGAAAATGGTATATTTGTGCATCAATCCACATATACCAAAAAAATGTTGAAACACTTTAATATGGATAATGCAACTCATCTAAGCACTCCTATGGTCGTTAGATCACTTAAGGTTGAAAATAACCCATTTCGACCTTATGAGGAAAATAAAGAGATAATTGGTCCTGAAGTACCATATCTAAGTGCAATTGGAACACTTATGTACCTTGCCAACTGTACACGACCTGACATATAATTTGCTGTTAATCTTTTGGCAAGACTCAGCTCGTCCCCTACACGAAGACATTGGAATGGGATTAAACATGTTTTTCGTTATCTTCAAGGGACTACTGATTTAGGTTTGTTTTATCCTAAACATTCAAAGAGTCAAATGATCGGTTTTGCAGATGCATGATATTTGTCGGATCCACTTCAAGCCCGATTACAAACAAGGTATGTGTTCACGATTAGAGGCACCACTATATCTTGGCGTTCTCAGAAGCAGACGCTTGTGGCCACTTCTTCAAATCATGTTGAAATCATCGCACTCCATGAAGCAAGTAGAGAATGTGTGTGAGATCAATAAGTCACCACATCCAATCAAGCAATGGAATTCACGTAAATACGAAGCCAACCATCTTATATGAAGACAACGCTGCATGTGTTGCCCAGACGAGTGAATGATATATCAAAAGTGATAGAACTAAACATATCCCTCTGAAGTTCTTCTTATACACTCATAAGATGTATAAGAAGTGAGATATGTCCGATCATGTGAAAATGCAGCGGGTCTCTTCACGAAATCATTACCCACCACTATGTTCAGGAAACATGTCCATAACATTGGAATGCGTCATCAACGAGACTTATAAGATGACATCCTAGTCATTCGAGGGGGAGCTTGCGTGGTTGTACTCTTTTTACCTTCCTATGGTTTTTCCCACTAGGTTTTCCTGGAAAGGTTTTTAACGAGGCAACAAAGACATAACGCAAGAGACAATAGTGACACTGGTCTCCAAGGAGGAGTGTTACAAAAGTCAATTACTAAGTCAGAAAAGGATGCGTATAAATAAACGTGAGTAAAAACTTGTGAAGCCCACCGTCACTATTTATACATAGTAACTTAACTTTTTACGTCTACATAAACGAACGAATTCCATTCGATTGTAAATCATCTCTCAACTCACAAATCATAATATCAAACTCTCTCTCTCGTCTCTTTCTTTTATCAGTATCCCATTCTCTATGTGGATATAATTTTTTTGTCTATATTTATATTTATATTTGTGATAAATTCTATTTATTATTATAACAGGGTGGTCATTTTTGGTCATTTATATGTCAATGATATGTATACCATTATCAATATTATACTCACTTTGTTTTGGATTAAGTATTGTTTTAGAGTCGTATTTTTGTTTCAGATTAACTGTCGTTTTAGAATTTCAGTACAAATTTTTTTAAAAAGTTATAATTTTAACTATATTACTAAAAAAATAAAATTATGTAATGTATTAATATAGGTTTTAGTAGAAAATTTAATAAATTTTTTAGTATGTGTACGATAGATAAAATGAAATAACGAAAGTAATAATTTAGACTTTTAATAATTCTTCCTATCAGTTTTTCTTGTTCTACATATATATAATTCTTGGTTCGATATAAATTAGGGTATATGCAATGCATGGCCCTGATTAACTTCAATATTAGTTCTCTCTCTTTGTATTATTCAACACGTTCTATTCACTACCAAAAAATCAATTTTACCCTTTTTTTTACAATCTAATTACATCTTTCTCTTTCTCTCTCTCCAAAACAGTCTCCGATGAAAAAGAAGACGAAAAAGAAAAAAAAAAAAGAAGAAGAAGAAGAAGAAGAAAAGAGAAGAAAAAAAAGAAAAAGAACGTTGGTGGAGGTGGAAGTTGGTGTCCAACCGAGATTATTGTTTTGTCTCGGCAAAGCTTTTCGCTTGTGGTTGTCGGGATCTCGGCGAAGCCTTGCGAATTTTTTATGCAAACGAAGCAGTTCGGGGGATTACCGGTGGTTCAATTCGCCGCCGGGGGAATCGCAACGCCGGCGGACGCGATTCCGATGATGATGCAACTGGGATGCGATGGAGTGTTTGTTGGGTCGGGTATTTTCAAGAGCGGAGATCCGGCGAAACAGGCTAAGGCGATTGTGCAAGCGGTTACGAATTACAGAGACGCGGCGGTGCTGGCGGAGGTGAGCTGTGGATTAGGAGAAGCCATGAGTTGTCTCAATTTGAACGATAAGGTCGTGATGATGGTGACGTTAAAGAACGATTGTGTTCAATTTTCTAGGGTTTGGTAACTAGATGTACGATAACAAAGTTAGTTAATCAATAACATATTTTTCTATTATATGATAACATGGTTATCTCGATAAATTATATATTTTCATATTTCATATATTTATGTGATATGATAACTAGATGAACATGATAATTTATGATATAATAACTGGGTTAACATGACAATTTCATATTCTATATTGGTTATCGAGATATTACAAGTATCGAATATTATTGTTAGCACATTATATGTATCAGATATTATTGTTAGCACGGTAACATTCTATAGTTATCAGATAACCATAAACTTATCGAGATATCATACTAGTTATCATGTTAATCAAATAGTTATCCATTAACACCACAAACGGGTTTACGTTTCCCAGGAGTGAATAGTGTCGTGAACTCTTGATTAACAGTGTCGTTAACGGTTGTTGAATAGCGTCGTCGGTGTCGGATGAACAATATCACCGGCCATCTAACATCAGAAAATAAGTGTTGTGATCAATGGCATTTTTGTAATTCACATAAATATTATAGATATTTTTAGTTTTTTTGTTTCTTTTTCCTAAAATCTAATTTTAAGTTATCTATAGCTACTTCTCTAATTTTTCAGTTATTACATACCATATATTTAACTTACCCTATAAATTATGTCTTCGAGAACTTGTATATATAGGGCGATAATGTTAATCATGGACGGTGAGACAAAAGTATGCAATGACTGAATCAGACCTTTTGGTGCTGATTTTCAGACAGATAAGCATAAGCTTCGTTACTTATGTCGCAGTTAAAGCGTGTACTCAATTGAAGAAGTCAACTTGGATTCCACTTGCTCAATTAAACATGTTAGAAAACGACACGTTTTGATATAACCACCCAAGATAACGTTGAGCGTTTTTACATTGTCGGTCCTACTCACCTAAAGTTTTTATTTGGACAATTATTTAAAATAATATATTTTAAAACTTTTGTTTCAAATTTAACAATTAAAATTGATAATATTAGCATTTGTATCATTTTTAATGGAAAAAACTAAATAAAAAATAAAAAAATAATGAATTCAAACATAATATTTTAATTTTATTTTAAGTTTATTTTGGGTAAATATGTATTTTCACATAATTATTTGTGCTATTTTTGATATTTTAAATTTATTGTGCTAAATTTGAAAAACAAAAGTGTGTATTTTAAGGTATTTTTCTTTTTATTTTTATATAATTTTTGTATATATTAATTTTTTAAATTAAAAATGAGAAAGGAAAATAAAACTAATTTTAATTTTCAAACAACGGTTGTAGAGAACACAAAAACGTGATGATTTAAAATTGTGTTTAAGAGTAATGCTCAGTGAAAATCTTATGGTGCAAGAATCATTAGGGGTGTCAATCGGGCTGGTCTAGTCTGGTTAGGCCCGAAACCTATAAAGCCCGTATATATTTGAGTATGACCCGGAAAAATTAGGTCTATATTCTAAAGTTCGATCCGGACAGGGTTTTAGGACTTTTCGGGCTTTTCTTTACAAACTCAAAAATTTTCAATTCTCAAATAAAAAATAATTTAAACAAAATTTTTATCAAAATAAATCTAAATTGAAATGTATTAAATCAAATCCAATTAAATTTAAAAGCAAAAGTTTGACAAAAAAACAAATAAAATTCAAATAAATTGTATTACCAAATAAAAACATTTCAAATCTAGGTAGTAGAGTTTGGATTATAATCTCCTTGATTGTCTTCTAAATCCTCATCACCATCAAGAGCTAAAAATAAATAAAAAGTAAAATAATATTAAGTTTTTAGAAGTATAAATCATATAGAAATGTCATTGAAAGTCTATAGATAAATATTTTAAAAATATGAAGTAAATATGTATGAATGATAATGGTACCTGAACCACGAAATGTAAACTCATCCAACCAAGTGCATGTACAAATCAGTGCTTTAACGTTTCTTGGTAAAAGACGATTTCTATAATTATCCAAGATATGCACACCAATACTAAATATAGACTCTGATGCCACTGTAGTTATTGCAATGCTTAGAACATCACATGTCATACGAGCTAACTCACCATAACGTTGTGACTGACACTTCCACCATTATAAAACATCCATGTCTTCATAAAAAATCAGTTCCAACATATCGTCTTTTAAGTATATAATCAATTTAGACTTTCCTTCTTCTTTAATGGTACGTTATTCATACGCTTTGAAATCATATGATAAGCGAACCCAAATTTAATAAGATATACATAATCAAATAGTTCTGGGTTTTTCGGGCTAGTCCGAGTCCGAAAAACATACTAACCCGAATGGATTTAACCCAAAAAACCCAATTTTTTTTAGATTTTTATTTCTAGACCCAAACTCATTATTTTTCAAGATCGGACCGGCTTTCGAACTTTGATCCTAATTAACACCCATAAAAATCATCAATAAGCCAAAATTTGGGATGATAACTTGTTTCTTTTTGTGGGGTATAAATAACAATAATGATACTTATTTATGAATCCACGTCATGTGAGAGAATCAAGTTGAAAAGAGTTGAAAAATGAAATTGACGTAAGAATTAACGTCTGGTTGAGAGCCAAGATTCCCCCTAAAGTCATATATATATTTTTTTTTTGAATAAGGTGGTGTTTAACAAGATTGTATTCTCCTTCTCCTTCAACCGTTTATTGTGCTAATTTTATTCTTTCAGTTTTTGCAACTTTACTATTATATTCTGTAATATTTTCGTTCCGTAATTATGATTTCCACTTTATTTTGTCGTGACTGAATTCAAGATTTTATAATATATTCCATCAAAATGTTTTAGAAAATATTCAAATAATAGCTTTGACTCGTAGCACATGATGATGATAAGAACTTAAGAAGTATACTAATATGAAACTAATGTTAAAATGGTACATGAAAATGATATAAAAGTAATGGTACACTTAATATTATCTAAAGTAAAGTGGATTCAAACACATATCTATGTCTATAATATTATTTAAAAATATATTTTAAAAAGGCCAATTTGCAAAAATACCCTATAATTTGAAGTTAAACCTAAAAATGCCCTCTTTCTATCCTCTTTTTCAGAATCCTACGAATTACCCTTTAAGAATCTGGGTATTCACGGCAATGCCATTCCTCAGACTGCTGTTAGAGTCTAACGTTTTTTTCAAAAGACCAAAAAATATTTCAGATCTAACTTAATTACGGAAATGCTATTGCCATCAATTCTCAACCTCCACGACAAACACCATCGTCGACGAGTTAATGCAATAAGTAACCCATTTTTTCGCCATTAAAGCCCAAGAATAGAGCTCGGACTTCCTTTTCGCGAGTTCTCCTCTCCGATTTCTCCCATTTCCCCTCGATTTTCCGATTCAAACTTACCGAAATTATTTTTTATGGCATAAAAACTGCAAAACACGACTGGGCTTGCGGGATTTCGGTGATATTAGACGTTATGGGCGCTCGACGAGGGTGAAAAGAAACTCTAAATGGATATAGGTACGTATTTTTGCATATCGTAGATTTTCAGATCTGATTTGTATACTCAGACTGCTTTAGAAGTCTGATGAAACCCACATGGTCAACGAAAGGGTAGTTTTACAATTGACTTTTAAATACTCAGACTGCCATTGAAGTATGGTAATTTTATTTGAAAACAAAAAAATCAAGAAAAATCCTCTAATCGAGGCATAGGGTAGTTTTGCAATTGACAGAAAACTTGACTTTTTATTCAGACTTCATATCCAGTATTTTGGAAAAATGAGCGACTTTGACCGTAATTTGACTTTTTTCAGACGGAATCAGAAGTCTGAAAAAAAAACAGGGTACTGGTAGTAATTGACCAAAAATTTTCAAAAGTTGACCAAAATAAGGGAAAATGTATCAGACTTCTTTAGCAGTCTGAAAAGAAGGGAAAATTTTTCAGATTTCTATGGCAGTCTGAAAATGATGAAATCCGTCAGACTGCTAAAGAAGTCTGATATCGAAGATTTTGTCAACGCAAAAAATACACCAATTTATGTCAGACTTCTATCGCAGTCTGAAGGATATCTTCAGACTGCCTTGGAAGTCTGGGAACGAAAGTCAAACTTCGATCAATTGCAAAACTACCCCATAAATTTTTCAGACTGCAGGAGAAGTCTGAAAAAATTCAGACTTCTCGGTGAAGTCTGAAAAATTTCAGACTTCTCGGTGAAGTCTGACAAAAAAGTCAAAATTTTGGTCAATTGCAGAAATACATTTTTCTTTTTCTCAGACATCTAATGCAGTCTGAAAAAAAAAGTTAAAGTTTGGGTCAATTGCAAAAATACCCTTTTTGTCAGATTGCGGTAGAAGTCTGCTTTGATAACTTTTCGTCAGACGGCATCCGCAGTCTGCTTTGTAACATTCAAATTGCAAAAATACCCTATTTTTCATACTGCCATAAAGGTCTGACGAACTGTTTATCAGACTTCTGTGGCAGTCTGGATTGACAAATTTTTTAAAACCATTTTTTTTTATATTTGTGATGAATTTCGTTGATTTTAATTGTTTTTATATGTGTGTTAGTTGTATATGTTCCTCATGCGTTAGTTTTACATGCTTATGTTCAGTAATTATTTTTAAAGATTTTTTTTTAATAATTCTGGCAATATAGCTAATTGAATTAGACTTCGCGAAGAAGTCTGATATTTCCATTAAGATCACTAATGTGGTTTTTCCATGATTGTTTTTACAGATAATGGTGCATCTACCTGTTAATTTTGGTGAATGGGTTGTGAGAGACCAGATTTGGCATTTTGTGGTGGATACTCTCAAAAGAGGGCGGTTTATCACTTTGGGCGATCGTTCTACATATTGTGAACTTGTTGAGATGGTACAAGATGATTATATGCTGGACAAGAAAACCGAGTTGGTGAAGTTATCATATCTGTTACCGGAACCAATCTTGCAACAGATCGGTCCGGATAGCCCTCCTATTTATGTCACAAATGATAGGCAAGTAAGGAGCATGGTCGAGTTAGATAGTGCGCATTTAATCCGTCTTTGTGTCTCGAGCTGATCCGGTTTGGCATATCAAGATGCGGGGAATCACGATGTAAACGATGAAGATGAAGATGAAGATGACGAAGACAAAGACTGGAAAGACAAAGATGTGGGCTCAGTATCAGATGATTCTATTTGTGGTGGTGGTGGTGGTGATGATGGTGGTGTTGGTGGTGGTGGTGATGGGCCAGAGCAAGTTTTCAAGAAACACGCTGAGTCTTACTATGATGGTGTTGATTATAGCATGTATGGGAAAGTGGGAGATGAAGATGAAGATGATAAAGAAGAAGAAGATAATAAGACTTACGAGTTGCAGCATGTGGCTGAACGATTTGCTGGTCGAGGAAGAAATTGGTCCGACGACATCTTTCTCGGAAAGTGTTTTGATAGCAAGCAAGATCTTATATCAGAGCTGCGTTTGACGGCGATAATGAAGAAATACGCATTTACAGTAGATAAGTCTGACAAGAGCATGTTTGTCACTAAATGTCTTGTGGAAGGATGCAACTGGAAGCTTCGAGCGGCTTTCAAGAACGAACCAAACAAGTTTTGGGTGATGATCTACATTAGAGCCCACACATGTTCAGCGCTGGACCGGAAGGCTAAGAAAAAACATCATACTCCGCGTTATATTGGTTGGTTGTTTCTAGAATGTTTTGGAATAATTGAGAAGATTACACCAAAGCATGTCTTAGTATCAATGAAAAAGCAGTATGGGATTAAGATGAGCTACACAACCGCATACAGAGCGTTGTTACATGCTCAAAAGTTGGTGAGAGGATCAGCGAAAGATGGCTATGAGAGATTGCCTACTTTATTGCATCGAATCGAGCAAACCAACCCGGGAACGCAGACTGCTCTAGAACTAGATGAGAAGAATATATTTAAATATCTATTTCTAGCATTTGGAGCTTCCATAGAGTGATTTAAGTATCTTAGAAGAGTCATTGTGGTATATGGTACACATCTTACGGGCCGTATGGAGGTGTTATGCTAGTGGCGGCCTCACAAGATGCCAATTTTCAAATATTTCCGTTGGCTTTTGGCATTGTAGACTCTGAGAATGATGCCTCGTGGGAGTGGTTTTTCACAAAGCTTAGAGACTGCATTTCAGACAAATATCCTCTGGTCATAGTCTCAAATAGGCACACATCCATCAAGAATGCTATTGAAAAGGTTCTTCCTTGGGCAAAGCGAGGGATTTGTTATTACCATCTACAAAATAACGTAGTCACAAAGTTCAGGGGAAAACATCTTTTGTACTTGGTGAAAAACGCGGCGTACGCATATACGATGTACGATTTTAACCGATACATGGCCTCCTTACGAGCGGTAAATCCTGACCTTGCTAGATACTTGGAGGAGGCGGATCCGAGTCTTTGGTCACACGTTCATTTCAATGGAGACATGTATAATCTGAAAATGCATTTTTCTTATCAGACTTCTTGTGCAATCTGATTCGTATTTACCAGACTTCTATTGCAGTCTTATTTTATCATACTTCTATTGCAGTCTTGTTTTCACTTGCGTTAACCGCGTTCACTTTGTTGGAGAAAGGTACAACATAAAGACGAGCAACATTGCCGAAACTATAAACTCCGTAGTCAAGAAGGCAAAAGGATATCCTATCTCTTTCTTTTTGGAGTTCATGCAAGAGAAGCTAGGGACGTAGTTTTGTAAAAGGCGGCTAGATGCATTGAGTCTCACAACAAAATTTAGCAGAGGAGTTGAATATTTGATGGCTATTCGTGAATATTATGCGGACTTCATGACGGCAGAACGCGTTGATGGGTATCGATTCGTTGTTAAGGGAGGAAATAGGGATTGTGTGGTCGACTTGCACAACCGAACGTGTGAATGTGGTGTGTGGGATTACGAAAAGATACCTTGCTCACATGCAATATGCGCTGCACCAGAACTTGAGCTACACCCATATACGCTGCCATGCCCATCATATTGTAGGGACTATCTGTTTCAGGCATACGCAATGAACATCCTTCCGTAGAACTGTACTATGAAAGCTCCTGACACCGTATGTGTCCTTCCCCCGCATAATCCTCGTCCTCCTGGAAGACCTCATAAGTCGAGGTGGCAAACTTGGCTAGAAATTGCCAAGACAAAGGGCAATAAACCACAGAAGCTTCCCAACCAATATACTTGTTCTAATTGCAAACAACCAGGCCACAAAAAACTAAATTGTGTAAGCTAAATCACCTTACACTCACCTGTTTTATAGTTGTTTTAATCTATCTACTATATATGAGAAGCTGCTATTTTTTTCGGTGGAGACAGGTAACCAAACCTGAGAAGGATTAGATCTGGTAGAAGTCTGATGTCTGACAAATGCAATTTAGAAGTCTGACAGAGAAGTATGAAGAAAGTCTGAGAGGAGTCTGTTGGTGTCTTTCCGGTACAATATTTCGTTTCCAAGTCGGTTTTTAAGTTGTCTAAGTCTAAGAACTTGTTGTGTTAATCGTTGGTTATTGTTGTTGGCTTAAACTTAATTTGTAGTACTTATGTGTTTGCTGCTTCTCGTCAAGTCTAAATAAGTCTTAAGAAAATCATACCCTTTCCAAACTGCAATATAAGTCTAATAATAGAAATTCATTACAAAAGATAGAAATAGAAGTCTTACACCAGACTTCTATAGAAGTCTGACACCATACTTCTATAGAAGTTTTAAACCAATTACCCTAGAAATACCCTACCTATGCCCAACACGCTTTTGACATCACAATTGGCATGGCACAAAAAATTCCCTTATAAAGTAAGCCAAAAGATGGATGAGTTTTTCTTACATCTACAAAAGATAAATATATGCAAGAATCCATTGTTCTCGGGAATCCAAAAGTTAAAGAGAAACTATACTTCACATATTCGTAGACGTCTAGCAATTCATTATCGGCGTCGGTACGACCCTCTTCACCTGTTCGGCAGAGCTTAGTGAATATCTCATACGCAAGCTTATCTCTGCAAGTCTTCATGTTCTTATCACACAGCCACTTCGGGAAACGGCATCCCAAGAGAATGAAACTCAATGAACTTCAAACAAAACACCCCGCAATCACCTGTCTGCTTGTTTTGGGGAAGTTTCGGGCTCCTTACGATCGTGTAGGAGTATCGCTCAAGGGGATAATTCCAACTTTCATCTACTGGGGCCAAACAATGCATCACGTAGGGAAATATCTCACATATAGGTGCCACTGCCGCTCCTACCACCTCATCGGTTTTCCGTCCAATGATGCTGTCCCATATGGTTACGTGCCTATCCGGGATAGAAATCATAATAGCTATCCAATGATTTCCCCCAACGTGCAAGGCAGTGTAGATGTAATCAATTTCCAGCCCCCAAGTCTTGTTTGATTTCAGGAATAAGGGTAGTTCACCAGTATGGTAATCCCATACACCAGGTGGCAGCCTCCTTGCCGTGGGCATCACATTTTCTCTTTCGTCGCTCTTCACAAAATCATCATAATGTTTCTTCCACAGATTACCCATCAGTGTGTCAATGAAGGTCAGCTTCTCGGACCAGAACCATTCTGGGTGTTCGTGTTGTCGAAGCCTCATCAGATCAATCCCAACATCTATTTGCTGCATTCAGTCAACATTGTGCAAAAAATGTCAGACTTAAACAGAAGTCTAAAAAAACTGTAAAAGAGAGAACACCAATGTTAGACTGCAAAACAAGTATGAGAAAAGAAATTCTTTCACCAGACTTGAAACGAAGTCTGACACCAGACCTCTAAAGAAGTCTGAAGGAAGTCTAAAAGAGATAACAACAATGTCAAACTGCAAATCAAGTCTGAGAACAGAAAATAATTAGACCCGACCAGATTATATAATAATCGGGTCATGCAGCCATTCCTGGGGGTGCGCAGATCGTAGTACCAAGCTAGGGATGTGTTCACCTCCCTCTTCGGATAACTCCTACAGAATATATTATGCGTGTTAGACATCGAGCTAATTATTCTAGAATATAGGTAGAGTGTGACGACATACGGCAGTTTTTTGACGTGATCATTAAGTGTCTTCAATTCCATCCTGGTTGCCGGAGCACAAGGATCATATGTCGGTGTGATCTGCACTTGGGTTGAGCTCTTTCTCTCCTTCTTATCCTGCTCTTTCTGTTTGAGTTCTTGAGCCTTCGCCTTTACATAAGCTCCAGTAGCTGCCTGCTTAGTGTCTTGTTTCTACATATATGCAGCATCGAATTTACGCCCGTGGCCGCCTTATTGACGATAAGAACACTAAGTTCGCTGCCCACGACACTACTCTGCATTTACAAAATAAAAAAAACCACCTCTGTCAGACTGCAATAAAGTCGAAGACAAATAATCTAACACTATCCACGCCACCTACAGACTACAATATAAATCCAAAACAAAATCAGACTTCTTTAGAAGTCTGACAAATATTAAAATAACACCAAAATCAGACATAAATCTCAGTCTAATACCAGATAACCATGTTCACATCAAACACAACAACAAAGCGAAATAACTAGTTTTTAGTTGCACATAGGTTCAGATTTTTACAAACAACAATCAGACTTATACTGCATATTAAGCAACAACTTTGTCCTTAAGTCTTCGACTACTTCTCCTTTGTTGAACATTTTTTGGTAGAGGGTTTGAGACACTAACCCCAACATCCACAGTCTGAATCTTGGCCTCTGACGGTTGGGCAGGGTTGTCTTCAGCAAGGGCTTCCTTTGCATCCTCTACCGCTGAACCATCTTTTTGAGGTCCTTTTTGGTCTGCAGCTTCAACATCCGCGACATGCTTAGGAGGCTTCAAAAACAATTTTTTTGGGTGTAATATTCTTCTGCGGAGCCTTTTTGCGTTTCCCCGCCCCAGCCTCACCACCATCATCAACCTTACCACCATCATCAGACTTCTTCTCAACACCACCATCAGACTTCTTCTCATCATCAGACTTCTTATCAACACCAACATCAGACTTCTCAACACCAGATTTCCTCCTCTTTTCTCCCCTTAACACCCTAACTTCCTTCTTAAGTTCAATCATCTTCTCATTCACCTTCTCAAAACCTTTTTTAACAAGACTAAAAAGTTCATTCATCTTCTCACCCACCGACTTGATCAAGTAAACAACCTCACCACCATCATCACCGCCTGATTTTGCTCGCTTCTTATCATCATTAACATCCTCACCATCATCATCAACAACCTTCCTCTTAACACCCTTTCCCTTGGCCTTCTTCAGACCACCCTCAGACTTAACTACCACAGACTTAATAAGGGTCACCTCTTTCTTGACAATGGCCAACACACCTTCAGACTTCCAGTGTTTAAAACTCCACCTCCAAGGGCGCTCAAACTCACCTAACATTTCTTTCACAATGTTCACAACTTTCTCATCATCCTCACCATCGTCCCACTGGGGAACATGTCCTCAAAATCCTTGACGACGAAGTTGTTGACGTGGGTTTGCAAGTACAAGTCAACGAGCAAAATGTATATTAGTATGTAAAAAATAAATAAGTCTGGTACAAAGTTTCAGACTTCAAAAAAGTCTGACTTCAATATTTCAGACTGCAAATTAAGTCTGGCAACAACTTTCAGACTGCAAATTAAGTATGGCAAAACTTTCAGACTGCAAATTAAGTCTGGCAAAACTTCCAGACTGCAAATTAAGTATGGGAAAAATTCAGACTTCAAAATTAGTCTGATAACGTATTAGACTGAATTTGCAGTCTGATATAGAGCAATCAAAGGTGAATTTTAAGGAAAAAGGCCAGTAAAATACCTTCTTGCGCAACTCTAAATCGACTTTCTTCCGATTCCTTGATCCTTTGTAAGCCAAGAGGGGTGGGGCTGGGTTATCTTGCAAGTGCATTCCATAAAGCGTAGCAATCCCGGGACAGGCCCAATATACCCAGACGTTCAAGACCTCAGCGAAGCCCTCAACCTGATAGTTTTTGTCATCTTGGAGTTTTTTGTTTGCCTCTGTTTTGACAGATTCTACCAAGATTTTGAAGGCCAGTCTTCCCCATGGGTATGCTTCTAACGCCCCTGGAGACAACAGTAGCTTAGTCATGTCAGCCCTTGCGAAAACTGACCAGTGTTGAGCCTCAATGAAGCTCGTGTAGATGGCTAGGTAGCCCAACCAAATCCTATCTTGCCGTTCCCAGCCTCGACATCTATTGCAAGCGTCCAGTAACTGAAAATAACTTGGCCCTACCTCAAAATCCAGCCCAAAAGGCTCCCTCATTGCTCTAATATCGGCTGTATACTCAACCTCCGGGTACTCCAGATTCTCAACATAATCGCAATTGAGTCCGGTTATGTGGTGAAACTCATGGAGGGAAAACCTCACCGGTTGAAGGCCAAGAAGACACCAAAGCTCATGCTTCTGATCTTCCTCTAGTTGCATAGTAAGCATGTAGTGCACCATCCTTGAACACCATACGAAGTTCAGCTCATGTCACTTCACAAAAACCCCAAAGGCTGAGTTGCGAAGCTCTTCCCACTCATTATCATCCAGCGCTTATTTGAGAGCGTCCATGAGATCTCTCTTACCGCTGAAGTAGTGTATGCTTTTGTCTGGTTGAGGCTCATACCCTGAAGTGAACATCCTTCGAGGGAATTCATGTTCTGCCATTATGTCTAAAACCTGCATCAACCAACACCAGACTTCATTAGCAGTCTGAAAACTTAAAGTCAAACGTCATATGCAGTCTGACTACTAAAATTCAGATTCTATTTGCAGTCTGAAGAAATATAGTCAGACTCTATTTGCAGTCTAACGCAATCGGACGAATCCCAAAAATCCACAAAACACAATACAACTCAAACCCAAAGATCTAACCATTATTGCTCAATTTGAATCTTTTACCTTCTGGAAATCAAAAAGGAGCGGTGACAACGGCGAGGAGAGAGAAATCAGATCTGGAAATAAAAAAAGACAAGAGTTCAGTGCTGAGTTCTAGAATTCAGTGTCGAGAAGGTGACGGTTTGCGGCGGAGAGAGGAGTAGAAGAATCTTACCGTCGAAGGCGAAGAATTCAGGTAGCGACAACGAAGATGTGTCCTAAGCGGCGGTTCAGTTTCTCCGAGAGAGAATCGGTGTTTTTTCTTTTTCTTTTTCTTCGGTAACTGTAAAAATGAGGGGATACAAAAACCCTTTTATATGTGTCCTAGGCGGCGGTTAAAAAAAAGAAAAATAATGGTTTTACCACATAAAAATACCGCTTTCGCAATCTGATGCCAGACTTCTTAACCTAGTCTGATATCAGACTCTTTTAGCAGTCTGATATTGATGAGATAATTGAGCGAGAAGTTTGCAAATTTTGGGCGGCAAAATTCCCGCCATTTTTCTGCGGTTTTTTCTAAAAATTTTAATTTCCGCTTAGAAGTATTTTTCAAATACTTCTACAGACAGACTCATTTTGCAGTCTGAAATGGTGATATTTTCAGGACCAGACTTGTGAAAGTTTTCAAAAGTTTAAGTTTTCAGACTTCGAAAGAAGTCTAATATATTCAGACTTCATAAACAGTCTCACATAGTAAAGAAGGACACAGATAAATTAAATCAACTTCATAATCAAATATCTCGTTCAATGGAAGAAATACAAATTTTGGTTACAAATTGGGTCACATATTACAAGAAACCAAATCAGATAAACATGATCAGGACGATAATAATAGCACCAACGAACGTCAGACTTTTCAACTCGACACCACGCATTATCTGGCCACATGGCTTCTCCGTCAACCGCTCCTTCAATTGAGCTATCTCTGCCATCGTTACCTTGACGTCATCGAGCAACGTGGAGAAATACTTGTCGCTTTGAGCATTAGAAACGAACATGCCATCAATTAGTTGACCATGTTGGTCAACATACAGCTTTACATCGTTAAACTCCTCAGTCATAGCCTCATCCCACCACTTCATTATATGGTAACCACCATCCTACACAGCCACATTTATACAATCATATTAAGATCCCAAATTATAATAAGCAGAAAAAATGAACCACATGACATATAGAAGCCATTACATCATAGTTACGACATCCGAAGAATCTTCTTCCCGGATGTCCCGGATTATCGGCAGTAGTAGATGTTCGCATGACGGGCTCCAGACCGCATAAGCATTTCTTGGGGAATCCGTAGGATGATCCGGATCGACGTCGACCTGTTGAACATGAACTACTCGACGTTGGAAGGTGACTGAATCGCCCCATCATGTGTACCAGAAAACATTCACAAAAATTAAAATAAGTCTAACGCCAGACTTCTAATAAAGTCTAATTTAAAATCAAGTCGAAATTCAGACTTCTAAAAGAGTCTAATTCGTAAAAGTCTAATTCAGACTTCGTATCGAGTCTAATTCACTTTCAGACTTCTAATATAGTAATTTTCAAGTAGATCTAAATTGGAATTAATTAGATCTAGGCAAATAATCTATATGTTTGTTTAGATCTATGCAAAGAACATGGAAAAATGGTCTTATTTCGTATAGATCTAAAAAACATTTGCAGAAAAAGTAGAGTAGAAGGCGAAAAAGGAGAGGTAATTACCAGACTGAAGAAGCTGACGACGGCGGTGTCGGTGGCGGTGGCTGTGGCGGTGGCTATGGCGGTGGCTGTGGCGGTGGCGGTGGCGAGGAGGGTTTCCGGAGAGATGTTTGAGAGAGTTTAGAGAGAGAGAGATTCTTCCTGTTTTAGAGAGAGAGAGTCGATAATGACTTTTACAGATTAGGGTTGGTAACTTTAATTTATATATGGGGTAAAATCACAAGTAGGGTACACCATGGACATGATCAGACTGAAATGGCAGTCTGATAAACCATGGACATGATCAGACTAAAATGGCAGTCTGATAAACCATAAACTTGATAATTACTACTTAAATACCATCATATTATATAGAAAACTTATAACAAACATCAAACTCGTTTACCTTAGTCACAAACTAACCAGTATATGTAAAAAAAATATTATGAATTAAAAATTTAGAAACTCTCAATCTAACCCTACAGATAAGAACAGGATATCCACGCCACCTACAGATTGCAATATAAATCCAAAACACAATCAGCCTTCTTTAGAAGTCTGATAGATATTAGTCTCGACGACGACCCTTGCCTCTTGAGGACTCTCCTTGTTCTTGTTTTGTTCGTTTCATTGCAGCGAAGTTGAGTTCTTAGTTTCTGAGCCTTTGTTCTTCCTTTCTGAGGTTTTGGAGAAGTCTTCGGACCTCAGGTTCGATGTCTTCTTCGTCTGACTCAATCCGTATCAAGTATCCCATAGCTCTCCGGTAATCTTCTCGTGTGAGCTCCACCACATTGATATATCATGGTTTTTACCCCTTTTAGGCCATGATATAAGTTCATTTTATAGAGTCTTTCTACTATTTCGTAGTGTTTTAGAGTCTTTTACAGGTTTTAGCACGTTTGGAGCATAATTGGAGATATTGGAGCTTTCCGGAGCATTTTGGAGCAAAGCTGAAGATCGTGTTGCTGAGTACCCGATTTCACTATGAGTATCGATCGATACCTCCTTGGTATCGATCGACACTCATCGAGGCAGACACGACCCGCAACTTTAATGAAGAGTTGAAGAATTGCAACTTGGTCCAGAAGTCTTTAATATTTACAAGAAAGCCCAGAATGTGATTTAGGTTATTTATAGGGATTTTACAACCACTTTAATGGCTAAGCTTTATTCTACTTTGATTCTACTTTTGGTTTTTGGAGAGACAACTTTGAACTCCTGTTTTTATTGTTTTCTTTGATGATCTATTCAATCATGTTGCTTTCAATCTCCATGTCTAAGCAGATCCACTTTAGGCTCAAGGTTCTCATAAGGGTTTTCTCTGAATGCTAGGTTGATTAGTTTATTAGGATTCACCATATGAATTAGTTCTTCACCTTAGGTTGTGTTCAAAGCAATTCTAGGTTGACGAATCTGGAACTTAGATCTTAGGATAATTGATTAGGCACGACAGTGAGATTAATTACCTAATAGAACCTTAGGTGAGCAAATTGATTATTCGCAAAGAGATTTGGTTTAATTTATTTGTGAACATATCAAACCTGAAATTAAAGCTGATTTATTCCTAGGAATTTGCAAAGAGAATTGGGATTTTGAAGTTTAGATTTAGATAATTCTCGCAACGACAGTTGGTTGATTATACCTTAGTGATTTGAGTTCAAGAACCGCGCTAAATCTGAATCATGTTAGTTAGTTTATCTGCATTCATTGATTTTCTGAGAAATACCCATAGCCTATATTTTCTCCATCAAATTTACAACACTTTTATTGCTTATTGTTTTTACTTCATCTGATTTGCTTAGCTTGATTCGATACTATACAATCTATTGTGTGATTTCTGTGAGTCCTTGTGTTCGACCCCTACACTTACTACAACTACTGCTTTAGTACTTTTAGGGTATTAATTTGAGCATATCAAATTTGGCGCCGTTGCCGGGGATTCAATTTCGCCTTTAGATTTTAGCTGTCGAGTTTCTACTAAGTTCGTTGGTATCGATCGATACTCACTAGTATCGGTCGATACTCAGGCGATTCCTTTGTTGATATCGATCGACACCATCCGGTATCGATCGATACTAAACGTATTTTTTGGTTACTTACGTGCCTTGTCTAGTGTTTTGTTTTCAGGTGTATGCTTGTTCGTGAAACTAGAAGCAACAAGAGCACTCAGCTAGTTGAACTATCACTGGAACAGCTAGCACTTGTGGAACGCACAAACAGAAAAGCAAAGCAAACATCAGTAATAAACAACACAGTGGTATTAAGACCTGATGAGGCTGGAGTTCTGAGAGACCAAGAGGGTCAAGTGTGCAATGAGGGAGGGCAGCGACTTGATGAAGCTGGAAACGTCGTTGTCCTTGCTGCTGTTATTGAGATTGTCGCGCCATCTGGGCGCGCCAACATTGGGAATGCTGCAGGTGATCGAGTTAGGACACTTGGCGAGCACAACAGACCTGATCAGCTCTATGCCAATCGATCTGCGATTCGCATCCCAACTTTTCAGAGGAATGACTTCGAGCTGAAGCCTGCTTACTATGCTTTCGTGAGTCAAAGTCCTTTCCATGGTTTATCTCATGAACATCCCATGGATCATATCGAGAGGTTCGAGGATTTGGTCACTGGGATGAAGTACAATGGAGTGCCCAACGAGTTCCTATTCTGCAAACTTTTCCCATACTCTCTTAGTGGAGATGCTTCTTATTGGCTGAAGCAGTTGGCTCCTGGTTCGCTAACTAATTTCTATGATGATGCGAGATCCGAAGATCTCAGGAACAAAATTTCCCAATTTTTTCAAGGTCTAATCGAGGCACTCAAAGCAGCTTGGATTCGTTTCAAGTCATATCAGAGAGATTGTCCGCATCATGGGTTCAATCAGGTTCAGCTGCTGGGTACTTTCTACAGAGGG
This sequence comes from Eutrema japonicum, assembly GCA_030161315.1. NCBI lineage: Eukaryota > Viridiplantae > Streptophyta > Magnoliopsida > Brassicales > Brassicaceae > Eutrema > Eutrema japonicum. Next base: position 11,872,200 of record BSQW01000005.1, on the reverse strand, counting down.
ATCGATTGGAGGTACCAGATGGCTTTGGATACTGCGAGTAATGGGAACTTCAACACCAGGTATCCAGATGATGCGATTGTGCTAATTGAGAACTTGGCGTCTGGTAATAGCACCAAGAATGCTGATTTCGAGCGGAAGAAGCAGGCTGCAAGAATTGATGGATCTCAGATTGCTGAAGTTTAAGCGAAGCTAGATATTATGATTGGGAAGTCGAAGAAAGTTGTACACTTTGCTGATGGAGTCGATAATATCGGTGGAGCTGAAGTGGAGGATGTTAGCTATGTTGGTGGTTCTGGATTTCAGGATCAGCAATTTGGGTACAACAACAACCGTAACTTCAACAACAATACCGCAATTACGGGAACTCTTCGTACCAGCCCATCTCTCCAAAATCCACAGAGAATAAGATGGAATCCATGCTTGAGCAGATTCTTCAGGGACAGCAAAACCTGCAAGTGGATTTCAATGGGAAGATTGACCATCTGTACACTGATCTGAATGGGAAGATTGACTATATGAATGGGAAAATTGAAACTATCAATCTTTCTCAGAGGAAGCTAGAAACTCAGGTTGCTCAGACAGCATCAGCTGTGAAGAGGCAGGAAGGTTTTCTTCCAGGGAAAACTGAGAATCCAAGAGCACACGTCAATGCAATCACCATAGGGAGTGCTAAAGAAGTCATTGCAGTGGTAGAAAAGTGTTTTGATGCAAGAATTTTCGACGATGTTGTTGAAGATGACGACTGGGATTCTGAAATCGCCCGAGTATCGATCGATACCAGCCAGTATCGATCGATACCAGTCCAGACACCTGCACGAGTGAATCCAAAATTACATGTATCGATCGATACCCCTTCTGTATCGAACGATACCGAGACGCAGGTCGAGAAAGAGCCTGAAATTGTCAAGGAGAGGGTGTATATACCCAAGATACCTTATCATATGCCTCATATTATGACAAGGAAGGAATGAGAGGACGCTAGATGCAAAGCTTTGTTGGATAAATCGGTTGTGAACCTCCTTTTGATGATTATATATCTGCCAGGGACGATTCAACTGCAGTAGTATCGATCGATACCCAGCCTGGTATCGATCGATACCCCTCACAGATCGGGCCAGAAATTGTGAAAACGCCTGAGTTAATCGAAGAAAGAGTTCGCAGGCCCAAGAAACTGAATCCTATTCCTCAACACCTCAGAGATCCCATTTCTCCAAAGCAGCTGCGTGGCTTTGAGAAGATGGTACGAAGGATCTCCCAGGAATCGTCTTTTGAAGAAGCTCTAGAGTCCCGTCCTCTGCTAAGTCACTTCAAAGATTGCAGAGAAACCGAGGAAGAGATTAAGGCACTCTTCACTAAGGCTAGAGGTGCACCACCTCCACTGAGACAGTTGACCCAAAGGGAAGACCCAGGGAAATTCGCGGTACCATGCTCTATCTCTGGAGTTGAGTTCAAAGAGTCTCTCGTTGACTCAGGGGCTAGTGTCAATGTCATGTCAAGGGCAATTGCAGAGCGGTTGGAGGCTGATATCCGATCTCCCAAGACATCTATCACATTCGCGAACGATTCCACCTCACTTCCATATGGTACAATCTCTGATTTGATGGTCAAAGTATGAGATTGTCTAGTGCCCACTAATTTTCAGGTTATGGAGATGAGCGAACGATCTGAGGTGCATTTGCTCTTGGGACGACCATTTATGGCTACTGCTGGCGCCATCATAGACACGCCTAATAAGATAATATCTTTCTCTTACATTGACGGATATATCTATTATGAAGTCATTCCCCCTAGAGGTGCTCCCACACATGTCTCTAGCATCGAGGTTGTCACAGGAGAGCAATTAGCAGTTGATCTTTTGGAAGAACCTCCTGACGAGCCAAATGTCACAGATATTTCAGTTGAACCGCCCAGCATCCCCAAGAAAGTTGTCAAGAAGGCTAAGGCAACAAAGAAGAAGGCCAAGAGCAAAAAGGTCGAGAATACCCATGTCACTTTGATACCTCAGAAGTGCGATGGAGACTCGATAGAGTACAAGGTGAAGTGCAAAGGAGCTTCGAAGCCATTCTCTAAGGCTAGGGTCCTTCTCACTTCGGAGCTGAAGGAGAAAGGAAAAGAGTTTGTGGAAGGCATGTTGAGCAGAACTCTGAAGCTAGCAATGTCAAGTTGTGGAGCCTGCTTTGGTGCAAGCTCTCACTCTTATCCTGCCTAAACGGCGTTACAGTCAAGCTACTGAAGTTAAACGAGCGCTTGGTGGGAGGCAACCCACTGGTGAGTCTGTTTTTTTATTTTTCTTTTATATATAAGTATCTTTCTTTTATTTTTCGTTTTGTGTCAGGATAAACAAGGAGCAAACTCGAAATCGCCAGAGTGTCGATCGATACCCTTCAGTATCGGTCGATACCCTACGCGATCGGGAAAGATTCATGTCGACTTAAGCCTGGTATCGATCGATACCAGGCTGTGTGCCGGTCGATACTCAATATGTTCCAGCAAGTTAACTTTTTGGTTTTCCCAATTCTATTATGTTCTTTTGTTTTCTTCCACTGACTCTAGGCTAGATAACACTGGGGACAGTGTTGTTCAAGTCTGGGGGAGGTGTCTGCTGACATTGTGTTTGTTTTTCTTAGAGTCAGTTGTTTTATCGAGTCAAAATCGTTTTATTGAGTCAAAACTTGTTGGAGATGATGATCATGTGCTTGAATTGTTGTTTTATTTTTGTTTTTAAGTGACCAGTGTTGCAAGATCAGCTCTAGATCGACTAATCAAAAATCCAAGGACTGACCAGTTGACTAGAAAACATCCATGTCTCCAGCAGAGTTCTTCTGAAGCCTGAGCCAAATTTTTGCACTTCATCGATGTGGTTAGTGTTTACAGAGCTTGATTCATCATTCATGTCTGACAAAGGAACCCATATGTTGAAATAATGGTATCTATCTCCCCTGTTATAAGTTGATAAATAAGAGCATAAAAGATGAAATGATTTTCTTCTGAGTAGAGGGCTAGGAAAATTTCCAGCGATCCCATTATTCTACTTAAGAGGGAATGATCACACAAAGGTTGAAAGCGAGGTTAGGAAAATTTCCCGTGATACCACTATTCGCCTAAACCTTTGATACATAGAGAGGAAAGAACTGGGGATTCGGTGGCAAACAGCATCAATACTCGCGTTTCGGACCTTGATATGTATATGTAGATCTTAAAAAAAAAAGAGAGAACATAATAAGAAATAAGTATGGGGGAGAGAAATTGATACAAAAAGTGTGAAAATGGTGGTTTCTTGTCATGATATTGTATGGTAAAGAATCTAGAATGTTCTTGAACATTGGCTGCAGCGATGGAACTGGTGATGAGTGCTTTATTTGAACAATGCTGCGAGATAATGTGTGGAGTCTGGAAAAGCTGTGATTGTCTACGGAGAAGTCCATGGTGGTTAGATCAAAAGCTGGTTAGGTGACATTTGGGTGCTTGGGAAAAGGATCTCTGCGATGGTTCCTGAACGGGTGAGTCTCCGCGTTTTCAAACCTCTTTCTCTGGTTTAGTTTTCTGTTTTTGCTTGAGGGCAAGCAAAGGCTAAGTCTGGGGGAGTTGATATATCATGGTTTTTACCCCTTTTAGGCCATGGTATAAATCCGTTTTATAGAGTCTTTCTGCTATTTCGTAGTGTTTTAGAGTCTTTTACAGGTTTTAGCACGTTTGGAGCATAATTGGATATATTGGAGCTTTTTGGAGCATTTTCGAGCAAAGTTGAAGATCGTGTTGCTGAGTACCCGATTTCACGATGAGTATCGATTGATACCTCCTTGGTATCGATCGACACTCATCGAGGCAGACACGACCCGCGACTTTAATGAAGAGTTGAAGAATTGCAACTTGGTCCAGAAGTCTTTAATATTTACAAGAAAGCCCATAACGTGATTTATGTTATTTATAGGGATTTTACAGCCACTTTAATGGCTAAGCTTTATTCTACTTTGATTCTACTTTTGGTTTTTGGAGAGACAACTCTGAACTCATGTTTTTATTGTTTTCTTTGATGATCTATTCAATCATGTTGCTTTCAATCTCCATGTCTGAGTAGATCCACTTTAGGCTCAGGGTTCTCATAAGGGTTTTCTCTGAATGCTTGGTTGATTAGTTTATTAGGATTCACCATCTGAATTAGTTCTTCACCTTAGGTTGTGTTCAAAGCTAATTCTATGTTGACGAATCTGGAACTTAGATCTTAGGATAATTGAGTAGGCACGACAGTGAGATTAATTACCTAATAGAACCTTAGGTGAGCAAATTGATTATTCGCAAAGAGATTTGGTTTAATTTATTTGTGAACATATCAAACCTGAAATTAAAGCTGATTTATTCCTAGGAATTTGCAAAGAGAATTGGGATTTTGAAGTTTAGATTTAGATAATTCTCGCAACGACAGTTGGTTGATTATACCTTAGTGATTTGAGTTCAAGAACTGCGCTAAATCTGAATCATGTTAGTTAGTTTATCTGCATTCATTGATTTTCTGAGAAATACCCAGAGCCTATATTTTCTCCATCAAATTTACAACACTTTTATTGCTTATTGTTTTTACTTCATCTGATTTGCTTAGCTTGATTCGATACTATACAATCTATTGTGTGATTTCTGTGAGTCCTTGTGTTCGACCCCTACACTTACTACAACTACTGCTTTAGTACTTTTAGGGTATTAATTTGAGCATATCACACATCACTTCCTCGATCATCATCTGCTTCTTGTGGTGGTTGTGGGTGGAGTTGTGGTATGATTCCGTTTGCCGGAAGTCCGCAGATTACGCCTTTCTTTGCTTCCATTTCTGAATCAAGCTGTGGTATGATTCCGTTTGCCGGGAGTCCGCAGATTATGCCTTTCCTTGCTTCCATTTCTGAATCAAAACGTAAAGCAACACTGATTAAAGAGTCTAATTAAATGAAATTATAATTTCAGACTTCTAACAGAGTCTAATTAAATGAAAGTAAAATTTCAGACTTCTAATCGAGTCTAACTCAGATCAGTTCAAGTATCAGACTTCGTATCGAGTCTAATTCACTTTCAGACTTCTAATATAGTAATTTTCAAGTAGATATAAAATGGAATTAATTAGATCTAGGCAAATAACCCATCTGTTTGTTTAGATCTATGCAAAGAACATGGGAAAATGGTCTGATTTTGTATAGATCTAAAAAAATTTTGCAGAAAAAGTAGAGTAGAAGGCGAAAGAGGAGAGGTAATTACCAGACTGAAGAAGCTGGCGACGGCGGTGGCGGTGGCTGTGGCTGTGGCGGTGGCGGTGGCTGTGGCTGTGGCGGTGGCTGTGGCTATGGCGGTGGCGGTGGCGAGGAGGGTTTCCGAAGAGATGTTTGAGAGAGTTTAGAGAGAGAGATAGAGATTCTTCCTGTTTTAGAGAGAGATAGAGTCGATAATGACTTTTACAGATTAGGGTTGGTAACTTTAGTTTATATATGGGGTAAAATCACAAGTAGGATAACTTATTTCAGGTTAATTCACAGGTTTCCATCAAGAAGTCTGATAAACCATGGACATGATCAGACTGAAATGGCAGTCTGATAAACCATAAACTTGATAATTACTACTTAAATACCATCATATTATATAGAAAACTTATAACAAACATCAAACTCGTTTAACTTAATCACAAACTAACCAGTATATGTAAAAAAAACATTATGAATTAAAAATTTAGAAACTCTCAATCTAACCCTACAGATAAGAACAAGATATCCAAATTGTAAACTCTTACCTACATGGTGTTTAGATCCAAATTTATCTCATACTCACTCATTTTGACAAAATTTTATGTAATTTAAATTTATATACATCTACAATGGTTATGTTTAATTTATGTATCAAAAATTTGTATGAAAATTTTTTTAATTATTTTTTTAATTTAAATTTTCATATTAAATACAATTCAGACTTCTCGGAGAAGTCTGAGAAACCGCAAACTTGTGTTTAGATCCAAATTCATCTCCAATGATTCCATTTGATTAAATTTTATGTACTTTTAATTTATATACAGCAATAATGAGTATGTATAATTTATGTAGTAAACATTTCTAAAAACTAAATTTTTAATATTTTTTAATTTAAATTTTTAAATTAAATACGTTTCTAAAAACTAAATTTTTAATATTTTCTTAGAAGTCTGAGAAACCCCGATTCTCTGAGAATTCGGAGAAACCACGACAACCACCATCGTCGACGAGTTAATGCAGTAAATAAGCCATTTTCCGCCATTAAAGCTCAAGAATAGAGCTCGTAAACACTTTTCGCGACTTCTCTCTCCGATTTCTCCCATTTCCCCACTGATTTTCCGATTCAAATGTACAAAAATCAGAAATTATGGCATAAAACGGCAAAACACGACTGGGCTTGCGGGATTTCGGTGATATTAGACGTTCTGGGTGCTCGACGAGGGTGAAAACAAATTCTAAACGGATATAGGTACGAATTTTTGCATATCGTCGATTTCAGATCTGAGTTGTATACTCATACTGCTTTAGAAATCTGATGAAACTCATATGGTCAACGAGAGTGTAGTTTTGCAATTGACTTTTAAAAAAATCAGGTTAAAATTGAAGTCTGGTAATCTCTAAGAAGTCTGAGAAATCTCGATTCTCTCAGACTTCTCCTATAAGTCCGAGTAACCCTAAATCTAATATTTAACACTTATGATTGACAATATTAAAACATAACTTCTAGGAAGCATCAAATTCGTGAAATATATGCACATTACAACACATATGTGCAAATTTTTAATTTCAAATGTAAATTTGGTAAACCATGAATCTAACCCTAAAGTTATATGTAAATATTTCCATTACAAAGCATGTTTTGAGGTTTACAACCTACTTTGCCTTACATATTTTTAATTTGATTCAATTTTACGAAATTTAATTTTAATACTTCGAAATCGTCTATATTTAATTTATGTATAAGAAATTTTTAACAAAATATTTTTTTTACAATTTTTAAATTTAAATTTACTAATTAAATCTGTATCAGACTTCTTCGAGAAGTCTAATATTTATTGAGGTATATGCATAATTAACTAACCTTGTTTAATTTGATTCAATTTTATGAAATATTAATTTCTATACATCAAAATCGTCTATATTTAATTATTGTAGAAACAAAAATTTTAAAATTGCTTTGTTTTAATTTTTAAATTTAAATTTACGGTTTTAATCTGTATCAGACTTCTCGAATACGTCTGATAAAAGTCTTGTACGAGAAATCAATCAGACTTCTGTTAGAGTCTAAATGTCAGACCTCTATAGAAGTCTGACATGTCGCGAAGGTTAAAATGGTAATAGCGGTTTCGCGTTTTTTGTTTGATCATAAGGGGTAACTGTAATTTACCACCCCAGAAATTTTAGCGCAGCATTTGATTGAAAAGACAGTGTATTTTTGTCATAAAAATGAAATTTTGGTGTAAAAACAGCAATTTGCCCTTTTAAAAAATAAATTTTGTTTTGTAAATTATTACATATTATACCATTACAAATAAAAAATATAATTAAAATAGGAAAAGATATAATTGTCTTTTAAAATTATTGATGATAATATGAAAAATATTTATTTATCATTAAAAATGTTATTTACTATTTAGTTTCTTAATTATTTGTAATATTATATAGAGAAATTGATCAAAATGACATTTATTTAAATGTTTCTGACCAAATTAGTATCCAAATAAAAAACCTCCATTTTAGCATTCATTAAAGAGTAAAAAGATAACTTTGCCCATAACATTTGAGATCTCGATTTCAGTCAATTTCCAAAAATTAATCATCACCGATGATATCATCGCATGCGATCGATCAGGTTATCTTCGAAGATTGTGTTACCGGAATCCTCAGTCGTCATCACGCCTCAATATCGCATGTTCCTTTTTGACTATTTCGTTTTTCTCGGTTTTGATTTTATGGTTTCTTCTTTGTCTAATGCTTATGCGAAATCGAATTGGAATGTGTTGCCGGAATCAAATAGTAAGGAACAATACTAGCTCATTTTATGGCTTATTTGACTAATGCTTATGTAAAATCGAATTGAAATGTTTCACCCCACCGGTATGGAGTATCTCTTTTGGTAGATTAATTAGAAGTAAATCGAAACTTAGGGCTTTCTCTGGGAAATATTGCTTTTCGGGTTGAAAAGAGATTGTCTAATTGCTTTAAGTCTTCGGATTCGTACTCTTTTATTCAGGCCCGTCCCGACAGTGAGGCATAAGAAGCTTCAACTTCAGGCCACAAAAATTTTAATTTTAAGGGCCACATGATCAATACTACATTAGTACAAATGGTCAAGCTATTTACTAAATATATTTCCCTTTACGAGTTCAAATGTTCAATGGTATACAATTACTATGTAAGAGGTATATTACAATTTTTCATTTTGTTCATGTTTTCCCTTACAAGTTTTCGGCATTATTTTAAGAAAAAACTAATTATTTGTTATGAATTAATTATATGGATGCCCATTTTAAGGCCCATATTTTAGAAGGTTTAGAATATTCTCGGTTTTCTTGTTCTCCTTATTCAGCTTGCTCTCCAAGTCTATGTAAACCTATATATACCTCTGTTTATTCATGGAATAAGACAATAACAATTTCCTCTTTCTCTTTTATTCACAACACGTTATCAGCACGATAGTCTCTCGATCAGTTCCATAGCCACTTATTCGGGATGATAACGTGTAGGCTATGCCTCCACGATCATGATCATATGGTAGACTCTGTCTCCTCAGATCAAATGATGGTTATCAATGCTTATCTAGAATAATGATTGTCGATCGTTTGATCTTTGTATTTTATTGATCTCTGAATCTGCACAAATTTATTATAACATGCACTATTTCTAAAACGGATTTTGCACGGTGATTTTTTGAAATTAATCTGAATACTGCTTTTGCACTAATTCGATTATGCCCAATCTATGCACGGCTAGATTTTACCATAATTTTACTTTGATAAGGATTTCTAAAACGGTTTTTGCACGATGATTTTCTGTCATTAAACTGAATATTGTTCATAAATCTGAATATTGTTCATGCACTAATTCGTTTATGCACGATCTATGAACGGCTAGATTATAAAAGCATCATCGTTTATGCCCTATCTATGCATGGCTAGATTTTAGCATACTTTACTTAAGAATTTCTAAAACGGATTTTGCACACACAAATTAAAATCATGTTTGATCACGAAATTTGCACATTCCAGTAATATGATATTTTTTGATAAATTGATTGATTGATTGAAAACATAGTTTAATGACATGATAGTTATGAATCAATGAATGGTGATGAATTATTATGATATTATATGTGACTATTATCTTTGTGTCATGATTATACTTATGTGATATTGCCTATTTGTTGATATCAACATTGAGTATTTGACCTGAAACGATCCACAAAAACTTTAGAGCAATCTAAAGAAAACGTATGATCACTAGAATGTGACATTACACACATTATGATTGATTGAATATAAAATTACATGACTTGAAGTCTGTAAGTGAGTCTGACTCAGCTATGTTCAGATATTATGCGAAGATAATATCATTGATGCAGAGATGCTAAAAGACAATACTCTACACTTAGAGAAGTCTTATGAACTCGAGAAGTAATGTTGTCCTGAAGACACAATACTCTACACTTTACGAAGTGTTATGAACTCGTATATTTGTCTAATCGAAGTTGAGTAAAATAATGAGTTATAAAGAGAAAAATCAGGATACACTCCTGATTTGCGATGGTCCATTCCTTGAAGCGAATGTGACATCCTATATGAGAAAGAAAAGACCACATGATTAACGTTGGCCGAATAAGTGGCTATGGAACTGATCGCATACATAGATGTGGATATGGATATGGTCGAGGTCAAGGTTGAGGCCAAAGAGTTTCATTTAAGAACTTAGATTCTCACTAGAAGTGAAAAAAATAAAGATGGTTACATAGAAGAGATATTTCTCTCATGTGACGATAAAATAAGCTAGTGTGAGTACAATAAGAGATATTATAAAAGAATATCGAAAGCTTTGGAAGAGCATATATATATATATATATATATATATATATATATATATATATATATATATATATATATATATATATATGCCTTATGTGAATGCAATTTGAAATCATTCGTATTCTCTTATGTCTCAAATGTCAAAAGGATCTAAGATATAATACAAAACCCAAGTTGGGTATATAATTGATCATAGAGTGAGATTCAATTCGAGATGGATGGACCTGAAGTTTTATCATCTCGAGGGGGAGAATTGAAGAATCTCACAATTCATAATAAGTGGAACATCTAGAAGATCATGTTCACACTCATGTTCGATAAATCATGTGATCTAGAAGATTTTATGATTTATCAAGTTGAGACAATGAGTGAAAAACAAAAAATATTGAATATCTTCACATCATGAATATTACTCAAGGCAATAAAAGTATTTTAGAGAAATTATATGCATTCTCTATTGGATTGTACTACACTAGCATATAAGACATAAATGTGTCTAGTAAACCAGAAGTTTACTGAAAATCTCACTGTTTTGGCATGGCTGGTTAAGCCATTCTAGTTCAATAATAATGCGAAAAAGATCCAAAAGATTCTTATGTGTTCGGCTTTCACTCTCCTATAAATTTGGACTACATGAGTTTTCTTGTACTTATACAAAGAGATATTTTGGACTGATCATCTACTGTATCTTCGTGAAAGTATTTGGTTAATTGATTAAGAGTGAAACCACATTGATTAACATTAAGCCAACGAAAGATGAGTTCTCCCCATGATTGGTTTTGGTCAGGAACCAGATGTTTTCCATCTAAAAGTTTTTGGATGAAATGTTGATCCATCATATTGCTTTAAGATGGGACCTCAAAGGAGGTTAGAAATATATGTTGGAATCTCCCTTGATGATTTAATGTATTGAGCCATAAATATGGGATAATGTTCGATTTATGGACTGTAACTTCAGTGAGTCAGTCTTTCCAACATATAAGGGGAGAAGAAAATAAACAACTGGAAACAAAAATCAGTGAAAGAAATTATCTTGATCCTCATAAAGAATGTGCACTAGAAATTCAAAAGATAATTCATTTGCAAAGTTTAGCAAATTGGATGCCAGAAGCATTTCCTGACCCTGATTGAGTGATACCAGTTGTTCTCCAATTAATATTGATGTCTCGGGGGGGACAATATCAACTGCTATTGAGGCTAAAGATCGCATGAAACGTGATAGACCTGTTGGTTCCAATGATAAAAATCCTCGAAAAGAAAAAAGGAGCATATTATAATATGGCAAGATCGAGGAAGAAATCTCTAGAAGAGATATAGATATGACAAAGAAAGAAATCTAGGTACCTAGTAATGAAAAGAGATTTCAACTAGTTGACTCATATCTGGAAAAAAATGGAACCAAAAGCAAATCGACGTCGATAATATTTTGCATGCAGTGAAACAGTTGATGAGAATTGAGGATCATAAACCGCGATAGAATAAGATGTATTGAAAAACGTACGTAAAGTGATGATTGGCCAATCATGGAAAAAGCCGTAGAGGCAAAGTTAGAATCTCTTGCATAGAAGTATTTGGACCAGTAGTCCGTACACTTGAAAGTGTAAAACTAGTAAGACACATTGTGGATCTTTATGAGAATGATATATGAAGAGATAAAATTTCTTGTGGTGTATGCAACTATTTTTCAGATCCCTTATCAGTCTGAGAATGAGAGAAAGACTTGATTTAATCCTAGAAGGATTTAAACTACCAGAAGCAGCCTAGAAGAATTTAAATTGCTAAGAAACAGCAAATTCTAATTCTCGAGAACACTAGCTATTGGATTGATTTACAGAAAATATGTTTCATGGGGTATACTCTTAAAGTGAGTATTATATATGAGGTTAACCGATATACCCATGTGTATTTATCAAAAGATTATGGATCAATGGGATCCTTGATTTGAACATAATCAAAACTCTTGAAGAGTTTATTGGAAGTCGAAATTTGGATTAAACGACTTTGGAAAGACAACATTGTCTTCATGTTTTCTAAATTGTAAATCTAAGTAAAGAGATGTTTTATCAAAGATCTTTGCAGGATTTTACATAGAAAATGCTCATATATAGTTGGTCTTGAAGTACCACACTTGAAATAATATTTGAGCAAGTTGTTGATCACTTTCATGATTGAAAGATGTGCTTTCATATGACAAGAGAGAAAGCTAAAATAATATCTAGAAGATTGTAAGTAAAATGAAATTTGGCATGAAGTCCAAATAGACGAATAAAATATCGTATATGTGAGAAGGATGTTATGGACAAGAAGTCCAATAACCTGAGAAATTATGATAATCATACGAGTGTATTAACTAAGGTTATGTTTATACTAATTCACTAAAGATTATATATGATTGAATTGCATTTCTTGAAGAAGATACTTCTCGGGGGAGAAATATGATGATGTGCGTGGTTGTACTCTTTTTCCTTATCATGGTTTTTTATCCCACTGGGTTTTTCCATGACAAGGTTTTAACGAGGCAGCAAAGAACACGCAAATGATAGACACCTAAGGGGAATGTAAATATGAAAGTCTATCACTACTCCAAAGATTACTAAGATCATCAGAAGCGAAGAGAATGATCGAGATGGATCATATGCGACACCCATTAATTGCAGAAGAATGTCGATGTACGTCTACTACAAATTCGTTCAAGTTAAGATTTGGCGGACTTATTTACCAAGACGTCTCCAACTGCTACTTTGAATAAGCTAGTTCCTCATATTGGATCGCGTCGTCTCAAACATTTTAGGTGATGTACTCATGAGGGGGAGTAATAGCGCGTTGCACTCTTTTTCCCTTAACTATGGTTTTTCCCATTGAGTTTTTCTAGTAAGGTTTTTAATGAGGCAACATCTTATGCGCATCAGGATTATTTTTGGTATAATGGTCATCCAAGGGGGAGTGTTATGAATTAATTATATGGATGCCCATTATAAGGCCCATATTCTAGGAGGTTTAGAATATTCTCGGTTTCCTTATTCTCCTTATTCAGCTTGCTCTCCAAGTCTATGTAAACCTATATATACATCTGTTTATTCATGGAATAAGACAATAACAATTTCCTCTTTCTCTTTTATTCACAACATTATTTTAGTTTTCTTGAGTCTTATTTTTAAATTTATTTTTAAATTATTCTGTTATTATTATTAATTCTTTTAATCACGCTTCTTTCTATTTTTCTAACTATCAATTATTTTTAACAACTTATTATGATTAAATACAAATCTATTTTATTTGTTTCAAGCGTATTTTACCAAAAAAAGTTTCAAATCAATTTTATGATTTTCTGGTATCTTGTGAAGAAAATTTTAAATTTTACATAATTCCAATTAACACGAGTGAATTTAAAACTAAGTACCTTAGAATAATTTAATTTAAAATGCATTCAAATACATCAAATACATGTATTATATTATCAGAAATTATATAAATAATATAAGCTACAATTGTCTAATTGCTTTAAGCCTCTGAAAAGTTAGGGCCGACACTGCTTTTATTGTCTAATTGCAAAACATATTCAATATGAGGAACTTTGTTACCTAATCGAGAGTTATTTTAAGTGTGCAGTGGTATAAAATTTTGATTTTTTTATCAATATAATATTTGTAAAGCAAGAGATATGATAAAATAATCACACAACAAACACTTGAGATTGAATGGAATGTGCATATGTTGGGTTTAGGCCGGGGTGTTCGGGTATCTGTTTGGGTTCAGATCGGGTATTTTGGGTTTTCGGGCTTAGGCTCAGAGGACTCGTTCGGGTATTTTAAACTATCGGGTCGGGTTCGGTTCGGTACTAATCGGGTTCGGTTATAACCGAAGTAACTATGGTTTTGGATAAATTCGGGTATTTTTACCCATACTATGATCAAAACCCGAAATAGTTCAAACAAGTCCACATAATTCAAAAAACGTTTACAAGTCCCAAATTGCAAACACACAAACAAGAAACATAAAGTCCATAAATTCCAAAGTATATTGTTAAAGTTTTAAAGAGATAGAGTAAAATAAAACAAATTTGTTGTGCCAGTTTGAGTAATTGAGATTAGTCAATTTAAATATGGAAATCTAGGATAGGGGATGAAGAATCGGAACCGGCACAAACAAGTTTTTTGATGACTATATAAAAAATATTGACTTTACTAAGCATAGTTCCAATTTCGGATTTGTTCGGTATAACAAAGGGCTTTATTTCGGGTTTTGAGTTTGTAGTTCGGGTTTTTGGTTTGTAGTTCGGATTTCGGTTCGGTCGGGTATTACCCAAAACCCAAAGTACCTAGACACTAAGACTCGTTCGGGTATTTCTCTAGTTCGGATCGGATTTGGGACCGGGGTTTTCGGGTCGAGTTCGGGTTCGGTTAAAATGCCCAACCCTAATTGGGTTCATGCATTGGTTGTTATTCTTTTGTTTAGTTTTGTGTTTGAGTTTGTGGTGTGTGAAGGTTTTTGTTCTACTTTTTGAGTTTACAGGTTTAGCTAAGTTGTATCATATCAAATTTAGCTTAGGTTATTAAGTTAGTGAAATGAGCTAGTATTGTTCCGTACTATTTGGGAATTTGATTCGCTCTCAAAGTTAAATTAGAGGGAATTGTGGTTGAAGAATAAATGTAAATGATATGTTTCTTTCAAGTGCAGATAAGTAGAGATGCAAATGCTGTAACTTTTTTTATTTTTTGAAAATGTCAGCCCTTTCATTGATTTGTAGAGACTGAAAGCTTCAATGTGCTTTTTGTTTTGATAGAGTTCAGGTTGGGAATTCATTGTTAATAGGCTAATGTCACAATCATTTAGGAATGTCTTCATAAACCCTTGGATAGACACACAATCATATATGTTTGTGGAAGATGATATGTTTGTTACATTTAGGAATCATTTATGAATGTCTTCATAAACCGTTATATAATTAGCATTTTTCCTTAGGAAGAATGCTTTGTTTGTCTCATTACTTTGTAGAGACTGAAAGCTTCAGTGTACTTTTTGTTTTGATAGAGTTCATGTGGGGAATTCATTGTTGATACGCTAAGGAAGGTGATCTATTGTGATTGTGAAATATGGTTGAGATTTATTGTGTCTGTGGAGAGTGGACAACAAACGAAAAACTCCAGTGGGATTTTGTATTGGATACAATACAAGGATGAGCAATGTTTGAGTTTGATAAAGATCTCAAATATAAAGATTTGTTTGAGATGGTTGTTAAAGACTTTGAGATTGATTGCTCAATTAGGAATGCTACACTTAGTTATGGACTCCCATTGAAGATGAGGTTGATGGTAGAGAGTTCGCCTCCAGTGTTTTAAAAAAACGACCGCCAACTGAGAAGTTTCATCAACAACATAAAAGGAAATCCTGAACTGATTCCTTTGTAAGTAACAGTAAGTAAAAAAGGATTTGTACATTACTTCCTGACTTCGTTATAAATATTCCTAAATACTTTATAGTTCAGTTATAACACTTTTAATCTAAGGTTTCTTTTGTTTGTTCAGGCGACTAACATATGCAACATTTTTGCTCATGAAAATCCTGAATGTATCATTCAATCAAAGACTTTATGCAATGAAGAGATTTGTGAAGTAGAGAACACCCAACGCACAAACGCGTTGCGAACTGTAAATGGTTATTCTCATGTCAATGCTTCATTTACGCATGGAAATCAACAAGTAATATAGTACTTTTATAATTCGTCTCTGCATGATACTTTTTCTATTCTTGTTTATTTATGAAGGTTTCCTAAATACGTTATTTAGGTTCCTAAATGGTTCTTAAATATGTTGCATTTCCATAAATGATCATTTCAACAGTTGTATCTTTCTTTTTTTGTGTAGGCAAAAACAACACATGTTCGGATGCTTCATTTACGCATGAATATCAACATGTAATATAATCTTTTATAGTTTATCTCAGCATGACTTAAGTGAAATCATACTTTTTATGTTTCTTGTTGAATTAGGAAGGCTTTCCTAAATACATTATATATGATCCTAAATGGTTCCTAAATACATTGCATTTCCATAAAGGATCATTTCAACATTTGTATCTTTCTTTCTTTGTGTAGGCAAACAACAACACATGTTCGGATGCTTCATTTACGCATGAAAATCAATATGTAATATAGTATTGTATAGTTTGTCTATGCATGACTTAAGTGAAATCATACATTTTCTGTTTCTTGTCGATTTAGGAAGGCTTTCCTAAATACGTTGCATTTCCATAAAGGATACTTTAAAGTTTATGAAGACCAAAAACCATCCCTCAATGAAATTAAGATAGGCTTAACGATAGAATGAACTGTAGTTATTGCCTTTCAAATATCAAATTTATTTCATATGTATCTTTCTTTCTTTGTTTAGGCACTTCATAGATCAAATGGAATGGAAATTCAACATCTGATGCAAACAAAAGCACATGCTCGATTGTTGATCTTTTGCGTCCTGCTCCATATCTTTCTCCTCTTAATATAGGTATTTCACATTCCACTCGAGGTTCTGCTGATTTATACGTGAACATACACATTAAGAACAAGGAAGAGTTAATGCTTCAAATGAGAAAATGGGCATCAGAGTGGAAGTTTGAGTTCATGTCTCTCTGGTTAAACACGACAAGGGTGATATTAGGTTGTGTTGATGGTACTTGCATCTGGAGGATGCATGCATCAAATTAAGCTCCCTTCCTCTGATTACTTGGTGATGAAGAGGTATAATCATGAACATACATGTGGTACAACACACAGGCACGCCAACCATAGGTAAGCCTTTGCCAAAGTGCTTGGGACTTTACTCTGTAGCAACTATGGAGAAAAGAAATATGGACTCAAACCAAAACAAATTATGGAGCAAGTCAGAGTTGACCACGACGTACACATTGGATACAAACAAGCTTGGAAAGTGAAAGAGTATGCTCAGAATTTGATAAGAGGGACTCTTGAGGATAGATATTACAACCTCTCAAAATGGTTGTTCCAGGTTAATGAAAAAAACCATGGATCAATTGTTTATATCGAGATTGATGATGATGGAAAATTCAAATACACCTTTGTTGCCTTTGGTCAATCGATAAGAGGTTTTGAGCTGATGAGAAGAGTGATTGTTGTAGATGGTACTTTCGTCAAGGAAAAGTTGAAGGGAACGTTGCTTGGAGCTAGTGCGCAAGACGGTGACTTTTCCTTATACCCTCTAGCATTTGGTATAATTGACTCAGAAAATGAACACGCGTGGATCTGGTTTTTTAGAGGGCTTAAGAGTGTGATCCTAGATGCGTCTGATTTGGTGTTTGTTTCAGATAGAGCTCCAGCCATTGCAAAAGCACTTTCACTGATTTATCCACTTGCACATCACGGTATTTATCGAATCCATCTCTTCAGGAATATTAAACCAAAGTTTGGAAAAACTAGATTGTTGCCACTCGTAGAAGCTGCAGCTGATGTTTATACTCGTCATGAGTTTAGTGAAATCTTCAATGACATAAGAAGAAGAAGCCCAAAATTAGCTGATTATTTAGAAGGTTCTGATTTTGCAAAGTGGGCTCGCTCTTATGCACCTGCGAACCGGTACAATATCATGACAACCAATATTGCAGAGTCGCTGAATTCGATGTTGAACTTGCCTCGTGAGTTGCCTATAATTTCTCTTCTTGAGACCATTAGGTTAACTCTGACAACGTGGGTTCATGATCGTTGAGAAAAAGCTTATAAACACAAAATTCTTGCCACACCACGTGTAGTGAAAGAGATGTTAGGAAGGTATGAAGCTGCAATGAAACTTGATGTTTTCCAAGTGGATCGGTATGAATTTGAGGTCAAGGACGAAACCCCGAAGTACGTTGTTCACCTGGAAAATAAGCAGTGCACTTGCTGCGTTTTTGACATCGACATGATTCCTTGTATCCATGCTTTTATTGTTGTTAAGCACACAAAAAGGATGAGAACACGTACGCTAATGAGATGTATTTAACGGAAACATGGGCTAAAGCATATGTTGAGAGCATACATCCGTGTGGAGATTTAGCGACCTGTGTTTTCCCAGATTATGTATCTGAATATACATGTGCACCACCAACTACTAAGCCAAGCAGTGGGAGACCTCCGAAAATGAGAAAGAGATCAACGAGAGAGTTTGGTGTACCCGATTCAAAATCTCAAGGACATAAGTGCAGCAAATGTTGCAGAGGAGGGCACAACAAGAGTACGTGCAAAGTACCTATATGATAGACTTATTACATTCAAACGAACACACAATAGAGATTACATTCAAAGTAATTTTATGAAGCTTTCCAAACGTTTTAAGAAGCTTATCAAACGATTTAGGATAGTTTACATACGTTTTAGGAAGACTTTACTATTTTTTATGCAATCATCCTAAACAAGATTATGGTTTTTTCATCGTTGTTAGGAGTTTATTCGAACTAAATTTGTGGTTCAAAGTCTGGTTATTCTTCAAGAAACTAAATATTAATCTTTGTTGATGCAAAATTTCCAGATACATAATAGAAGGCTTTTCTATTGACGATTTAGGAAGGATTTCCTAAATATGTATGAATGAATACTTCCTAAACACAGTATGATGACACCATTTTGATGATGAAACGCAACTTGTCAAATTATGATGATGAAGTGCACCTTGTAAAGATGTCCAATTTTATTATTAGCCCATTTATTATTTAGGAATCGTTTACAAGAGTTTGGGAAGGGTTTCCTGAATCATGGTCATCTAAAACACAATCTCTGAACATGAAATTTGGTTTTTTAGAATTGCATTAATGTTTCTAAATTTACAAGAAACTTGGAACATATTCAATTCAAGAGAACACATGGAATAGAAAAATATAATTTTCAGAACATCATCGCTAGCAAACAAACGGGAATTATTAAAACTTCATAATTATCAAAACCTAATTATGTTACTTTATTCTCAACCATCATCTGAACTTATAAACTGGCTGATTCAATTGTTAAGATTTTTTATACTTTTGAAAATTTAGGAAATAGTCATACGCATTTAGGAATACCTTCCTAAAACACGTTTTCAAAATAATTTTACGAGTACTAATTTAACAATAGAAATTCAAACATAACATAAAAAAGGGTACAAAGGGTAGGTCCGGACATATCATAAAAGAAAATCAAACATAACATGAAAAAAACCATAAAAGTTCGAAACTAAAAGATAGTTATAAATTTAAAGATTAGAAAATTGATCATCCTTCCTTCTCCATTTAACATGCGTTTGCCTTTGATTCGTATGCCTCCTTATCTTCTCTGTAAAGTTTGGCGATTTCTTCCACAAAATGATCATGTTCACTTATCATCGGTGCTGCCAACATCTCGTACATCCTCGTGAGAACCTGATTTCACAAAATTTAAAGCATTTAATGATAACATTCTCATTGTTTTCAAAATTCAAGTAATGAGACTCAAAATTCGTACGTGATAGATGGTATAAGAGGGATTATAGTAATCTCGCTTCAAAATCTTGAGAAAGACACTTCCTTGGTCGCTGATGTTAGGGTGTTACGTTTTTGTTTTGAAACATATATGTAAAACCATATATAAGTAAACAAAACATTTTAGTAATCTTTTCAAAAGTGCTAAATATATAACACTTATCAAAGTTTAAACAAGCACGTTTTAGTGGTTAAAATGCATCAATTGATCTCAAACTAAATGTTTATTCAAATATGCTAAAATGATTCTTTCTTTGTGTAGACAAAATTATATGATTCAATTGCGAGAGATATCATATTGAAATCAAATTCAAAACGATTTGAATATGTCCACATATACCCTAAAAACCCAATCCAATTCTACTGACTATTTAGTAAGGATTTGCTAAATATAACCGATCGATAGTTCCCACCCAATAGCCAATCGATACAGTTCTAATTACTATTGAGGAAGGCTTTGATAAATATATAAAAATTACATACGGAGTGTTTGGAGATCCCATGAGAGTTGAATTGTGATTTTAAAGGCTCCTCCTTATTAAGTTAATGATTTTAAAGGCTCCTCCTTATTAAGTGGATTCAGAGGGTAATGAATTGTGATTTTAAAAGATCCTCCTTCATATGGAGTGTTTGGAGATCCCATGATAGTTGCTTCCCAGTGAAAGTTGTTGTCACCCACCGGTCCTAAGGAGAATTGAAAAAAACAACATAAGCGACATATACAGAGAAAGTAGGAGTGTTTTAAATAGGTACCCGCGCTGAAGAGAGTTGAACGTTTCCTCTGGATTTCGTCATAATCCCTGGTAATTGCATTTAATACCATTTTTGGAAAGAAACCTCAACTTATGAGTAAATATATATATAAGAAAAGGATGATTCTAATTAAGTAGGGATTTTGGAACAAAAGAGAAAGATATAGGAAAAGGAGGATTCTTAAGGTTTTATAGCGGAGTAAGATGTGGAATTTTTTTCAAGCGGTTAATTATGAGAATATTGAAAACCCCATTTTTTCTGAATCGTCACATCATTAAGGACACTAGACTTTTCGGTTTGTGTGGTCAATTTTCAGATGACAACTTGGTCAATTGTTGATGATGAAATGCACTTTGTTATTACCATACGTATTGGACCCATTTTATTATTATCCCATTTAATATTTTAGTAATAATTACTTTACATTTAGGAACACATTCCTATAACTTTTATTATTAGCCCAATCGTTATTGGGCCTAAGATCCTAAGACTTTATATTTAGGAACACATTCATGAAGGTTTCTTAATGTTTTAGGAAGGGCTTCCTGAAATCATCATAATAAAAGAAGAATCACGTTTACTCTCAAGTGAGACACTCAAATCCACTACTAACTCGGGGAGAGAACATATGCTATTCAAGAAACTAAATATTAATCTTTGTTGATGCAAAATTTCCAGATACATATTAGAGAACGATCAATCATTTTCTATTGACGATTTAGGAAGGCTTTCCTAAATATGTATGAATACTTCTTAAACACAGTATGATAGCACCATTTTGTTCGAAATTTTGATGATGAAACGCAATTTGTCAAATTTTGATGATGAAGTGCACCTTGTAAAGACGCCCATTCGTTATTATCTATACGTATTGGGCCTAGGATCCCAATTTTATTATTATCCAATTTAAATCAAGATGCATTGTGTATTTCTCTGAAACTGTAGGAAGTGTTACTACATATTTAGGAAGTTTATCATGAACTGTTCTGAAACAAGAAATGCGCACCTAAAATCTTGTTCATAAATGGTTCCTAAATATGTTGCATTCCCATAAAAGATCATTTCAACATTTGTATATTTCTTTCTTTGTGTAGGCAAACAACAACACATGTTCAGATGCTTCATTTACGCATGAAAATCAACATGTAATATAGTTTTTTATAGTTTGTCTCTGCAAGATTTAAGTGAAATCATACTTTTTATGTTTCTTGTTGATTTAGGAAGGCTTTCTTAAATACATTATATATGTTCCTAAATAGTTTTTAAATACGTTGTATTTCAATAAAGGATCATTTCAACATTTTTATATTTCTTTCTTTGTGTAGGAAAACAACAACACATGTTCGGATGCTTCATTTACGCATGAAAATCAACAGGTAATATAGTATTTTAAAGTTTGTCTCTGCATGACTTAAGTGAAATCATACTTTTTCTGTTTCTTGTTGATTTAGGAATGCTTTTCTAAATACGTTATATATGTTCCTAAATGGTTCATAAGTATGTTGCATTTCCATGAAGGATACTTTAAAGTTTACGAAGACCATTCCTAAATGAAATTAAGATAGGCTTATCGATATAATGGACTGTAGCTATTGCCTTTCTAATATCAAATTTATTTCATTTGTATCTTTCTAAAGTCACCATTTTTAGATAAGAAGATCTGCACAGTCTGAGATTTTATCACCACCCAACTCTTCAAAGAGATCACACGCCAGATTGCTTCTTATGTCATCCGAAGTATCATCATCAAGTTCTAACATGTCTTTAATCCCCATTGAATGGCATTCAATCATATGATTTTCAACACGAAAATAGCACAATTCTCCACATAATTGGTCTTAGGGATACTCTTCCCTTATAGTTTTTCAACTTTGTAAGGAACTCGTTTCTTGTCAGTGACTGCTTTGTTTGCAGCAACACACATCAGAACGGGTATCATCTCTGCACCATTTTAAAAACGTTTTTTTAGGAACCTTTAAAATAGAAAAATTCTCAACTAACAACTGATTAACAAGCCTAAATACTTACCAGCAAACTGTTGCACATGAGTAAGGACTGAATCAGCTTGCTCTGTTGGATTCCCACAACTGATTCTAGTGATTGTGTGCTTCTTCACATTGATTACTATTCCAATCTAATGCTTGATCTTCTTCTCAAAGGTAGGTCCGTAGATTACTTCAACATCTGTCCCCCATGCTTTGTTTGGACGAGCTTTCCCATTTACGACTTCAACACAGCCTCTAATAAATATGGGGCTCCGCTCACGGTTGAGTCTATTGTAGTTGCACGATAGCGCGTTGAAGAACGATGTTTCGATGAACGCAGCTCGAGGGAGATGGTGTTTATGGAAGTATGCTTCATAATTATTCCTTCTCAAAGCAAACAATGATAATGTCACATCTATTTGCTTCATAAACGTTGAGCATAAACAAACATTACACAAAAGAAATAGTTAGAAATAATAACATGAAATCATGCTTTTTGAAATTTTAGGAAAACATCACAATCATTTAGGAATGCTTTCCTAAACCCAAAACCAGTACATAATTTTTTACTAACTAATCACCTGGTCACTCCGAGGCACTTTTGGTGTTTCTATAAGAGTAAACCATGATGGTAGTACATAATAGCCATCGATTTTGACTCTGCATTAATTAAATGAAACATGTTAGGGAGTAACAAATTTTTAAGATATGAACAAATGGAAAGGTGAAAGAAATACTAACCTTTCTCCACTTCTTCTCCTCCAATCATCCATTCTTTTAAATTTATCGATTTTAGGAGTCGTAAATGGATCTATTACCGGATGTACTGGAGGCGTTACACATAATGACGGGTTTTTTGGTGCGTGATACGGAGTCCTCGTAGGATGAGATCTTTTCGTTTCGCCATCATTCCGCCATAGAAACACAAGGTTATCTATTGGCAAATCATCAAAATTCTGTAAAAGGTTAGGACTCGCTGCCGCCTTCCTTTTCTTAGCCCGAACCAAGAGGTTATCATCTTTTTTAGTTTTAGCTCCTTTCCTTTTCCGAAGAGTAACAAGAACAGTCTTGTTTGTTGTCCGACTAGTCTCCTGTTTTTTGGTTTCAGCTTCTTTCCTTTGTTTAGGAGCAACAAGAACATCAACACCAGCCTTCTTCTTTGATGCATCCACCTTCTCTGCCTTCTCATTTGACCAAAAAAACAAAAATTAATTAATAGCATACCATAATTCATGGTTAATGATGATTCAGGAATGCCTTCCTAACTATGTAATAAGCTTACTAAATTGTCACCTAAATGTTTTAGGAAATTTCTTGAAGAAACAATACCTCTACTTGAGAAACTCAGGCACCATCCACCCAAGTAGAAAGAGTTCTAAGCTCATTTTCTTCGATTTTTGGCGTGGATAATATATTCCACTTGTGTTTTGAATTTAACATTTAAAAGATAGACAATTTTATAAATTTATAAAATTCTAAGATAATTTTTTTTGAACTGTTTAATTTATTTTCGTAACTCTCCTCCCATAAAAAAAATAATCTTTTAGCAGAAAAAATAATACTCCTATCAATCTTATATATTTCATTTTTGTTCCTAGATTAATTACCGACTAGAATCTCACCCGCGCGCCCGTGCATGATAATTTTTTTTATAGATTTAATGTATTGTTTTCAGATCCTAAAAAATTCGAGATCCATACAACAATCCGGTCAAGATATAGCTCTAAAACCCGAAACTATAAAATCCGGTAAAACCCGCAAAAACTCAGCAAATAATTGTGAACCGGTCATAATCGTTGACCCCGATGGATCATGGTTAAGTAAAAAAAGTTAGTGCAATCAAATGGCTTTCTTTATTGTTCATATTGAGTCATTCTGATTTTGTAATCTTGTACTTACTTTATGATATTTTTCGTTTATGAATAATACTTTATCAACTACAATAATAATTACTTTATCAGTTTAACATATTTTTTCAAACATATCTTAGAGATTATTAGTTTTCATATATATATAATTTCACTAATTGTTGATTGTGGTCGGATTGTATCGAACCGGATCAACCCACGGACCCGATGACCCGAAGGACTTTGGTTTGCTTCTCGGGTCAGATTTCAAAACATTAATTTAATATATTAAAATAAAAATTTATAACATAATTTTTTATGATTTAATTTAAAATCAGAAAATTTAGCGGAATTAAAACAATTTCGTTTGATTTTTTTTTTTTTTTTTTTTTTTTTACGGCAAACAATTTCATTGATTTCAAATTGGAATTACAAAGTCTTACAGAACTTTCGGAAAACAAGTTATTACATAAGATATATATGCGCCATATAGTGAAAAAGATACAACAAAAGAAGTGATTTTGACGATGCTTTCCATAGACAAGTCTTATTCACTAACGAATCATGAAATCCGTTATTTCCTTCTCCGTATTCGATCTTAATCTGATGCGAAATGTGTGCGACGGTAGCATCTCTTGGCTAAACCTTTGAATTGCACACCGCATGACAAAACCCGATGCTTTCGGTCACTGTTCTGAAACATGGACAATCTGATACTAATGCTTCCGTACCAGAGTCGCTTTAACAATCGTTGACTTTGATTTTTTTCCATTTGAAATAATTTTTCTACATCTTTCAATAACCAAACCTTCCTTAGCGTATTGATTCCATTTAGTTCGATAGAAAATGCACTTAAATATCCATGATCCCCATTTCATTATCAAAACCCTCGCAAAAATATGATCTTCAGATTGAAAGTTTTTCATTTCTTCACCAATTCCAAAGGTGAGAAAAATCATAATACGATTTTCTTTCGTAACTACGATGTTGGGTAGAGAAAATCCCATATTTGAAACAATAACACAAATAGATGGAGTGTCTTCACTGCCACGAGATGTTGTCTGTGAAATCATTGAAATGGAATATGATGTCGTATTGATCGAGTCAACTATAGGTCTCAAAACTGTCGTTGTTTTTGAGAACCGGTGTTGGATCGGGTCAATGTCGATCAGATTCAAGAGCAATCTGAGTTTAATCTTCCGAATCATGGGAACATCATCACCGACAACGAAAGTGGATATGCCCGGATCCCATATATGAACGGTTACAAAGATGAACCGACATAAGCCGTATAGAGGGATCTCTAACGGAGTGAAGCCGACACGTAATCTCTTGGGTAATCCTTGGATTATGGTCGGAGAAACACTCTCTCGAAGAGAGAAAAGAAAACAGAGGCTTTGAAGATGAATCACTAAGTTGAACTCCATGGTATTCAACATTATGGACTTTATTTGAAAAAGAAAACAATAAGAAAGAGCAAAGAAGAGTACGGCCGACGCCGGAGCCGGCGACGGCCGGAGATTATGTCAGAAAAACAGTTTTGTTGTATCGCCTGTAGAATCGTCTTTTAGAAGATGAGAGAGAAAAACAATTTCGTTTGATATTTCCAAATTAAAGTTTTTAAAATCTAATATGGATAAATATTTTTCCAAAATTTTAGATTTTCTAATTTTTTCCAATTGTCTACAAAATAATTAATGTTTGGCAATTTAATATTATTCCTGAAATTTTTTTTTAACATTATTTAATTTATAATTTCATGTTTGGCAATTCTATAAATATTTTTTCTGATTTCTTCTTTAACATTATTTCTTTTTAATATACTAAACCAATAAAATTTCAATTTTTTTTTTATGTTGTTTAATAATTTTCTGAAGATATTATATTTTAATTTATATATTATCCGAAATTCGCAGTTATATTTATTTTATATATTTATATTTATAAAAACAAATAGAGATAATGTTAAAAAAGTTTCCAAACAGAGTGTTTAAAAACAATATAAAGTGTTTGGATGCAAATACTAAAAGTGCTTCTCTTTTAATAGAATAGATGTTTTACATTGTGATTTTGTAAATTCGTAAGCTTTTCTATATAATTAAAAAAAAAACAAAGAGTCGAAAATTCATTTTTTCATGAAGGGTATAATGGTCTTTGACAGTTCTAGGTTTACAATAACCCTAAATAATGAAGGTATATATACACAACTTGCTGATAAACCCTAGCAGACCTCTTTTGTGATTTATAGTCTGCAGAGATCGACACTGCTTGAAGACGGCTTCTTCTCACGCATATCATCTCTGCGAATCACAATGGTAATTACGGTTTTGGATTTCCTTCTTCCCTTCTAAAAATGTTCACGAACGTTTCTCAGTCCCCGTCGATCCGCAATTGAAACCGCGCTTTTAGATGCATCTATTCCGTTTGGGAGCTAAATCAATCTTAGGGTTGTGTTAGTTTCTGGAATCTGGTGTTTCGCGGATTTATTAAGAGGAGGATTGAAAAGTTTTCGTTTTTTTCTTTAGTTCGTGTGAAATTGCTAATGGGTGATTTCAATTTTTGTTATTGGTGTAGTCTCTGATTGCAGGCGAGGAGTATCAGCACATTCTCCGTGTGCAGAACACAAATGTTGATGGTAAGCAGAATATTATGTTTGCCCTTACCTCTATCAAAGGTATTGGGAGGCGATTGGCCAACATTGTCTGCAAGAAGGCTGATGTCGACATGAACAAGAGGTTTGGTTTCGCTTTTGTCTTTTCTTCTTCTACGTTTACCTTTCTGCAAGATAGAATAGTAATGGTTTGCTTCAGATTCTCGAGTGTTGATTAGCTTCATTAAAGGGTTTAGTTCATATATTTTCCTGTAATTTTGGGTTCCTTGTGACTAATTTCTTATCAGTGACGTAAATGTTCTTCTCAAATTGTATTGATTTTCTGTGAATGCTAGTGTGTTATCAGTGATACGCATGTTTGAATGTCTTATTCTTCTTCTGCGTAAGATCTAGACTAAAGATTTTCTTGTAATTTGAGATTTAAGACAACTAGTTTGTAATCTTATTTTACTGTTAGTGCTAATGTAAAGAAGCAGTTTAGCTCTATTATTTTCTAGTTTTGAGTCGGCAAAATCTGACTAGATCTAGAAAGTTACATCTAGTTTGTTTAATTCATTGTTATAAGCTTTTTTTGCTTGAGTTGTGTGAAGCGTGTTGTTGGTTACCTCTACTTTGCAAATTATGTCGTTTTTGTTTGCAAATTCGTTACAAGCTTTGTGAGAGATTTTTGTCTTACATGATTTACCTTTACAGGGCTGGTGAGTTATCTGCTGCCGATATCGACAACCTCATGACAATCGTCGCTAACCCACGCCAGTTCAAGATTCCAGACTGGTTCTTGAACAGGCAGAAGGATTACAAAGACGGCAAGTATTCCCAAGTTGTCTCCAACGCATTGGACATGAAGCTGAGAGATGATCTGGAACGTCTCAAGAAGATCAGGTAAATAAAAACCAACAGATGATTCATGTTCTTATTGAATTGCAATAATCTTGGTGATTAATGTTCCTTTACGTGTTTGACAAATGGACAGAAATCACCGTGGTCTGAGGCATTACTGGGGTCTCCGTGTCAGAGGACAACACACCAAGACAACTGGTCGCAGAGGAAAGACTGTTGGTGTGTCGAAGAAGCGTTAAGCAAGCCCTAATTTTGCTTGTTACTGCTTTATTGGATGCTTCATAAAGGCCGGTTTTGATTTATGTTTCTTCTTCGAACTAGTTTGTGAGACATTTGGATCTTGTGATCTCTGTTTTTCTTTTCCATTATTATATTTTGGTTTTAGAATTCTGTTTTTATGCTTGTTACATCTGTGCCAGCTTTCACTATTGTTAGCTTTTATTGTAGCTTCCTAGTGATTGCTGCTTAAAAAATAGTTTAGTTCATTAATCGTGATCTATTTTCCCATCGGAAGTTTCATATAATAACAGATACTCCTGAAATTAAAGCATAGTTTTATTTTTCTACCAAATCAAAGTTCGAATTTTATTTCTATGCAAAATCTAAGTTCTAAACTTATTTGTCTCCGAATATCGATTATATCAGTTAATGTTATAAACTAAACATAAACCAAGCAAACCAAATATTAAACCGAATTAAAATCAGATTCCAACCAAAACCAACCCAAAAATCCGACCCGGTAATGAATCGAATATTCTTCTTCATCTTCACCATTAATATCGATCGAAATCCAAATTACCCAGAAAAACAAATCATTTCACGACATCAATTTTTATCAGAGGCACAAAAATCATTCCCAGTGATGTCGATTCCGTTCATGATAACGTCATCGCCGGCGGAATTGAGAAGAGCTTGATGACGGGGATTTTTTGTGCTGGAAAGTCTCTAGCTTGGAGGTTCATTTGATGATTTCAAATAGAAAATTTTGTTTTTGAGCGGAGATGATAATGAGGGAAGCAACGGCAAGCAACGGCGAGCGAGAGGAGAGATGATTGAGCATCGGGAACAGATCCAGGTGCGGGATCGAAAAGGACCGAGAGGATAGGTTCTCACGGCGAGCAACGGCGAGATCATTAGCGAGCGAGAGGAGAGATGATTGAGCATCCATGGAAGAAATGAAGAGGAGAGAGATAGAGGAGCTTCTCGCCGGCGGCGTGAGGCCTCACCGACGGTCAAAAGAACAGCGGGTTCTGAGAGGAGAGGTCCTCACGGCGAGCAACGGTGAGAAGAGAGAGGAAACGAAAGAATTGGAGTGAACAAGAGTTGCCGTCTGTCTCCGATTTTACTCATCGCAGGAGCAGAAGAGGGTTGGCCACGTGGAAGAAGGCGAGTCTGGGTTTGATTTGGATTTCACGATGAATCAACCTTAAATCGATCTGAAGTTAGCTAATGTCGTTGGGTAATGAGAAGAGTTTGATTTGATTAAGGAAATGGAAAAGAAAATTAAGAAAACAACGGCGGAAGAGATTAATCGAAAAGAGATTTTTGATTTGTTGTGTCGGGTCATTATTTTACACAAGTTACGGATCGGGTCGGGTCAGGTTGTAATTTGGATCTAAATTGGGTTAATTTTGGTTTTTTTATGGTTTAGTTAGTTAATATTTAATAGTAAACCGAGTCAAATCGTGGTTCGTGGAGAAATAAGTTTCGAACTTTGATTTCATGGACAAATAGGTTTGGAACTTTGATTTCGTAGGAAAATGAGATTCTCAAATTTCAGAGGCATATGTTATTATATGAAACTTCCGAGGAGGAAATATATCGTTTACCCAATCGTTTATATATGTATCAAAACATTTGGTCCCTCGTATAGAAAAAATGGGTTATTTTACCAAGGCCCAAAAAAAATCAGAAGCACTATATGATTACAATCTATAAAAGAATAACTCAAACCAGAGATGTAGAAGTAGCCTATATGTGTGAAACTCATCGTTTACTACTTGCTAAAGCTTTACCTTGGTGTTTCATCAGAATCCGAATCAGCTCCATGTTTCTGTTGTCGGGTCGTTGGAAGAGAATAGCCCTTCCTCTCCTTACCACCTGGCTTGGACGAGGCGTTACCGTACCACATCATTCCGAGTACTGCAATGACCATGCCTAGAACCACGTGCAGGTTTAGACCATCTCTGTCAAAGAAGAAGAAGCCCATTATCAGCACCAAGATCGTCTTCATATGTCCCAGGACTTGGAACGACACTGCTGTGAATCTCCCGATGCAGATAAACTGGCTCAGGTTCATCCCAATCGCTATTGTGCACGAGAGGGTTATAAACATCTGCAAAATCATCACAACTTATTGAGTACAAGGAACAATTCATGCGATACAACAATAAAGGCCAACTGAAATGTTATCACAATAAAAATGCGTAACTCATAACGGATAAGGCGACGATAGTCACCATAATAGGCTCGGTATGCGATCAATTATTGACATAATGGCTAAATTTCTCTAAGAAGTCTCATGAGAAGCTGATATATTGTTTCAGCATGATATAAGTGTTTCTAGGACTTACCACAGAGACAAAGTTGTAGTCGTACATGTCTACTCGTTTGTTTGTCAACCAATGGTCGAGAAATGTACCGACTATCAACAATGTTGCAGCCTGGGCTGGAGCAGTATGACCCAGGAGATTGAATGAGCTAAGCGAATACTTTCGCTGAAGATAATACATACTGCAACGAAACGAGAAACTTTGTGTCAATTTAGATAAAAGAAGATATGTTACTTTTGTAATGCCACCATGAAAGCTCAGAGAACTTACGTATTGTTGCAAAGCAGTACTCCAGACAGCAACAAAAGCAGCAACGAAACCTTTGGTGTTTACACTAACATCAGTAACAGTGCAAACACCAACACCCACAAGAACAAGTCCTATGCTAAGCTTCGTGTCTCTCGAGTAACGAATCTTATCGAACACAACTTCCAACAAGCAAGATACAGGAATCATGCTGAGCTTTGCAATCTGACAGAAGCAACAAGAGGAGAAGACGCAATAGAATCAACGGAAGCGTTTTCTTTACCCAAACAAGCATAGGTTTGCAAAAATCTTACCTGATAAAACCCAACGGAGTTCCACATAAGACTAACGTTCATTCCAACAACCGAAAAGTTTGCAAACAGAATAAACTTGAGAAGCTCTGTAAATGGAAGATGAGAAGGCTGAATGTAGCCTAGACATCTTAGAACAAGTGTCATCAGTGTCGTCGTGGCGAAATGCAGACCCGTTAAGGTTGTTGCTGCAGTGAATCGAAATGTATATAAAATCATTACAAGTTGCAGAAACGAAGATAGTACGAGTTAAAGAAATGGTTTTTTTGAATCTACCAAAGCTAAAGCCATGTGTAGCCATTAAAGCTTTATTGACAATGATGATTCCAACAGAAGTAACGACATTGAACATCCACGCAGCAGCATCTACTGTTGCTTTCTTATCTGCTTTACCAACTGGAGCCATTGTTGTTTACTTGGCCTTCTTCGATCACAACAAAATCTCAACTTCTTCAAACCCACATTCTTTGTCTGAAAACAATACACAAAAGAGTAATCCAACGAAATTATATTAAAAAAAAACTACAAAAGAGAGATTTTTTTTTTTTGTGCGGATCAGTTCCTCTGAGATCGGATCCGGAGATGAGAATCAAAACGAGTGATCGTCAGAGTTAGAGAAGATAACTGATATTCGATCTCATGAAATCCGAGGAAACAAGAACGAAATTTTCAAAAGGGAAACATAAAATCCGAGAATCAGGCAGAGGGAGTACCTGAAGAAGAACAAAACACGGCGGTGAAGAAGATTGCAACAGAAGAGCAGCACCGTCGACGGCGAGACGGCTCCGTTGACAGGATTTCTGTAGTTTGGTTGATGAGTGCTCTCAAGGAAAGTAATCTGAGAGAGTGAAGCAAGAGGTCATAAGTCATCAAATTTGCTTCATTTTGTTTGTTCTTTTTTTTTTCTCTAATTTTGTTTTGTTTCTTTTACAAATTATCTAATTTTTCCTATAAGATAACACAAAACCTTAATTTACAAGTCTCTTGTCACTTATATTTCTGAAAGTTAGTGAATGTTGCAGCTTTCCCACAGAGGTAAAGGTCCTGACCAGCTTTGTGTGCATTCCAGCTAGAATGATTTGGGATTTAAGACAGCTCAAGAGCCAGACCAGAGATCAGACTCTTACTGTTCAATAATTGATGCTCCTACACTTTGCTTCCTGCACTCTTCTGGTGTCTGACATCAGAGAAGAGTTGTATACCACATCCTTTTATTTCGCAAATATCCCAACCAAACTTTAACTCCACTGCGTCATAGTTCGATGCGGCTAGAGGATCGCTGCCTTTGTTTAGAGGGAAACAACAGTCGAATATAACTAGATGGCTGTCCAAGAGACGTGTGATGAAGATGAGAATATGAAGATCAGAAGAGTGAAAGTGGTTCCCCTGTTTGCCTTTGAGGAGGCAACACACCCTGATAATGCTTTTGACCCAAGCGGGCTTAGTTGCATCGGAGTCAACCAAGACGCAAGCCTTAAATCGCAGAAAGGATCCGTAGATAGAGCTCTGAAGTAAAGGGATCATCAAGTAACTTCCAGTAGCTCGATGAGTGAAATACTCTGGCACTTCTCCACCAGGCAGGATCATGTACTTGAAAACCGAGCTACGTATGAGAGATTCTTGTTCCAGTTTGAAGCAGTTAATGAAATGGAGAATGGTTTCCGGGTTCTGAAAGGAGTGAGATATACTCTTGAGTGATTCGCAATCATGTGCACGCAGTATTTTGAGTGACATCTGGAGCTCAGGCAGCGACTCGAGCTTTCTGCAGTTGCCAATGTCAAGTTCTTCAGGTTTAGTGGAAACCAACGAGCGTGGAAGTCTACTGAAAGTGTTATCAGACATGTCTAAATATCCAAGAGGAGCAGCGACCACCTGAGGATCATTGTGCCAGCTATCCTCGGTCAATGCCAAGCAGAATGAAAAATCTACCTCCTCAAGATGTTCGAGTTTAGAAATATTCGGCGAGATACGT
Organism: Eutrema japonicum; assembly: GCA_030161315.1. Taxonomy (NCBI): domain Eukaryota; kingdom Viridiplantae; phylum Streptophyta; class Magnoliopsida; order Brassicales; family Brassicaceae; genus Eutrema; species Eutrema japonicum. The sequence goes on along the minus strand of BSQW01000005.1, from coordinate 11,839,546 downwards.
CTTAACTTGCTGCAACCACTCATCAATAGGCGAGTAAGACCAGATATATTCTCAATCCACCAAGGAACTTCTTCGATCGCGGTGTTTTCTAGAGAGATAACTGAAATGTTCCGTGAAATATCAGGAAAACTTATAATCCGTGAGCATCCATACAGAGTGAGGTTAGAGAGAGATTCCAAGTTGATGTCCGTTGGAAGAACCTCTAGCTTTCTGCATTCTTCCATATCCAAAGTTTTCAGTTTCTTGAGATTCTGAATAGAAGAAGGAAGCATCTCAAGACTCTGGCAATTGGCAAGATACAGTTCCTCGAGATTGGTAGCTTTCGAAAGATCTGGGATTTCTTTCAGTTTTTTGGATCTCCATAAACTCATACTCTTGAGATGTACAAGTGGCTGCACAAAAAAATCAAGGCACGCTAAGAATATTGATACATCTCTAACTAAGGTGCTATCATAAGGACATGGTATATAAATATAATAAACTCTTTCAATTAATCTACAAACTTACTTGAGTCCCTTCCCACATCTTCTCAAGCTCGCTATCTATCATATCGAGTTCAACGAGATTCACTGGTGAAAAGTTTGAAGGCATACATTTCATTGGGTATGAATCCCATTGTAGCAATCTAAGTCGACGAGACAAAGATGTTATGCCTTTGGGCAAGTACAACTTATTTTCTTCATTACACTCCAACGGGTTCTTGTAAATCTTTAGAAAGCGGAGATTACACATCCCTTTGAATGCTGCCTCATCCAATGTGAACAACTCATCAATTTCTGATATGTCCCATGATATACCTAAAACAGCTTTAGTACCCTGAAAAATATCAAAAGAAGAGAGAAAATCAGTATACAAGCTAGAGAGGCTGAGATTATAAAGGCTGAGCCATTGTAGTGAATATGAAAACTCTTACAGTATTATCCTCAAGTACATCACAGATCTTCTTTGAATCCACCAAAAACTGACGTTCTCCAGGCTCGTCAAATGACTGTGCAGATACAATTCCTCTACCCATTTCTTGCAGTAAACTGTGCATCACCACAGTTTTCCACAAGTGTGTTATACATATGAGGGACTTATCAACTAAAACTTTAAGACCAATGTTAACATCAAAGTCGCTATCGGCAAGCAACCACTTTAAGTTATCAACTTTTGCACCATTGAATAAACACGCTATGTGAAGAAATATCTTCTTATGTGTTTCTTTCAACCCATCATAACTGAATCTTAATGTTTTCTCGATTTCTCCATTCAGACAAGTTCTGAGATCAGGTAGCATGTCCATCCAATCCTCCTTGTTTCTCCCTCGCAAAGAAGAACCCAAAAGCTTAAGACCCAAAGGAAGATTACCAGCGAGTTTCGAAACTTCAACAGCGAGCTCCATGAAACCATCAGACGGAGATTTTCGGCTAAAAGCGGATTGGCAGAACATCTGGAGAGCTTGATCTTCAGACGGGAAACCCACTTCGTAAACACGATCAATACCATGACTTCTTAACAACTGTACATCCTTTGTTACCACAATAATTCTGCTACCAGAACCAAACCATAGAGTTTGTCCAACTAAAGCATCTAGAAGCAATTGATCATCCACATCGTCAAGAACTATTAGAACTTTATGGTTCTTTAGCCTTCCTCCCAACACACCTAAATGATCTATCTTTACATCCTTTTGGTCTAAAATCTCAGATAGAAATCTATTTTGCAATTGAAGCTTCACTCCATAATCGTCCAGGTTGATTGTTCTATAACTTTCTAGAGTCTTATCTACGAAGGATCTATCAATGAAGACACGGCTTCGGAATTGATAAGAGAGTCTACCAAATAGAGCTCTTGCAATGGTACTCTTACCAATTCCTGAAGGACCCCAAATCCCCACCATCACCGCTTCTTTAGCATCCAAACACAACAATGAAACCATGTTTGCTACATGAGCTTTGATCCCAATCAACCCATCAAAATCTTCTGATGGTGAACAATTCAGCTTACATGATATATCATTGACGAAATCTTCGATCATGTGTGCTTCATTGTCCCTGAAACAAAAAAAGAAAGAAAGAGAAAACAATCAATTTCAATAGCTAAAATTCAATAAGAGAACAAAACAAGAAGAGACTCGGACCATTTACGAGAATGGTGTCCATGGATATTTGCTACTTGGGTTAAAGCGAGCCGCCATTGTTTTGCCTCTTCCTCTGTTTTGTTCTCGCAGGTTTTCTCAAAGGCCTTACCGAAATCACCTGTTTGGTTCCTGACATGAGAAGGATCCAAATCGTAGAAAATCGTCATCACAATCTGATCCAACTCTTCTTTACACTTCAAAATCTCCAGCAGCTCGTTTAAACACCAGCTGGAGGAAGCGTAGTTCTTAGAGAGAACGACGATTGAAACCCTAGAATCTCTTATCGCTTGGACAAGAGCTGGGCTGATCGAGTGGCCACGCTCGATTTGACTGTCTTTGAACACTGTACGGACAAGCCTGCGGTCGAGTGCACCGACAAGGTGGCTGAGGAATGTTCGGCGAACATCTTCGCCTCTGAAGCTTGGGAACACCTGTAAGCTCCGATTGCGAGATGAAGAAGCGAAAGCCATTAACAGAGAAGATGAAGAAGATTGACGAAAGAAAATGTGAAGGAGAAATTTAGAGTCACTAACACAATTTAAAATAATAAGTTTCGTTGATTAAAAATTGGAAAATTTGCCTAAAAAACTATCAATTTACAAATTATGACAATTAAAAGCATCAATTATCAAATCAATCATTTAAATCATAGTATTTTGTTGACTTCAAATTTAAAAGCATGCCGTTAAGTCTGTAAACAACAGAACTCATAAACGGTGTTACAACTCCGTTTTAATCCACAATTTAATAAAACGACATCGTTTTATTCCTAGATCTAAAAAACAAAAATTAGATCGGTGGTAGAGGGCTCTTCCTTGACGACAACCGCCGCGGTTGATGAAGAACTGTCAGAGAATTCATCGACGGCGAACAGAAATCATAGAACAGACACCGGAGAGCAGAGGCAGTCGCTATTGATTCCGCTGATGGAGAAAGAAGCAACGTCGTCTTTGATTTTGTTCTTCTTCTTAACCGGCGATGGTGGCGGAGAATCTTACCGTGTTGTGTGTCCCAAGTCAGAGCCGTACACGTCTAAGCGGATCTCTTATCTCCGCCGTCCATTTTTCCCATGGACGCTGTCTTAATCCCCAGAAATAGTGATTATCCACAATAATCTCCTTATATTAATAATAATACAATAACTTTAGTTTGACATGTGATATTGTATTGCTGACGTGTCATCACCATATAATTTCTCAAAATATTTATGAAAACTATTTAACTTACTAGAATAATTACTAGTCATTTTTATTAACACTTCTCTAATATGATTTGTTGGTTGTATTATGATTAGTGAGTAGATCCTTTAGGATCCATGGGATAAGGTAGATTAGGGTGATGATTAGAGTGAATCTATGATGTTAGGACTTAGTTTAGACCTGATCCTTTCTTATTAAGTGAGTTTAATGCTAGATCATCTATGATTGAGTTGATTTAGACCTTAGAGAACTACTCACCCGGAATGTGTTCCATGAAATTTTCCAAAGAACTTTTTAAGAGATTCACTTGGTTAGCCTATGGAAATAGATGTCTAAAAAAATTATTGGTTATATGATCTTGAGATTAATGTTTGTTGATTGCTTAATTACAAATGGAAGTTTGTTCTTAATTAGATAATTAGCAAAGTAATTAGTGTCATAGAAATGGATTAGTCTTAAATAAATGATCTAAACCGAATGATTAGCGATTGTTTGAGTAATTGACATTATGGATTAACTCTAGGATCACCCAAAATCGATAACCTCATCCTTGGATTCGCTTTTAGTATTGTTTTAAGCCTCGATTAAAATTCTAGTTTACTTTCCCGCTTTGTTTCAATTCTAATTCAGAAAAACTCTTTTTGGATTCCTTAGCTCAATTAGTTTCCCGCATTCTCGGTGTGTTGTTCTCGTACCTCCTTGGATTGATCCCAAAATACTACAATGGCGTGAGTATTTTGATAATTGATGTTGGAGGTGGGACTAACACCCCCAATTAGTTAGGCCCATCTTAGTAAAAAAGCCTCCTCGATTCGGTCAACATAAAGTCAACCTTTGACCAGGGATCACCGACCTGTAACCCCGCGCTCACATCCATCCGAAACTCCCGAGATCTTAAGAGGCGCACCCCGGGTCCGCACTAATGCTTCGCCAAAACAGGGACGTCGTAAGGAAAGAAGACGCGTGGAAGTTGGTCAAACAGTACACTATCCGAATAGAGGTACGGTTTCAACTTGACGTCCCACCAACCCTGCAGAGTAAGCGAAGGAGAAAAAGACACGTGGACGGAAGTTGGCCAAACAAAAGCATGGCGCCGAGCTCATCATGACCTCTCACCCTGAAAACCGGGACACGCCTCCTAGAGCACCTTACCCGCGAAACAGGCTGAGGGTGCCACGTGGTCCCGGAATCCTGGGAAGTAGGAAGTCAACTCCCACTATATATACCCCTTAGTATGCATTAAGAAGGGGACTTTTGGATCTCATTCTCTACTAAATAGACCCGAACTCTCTCATTTGTAACAAGGCAGCACATTTAGAACACCGAACTGGATTCCCGTCGGAACTAGTTCGTAAATCTAAATTGCTCACCTCTTTTCATCATTAATACAAAGAACACGGTCCCCGACCTGTTCATCATAACCCCGGCCTGCTATAAGTTTTGGTTAACTTGTTCTATTTAACAGAAATCTCGCCTCTCTACTCCCTAATCAACCTCTAAACAACATTAGTGATCTTTTGGATCAACGAGCATCCGTGGAATCCTCCGGCGGGCTTCGTCTGCTTGTACGAGGGGTTCTTCCTGAAGTGCGGGCTGCGCCTTCCTCTCCCCGAGCTGCTCGTCCAATACTGTAGGGCGCGGGGTTTGGCTTTCTCGCAGATCTGCCTGTCCACGATTCAAGGGATGATCGTGCTGCTGACCCTGGGGTGGGAGTGTGATGTGGAGGTGATAGTTCCCATGTTCGAGGCTCTCACTCAGCAGAAGGCGAATCCCGGGATCCCGGAGACTTACTATGCTGCTTTCAGGCCTGCGGCGAATATCATCGAGGTTAGCAGCTCGGGGGCTAAGGCTAGCAAGTTGTCCAAGGTTGAGGACTGGTCCCGTAGCTACTTCTACATCCGGGCTACCGAAGTGGTTGAACTCGACCCGTCGACGAGATACACCCGGGATTGGAATTTTTCCCCGGGTAGGGGTTTGTAGACCGAACTGCTTTTCTTCTCTTCGGTTTTATTTTGACTAACGCTGTTTGTTTTGCTTTCAGGTCCTCACTCCTCTAAGTTCAAGTTGCCGGACTACGAGGATATTCTTGCTGTGTTCAGGACGGTGGCTGATAGAGATTGGAAGTCGTTTACCTCGGGAATAGTAGCAGCAGCGATGGCAGGAGGTCGGTCCTCTTTTTTTTTTTTTTTTTTTTTTTTTTTTTTTGGCGAGCTGACCGGACGTTGTTTGCAGGTCGTTCAAGGTTTAACGTTCCACTGTACGCAGACGCGTTTGCTGCGCCGCCCCCGCCTGTTCTCGAGGTGCTGGTTCGGCGAGACCAGGTCAGGCAAGATTCATCCCGGCCTGCTCCTTCCAAGAAGAGGGCTGCTATAGCCGCGGGCAAGAAAGTTGCCAAAAGAGGAGGGCCGATACGGCGGGTTCATCGAGGCTAGGCCAGGAGGAGGTGCGGCCTGTCGCAACTGGGGCCGAGCTTCCCCGCAGATCTGTTGAGGGGTCCGGAGTCCTGGAGACCGAGGTGTCTACCGGTGGGACGGTTGAGGCGTCCTGGGACTTGGTGGTCATAGCGGATGAGGTCCGGACGACAGAGGGGACCGAGGTGGCTGTCGTCGGGGAGGAGTCACAGGGTCCCGAAGGAGGGGGCGAGCGACGGACAGTTGAAATGGTCGTCCTGCCTTCGGATGACGAACGGGTAGAGGTTTCCGAGCCCGGGATTGAGGACGTGTCCCGTGGTGCCGATGGCGATGATGTGTTGAATGATTCTGACGCGGAGCCTAATGACCACAGCTTCTACTTCTGTCATGAGGACGGAAGCGTTCCGTTCACTACGGACAAGGATGGGTGCGCCGCGCTGGCACAGGCGATCGCATTCGGACAAAAGTCTTCGTGCCATATACTTTCGGATATGGCGGAAGGTAGTGCTTTTCGAAACGTAGCGCCGACTGCTGCTCGGGTGAGAAAATCTTTTTTTTTTTACTTATGCCGAGTTGTGTTGTCGCAGACGATGGGCCATATTGTCGTTCTCGGGGAGCGGTACCAGAAGCTGGTGGTTGAGCAGGAGGGGTCAATCTCCTATGAGAAGCAATGCCGGGAGGCCAGCGAGAAGGCCATGGCCGCTTGTGTCCGCGGGCTGAAGAAGGAGATTCAGGAGGAGAAGGCTCGATCAGCCGCTCTGGAGTTGGCTGCGACGCAGGCGCGAGAGCGGGCCCGTGAGGCAGATCAGTTGGCCGAGGAGCTGGAAGCGGAGAAGGCCAGATCCACCGCTCTGGAAGAGGGGCTAGGGCTTATGAGGGGGGAGCGGGAAACGCTTCGCTCCAGGGTGAAGGGGATGGAGAGAGCTATCGAGCGGGCTAAGGTGACTGTGGCTAAGGAGAGCGACCGGGTGACGGCGAGGTGGGATAGGAGGAACCAGAGTTGGGCTGCGAAGATGGAGAAGATCCGCGCTCACCTTGCTGGTCGCGACCGGGCTAAGGACCCTCACCTGCTGTATAGCCAGGTGGTCGGAACGAGGGCATGTCTGAAGAGGATGGAGGCTGAGGACGGGATATCGGTGCCGTGGTATCGGTACAAGAAGCTGGATGAGGACGAAGAGATTTATGGTGCCCAGCTGGATGGGATTGACTTTCCGGATTTGACCCCGGAGGATCTGGATGTCCCTCTTGACCGAACCTCTGGTGTTCAGCTCGAGCGCCTCATGCCTGGCGAGGTCCTTTCAGCCTCGAATCCTCCCCGAGGTCCTTCTGAACCGTCTGTCGCGGACCCGGCCTCAGAAGTACATGCCCCGGGTGCAGAAGGCGGCGCTACTGCGCCGGTGGTTTCCACTGATCCGCCTCCCGAAGATCTGCCACCACCTCCAGTCGAGCCCGAGCTACCAGACTGGCGAGTGGACATACTGCTGTACATCGCAGACGGCGTCCACCCCCAGATCGATGGGCCACCCGCCGGCTAAGGAAGAAGTGCGCCCGATACACGATGTTGGACGGAAATCTGTTCCGATGGAGCGCCTCGGGGACCCTGCTCAGCTGCCTCCACGGGCTGGAAACCATTGACGTAATGAAAGAGATGCACGAAGGCGCAGACAGAAACCACTCCAACGGCCGGGATCTCGCCCTGCGAATACGAAACCAAGGACACTAATGGCCAACAATGCTTCAGGATTATGAAAAGTTCGCAGCCCGGTGCGAGAAATGTCAACGCCACGGTCCACTCATTCACTATCCAACCGAGCTCCTACCACTGCGGTGGCACCCTACCCATTCATGCGATGGGCCATGGATATAGTCGGGCCCCTTCCCCGATCTCGTAAAAAGCGCTTCATCCTAGTGATGACCGACTTCTTCACCAAATGGGTTGAAGCCGAAGCTTACGCCAAGATCACGGCGGAGGACGTCCGAAAGTTCGTCTGGAAGTTCATCATCTGCCGACACGGTCTGCCTTACGAGATCGTGACTGACAACGGTGCCCAGTTCACGTCGGTTCTCTTCGAAGACTTCTGCGCAAAGTGGAAGATCAGACTAAGTAAGTCCACCCCGAGATATCCACAAGGCAGCGGACAGGCCGAAGCCACCAACAAGACTATCCTCGACGGCCTCAAAAAACGACTAAACGACAAGAAGGGCTCTTGGGCCGACGAACTGGATGGAGTACTCTGGTCCCATCGCACAACGCCAAGGACGGCAACAGGTCGCACACCATTCAGCCTCTCTCATGGTATGGAAGCAATGGCCCCCTCCGAAGTCGGGATCCCCACTTCTCGAGATATCACGGAGGATTCCACGGACGCTCGTCCGGCCTGGGGAGTCGGAGTTCGGCGGCAGCAGGGAAATCGCATAACTCCCTCAATTGGACAACTGACTCCGGCGTGCTCCAGGTCGGCGACCCGCCTTGCTCATAAAGAACCAAGGGAGACTTTTTCGTCCTGGCCGCCCGTGTTCCTCCACCGCGACCGCCTCGACGTCCACCTCGATCGCCCGCACGCCCGGCTCCTCTCCCGTTCTGGTCAGCACCATGACCGCCAGAAGAGGACCTTATCACCGCCTTTTTCCTATGATGGGTCCCAGGAAGTAGCGGAGCGGCCCCCGAAGTAGAAGGAACAGGTTGTTCCTCGCTCTCCTCGCCTCGATTCGGAGAAGAAGCGTGCTCAGAACCATCGGGGGAAGAGCTTTCCCCCGGAGAATCGTCGTGGTTATCGCGGGACGCCGACTCATCGCTAGACTCAACCCTAATTCCATCTAGTATCGGCGCCATCGCACAGAGAAGAGGAAGAAATCCCGATAACCGAAGCCGAATGCGAAGTCGGAAAGAAATCATAAAGAAATCCAAAAAGTTCAGAGAGAAGAAAAGGAGTTACCTTGAGAATATGCGCAGAAAGGTTTAACCGAAGGAAGAAGAATGAGTTAAATAGAGGAAGGGGACAACGAAGCGATGTCTGGACACGTGTCGAAAGGAACACGGCCTCCCAAAAACCTAATGATGACGTCTCTTCGTTTTTCCCGCGCCAAAAGCAGGAGACGCCTCGATAAACGCGAAGCGTCTTTCATACGCCGCGCGTGAGCAGTACGCGCAGAAAAAAGAGCGTCGTTTCGGTTCTCCCGCGTGATGGGCACGCACCAACAATCTCCGGATCTTCGAGAAAGCCGACACGTACGAGCAAGAGCTCAAATCTAAGCTATAACACCCTGCCCTCATCCACTTAAATCTCAAAGGACCGTCCAAAGATGCGCCGAACTAGTACCAGATCAACTTCGATGCACTCGCCACACCTCATGCCACCGAACTGGGGGGGGCCTATTGTTGGAGGTGGGCCTAGCATCCCCAATTAGTTAGGCCCATATTAGTAAAAAGCACTCCTCGATTCGGTCAGCATAAAGTCAACCTTTGACCAGGGATCACCGACCTGTAACCCCGCGCTCACATCCATCCGAAACTCCCGAGCTCTTAAGAGGCGCACCCCGGGTCCGCACTAACGCTTCTCCAAAACAGGGACGTCGTAAGGAAAGAAGACGCGTGGAAGTTGGTCAAACAGTACACTATCCGAATAGAGGTACGGTTTCAACTTGACGTCCCACCAACCCTGCAGAGTAAGCGAAGGAGAAAAAGACACGTGGAGGGAAGTTGGCCAAACAGTATGCTATCTTACAAAAGCATGGCGCCGAGCTCATCATGACCTCTCACCCTGAAAACCGGGACACGCCTCCTAGAGCACCTTACCCGCGAAACAGGCTGAGGGTGCCACGTGGTCCCGGAATCCTGGGAAGTAGGAAGTCAACTCCCACTATATATACCCCTTAGTATGCATTAAGAAGGGGACTTTTGGATCTCATTCTCTACTAAATAGACCCGAACTCTCTCATTTGTAACAAGGCAGCACATTTAGAACACCGAACTGGATTCCCGTCGGAACTAGTTCGTAAATCTAAATTGCTCACCTCTTTTCATCATTAATACAAAGAACACGGTCCCCGACCTGTTCATCATAACCCCGGCCTGCTATAAGTTTTGGTTAACTTGTTATATTTAACGGAAATCTCGCCTCTCTACTCCCTAATCAACCTCTAAACAACATTAGTGATCTTTTGGATCAACGAGCATCCGTGGAATCCTCCGGCGGGCTTCGTCTGCTTGTACGAGGGGTTCTTCCTGAAGTGCGGGCTGCGCCTTCCTCTCCCCGAGCTGCTCGTCCAATACTGTAGGGCGCGGGGTTTGGCTTTCTCGCAGATCTGCCTGTCCACGATTCAAGGGATGATCGTGCTGCTGACCCTGGGGTGGGAGTGTGATGTGGAGGTGATAGTTCCCATGTTCGAGGCTCTCACTCAGCAGAAGGCGAATCCCGGGATCCCGGAGACTTACTATGCTGCTTTCAGGCCTGCGGCGAATATCATCGAGGTTAGCAGCTCGGGGGCTAAGGCTAGCAAGTTGTCCAAGGTTGAGGACTGGTCCCGTAGCTACTTCTACATCCGGGCTACCGAAGTGGTTGGACTCGACCCGTCGGCGAGATACACTCGGGATTGGAATTTTTCCCCGGGTAGGGGTTTGTAGACCGAATTGCTTTTCTTCTCTTCGGTTTTATTTTGACTAACGCTGTTTGTTTTGCTTTCAGGTCCTCACTCCTCTAAGTTCAAGTTGCCGGACTACGAGGATATTCTTGCTGTGTTCAGGACGGTGGCTGATAGAGATTGGAAGTCGTTTACCTCGGGAATAGTAGCAGCAGCGATGGCAGGAGGTCGGTTAAATGGTTTTACCAGTTGGTGAAAGCAGTGATATTCTTTTCGATAGTCATCCCACGCGACACATATGTAACTGTAAGTGGTGTCATAAACGTTGTCAAAACAAAATAATCTACAAAAGTTTCTATGCAATGCAAAAATGATTTATAAATATGATTAAAATGTTTACGGTTATTACGTGCATTAGAGTTACTAGTTCAGTTCACTCGTTTTTAGGGAAATAAAATTACCGATTAAGAATTATTATTTTGTGATTTTGTTTTTAATTACAAAGTGCATTCCGTGTGGTCAGCTAGTAGAAAATAAAGAAGAAAATTCCGTAAAAAATGATTTAAAACTGAGATTGATTATCAAGGAAAAGACAAACTAAGAAACAAAAGAATAAGAAGAAGAGGTTGGAGAGAAAACAAGACGTGGGTTTGTAATGGTCAATTTGATTGTTAAAGTACATCTATTTATAGCAAAACACACAATGTATCAGACATAACTGTATCTTTCAATGTTTAGAGAAGTTTTTTTAGCATCAGACATAATTGTAAAATGTCCGGACGCTGAGATGGAATGAGAGAAACCAAGGCGCTGAACCGAGAGCTAATGGGGCTGAGGACATGCGATCCAAACAGAGCGTGGGACGAGAAAGTTGTCACGCCCCGGCTAGACGAAGGAGAAACTGATCGCGACAATACGAGCCGGAGGACAATCTGTTTTACGATCGAGGAGATTCATCCGAGGAAAACCGAAACCGACATCCGTAACCTCGAAGGCGAAACAATGATGATCTTGGCGGAATGAAACTTCGCATTCCCCCGTTCTACGGAAAGAACGACCCAGACGCTTTCCTCGAATGGGAAAAGAAAATCGAATTGGTTTTCGATTGCCAAAACTTCACCGAACATAAAAAAGTCAGGTTAGCCGCCACCGAATTTCATGAATATGCTATTGACTGGTGGGATCAAATTGTGACAAACAGGAGACGTAATAGAGAGAATCCCGTGGAGACATGGACTAAAATGATCGTCTTAATGCGAAGACGTTTTGTGCCTCTTCATTACCACCGAGAACTTCACCAATGATTGAGACGCTTAGGTCAAGGAAGTAAAGGCGTGGAAGACTACTTCCAGGAGATGGAAAAACTCATGCTTAAGGCTGATGTAGATGAGCCGAGTGATGCCACAATGGCAAGGTTCTTAGCCGGCATGAACCGCGACCTACAAGACCGCATGGAGATGCAATCGTATGCAACCTTGGAAGAAATGTTGCACAAGGCTGTTTTAGTGGAGCAGCAGCTCAAAATAAAAGGCGTGTCACGCCAACCATTTGCTTCTACCTCAAAGCCGGGCTTCACCAAAGGAGAGAAACCAATTTACCCTCCCCGAGGCGATTTTAAGCTTAAGACGGACTTTAAGAAGAGTTCGTCCAGTCATGACTACAAGGGTAAAGTTGATTCTAATCCTACGCGTAACCGTGATATTGAATGTTTTAAGTGCAAAGGCAAGGGAAATTATGCAAACAAATGCCCAAATCCCTGAGCCATGTTGATGTTAGAAAACGGCGAAATCGTTACCGACGAGGAAGAAGAAACGGAAACCGCTCCAATCTTTGACGATTATGAGGAACATGCGGTTGATGGAGAGCTTTTGGTAGCTAGACGTGTTTTTCTTGCCCAGGAACCGGTTGTTGAGAATGAACAACGAGAGAACCTCTTCCATACCCGTTGCATGGTTAAAAACAAGGTATGTAACCTTATAATTGACGGTGGGAGTTGTACTAACGTTGCTAGCACTACCTTAGTGGATAAGCTAGGTATGGAGACCAGGAAGCATCCACAGCCTTATAACCTTAGGTGGTTGAACAATCAAAGACATCTCAAAGTTACCCAACAAGTTTCGGTTCCTTTAACGATTGGTCGATACGAAGATGAAATCGTGTGCGATGTTTTACATATGGAGGCTGGTCATATCCTACTTGGAAGACCGTGGTAATACGACCGTAGAACCATTCATGACGGATTTACAAACAAGCACTCCTTTGAACATCAAGGCCGAAATATCATTCTTGCACCATTATATCCGCATGAGGTATTTCTCGATCAACTTAAACTCGAACAAAACCACGGCAAAGGCAAGGTAAGTGATTCCTCGACTTCTAATTCCGTTAAAACTGAGAGTGTTAGTTCTAAGATATGTGAGAGAACACCCGTGAATGAATCTTTATTTATTAAACTGAGTGAACTTAAACATGCTCTTAATTCTCTGCAATCTTTTGTTTTGTTAGTTTTTAGGGATGCTTTTACAAGCATGACTAATCCCGAGCCGGATATTCCGAGTAGCATTTCTTCTCTTTTGCAGGGATATTCCGATGTTTTCGCGGAAGATGGTCCAAGCGGTTTGCCACCACTCCGCGGAATCGAGCATCAAATTGATTTCGTCCCCGGCACTACACTTCCGAACCGGCTGGCTTATCGCACTAATCTTGTGGAAACTAAGGAACTACAATGCCAAGTTGATGAGCTGATGTCGAAAAGACACATACGGGAGAGTATGAGCCCATGTGTTGTGCCCGTGTTACTCGTGCCCAAGAAAGATGGCACTTGGCGGATGTGTGTCGATTGCCGTGCGATAAACAACATTACGGTAAAGTATCATCATCCGATCCCGAGGTTAGACGATATGTTAGATGAGCTTTATGGATCTAGCGTGTTTACGAAAATTGATCTAAAAAGTGGTTATCACAAAATCCGGATGAAAGAAGTTGATGAGTGGAAAACCGCTTTCAAAACGAAACACGGTTTGTATGAATGGCTTGTTATGCCATTTGGTTTAACCAATGCACGTAGCACTTTTATGCGTTTGATGAAACATGTTCTTAGGTCGTATATAGGCGTCTTTGTAGTTGTCTACTTTGACGATATTCTGATTTATAGTAAGAACCTAGACGAACATGTGGAACATTTGAGATTGGTGTTAGACGTGCTTAGGAAGGAACATTTGTTTGGCAATTTAAAGAAATGCTCTTTTTGCTCAGATAACGTTGTCTTTTTAGGTTTTGTGTTAAGTTCTCAAGGCATACAGGTGGACGAGAACAAGATTAAGGCAATCCGAGATTGGCCGAGTCCTAAGACCGTTAGCGAGGTCCGAAGTTTTCACGGCTTAGCTGGATTTTATCGACGATTCGTTCGTGATTTCAGTACTATTACCGCGCCACTAACCGAAGTAATCAAGAAGGACGTGGGATTTCGTTGGGAGCAAGCGCAAGAGGACGCGTTCCAATTACTGAAAAACAAACTCACTCACGCCCCTCTTCTTGTTTTACCTGATTTTATGAAAACTTTTGAAATTGAATGTGACGCTTCTGGTATTAGTATAGGTGATGTACTTATGCAAGAGAAGAAACCCGTGGCTTTCTTCAGCGAGAAACTTGGAGGAGCAACGCTTAATTATCCGACATACGACAAGGAACTTTATGCCTTAGTCCGAGCTCTCCAAACGTGGCAGCATTACCTATGGCCGAAGGAGTTCATTATTCATACGGATCATCAATCCCTCAAGCACTTGAAGAGTCAGAAAATTTGAACAAAAGGCACGCACGTTGGGTTGAATTTATCGAGACATTTCCGTACGTAATTAAATACAAACAAGGTAAAGAAAACGTGGTTGCCGATGCGTTGTCTCGAAGGTACACGTTGATTTCTACTCTTGATGCTAAGATACTTGGGTTTGAGATGATCAAGGAAGCATACGCAACCGATTCAGATTTCCAGGAAGTTTTTCTATCTTGTGCTAAATTCGATTTTGAAAAGTATTTTAGAAGCGACAGTTTCTTGTTTTACGAGAACCGTCTTTGTATTCCTAATTCTTCTTTGCGAGATTTGCTTATTAGGGAAGTACACGGCGGTGGACTTATGTGACACTTTGGCGTAGCCAAGACACTTCACATCGTGCAAGATTATTTCTTCTGGCCGCATATGAAACGTGACATTGAACGAATTTGCAACCGATGCACGACTTGTAAGTATGCCAAATCCAAACGCCAAAACCAAGGTCTGTATTATCCATTACACATTCCTAATGCACCTTGGACCGAAATATCCATGGATTTTGTTTTAGGATTACCTAGGACTAGGAAAGGTAGTGTTTCTATTTTTTGTTGTGGTCGATAGGTTCTCTAAAATGGCGCATTTTATTCCATGTCATAAAACTGATGATGCATCGAACATAGCTGATTTAATCTTTAGGGAAGTTGTTCGTTTGCATGGAATGCCTAGAACCATAGTGTCAGATAGAGATACAAAGTTTCTTAGTTATTTTTGGAAGACCCTTTGGGCTAAGTTAGGAACTAAGCTTTGTTTCTCCAAGACTTGTCACCCGCAAACCGGTGGTCAAACCGAGGTGGTCAATAGGACCTTAGGAACTCTTTTGCGAACAGTGATTAAAAAGAATCTTAAGTCGTGGGAAGATTGTTTACCCCATGTAGAGTTTGCTTATAATCATGCAAAACATTCTATCACTTTGTTTTCACATTTTGAACTCGTTTATGGTTTTAATCCGTTTACTCCTCTCGATTTAACTCATTTACCTTTGAGTGAACATGTAAGTAAGGACGGAAAGAAACGGGCCGAGATGGTCAAACAGATGCATGAAAAGGCGAAAGCAAACATCGAGCATAAAACGGAGCAATACCGTAAGCATGCAAACAAAGGACGACACAAGTAGGTTTTTGAACCCGGCGATCTTGTGTGGATTTTCAGATTTGAGTTTAATGGGTTTAAATAACTAAATTAATGGGTTTAAATATCTAAATTTACACTATTTAAGTTTTTGAATTAGTAAAATACACTGTTTTTATTTTTTTTGAAAACTACACTTCTAATTTATGTAAAAAGACTTTTTTGACCAAAGTTAATTAGAAATAACATATTTTAATTAATGAATTCGAAATAATTAATATTATGATTATTTTTTTTATTTGAGATAAAGATATCTAATTACTTAATATTTTTAAATTTATAATTGGATAAATCCTTAAAATATTTTTAACTATATCTCTACAAAAAACACTTTTATTAGTCTTATATAAACATGTTATTACGTAAACAGTTTCATCAACAATTGAGTTTTCTAAAAAAAGCAGAGGAACGGAGATCCTTCGACTTGTGGTACTCTCTTTCAGTTTTCTAAAAAAAACAGAGCAACGGTACTCTCTCTAGTCCTTCTCTCTATTTTTAATGCCTATATCTATTGATCTGTACGTAAATGACTTTGCCTTAATTTCTTTTTTGAAAAGTAGCTTCTTCGTTGCTTCACTGCTAAGAGTTTATCTATGTAGCATCAACAACATATAAATAAGTAACGTAGTAAATCAAGTTAATAGACAAACACGCTTGAAAATAGTCAATTTTATTAGTCCAAAGGCTCGTGAAAGAAAAGTCAATGATTTACTCTTTACCTGAGATTCCGATTTTGCTTAATCGATGATGAAGATTAGGAATTTATTAAACTTAGTAGTCCATAATTAGATGTATGTCTAACTGTCTGCTCGATGTAGGATAATTGTACTATTGTATAGATGATTGACGTATCCTTTTTTCTTTCTTGTAATAGATGATTTGCTTATTGAAAGTTAACACAAATTTGATTTGATTTTTTTTTTTTCATATGTTCTGTTAGAGATGGAGTACAAGTTTCAGAAAGAAAGTAATGGAAAAATAAAGGCAAAAACAGAGCAGACATATCCGGACAATTTGAAATCAAAGAAGAAAAGTGTTGTCCCATGCGTGAAAGTTTTATCAAAAGACTATTTTGAGGCGTGTATGACAGAATTTGACAGAATTTGAAGAAATTCTAAACAATGGCTTTGCAAAGCTTACTTAAGAGCTTTTGGATGTGAAAGCTAAGCTAAGAGGACTTGATGAAAACTTGAAGACTTTACAAAAAACGAGAAAGATGAAAAAAGTCAAGAGTTTAAAAACAACGAGGAAGGTAAACAATCTTCAGCTTGATGATTTGACATTTTGCAAATTTTGTTTTTTGATGTATTCTTATTCGCAAATAATTTTATCAATTTAAACATCAATTGCTAAAGTTAGCATGCTTTTAGATCTGTAAATATATTATAGTATTCATTTGAATAAAATTCATGATTTAAATATCTAAATTAGTATAATTGTTATTTAGGTTACTTTGGCCATTTAACTTTTAAATAAGTGTAGTTATAAAAAAAAATTAAAAATGATGTAGTTTTCAAAATATAAACTCATGTGAAGACATTTTCTCAAATTTTCTCTTGTTAAAACTTATTTATTTTGGTTGTAAATAAACGGACCCTATTCAACCGTATATGTTTTTTTGTTTAAGCAAAAATGATGAAAATGTTATATTAAATAAAATATGATTTTACTAATTTTTCAACAACAAACAATTATATTTTTGCTGAAAAATGCAAACTCATGTTTTGGCATGAAAATGCGGAATTACGTTTTTTGTAAATAAAAAAATACGGAATTATAAGTTTGACGAGAAAATGCGGGATTATGTTTGTGTGCGGAAAAATTTTAAAACGCGTTTTGACAAAAAAAAACGTGAAACAACATTGCATGTAAAATAATAAAATTTTCACAGCGGATTATTTTAACAAACAGATAAAATAATAAAATTTTCAAATTTAAATATAGTTTTTAATATAAAACACACAAAAACATATATAACACTCCAAATTTCTCGAGGAGGAAGCAACTAGAAGAAACAGAGATTCAAGGAACAAGAACAGCAGAATCAAGCAACAAGCGTCTGCGCTCGGAAAGTGGTTTTGGGTGCATGGCATTGTCGTAACTCGTAAGAATTAAATAATCTTTGTCACACTCCTGATTGGATTTTGATGGACACAGTCAATCCACGTGGCCGTTTGAAAAAAAAAACATAATTGCTGAAACACTAATTTAAAAGACAAATGAAAAGAAGCAGAAGCAGAAGCAGAAGCAGAAGCAGAAGCAGAAGCAGAAGCAGAAGCAGAAGCAGAAGCAGAAGCAGAAGCAGAAGCAGAAGCAAAAGCCAAGCAACATTATTTTTCTTTTTTCTGTCGACCAAAAAGCCAAGCAACATTTAATATTGAATTTTGTCCAAACCAGGAATACATCACCCATACCATACCCCCAATCGTATGTACTATATGTGTACGTAAATGCAGGCCCGGCCCAAGACTTACAAAAACCCTAGGGCAAAAAATTTTGTTTTGCCCAATTAGATCAATTTAACAGCAAAAATCAAAAATCAAAAGCAAAAATCAAAATCTTTTAAAAGTATGGACTTTTTTAAAGAATTTTTTTTAAAAATATAAACCCTTTGAACGAATTTTTTTTAAATTTGAATCCTTTTTAAATATTTTTTTTTCGAAATTGGGCTCCTTTCATTAAATATATTTTTCATAAATGTTCAGGGCCCGGGGCCATCGCACTTCTATCCACCCCTCCTGGGTCGGGCCTGCGTAAATGTATTTATAAATAGGATCTTTTATAAGACATTATTAAAAAGGAAAACATGGTGGCTACTTGACTAGCGATTAGCATCAATAATTATAATCTCGAATTGTCAAACATCTCATTCTCATCAAAGATGGTCTACTATTACACCAAACCACTTCTCTTTCTTTACTTACCGGTCAGGTCAACCATTCGACCATTACCTTTCGTTTTTTTTCTATGTATTTCTCTTTTCATTTTAAAAAGTAAAAAATGTTAGTCCAAAAATTCGTACTCTTTTAAAAAATCTTTATTATAAATAAAAAATGTAAAATAAACGCAATTTCTTTGCGTCTGCAGCAGTTGTAACCCAAGTCAAAGCAACGTATGTTTTCTCTTGTTTGTCAGTTAGCTATTTTATCTACAACAACATGTTATGCTTTCTGAATAATAAAAATTTATAACATATTAAGAAATATGCATTCTGCATTTTGATTTATCCAAGCAACGGAGGACACGTCTACAAGATAATTAGATCTTTTTACTTCATCTGTATACTACTCTCTCATCCAACGTCTGGTGGACCAACCATTCAAAATTAACCTCAAAAGTCAACTTTTACTACATCCTGAGTTTTTCTTTGTCATGCATTTATAATTTTATATATATACATGAATATACTTACATTAGTTTTTACTTATGTCACACATGTTACAAAAGCATTAAAATAGTATATGTGTAAATCCGTGGTCCCATATATATCTCACCATAAACCAAAATAGCGTATATGATGATATATAGTATCTTCTTCTTATATATCAACAACCCTTCAAAGTTTTAATATTATTATACTCTGTTTATTAGAGAGAGAAAGCTAACACAAATTTTGATCTCCGGGAAAGATGGATGAACCAAATATTATTCCGGCAGAGAAAGTGGTCGGAGCTGAGAGAAGGGAGCTTCAAGGGCTGCTTAAGGCGGCGGTACAATCTGTGGAGTGGACTTATAGTCTCTTCTGGCAACTATGTCCTCAACAAAGGTTCTTTTTTTATATTTAATTTCATCCATCTCTCACAGTAAAACCATAATATACTATCTATATCCTTATTATGTGATACAAAAAGATGTACTTTACTATAAAAGAAAAGTAAGAAAAGAAGTAATTATATGTATAAAATGATTTAGGGTATTGGTGTGGGCGAATGGATATTACAACGGTGCAATAAAGACGAGAAAAACAACTCAGCCGGCGGAAGTGACGGCTGAAGAGGCTGCGTTGGAGAGGAGCCAACAGATCAGGGAGCTTTACGAGACACTTTTGGCCGGAGATTCATTGTCGGAAACGAGAGCATGCACCGCGTTGTCGCCGGAGGATTTGACGGAGACTGAATGGTTTTATCTAATGTGTGTCTCTTTCTCTTTCTCTCCTCCTTCCGGGTACATAACTCTCTCTATACTCAAGTTTCTTAATTTGTTTTTTTCTATCTTCTCTTAGTGAGGACAAAAATAGTAATATGCGTTAAATGCGAATCACGAAAATTGTGGATGCATTAAAGAGAAACTGAGGAGGTTGAGTTACTGAAAGAAGAAGTGTATTGGTGAGTTTTCATCAAAAACAAAAAAAAATGTATTGGAGAGTTAATGAAATGCACACTCCATTTTGGTGAGCATAATTGGACCGTTGAGATTCTTATTTTTTGTTGTTGTTGATTGATTATCTAAAGTGGAAGCATAAATAGATAACACATTAATGCATAACAAAGTGAGTTAGTTATGGGTATAATTAAGAAGATGTTTTTCTCTATGGGAGGAAAAAATCAAAATATAAATGTGGAAGTAGTAATTTGTAGGATGCCAGGAAAGGCTTATGCGAGGAGGAAGCACGTTTGGCTAAGTGGTGCAAATGAGGTTGACAGTAAAATCTTTTCTAGGGCTATTCTTGCAAAGGTTTTATTTCCTTTTTCATTCACCACTACACTATGAATCTACTTCTACCTATTTATATATCCCATGATCCATTAAATTAAATTTATTAATTTTCTCTTCTTATTTTCTTGGATGCTCCTTCTACATCGGTCGGTTCCTTTATGGTTAGAGTGCCAAAATTCAGGTAATTAAACGTTGTCTTTATTAATGATTTAATGGTATATCATTACATTTGTTTTACATGTTTGAGTATTGTTTTGTGATGAAAAATATAATGAAAAAGCAGACAGTGGTTTGCATTCCCATGCTTGATGGTGTTGTGGAACTAGGCACAACAAACAAGGTACGTCGCATCTCTCTTAATTTATATGCATAGCCAAATGGTTACGAAATTTTTTAGAAGAGAAATAGATTATGCTTATACACAATAATATACACAATATATAAATCTGAGAGGGATAATTAAGGAGATGGATACATGATATGTTGTTGTTTGTGTGTAAAGGTAAAAGAAGATGTAGAGTTTGTTGAGCACATAAAGAGCTTCTTCCATAACCACCCCAAGTCAAACCCAAAGCCTGCTCTTTCTGAACACTCCATCAACGAAGAGCATGAAGAAGTCGAAGAAGAAGAAGAAGTAGAAGAAGAAATGACAATGTCAGAGGAGATAAGGATTGGCTCTCCTGATGATGATGACGTCTCCAATCAAAATCTACTCTCCGATTTCCATATAGAATCCACCCACACTTTAGGTATACACTACTTATACATTAAATTAGTTAATATGTTAACAAGAAAATAAAAAATGTTTCACATTTTTTTTGCTTTATCTAAAAATACATCATTTTGTATGTATAGACACACACAAGGACATGATGAATCTAATGGAGGAGGGTGGAAACTATTCTCAGACAGTATCAACACTTCTCATGTCACAACCCACGAGTCTTCTTTCAGATTCAGTTTCCACATCTTCTTACGTCCAATCATCGTTTGACACGTGGAGGGTTGAGAATGTCAAAGAGCATCAGCGAGTGGAGAAAGCGTCGTCGTCGCAATGGATTCTCAAACACATAATCTTGAGAGTTCCTTTCCTCCACGACCACAGTAAAGATAAGAGGCTGCCGCGGGAAGAGCTTAACCACGTGATGGCAGAGCGACGCAGGAGAGAGAAGCTAAACGAGAGATTCATAACGTTGAGATCATTGGTTCCATTCGTGACCAAGATGGATAAAGCCTCAATCCTTGGAGACACCATTGAATACGTAAACCATCTTCGAAAGAGGGTCCATGAGCTGGAGACCAATCATCACGGCCAAGAACATAAGAGGATGCGCACTTGCAAGAGAAAGACATCGGAAGAGGTGGAAGTTTCCATCATAGAGAGCGATGCTTTGTTAGAGATGAGATGCGAGTACCGAGATGGTTTACTGCTCGACATCCTTCAGGCTCTTAAGGAACTTGGTATAGAGACTACTGCGGTTCATACCGCGGTTAATGACCATGATTTCGAGGCGGAGATAAGGGCGAAAGTGAGAGGGAAGAAACCAAGCATTGCTGAGGTCAAAAGAGCCATCCATCAAATTATATCCAATAATAAACTATAGTCTTTAGATTCTAACTTTATTGATGCCAACTCTAGAGAAGGACAACTGAACTTAGTTTGTTTTAGCCTCGTCTATGTTACATGATCAGTTTTACATATACACAACATTGTCTATACTACTATACAAGCATATTAGATGGTGGAAATATCTTATTTGAGAATTAAATATATACAAAATAATTATGCGAATATATAAAATCAATGTAAACAAATATCAAAATATACCACAGACATGATGTGATATCCGCCACCAGTCGAATTGAAACCCACGGCGTGTCAGGATACCCGGCTAGGCCGCGCAAGCCAAGACATCGTGTCTTTTCCCTTAGTAAGTTCCCATGACGTCCAAAATCCACCAACATAAACCTCGAACCGTTACTTCTGTCTTACAAACTTACAAAAGAGAGAAAGATGAGTAGTTTAGATTACCCAGTGATAGGTTCTGAGGACCCACGATATTTGCATGATTTTTGTTGATTTTCTCACTAATTGTTTGATTGATGAGAACATTTGTGAAATAAATGAAACCGAGGTGATCATTTCATAACTGTTGGCAATTGTACCAAGAAAGTATTTTACATTTGGTAATCTTTGTTATTGATTAAGCCGGTTAACAAGATTTGATACTAGGCTAGTGTGTTTTGATAATGGTTTAGGCGTTTACCGACGGCGGAGAGGCGGGGAGTTTATGGGCCGTGCCGGAGAGGTTATGGAGAGGGCATAGAGAAGCGAGCTTGCTCCGGTATAAAGAGAAACGGCAAAACCGCCTTTTCTCCAAGCGGATTCGATACCAAGTTCATAAACTCAATGCTGAGAAACGCCCTCGTATTAAAGTAAGCTTCCCTTCTTCTCCTTTCAACAATTCACATGCGACATATAGTGATTAGTGGATCTAAAATAGATTATAACACGTAGATTACATGCAATTGATTTAACTCACCGAGAACTATAATTGGTTGGTTCATCTCTTTTCAGGGCCGCTTTGTGAAGAGAGACTGTGGAGTGATAACGTGCTGAGCAAGCAGATTTGAAAGACAATCAAGACTTGCTAAAGACTAACCATGGTTGGTGTAGACTAAATCATAGTTGAGTTACTTGTTGGGACCACACTGCAAAGGGAACTTGAAGTTGCAGAAACAACCAAGCAACGTTTCTTTTCTGCTTTAAGGACATTCTGTCTGCTTGTGCCCAAAAAAGGAAAGCCCTGTTTGGCTGTTTCAGTTGCTGCTACAAGACTGCACCTTCAGCGTTTGAAGAAGCACTTTTGGGCGATTGGAGTTGGCACATGAAGCCCTAGTTTGTTACACTATAAATTAGGTGCTTATGGTTTAGAGAGAGAGAGCTAAGAAAACCAGAGAACGTTTTAGTGAGAGGAGAGAAAATCAGTAAGTATAAACTTGTTCTGAGTTTTCTCTAGCACAGGAAGTGGTACAGAGTGAGTCTAAGTACTAGTGAAGGGTATTAGGCGGATCACTTGTAGCTTCTTGTTGTAATCACTATACTGGTTCTAGTGGATTCCGAGGAGAGTCTCGGCGAGACGTAGCGACCCTCTTTAACGGGCGTGAACTCGTTAAAGTTCTGTGTGTGCTCCTGTTTTATCTTCTGTATCACACTCTGTTTTACTGTCTGTTTTTACTGTTCATCGTCTTCTTCGTGAAACAGCTACAGATCTCGGTTTGTTTGGTCTTCTCCTAAGGAAAGTCGACGCCTTTAGGGTCTAGGAGTCCTAACAGAGTGGTATCAGAGCTTTGGTTCGTGGTTTGTGGTTCTGTAGAGTTACCTCAAGCTTTGAATCATGTCTTCGGCGAGAGTAGAGGTTGAGAAGTTTGATGGACGTGGGGATTACACTATGTGGAGAGAGAAGCTCGAAGCTCAACTGGATATTCTGGGTTTGAGTATAGCTTTCAAGGAAACTAAGGTTAGTGATGAAGAATCCTCAAAACAGAAAGAAGGAGAAGGCACGGGTGAAGAAGATAAGGAAAAGATGGAAAAGCTTGAAGCTTTAGAGGAAAAGAAAAAGAAAGCAAGGAGTGCAATAGTTCTGAGTCTCACAGATAGGGTTTTGAGGAAGGTCAAGAAAGAGAAGACTGCAGCTTCTATGTTGAATGCTTTGGACAAGCTGTACATGTCTAAAGCTCTTCCAAACCGGATCTATCTGAAGCAGAAGTTTTACAGCTTCAAGATGTCTGAGAATCTGTCTGTTGAAGGTAACATCGATGAGTTCCTTCATATTGTTGCAGATTTAGAGAACATGGATATTATTATTGAGGATGAGGATCAAGCAATCCTTCTGCTGATGTCGCTTCCTAAGGTGTTTGATCAGTTGAAAGATACTCTGAGATATAGCTCAGGAAAAGCTATATTAACTCTTGATGAAGTTGTAGCAGCCATTTACTCAAAAGAGTTGGAACTTGGCTCAGCCAGGAAGAGTATAAAGGGTCAAGCTGAAGGTCTTTATGTGAAGGAGAAACATGAGACCAGAGGAAGGAGCGAACAAAGGGACAAAGGAAACAAGACCAAGAGATCAAAATCCAAGAGTAAACGAGGGTGTTGGATCTGTGGTGAAGATGGCCATTTTAAGGTTTCATGTCCGAACAAGAACAAGGCTCAGTACAAGCCAAGTTATGGAAGCAGTAAAGGAGAGTCCTCAGGAGGAAATGGGAACTTAGCTGAAGCAGCTGGGTTGTATGTGTCTGAAGCTCTGTCCTCAACAGATATTCATCTCGAAGATGAATGGATCATGGACACAGGATGTAGCTATCACATGACCTATAAAAGGGAATGGTTTGAGGAGCTAGATGAAGATGCAGGGGGTTCTGTCAGAATGGGTAACAAGACATTGTCTAAGGTTAAAGGAGTGGGAACTATCAGGATCAAGAATGAAGATGGTTTGAGTGTGTTGCTCACAAACGTGAGGTACATTCCTGAGATGGACAGAAACCTCTTATCTTTGGGAACTTTTGAGAAAGCTGGTTACAGGTTTGAATCAGAAAATGGATTTCTAAGCATCAAGGCTGGAGATCAGGTTCTACTTACAGGAAGAAGATATGACACATTGTATCTACTTCATTGGAAGCCTGTGAGAGATGAGTCACTTGCTGTTGTAAGACGGCATGATGACACAGTTCTGTGGCACAGAAGACTGTGTCACATGAGTCAGAAAAACATGAATATTCTAGTGAAGAAAGGTCTTCTCGACAAGAAGAAAGTTTCAGTCTTTGACACCTGTGAAGACTGCATATATGGCAGAGCTAAAAGGATTGGTTTCAACTTAGCTCAGCATGATACAAGGGAGAAGTTGGAGTATGTTCATTCTGATTTGTGGGGAGAACCTTCAGTTCCAATGTCGCTTGGAAAGTGTCAATACTTTATATCTTTCATTGATGATCACACAAGAAAGGTATGGGTTTATTTTCTGAAAACCAAGGATGAAGCTTTTGATAAGTTTGTTGAATGGATCAGTCTGGTGGAAAATCAAAGCGAGAAGAAAGTAAAGACTCTCAGAACAGACAATGGTCTAGAGTTCTGTAACAGGTTGTTTGATGGCTTTTGTGAATCAAGAGGGATTCAAAGGCACAGATCATGTGCATACACGCCTCAGCAGAACGGTGTTGCAGAACGCATGAACATGACGATCATGGAGAAAGTGAGAAGTATGCTGAGTGATTCTGGTCTACCTAAGAGGTTTTGGGCGGAGGCAACTCACACAGCAGTAATTCTCATAAATAAGACGCCCTCATCAGCTCTGAACTTCGAGATACCAGACAAGAAGTGGTCTGGGAAAGCACCTGTGTACAGCTATCTCAGAAGATTTGGCTGTGTTACTTTTGTTCACACAGATGATGGGAAGTTAAATCCAAGAGCAAAGAAAGGGGTCTTGATTGGTTATCCTAGTGGAGTGAAGGGATACAAGGTGTGGCTGACTGATGAAAAGAAATGTGTAGTGAGCAGAAATGTCATCTTTCAAGAAATTGCAGTGTATAAAGATCTGATGCAGAGAAATGAAAGCATTTCAACAGAAGATGAAGATCAATCTGGATCTTATCTAGATTTAGATCTTGAAGCAGAAAGGGACATCATCTCGGGTGAAGACAGGGAGACTGCTCAAGACACAGGAATGTCAGGAAGTCCCATTCTGGTCACTCCTACAAGGGATGGTACAGATGATGATGCAGAGGCTGATGTAAGTCACCCTCCTTTGAGCTATCATCTGGTGAGAGACAGAAACAGAAGAGAAATCAAGGCACCAAGAAGGTTTGATGATGAAGATTACTTTGCTGAAGCTCTTTATACTACAGAAAATGGGGATGCAGTAGAACCTGCAAATTACAGCGAGACAAAAAGAGATACAAATTGGGATAAGTGGAAGCTTGCAATGAATGAAGAGATTGATTCTCAAATGAAGAACAACACCTGGACTACTGTTACAAGGCCAGAGAATCAGAGAATCATTGGTTGTAGATGGATCTACAAGTATAAGCTTGGGATACCTGAGGTTGAAGAACCAAGATTCAAAGCAAGGCTTGTTGCTAAAGGGTATGCTCAAAGGGAAGGCATAGACTATCATGAGATCTTTGCTCCTGTTGTAAAGCATGTCTCTATAAGGATTCTGCTTTCGATTGTAGCTCAAGAGGACTTAGAGCTGGAGCAGTTGGATGTTAAAACAGCTTTCCTACATGGAGAACTGAAAGAGAAAATCTACATGACACCCCCTGAAGGATATGAGTCAATGTTCAAGGATAATGAGGTATGTCTTCTAAACAAGTCGTTGTATGGACTCAAGCAATCACCTAGGCAGTGGAATGAGAAGTTTGACAACTACATGACTGATATCGGGTTCGTGAGAAGTGATTATGACAGTTGTGCATACACAAAGGTGTTGCTTGATGGTTCTATGATGTATCTCCTGATTTATGTGGATGATATGCTGGTGGCAGCAAGGAACATTGAAGCCATAGCTCAGCTGAAGAAAGAGCTCAGTTTGAAGTTTGAAATGAAGGATCTAGGCGCTGCTAAGAGGATTCTTGGTATGGAGATCACAAGAGACAGAGCTTCTGGTGCTTTGTGGCTGTCTCAGGAAGGGTACTTGAACAGAATTCTGGAAACTTACAACATGACAGAAGCGAAGCATGCTGTAACACCATTGGGAGCTCATTTGAAGATGTGTGCTGCAACTGAAGAAAAGCTGGTCAGAGATGAAGAGTATATGAAGTCAATCCCGTACTCAAATGCTGTGGGAAGCATCATGTATGCTATGATTGGCACACGTCCTGATTTAGCCTATCCTGTTGGTATCATTAGCAGATTTATGAGCCAACCTATCAAGGATCATTGGCTGGGAGTTAAATGGGTGCTAAGATACATCAAAGGCACGCTTAACACAAGGCTGTGTTACAAGAGAAGCTCAGATTTTAAGATTGTGGGTTACTGTGATGCAGACTTTTCTGCAGATCCTGACAAGAGGAGATCAATCACAGGATTGGTGTTCACACTTGGTGGAAACACCATAAGCTGGAAGTCTGGATTGCAGAGAGTTGTGGCTTTATCAACCACCGAGTCTGAATACATGTCTCTGACAGAGGCTGTAAAGGAAGCTGTGTGGCTGAAGGGTCTGTTGAAGGAGTTTGGTTATGAGCAAAAATCTGTAGAGATCTTCTGTGATTCGCAGAGTGCCATCGCACTCTCAAAGAACAATGTGCATCATGAAAGGACGAAGCACATTGATGTCAAGTGCCATTACATCCGAGAGATCATTGCGGATGGAACGGTGGAAGTGTTGAAGATATCGACTGAGAAGAATCCAGCAGATATTTTCACCAAGGTATTGGCTGTGAGCAAGTTTCAGGTTGCACTGAACTTGCTACAGGTCAAGTCTGAGTAATAAACTCAGGGATCCGAGACTGGAATCCGGAACTAGAATCAGGTACTCTCTCTCTTATTTTGTGTGCAGTTTGATTGCTTGATCATCATGTTATCAGGTGAAGATTTGTGGAGTGATAACGTGCTGAGCAAGCAGATTTGAAAGACAATCAAGACTTGCTAAAGACTAACCATGGTTGGTGTAGACTAAACCATAGTTGAGTTACTTGTTGGGACCACACTGCAAAGGGAACTGGAAGTTGCAGAAACAACCAAGCAACGTTTCTTTTCAGCTTTAAGGACATTCTGTCTGCTTGTGCCCAAAAAAGGAAAGCCCTGTTTGGCTGTTTCAGTTGCTGCTACAAGACTGCACCTTCAGCGTTTGAAGAAGCACTTTTGGGCGATTGGAGTTGGCACATGAAGCCCTAGTTTGTTACACTATAAATTAGGTGCTTATGGTTTAGAGAGAGAGAGCTAAGAAAACCAGAGAACGTTTTAGTGAGAGGAGAGAAAATCAGTAAGTATAAACTTGTTCTGAGTTTTCTCTAGCACAGGAAGTGGTACAGAGTGAGTCTAAGTACTAGTGAAGGGTATTAGGCGGATCACTTGTAGCTTCTTGTTGTAATCACTATACTGGTTCTAGTGGATTCCGAGGAGAGTCTCGGCGAGACGTAGCGACCCTCTTTAACGGGCGTGAACTCGTTAAAGTTCTGTGTGTGCTCCTGTTTTATCTTCTGTATCACACTCTGTTTTACTATCTGTTTTTACTGTTCATCGTCTTTTCCGTGAAACAGCTACAGATCTCGGTTTGTTTGGTCTTCTCCTAAGGAAAGTCGATGCCTTTAGGGTCTAGGAGTCATAACAGAGACGATTCGTAAACCACTAAAAACTGGTGGTTTGTGGACATAATAGTCTTCGGAAATAACCAAGTGGCGGATGTTTGGTATCGTATAGTATTGTTATTTTGTAACTTTTTGAGAAGGTAGGACTTAACCGGAGTATACCGAGATATGAAAGTGGCGTCGGTCTGTATAAGGGTCTTGACCAGCTCGGTTATGCAAAATTTTCGGTTTTGTTTGCCCGTTTTAGTTCTCTTATTGGAAAAAGTTGACTAATTTGTACCAAATCATCTGAACAATATAATAATAATAAAAGTGGATATTAACGATAATTTAATTGAGTGCATCATATTTCTTGTTTTAATTGTAACTAATTAAAAATATGAACTCTCTGAAAACTTTGACAGATATAGTACAACATGTAAACCACTTCGAAATAGAATGAATACATGGGATCTATATACTCAACAAAAATTTACCCAAAATAACCCAATTTTTTATTTGATAGCTAGAATAACTCATTATATTTGTTATTATCCACATAACCTACTAATCATTTAAGTAATTATATAATTCCCAAAATACCCTTTAATAATTATGTTAAATTTGTTTCCATAAAATAGTATATAATAATTAGTTATTTATTTTTGATAGATAAAAACTAAATAATTAATTAATATTAATCAAAAAAGGAAAATTTCATTTTCATTATTTTTTAAAATATTTTGATATTAACAATAGATCTAACTCTTTTGCCGAAAAAACAATAGATCTCCCTCTCTTGTCTCTCACTTCTATTTCAGAGAGAGATATACTATTTCCAATTTGGATTTCCAATCTTTTTTTTATTTCGATTTTCAATCTTTTTCAATTTCAATTTCGATTTCTAGTCTTTTTGAGAGAGAGAGAGAGAGATATATATATATATACGATTTCATTACCCAAAATCGATGGTACCACTTCTTTCTCATTTTCAACACAACCATCAATTATACCACTTTTTTTTTCATCTTCACCACATCCATCAATGGTACCACATTTTTCTTCTTCTTCCTCAATTTTCTGCAAAATAAAAATATTTTATTAGCAAAACGAAACATGCATAACAAAACACGAAATTATTATTTTAAAATAAATGTTAAACTGAAATATAAGTCTAAGTCTCTGCCAAAAGAATGACAGACTAACATATTGAATTCTAAGTCTGCCGTTAAGTTTGGAAGACTTATAGTCTGCTAGAAATTGGCAGACTCTACTGAAAAAGTGGCGGACATGCATACTAAATTTTATGTCTACCGTTAAATTTGGAAGACTCTCACAAAGTCAGCCAAAATTCTGAAGAGTTTGGCAAAAAATAGCATACTCTGCCAAAAAATAGCAGACTCTGCCAAAAGAATGGCAGACTAGCAGATTGAATTCTAAATCTGCTGTTAAGTTTGGAAGACTTTGGTATAGTCTAGCAGAAATTGGCAGACTAGCAGAAATTGGCAGACTCTACCGAAATAATGGCAGACTTGCAAACTAACTTTTTGTCTGCCGTTAAATTTGGAAGACAATCACAAACTCTGCCAAAATTCTAAAGAGTCTGGCAAAAACTGGCAGACTCTGCCAAAAGAATGGCAAACTAACATATTGAATTCTAAGTCTGCCGTTAAGCTTGGAAGACTTTCGTATAGTCTGCTAGAAATTTAGCATACTCTACCGAAATAATGGCAGACTTGCAGACTAAATTTTTTGTCTGCTGTTAAATTTGGAAGACTCTCATAAAGTCTGCCAAAATTCTGAAGAGTGTGGCAAAAAATGGCAGACTCTGCCATTTGAATGGCAGACTAGCATATTAAATTACATGTATGCCGTTAAGTTTGGAAGATTTTCGTATAATCTGCCAGAAATTGGCAGACTCTACCAAACTAATGGCAGACTTGTAGACTAAATGTTTTGTCTGCCGTTAAATTTGGAAGACTCTCACAAAGTCTGCCAAAATTCTAAAGAGTATGGCAAAAAATAGCAGACTCTGCCATTTGAGTGGCAGACTAGTAGATTGAATTCTAAGTCTGCCGTTAAGTTTGGAAGACTTTCGTATAGTCTGCCAGAAATTGGCACTCTACCAAAATAATGGTAGACTTGCAGATTACATTTTATGTCTGCCGTTAAATTTGGAAGACTCTCACAAAGTCTGCCAAAATTCTGCAGAGTCTGGCAAAAAATGGCAGACTCTACCAA
The DNA here is from genome assembly GCA_030161315.1 of Eutrema japonicum. Classification (NCBI taxonomy): domain Eukaryota; kingdom Viridiplantae; phylum Streptophyta; class Magnoliopsida; order Brassicales; family Brassicaceae; genus Eutrema; species Eutrema japonicum. Next base: position 11,809,096 of record BSQW01000005.1, on the reverse strand, counting down.
AAGAATGGCAGACTAGCCGATTGAATTCTAAGTCTTACTTTAAGTTTGGAAGACTTTTGTATAGTTTTCCAGAAATTGGCAGACTCTATCGAAATAATGGCAAACATACAAATTGAACACTTCCCCAAAAATAACATACTAAAAATAGATGAATATGAGATTGAATGTTTTTGAAAAAATAATGCATCTCCATGAATATCGAATAATGACAATTGAGGGTGTGATTTCCTTTGTCTTTCAACATAGCAAATAAGTTTTAATCGAATAAATCTACACAATCAATGATGATATTATAATTAAATTTATCTCACAAATCAACAAAACTTAATTCTGTATAAATCATAATAAAAAACAAAACAAAGATAAAAGACAAAATATTTTATCGATTATAGTTTAGTGATGGTTTGTTGGATTTTGGAAGAGTTGTACATATTTTAATTGTCGAGAATAGAAATTTGTTTTGAAAATTTACGAGTTGTTAATAAAAAGATGGATTTAAATATGAATGTGTTTGATGACAATGGTTTTAGTAAACCAACGTTTTTTTTTTTTTTGTGGAAATGTTTCTTTTTTAAAACACAAATTGATTGCTCCCATTATTATTTTGTTTGAAAATGATTTCATTTCCTTTAAAAAAAATATTTTCATTTATTAATTAGTTTATTATTTATTTTTAAATTATTATTCATAATATTTATGTGGCAAATAAAGAAAATTAATGATATGTTGAAGGATAATATAGTAAAAATATTATATGGAAATCTTAAAATGTATTAATAAGTTATTTTAGATATTTTTAATATTTATAAGGTTATTATGGCAAATCATCTTATAATCAATAATGACAATCTTATATATATAGTTATTACTTTATTATTCTTGTCTGATTTTATGTTTCACCGAGAAAAAGTTAGCAAACAACTAATTTGACAAATTTGTTTAGCTTTTATACGATTATAGTGGGATAAGAAGTGGAAATGTTGTTAAGATCAAGAAGCTTTTTCTCTGTGAATGCATGATCTGTAAGCGCAATAGATACTGAGACGCGCAAGAGCTATTGAGACAAGAATTGAAAAACAATTTGACACATGGTTTTTTTTACAAGGATATATTACTAACTAATTTTTAAAATGTATTTACAAGTTTCACCTAAAACGATTTACGACAAGCTCAATATACACCTTGAATTGTCTAACTAGCCTCACACGTTCAATGATCTATACATGATCCAAGAACCCCATGGATGAACCCCTTAGCCCTTAGCTTTGATCTCTTACAAGACAACTAAAAACTCTATGCTAAGAACTCTCTATGTGTCGTGTTAAACACGTACAATGCTTCAATACCCCTATTTATACACAATAGACACGTGGCTAATCTTAGCCAAAATCCTCCATTGGAGATAAAAACAAATCTCTAAGAATATTCACTTTTCCTTTTTCTTCTCCTAAGAATAAGGAAACTTCTCTAATCTTCAATATCCTTTCCAAGATGCTCGTCCAGCTCAATATTCTCTCTTGTCACATCCTTATTCACTTATGAGTCTAATCCATAAGCCCAATCCAGCCCACGACTTCTGCTCCTCATCACTAGTCACATACAGCGCTCCCTTGTATCACTTCGTGAGATACTTTCACTAATACAACGATTGTTTCAAGACAACTGCATCTTCAATCTCCCTCCTTTTAGCTTTGTATGTCTCTCAAGCAAATGAGTAACAAAGATCCCCATGAATCCCCCATAATCTTATAGGCCAACCACCGCGGGTCCAACACTTCTGGCTGCAGGGAATATAATCCTGGCCGCGGATCAAGGCTCTCCAGCCGTGGCAAAACCACCTTTGGCCGTGGGTCCAGCACACGCACACGCGGCTCACGCACACGCGGTGAAACAAATTCGGCCCAAAATAACCCGTTCGAAGCCCGCTTCAAGCCCACTTCGTTTTCTGTTGAGATAAACCCTAAGGACGACCAAAGCAAGAGTTGAAGACCTATAAATACTTGTTTTACAGACACAATTTCGTAGCCCCCTTTTGTGTCACCTTTAGATTAGTTTTTGCACCAAACTTTTGTTCTTTATTATTTGTTTAGGGAGATATGGATTTCCCTTGAACTGTTTTGTTTAATTTATTATCTATTGATTGTGCAATTCAAAAACTCGATTTTGTCTTGCATGGTCGTGACTGAGTAGTTTTCCTGTTGGGTATAGGGTTCTCAAGGGGCTCTCATGGATCGATTTATCATTAGTGTATAGTGTAGGATATCGATTATGGTTCTTCGTTCTATCCTTATTCTTAATGCATGTTTGTTTGATTAGCTACCTTGCAACTGAACTTAGGTGTTTTAGAGCTACGAAAGTACTGAATCTATGTGTTTGACCTAGGGTAGACGAGCAAAACCGTCACAAGATTTCGAAAGTATACTTGTGGAGGGGTTTTGTGAGGGTTAACGACCTTTGCGTATCATCATAACTTTCTGTGCGGCCAGAGACGAAAGTTACTGGTCGAGTATATAAGTTTTCGGTGTGTAGGATGTATGAGAGTAGTCTACACACAGTGTCTGTGTTCCAAGTTCAAGAACCAAAAGACGACAAAAATTGCATAAAATCCTAGCAAATTTCTTATGATATTTCGACTATGATCCCTAGAGATTTCTCGAATGCCCAGTACTTAGTTTAATTGTTTACAACCTCGATTTAATCATTCGCTTAGTTACTGTTTTCTTAATTACCTTGCTTAGATTAGTTTGATTTTCATCGTTTAGTTTAGTTTAGTTCAATTTAGTTTTGTCTAGTTTAGTTTAGTTTAGATTCCTAGTTTCGAATTCGTGAAAAAACCATAAAACTTATTCTCGTCTTAGCCTTCTTTACTAACTATCTTTTTAATGTCTCACAGAATAGCTTTCCCTCCCTATGGATCGATACCTAAAGTACTACAACGCACGTCTGTGCACTTGCATAACCTTTAGAGTTACAAATTTAAAACCTGAAGTTTCGGAGAACAAATCCGAGCCGCATCAACCAACACTTCGTTTAATTGTTTACCAACTCACTTTAATCATTCGTCTTGCTATTGGTTTCTTAATTTTCTTGCTTAGTTTAGTTTATTTTAATAGTTTTAGGATTCGTGACACACAAAAACCCATAAAACCGATTAGATCTAGACACAAGTTAGATATAGGTAGAAATCGACTTGCACTCAAATATATGTGGATTCGATCCCTTAATATACTACTGCATTTGATGTGCACTTGCAGCTTTGAATTGAGGGTAAAATTTTCTAAGTCAATATCGTACCTGAATCAATGTCCTGAGATGCATAACGTTCTCCTTCATTTTCATGCTATACACGAGTATGCCATCAAAAAATACCAGAACAATTGTCGAAGATAGTTGCGGAAGACATCATTCATTAGTGACTGAAAGGTGGCCAGTGTGTTAAGAAGGCCAAATGGCATCACCAAGAATTCATAGTTCATTTGGTGTGTACGAAATGCGGTTTTCTGGACAACTTTTGCTTTTACTAAAAGCCGAATGCAAATACAATTTAGAAAAGACCACTGCTCCCCATAGCTCATCTAGTAATTAATCTATCATTGGTATGGGATAGCTTTCAGCCACGGTTGCTTTGTTGAGCTCTCGATACTCTACACAAAATTCGTCTCCGGTATCCATCTAGGTGATGCTCCTTCTCGGAGTCTAGGGATATAGTTAGAAGGTAAGAAAACAAAGTAGGACTCACCGACGTTAGTGCAATATTTGAATCCAAATATGTCAGGGTCGAGTGAAGCGCGAGAGATAGTACGGTCTCGTGAATGTTGCATGAGATCGAACCAAGTTCCTTGAAGTGGAGTCTCGGCCAAAATAACGAAGTAAACGGCTTGTATAATTGCTGTGATGATGATTCCAAAAGCGGTAGTAGTGTCCTCGGGATTGGTGGCGATAGGTTCGTGTTTCACCTTCACCAAATTCTTCATGATGATACAAGCGAAGCAAGCATAGCGCGAGTCCTCGGTGAATGGTAGTTGAAGAGTGATGAGCTCGCCTTTGCGGACACTTCCCACGTTTGCTCCCGAGAATATGGTGTGTGCTAAGAGCTTGTGTACGAAGCGGACATCGGGATGCATGAGTAAAGAAGCTTTGGATCTCCTATTGTCATAGACGCCTTGTCCCATTATGCTCCATAGATCTTTATCAAGATCCCCTTTAGGGTAGCTCTCATCGAGATATTGAAACTTCACAAAGTTCCGGGATAGTTAGAGCATAAGAATATCCACGTACGGTAAAAGTAAGTGTACCGTCATTGGCTCTCGGATTAGAGCATCTCTTGTAACACATGGTGACGGTCGCTAAGAATTCTTTGGTGAGATCTACGTATAAACTTGGGACCGAGGCGATGTTTCGGCGGATTTGGGACCGAGGCGATGTTTCGGCTCGTCGGCTTAGCTGGTTCGAACCTTTCCTCGAGGATTTTCATCTCCTCTTCATCGATGATGAAATCCGAGTCTCGGTTCACTGCGTCTTGAATTGTTTGAGGCATTTTCAACGCAATTTCATTTCGGAAATCCAACTTGTACCAGAGTGCCTTCTTCAACGCGATGAGCGCGGTTCGGTCGCTTACGCCCTATAGCTTTGACACCACCGTCTTGAACCTTCCCATGAAGCTTTGTAGTGACTCCGTCGGTGCTTGTACCATGGTCCACAAGTCGGCGTTGGAGGTACCTCGTTCATAAATACCAAGTATTTCTTTAGGAACTCGGCGGACAGTTGTTGGAAGTTGTCGATCGAGAACCAATCGAGTGCGGCTCCTTTTAGATGTTCCACAAACAGGAGACATAACCCAGCGTCTTTCTCGTTATCTTTAAGTTTAAATCGGCCCATTGCTATGCGGAATGCGGTAATGTGAGCCTTCGGGTCGGTTGTTCCATCATAGTACGTGATCCTAATTTTTCCAGGGTCAGAAACAGTCGCCCCGGTGATCCGGGCTGTGAAGGGAGTTCTTTTCGTTTCTTCTAACATTCGATCGATCTCGGGTGCTGCGCTGACCGCGTGGTGCACCTTTGAACGGATAGTTTGCATCTCGGCGTCGTTCCGGGCTAAAGAGGCTTTGATCTCGTTTAATTCCATTATCTGGGCTCGGCTCATCCTAATCAGCTCGTGCTGATTCTGATATGATCTTCTTGCCTCTTCGGCACGATGCATCTGCTCGACCCAGAGGAGATTTTGGAAGCATCTATATTGACTGTGGCAAACGAGCATTTGGACCGTATTAAAAATATGAGGACTTTCTATTCCGGGACAAGCGGCTATGCATTCCCCAAGGGTCCATGAGAGAGCTCATCATACGAGAAGCACATGGTGAAGGGCTTATGGGACATTTTTGCCGAGACAAGACCATGTCGATCATTGTCGAACACTTTTTTGGGCCACACTTGAAGAGGGACGTCGAGAAATTTTGCGCACAATGCATCACATGCCTTGAGGCCAAATCAAGGTTACACCCTCACGGCCTTTATCTTCCATTATCTGTTCCTAACGCTCCTTGGGAGGATATTTATATGGATTTTGTTCTAGGACTCCCAAAGATCAAGAAACAAGGATTCCATCTTTGTAGTAGTAGATAGATTTTCCAAAATGGCGCACTTCATTCCTTGTGCAAAGACAAACGATGCCACTCAAACCGCATATCTATTCTTCAAGGAAGTAGTGAGGCTTCACGGCTTGCAAAGAACCATCATCTCCGACCGAGACACGAAGTTCCTTAGCCACTTCTGGAAGATGTTTAGGAAGGGATTTAACATGTTCTTCATGAAATTTGTTGGGTTCTTAATGGTTTGTGAGTAGTCTTTTATGATCTACGGATGGGGTCATTTAGGGTGATCCAATGGTTAATTTATGATGCTTATGATTAGATTTATTGATTTTCCTTCTTGCTAAGTGATCTTAATGCTATATTGGGCTTGAGAGAGTCAATCTAGATCTTAGGGAATTTCGCTCCCACAAGGTGTTTGATGAAATTCTCCAAAGAGCTTAGTAAGAGAGAAACATGCTTAACCTATGAGAATAGTTGTTTAAGGTGTTTATTGGTTGATTTGAATATTGATTTTAAGGCTTGCTAATCATCTTATCACAAATGAAAGTTTTTCTTGATTTGGTGATTAGCAAAGTGATTAGTGCCTTGAGAGAGGATTAGTTATAATTAGTGGTCATAACGTAAGGATTAGCATTGCATATGCATTTGAGCATCCTTAATTAGCTATAAGGTCACTCTAATCCTATAACCTCATCTTTGGATTCCCTTTTAATTTGCATTCAATCTCGTTTAGTATTGTTAGCACTTGTTTGTTTGCTTTTGAATTGGATTTGCTTATTGAATTGAACTTAAAACAACCTTGTTTAGATTGAATTAGGAAGTTCTATGAATTCTTAGTGCCTTGAATCAAAGGCCATTTGAATTGATCCTTAAGTCCTACAATGATATGAGTAGATTTGAGTGATTGATACAAAAAATTTCTACTATCAATTTGGCGACGTTGCTGGGGACCACTAGTGATTTTGAGGAACAAAAGGGAACCAAAGAGATGAAGGTTCTCAATGATAAGATGGACAAGCAAGCTAATATGATCGACAAGCTTATAAGTGCTTCTCAAAAACTGGTTCATTTTGTTGTCGATTTTGAGGATCACCAAGGCTACCAAGAGGAAAATGTGGACTTGAGCACACAAGAGGAAATTAACTACGTCAGTAACCAAGGTGGCTACCAAAGGGACGGATTCAACAACAACTACTGAAACCACCCCAATTTCTCTTACTGAAATCCAAATGTGGAGAACCCACAAGACCAAGTGTATCCACAAAAAAACTCTCAAAACCAAGAAGTGCAACAAAAGACCTTTGTACCTTCCAACCAAGCCCAAGGTTCGAACTTCCAACAACAAGGTTTTGTTTCCAAGAACAACTTTCAACCTAAGCAATCTTTTGCACCACCCGGTTTTGTGCCACAAGGTCAAGGAGGCAACTCAATTCCACTAGACTTTGATGTGAAGGGTATGCTCCAACAACTACTCACGGGTCAAGCGAATGGAGCTATCAACATGAATAAGAAGATGTTGGAAATCCACACCAAAGTAGATTGCTCTTACAATGACCTTAACTCCAAATTCGAGGCATTGTCATCTAAATTCAGGCAAATGGAGGGTAAACACTACAAGAAAAAACAGTTTTTGTGACTACCATTTGCGACTACTTTTTTAGTCGCAAAAAAGAGGGACAATATTGTAACTGATTTGCGACTAATAAGCGACTACCCATAAAGCAGATGCACAATAGTTTCAAATTACCGACTAAAAAAATTAGTCAGACAAGAGTCGCTTATTTGCGACTATTTAAGGACTTGCAAAATTAGTCCCAAATTTGTGACTGGTTTGATTCGGTTTAGCAACTCCACTCGATATTTTTTAAATAAACATCAAATAATATACAAAAAATTCTAAACCCTAAATTATCAAATAATATACAAAAACATCAAATAATATACAAAAAAAAAAATTTAACACTTACAATTTTTTTAAATATTATAATTTTATAAATCCTAAATTATAAACCCTAAACCTCTAACCCTTAAAATGGGGTTTCTTCTCGGTGTTTGCTTTCTCTCCTACGGCTCATCCCCACTATACGCTTTGTGGGACTTTGTAGCGGGACGGAATTGTCGGTTTTCGCCGGAGTTAACTGTCCCGGCGTAGCCATTTCCTGCGGGCCCGGTTCTAGGTTGTTTTTTTGCTATAGTTTGTTTACGGGAGCTCGTGGCGGTTCTTGCGTCTGGGTTCTCGTGACTAGCGGAGTGTTGAGGTGGCGAAGCATTGCCGTTAGTCAGTGGTTGGTGAGGAGTGTTTTACTCTCTCTGCCTTTCTTCTCGTCTCTGGCGTTAGTGAGCTGCTTCGACGGTTTTTCGCGTTATCGGTTATCTTCGGTTTCTTTGGGATTTTGCATTGCGGCCTCACGTCCTTTGCAACCTTCTCTTCAGCGTGGAGTTTCGACTCCATCCTCCCTCGCGTTGGGCTTCTCCCTCGTGATGGGCCGCTCAAGATGGTTTCTCACTTCGGTAAGTTTCTCTCTTATGTAAGGGTTTGGCTACTGGGCCGGCCTTTGTGGCCCAGTTACCATGTAAGTCAGACACTGTCGGGCACAACTTGATTTAATTTTACATTCCCGGCACAACTTGATTCAATTATATGGATTGTTGACAAAAAAAAAAAAACCTCTAACCCTTAATCATAAACTCTAAATCTTAAATTGTAAAATATAAATCTTAAATCTTAAATCATAAATCTATAACCCTTAATCATAAACCTCTAGCCATTAATCATAAACTCTAAATCTTAAATCATAAACCTCTAACCCTTAATCATAAAACCTAGTTTTTATGACTAATTTGAGACTAATTTGCGACTAATTTTTAATAGTAGTCACAAAATAGTCCCAAATTTGGGACTAATTTGCAACTCCACTTGATTTTTTTTAGAAATCAATAAATTCTAAACTCAAACCACAAACCCTTAATCCTAAACCCTAAAACTCTAACCCTTAATCATAAACTTGATCTAAATCTTAAATTGTAAACTAGATCTTACAAATAAACATCAAATAATATACAAAAAAATTCAACACTTACATTTTTTTTAAATATAATCATTTTATAAATCCTAAATGCTAAACCCTAAACCTCTAACCCTTAATCATAAACTCTAAATCTTAAATTTTAAAATATAAATCTTAATCATAAACCTCTAACCTTTAATCCTAAACTTCTAACCGTTAATCATAAACTCTAAATCTTAAATCATAAACCTCTAACCCTTAATCATAAAATCTAAATCTAAAACCTAGTTTTTGTGACTAATTTGGGAGTAATTTGCGACTAATTTTTAATAGTAGTCACAAAATAGTCCCAAATTTGGGACTAATTTGCAACTCCACTCGATTTGTTTTTAGAAAACATTAAATTCTAAACCCAAACCACAAACCCTTAACCCTAAACCTCTAACCCTTAGTCATAAACTTGATCTAAATTTTGAATTATAAACTAGATCTTACACATAAATATCAAATAATATACAAAAATTCAACACTTACAAATCTTTTAAATATAATCATTTTATAAACCCTAAATTCTAAACCCTAAACCTCTAACCCTTAATCATAAACTCTAAATCTTAAATTGTAAACTATCTTACACATAAACATCAAATAATCTACAAAATATAAAACTTACAAATTTTTTAATCTAATCATAACATGTACTAAGTGTTACATGTGTTTTATAAGGAATGATTTTGAAAAATAGAAATTTTCTCAAAATTTATTTATTTTTAAGTTTTAACATATTTTTGAACATTTATATACACATACTTATTGTAAAGTAATATTCAAACTTTATAGGATCTTAAAGTTTAGAGTTTAGGGTAAAGATTTTTTATTCTACTCATAACATGTATAAGTAGTTACAAAATAGTCCCAAACTTGGGACTAATTTGCAACTCCAGTCGATTTGTTTTAATAGTAGTCACAAAATAGTCTCAAATTTGCGACAAAATGTCAAAAATAATGAAAACTTCTCATTGGCTACTTCATTGAGACGAGGATTGAGATATGCACCGTTGATTGATTTAATCCAACGGACCAAATTTTTTTTCTTTCTTAAATCAGTTTATATATATATATATATATATATATATATATATATCTCTCTCTCTCTCCTTCTGCTATTCTTCTTCTTCCTTCTTCCTTATTCCTTATTCCTTCTCTTCGACAAATCAATTGCTCTCTCCTTTCTCACTCTCTTTTTTTTTTCCAGATCCATGTTGGTTTCTCCTCAGTTTCTCTTCCTCGACTTCTCTTTCTCTTCCTCGATTTCTCTTTCTCCATTAATGTTATTTGTATTTCTGGGTTCAGGTTCATCAATAGGAATGGAATCGACGACAAAGAGAAAGAGATCTGCTCATCGGCGAGGGCTCATCGGCGAGGGCTCATCGGCGAGGGCTCACCGGCGAGGACTCACCGGCGGCGAGGAGGAGACCGACAGGGCTTACCATCGTTTTATTTGTTTTTTCTTTTTTTTGTAATTATTTAATTAATAAAATATATATTTTTCTTTTTTTGTAAAAATTAATTTAATTAATAAAAATATTTTGTTTTTGTATTTTGTATTTTGTTTTTTTTATATTTGTTTTTTACAATTAGTTGCAAAATCAGTCTTTAAATTATGACTGATATGTTAGTCACATATTAGTCGCAAAAGAGCAACTGTTTTGCGACCATTCAATTAAGCAACCAAATATTAGCGACTAATTTTTTTAGTCTAAAAATAGTCGCAAATGAGTCATTTGCGACTATTTTTGGACTATTTTTGTTGTCGCAAAAACTGTGTTTTCTTGTAGTGAAATGTGCTTCTTCTTCATTAAGACCAAGTGGAACTTTGCCCGGGAAACTCGAAACTAACCCAAAGGAGTATATCAATGCCATCACATTAAGAAGTGGGAAAGATCTTCCCTCTAGAGAGCTTCCAACCACTAAACTCAATGAGGACATTGAGAAACAAGGAGGGGAGGTGGTCATTGAGATTTATGATGGCGATGTGATTGTAGAAGATTTTGAGATCGCCAAGGAGAAGAAAAAGAGCGCGACTAGAGAAGAAGAAGAGGTTGATAAGAGGGAACCTCCAACCGCGGAGGAGTGTTGCAAAAATCTCATGACCATGAACTTTGAGCAAGGACGGTTTGTGGATACCGTTGTGTTGGAAAAGATGGGGATACTCGAAGATATGGCAACCATTTTCAACAACATGGGACTTGGAAAATTCTTGCACATGAAGGAACAAGCTCACCAAATGCTCACATGCCAATTCCTTTCATCTCTACATGTAGCTTTCTATGATGAATTTGACAAGAAAGCGGATGCACAAACCGGGTTTGAAGTCCATGGGTTCAAGATGAATCACCAAGCCTATAAGATGAACTTTCATGAGATTTTCCAAGTCTTTGGTTTCAAGGAAGAGAGAACCGCCAAGGTTGGAAGGATACAAGCGAAAGAAATTCTTCCATGATGTTACCCGGTTCTATTGGGATGGACCGTTCCTCTACAAGTTTTATTCGGATGGCCTATACCGAAAATGTGTACCGGAAGAAGAAGTGAACGGGATCTTATTTCATTGCCATAGTTCAGTTTATGGAGAAAAATTTGGCCCCTTTAAGACCGCCACAAATGTTCTTCACTACGGGTTTTGGTGGCCGAGCTTGTTCAAGGATTCTCATGCCTTTGTCTCTACTTGTGATGCATGTCAACGGAAAGAAAACATTAGTAGAAGGGACGGGATGCCACAAAATCCGATTCTTGAAGTTGAGATCTTCGACATATGGGGTATAGATTTCATGGGACTGTTTTCCTCGTCTTATGGAAACCAATACATTTTGGTTGCTGTTGATTATGTTTCTAAGTCGGTTGAAGTTCTCAAGCTTTTCAAAACGATCATGTTTCCATGGTTTGGAGTGGCTCGGGTGGTGATAAGTGATGGCGGTTCCCATTTCATCAACAAGGTGTTTGAGAGCTTGCTCAAAGAGCATGGAGTCAAACACAAGGTGGCCACGCCTTATCACCCCCAAACTAGTGGGCAAGTTGAAGTATCTAACCGCCAAATCAAGGCGATCCTAGAGAAGACCGTGTTGAGTTCAAGGAAAGATTGGGAAAAGAAGCTTGATGATGCTCTTTGGGCTTATAGGACGGCTTTCAAGACACCCATTGGAACTACCCCTTTCAATCTTCTATATGGCAAATCTTGTCATCTACCGGTGGAGCTTGAGTACAAGGCGTTGTGGGCCATAAAACTTCTCAATTTTGATCTCAAGACGATTCAAGAAAGGCGTTTGATCCAATTACAAGAGCTTGACGAGATCCGGCTTGAAGCTTATAAGAGCTCCAAAATTTACAAGGAGCGAACCAAGGCCTTTCATGACAAAAAGATTGTGCACAAGGACTTCTAGGAAGGGAACCAAGTGTTGCTCTTCAACTCAAGACTCAAGTTGTTTCTCGGAAAGCTAAGGTCTAGATGGTCCGGTCCGTTCACAATCAAGGAAGTGAGCCCATATGGAGCTATTGTGCTTTTGAACAAGAATGGAGAAGAGTTTGTTTCTAATGGGGAAAGACTCAAATCGTATATAGCTCATGAATCCATCGGGGAAAGGGTCTTGCTCCCTCTCGATGATGCTCCTCAAGCCTAAAAAAGGTAACAACCGTCGAACTTAATGACGTTAAACAAAGTGCACTTGAGAGACATTCCCATGTTTATCCTTGTAAATACCTTTCTCTTTATGATTTTTATCTTTCCTAGCTCGTTTTGATATTTTTGTTGAGTGTTTGTAGGTTCTTGATAATCTTAGAAGTCATGGTCACCAAGCAAAGGAGATAGGCGGTGAAAAGGAGAATTCTGGCCGACCATACCGATCCACTTTCGGCTGGTACTGTTGAGTCGATACGCGGGCAGTGAGGAGTGCCGTTCTACCATACCGGATGAATCACGGTCGGCACAAACCCAAGGAGAAGACAATACTGCTTGACTCTTGGCCGATTCAGTTTGATCGGTACGCGGACAGTGAGGACTGCCGTTCCACGGTACCGAGTGAAATGGCCTGGTACAAGTTGGAGCAAGGGAACATCCCGACCCACCATTGGTTGGTATTGTTCATACGGCACGAAAAAATCTTTAGTGTGCCGGACGGGTGTACCGGTTCAACATGGAGCGGCACAAGCAAAAATGATCCGACCAAGCCATAAAATTTGAACAATACCGCCCCCTAATACTGTGTGAAACTTGGGCGGTATTGACCAAGTTCGAATTTGGTCAAACTAGATCTATTATCCAATGGTCCATGCAGGTAAAGTAGTCCCATTTTGTGGATAAGAAAAACATGACCTTGGTCTTTTCTTCTCCTCAAAAATTGCAAACCACTCCCTCTTCCTTTCATCTCTTTCATTTCTCCATAGCTCTCTCATTTCTTGCTCAAATCCGGTGATTCGAGTTGTCTCAAGTTCAAAATTTCTCATATTTCACGAATCTAAAATCGATTTCATCATTGTTGCATCACATCTCAAGGTAAAGTTTTTATAACTCATGTTTTTCATGAATATCACAAGCTTGGTTCTTAAAGGAAAAATTCATGTCTAGGTTTGAGAAATGCATTTAACTTGATTTTTAGCCTTGGGATTTGCTAAAACATGATTTAGTTGATAGATTCTTTAACCAATTTGTGCATTTATTTGAGGAATTTAAGAAATTGTGTTCATGACTCTAAGAGCTTTAAAATTAGCATTTTTGAGAATTTTCTTAAGATTGAAAGCATATAGTCTAGACAATTGGGTTTAATGAATTATTTTTGTTGGATTTAATTGCTTCTTTCTCATGGATCATATCTCATTTTGAATGCTTATGCTAGGACTGCATCGATGTGAGATTTGCTTTCTTGGAACTCACGGTTTCTTTGAGAAAATGTAGGGACAATGGGGAAATACAAGGCTGTACCAAATGAAGCTAAATCCAAGGCCAAGGAAGTGGTTTTTGCAACAAGCTTCAAGGCTAAGAAACCGGCTTTAGCAAAGGACTCGAAAGCGAAAGGAAAGCAAGTCGCTTTAGCACATCCCACGACCAAGAGAAGACAATAGAAATGGGCTAAGAAGAGGTTCGAGAGAGCTACACACCATTGGACCAAAACCTTGCACTACACGGCGGAGAGATGATAGTCCACATCGGGACACGCCATTCATTGGCTCATGAAGAGAAAGCGGCCAAGAGGAAGGCCGTGCGATCTCCATCTCCATGCTTGAGCAATCAATCATTCTCCATGGGGTCCTCTTCCCCATCTCAAAGTTTCTAAGGTAACACTCCAATCTTGTAAATAGTTTTTTTTTTCTTTTGAGTCTAGCATTTTATTTTTGTTTTTGGCCTTTTCCTTGAATTTATTTCACACCGGGACGGTGTGATTTATGTTTGGGGGAGGGACCGGTATCTAATCATATTTTTGTGTTCTTATTTTGATTTTTACATCTTGAGTCTTTTGCATTCATACATTCAGATAAGGCATAGAAAAACACACACAAAAAAAAAATCTTTTTTTTTTTGAAAATTTGAAACTCAAAAAGAAATCATTTAGCTGCACTTCATGGTTAAGATCGAGTCTAGTTAGCATATAGGTATTGCATTCATATGCATTGGGAGCAATGATGTATTTTCCTTGTAGAGTATCATTTTAAGAGCTTGGTTCAATGCCCACGTTGCTAGTTGTTTGATGCTTTTGATTTCGTGTTTGAAATCAAGGATGAACCATATCTTGATCTCATATTTCATTACTCGTTTCTTAGATAAAGCAAATTGTGAATTGATTCCAATCCTACTTAAGTGAGAACCATAATCTTGACAACTTAATTATCCATTTCACCACCCTTTCGTTAGCTCAAATAGATGTTCCTCATTATTGGAACGGTTAACTACACCTTTAACCTACGCTCCTTTCAAGCCAAATCTTTAGTGTGCGGATGTAAGACCTAATTTTTCGAGTAAGCTTGGCAAAAAGTGTTGAGTTTAGGGCGACAAGGATAAGTTTGCATGTAGATCTAGCCCAACATCAAGGGATAGACTAGGCTAGGCTAGATAGAAAGGGAAGTTTTGGGGTTTGGTACGAATGAAAGTTTATGATCAATGGGATTGTGATGGAAAAGAAAGGTGAATGAAAAAGGCAAAATGGGGATGCAATATTGTGAAGTGGTTGATGCAAAATTACATGGTTAGCTCTTAGCATTTAGATTTAGCCTCAAAAGGATCAATAAAAAAGAAAGAAGCCAAAAATTGGCTAAGGCATCAAGTGATGAGAAATGAGGCAAAGCAAAGAAAAGGAAAGAAAAGAAGAGCTAAGGAAACAATAAAGAGAAGCACCAAGCCACAAAATTCAATGAAGAAGGACACTACAAGAAAACAAGTTTTTTACTACTGCAAAAACAGTCAGAAATCAGTAGCAAAACACCCTGTTACGACTGATTTCCGACTGATTTCTGCTGTAGGTAAATGTCTCGTCGCAAATTAAATCAGTAAAAATTTTGCTACTGATTTACGACTGATTTACGATTGGTATTAGGCGGTCACTATTCAGTCGCTAATCAATAGCAAAATTTTACGACTGATTAGTAACTGAATAGTGACTTAATTTTGCTATTACAGCCGTAGTCGCTAATCAGTAGCAAAATTTTACGACTGATTAGTGACTGAATAGTGACTTAATTTTGCTACTACAGCCGTAGTCGGTAATCAGTCATTAAATTTAACTACTGAATTGTGACTGATTGCCTACTATTGCAGCTACTAATTTACGACTGATCTGAGCATCTGTTTTGCATTTTTTGGCATTGTTTACGACGGTTTTCCGACTATTTTACGACTGATTTGTGCTTGTTTTTACGACTGATTTGCTACTGAATACATACTACTAGATTTTTGATTTCTTGATTTGGTTTAGCTTTGTTTGATTTTGTTTATTGACTAATTGGTTTGTTAATTTTAATTTAAACATGACTCTAAACAAAAGTAAAGTAAAACAAATGAAGAACACAAATCCATACACCGAAAAACCGAAATTACAAAGTAACATAAGTTTCAAGTTCTAAAACAAAATGGAAAGGCAACTCCCATTTGCAAAACATAACATCAATTTAAAGTTTCAAGTGATATAAAGAAGGGAGAAAGAAGTTAGCTAAATCAGTGGAGAGGAGATGATGGACCATCATCATCAGTTTCTTGGGCAAGGAATGCGAGGAATCGGTTGTCGGTTTTCAAGAACTTGTTCACAATCGCAAGCTCGGCGGTCTGGGCCTTTTGAGAAGCTGCAAGTCGAGCATTCTCTGCTTCTTGCTGGGCGATATGAGCAGCTTTTTCCTCCAATTTCCTTTGAGCCGCTTCAAGCTGTTGTTGCATCTGCTAAAAAGAAGTAGAGGATTCCAGGTGTTTTCCCTTTCCCTTGAGCTGATTCTTGAGGCTTCCAATGCCAAACAGGGCTCCTCTATCGTTTGTGAACGTAGACTGCCAAAAAATAAAAGAAAGAAAATTAATACCAAACACTATATCATCAATCAAAATCCAAAACATAACAAATTAGTGAAGGAAGCACTTAACCTGAATAAAAACCTCGTTATCCTCTTCAATGGATAGCGCTGGATGACGGCCATCATAAATCTCTGTGGTCCCAGACTCGAGGTTAGACAACTTCTCTTGCTTTTTATGCATATAGAGCTCAGAAACTTGCTCTGCTTTTTTATCTGCAAAGGTCCCATCTTTCTTCGTATTAGCCCTGATGAAAACCTCACCAAAACTCACTGGTATGCCTAATTCCTCAACCTGATATGGAAAAATTATAACCAGTAAACCAACTCAGTCAACGAAAATGCAACAATCAATCAACAATCAATCAACACTCAATCAGATTTAAACTTGAATGCAACACTCAATTAGATTTAAACCAACTCAGTCAACTTGAAAAGCAATAACAAAATACCACCATTTATCAAAGATTGAAGCAAACTTATAGTTTCAAGTGACTTACCATTTCTTGTTCGATTTGTCGGTAAGACTTCTGTCTATAGAGGCGTGTTTGTGAGGTCCGAGACCTTTACGTTGAGACATCTGAGCTGATGAGGTCGTTGCACTCTTTGTTATTTGTTCACCAGTGCTTCAATGTGCTTTCATTTCTTCCCATATCTTATCAGTGATCCATCTAGGTTGGTCATCATTACTCCTTGCAGTGCTCACCATGTCTTTCAAGTGAAGTTGAAGTATGGCATCGAAA
The DNA here is from genome assembly GCA_030161315.1 of Eutrema japonicum. Lineage (NCBI taxonomy): Eukaryota > Viridiplantae > Streptophyta > Magnoliopsida > Brassicales > Brassicaceae > Eutrema > Eutrema japonicum. The sequence goes on along the minus strand of BSQW01000005.1, from coordinate 11,792,219 downwards.
TGCCCCTGAACCAAACCTGTTAAAGATGGATCCCATCTGTGTTTTTTCTACAAACAAAAGATAAAGATTGGTGTTAGTCTATGTAAAGCACATACACGTATTACACATAAGTTAGGTGTTACATGGGAGAGAATGTTACCGTGAATTCAACGAACCATCATTCTACTCTTTCCCTAGGTACACATGATAAACTGTAGTAAGGGCCATCAAACTTATTAGTGAAACACTTTGTAACCTGCCTGGTCAGTGAGAATCGATCAAAACCAAACCTACAAAACTAGAAAAAGCTTAAAATTATCTTTAATGAAAGTAAGAGTTAAGAGAGAAACTGTTAACAGAATGTAAAGAAACTCAAGAGAAAGTATGAAGACTTGTATTACGATAAACATTTCACAGAAAAATGTTAGCTAAGTTTTAAAGTTTCACTAAGCAAAACGTTTATGTCTTCACCTTGCCATCTATTTAGAGAGGGGAACCTTAAGATATCAAGCCAAAGGTTAGTTTAGTGAGTTACATTTATACTACATATACTATCAAACGTATAAGTCAGCGGTATTAAGTTAGTAAATATCTAGAGTATCATAATGTTTACGGAACATACACAAATTAAAATGAGTAAGCGGTATTAATGTTTTGATTTCTTTCTGTTGCGTGAATTCATGTCTCAACGCAATAAACAAAAGCACAAACAAAGAAAGCAAGAAATTACCATGTTGAATTAGGCTGGACGAGGTCGGGATCGAGGATGGTGATTTGCTTCGGCCTTGGCGCAAGTAGCAGCGAGTTCAGAGCCTCCATCTGGTCTTGGGAGAGATTAGGCTTTATCGGAGCTTCGACATCAGAGAAACCTCCATCTGCTTCTTCTACTGGGTTGTGGGAATTTTGGGCTTGAGAACTGTGATGAGATTTTTCTGCTAGATATGGAGGCGATTGAGATTGTTGAACTTGAGGCGCTGCAGATGGATGTTGTTGACTCGATTGAGCTGGGCGTTGCTGATCTTGAACCGTTGGAGCTACTCGATTCGCAGAATACATTTTGGTTAAGGTTGATTATGTCTCTAAGTGGGTTGAAGCTCTCAAGATTTTCAAGACGATCATTTTTCCACGGTTTGGAGTGGCTTGGGTGGTGATAAGTGATGGCGGTTCCCATTTCATCAACAAGGTATTTGAGAGCTTGCTAAAAAAGCATGGAGTCAAACACATGGTGGCCACGCCTTATCACCCCCAAACTAGTGGATAAGTTGAAGTATCTAACCACCAAATCAAGGCGATCCTAGAGAAGACCGTTGGGAGTTCAAGGAAAGATTGGGAAAAGAAGCTTGATGATGCTCTTTGGGCTTATAGGACGGCTTTCAAGACACCCATTGGAACTACCCCTTTCAATCTTCTATATGGGAAGTCTTGTCATCTACCGGTGGAGCTTGAGTACAAGGCGTTGTGGGCCGTAAAGCTTCTCAATTTTGATCACAAGATGGGCCGTAAAGCTTCATAGTTACATGTCTTTCTTCCCGCGCTGTGATTCTGGGTATGAAACAAATATCCTCTTGTATAGTAGATGGGCAAAGTTTTGGCCCTTTTCAGGGGTCCATGAATTATGTCGTGCACCCACGTTGGAAACGGAGTTGTGGCCTTCCAGTAAGTAACCTGCATATAAAAAATCAATATAAAATATATTGAAGTACCAATAGTCAAATATCAAAAAATTATAGACATACATATTCTTTGATCCATGAAGGATATTTTTCAGCTCTTTTTGCCAGGATTTCTTTCTCAGAGAGGTCCAAATATTGTGTACTAATATAATCTTCGAAGAAACTATGTAACACCATAAAAATATAAGAGAAATCGAGTATGAACTACAAAATTTTTTAAGTTAAAGCCATTCCAACTTATACCTCTCCAGTGGCTCGAAATAACCACAATTTCGCAAAACATATGCATGTGCGCATTGGTAGTCTTTATCTGGAAGCCAGATTTCTTGCATTTCGCCACTAGGTCGACCTACGTGAGTAGAAATATCGGGAACTCCATCGAAATGATATTCGGGGACTTCACCTTCAGCAAATTGCCTTGACCTGACCAAAATAGTGAAAATCATTTTATAAAAGCTACCAGGTGTATACCAAATGGCTTAGTGAACATGCAAATAGTTATAGCTTTTACCTTGATTTCGTTTGTATACTCGAGGGAAAATAGTGCTCTGTGAAATAAGATACCTCCTCCCTTAGATATGATTGTACAATCGATCCTGCTGCATATCTGTGGTTCTTTGCTTTTCCTTTCAACTTTTTGAAAAACCTTTCAAAAGGGTACATCCACCTGTATTGCACAGGGCCTCCTAATTCAACTTTGTAGGGGAGATGTATAGGTAGGTGCTCCATCACGTCGAAAAAGGATGGTGGAAAGATCTTTTCCAAATTGCATATGATTAAAACTATGTTTTGTTTAAGAAGTTGGACGCGACTTTTCTGCAAAGTTCTCAAACATAAGTCACGGAAAAATGCCCAACCCCTACGATACAAATTGAAACAGCAAATGGTTAATAGAAATTACCATAATCATATTTATGTGATTTATTTTCCTGAAATTATAAGTAATTAGTACCTGATAACGCAGTGTGGACGTTCCGGTCTAGTAGTTCTGCAAAGATAAATGGAAGTAGCCGCTCCATAAAAACAAGGCAGTCATGACTCTTCATCCCAGAAAACTTTTCATTTGCCAGATCAACACAACTAGCTAAGTCTGAAGCATAACCAACTGGGAATTTTTCCGAATTTTTCACACATTCCAATAAGCTTATTATGGCTTCATCTGTTAATGAGTATTCAGGATAAGGGGCTCTACCCTCATCATCAATATGTAAGTGTGGCCGAGAACATCATTCTTCTATATCCAATCTTGACGGGATGGTGTCTTTCGATTTACCCTTTACACGCATAAGAGTATTCATGATGTTGTCAAAACAATTATTTTATATATGCATCAGATCGAGATTATGTCGAAGAGTGAGCTCCCTCCAGGATGGCAATTCCCATAATACGCTTTCTTTGTGCCAGTTATGCTCTTTCCGAAAGCCATGTTTCTTCTTATCGTGACCGTTGCCACAACATCCTCTGTTTTCGGTGGCTTTACACGTTTCAACCGGTATAAATAAATTTGCTCACTGGTCAAAGACTCTGGTGGATAGTCTTTTTTAGCGTTTCTCTTCTTCAAAAAGTCTTTTGTTTTCTTCCTTAGAGGATGATCATGAGAAAGAAATCTTCGGTGACAATCGAACCAACACGTCTTTCTTCCATGCTTAAGATAAAAAGACTGTGTATCTTCCATGCAAATTGGACAAGACAATTTGCCATGGGTGGTCCATCCGGATAACTTGCCATACGCCGGAAAGTCGCTTATCGTCCACAACAACACTGCTCTTAGTTTAAAATTTTGATTCAACGAGACATCGTATGCATCGACTCCAGTAGAACACAGTTCTTTTAACTCATCAATGAGAGGTCGAAGGAAGATATCGAGACTAGCTCGAGGATGATTTGGCCCATAATTCATAATTGTTAGAAACAAGTACTCCGTATTCATGCACATACCAGGGGGTAAATTATATGGAGTCAAGATCACGGGCCACAATGAATGGCCAAATGGATTGAACCCATCTGTACACAATCCAAGATAAACGTTTTGGGGTTCTTCGGCAAACTGGGGATTTTGATCTTGAAAATATTTCCACTCCGCCCCATCACACGGATGACACATTTCTTCCTCATTTGCTTCGTGCTCGGCGTGCCATCTCATTGCCGCTGCAGTCTTCTCGCTCTGATACATTCTCTTTAATCTGCCAGCAATAGGCATATACCACATACGACTATATGGTACATTGGTCCTATGGTTTTGCTCGTTAGGCATCCATCTATTTGAATTACAAAACCGACACTCATCTAACCGATCATCATCTTTCCAGAAGATCAGATAATTGTTAATGCAAACATCAATTGCATGACATGGGAGCCCCAAATTGCGCATCAATTTGTATATCTCATAATGTGAATCGGGTGCCTGGTTTCCTTCTAGTAAATAATTTGTCAAGATTCCGCATACCGAATCCACTAACTTTTCACTCATATTATGATCTGCCTTATTTTGCATGATTCGAGCAACTAAGGATAACTGCGAGTGACCTTCACGACAACCATCGTATAATGGAGTATTCGCTCCATCTAACAAGTCGTAGAATTTTTTTGAATGATTACGTACCGGTTCTTCTACATTCTGACTAACATCCTGATGATTGTAGTTATCAAAACTCACGTTATCACGAAACGCATCATTCACCATATCCACGTATCTATCTTCTACTACATTACCCACATCTTCACTCCCACTTACATTTTTCCTATCAACATAACTCGTTCCTAAATCCATATCCAGTTCTTCACCATGCTTATACCATATATAATAATATGGCATGAATCCTCTACTATAAAAATGTCTCAAAACTCTTGTACCCGGGATAAATTTCTCATTCTCGCAAACAAGACAAGGGCAGTGAAACATACCGCGATTTCTCTGCGCTAGAGGCTGGCTATTTGCAAATGCCATGAATTGATCCACCCCCGCTATGAACTCTGCCGAGAGATTTTTCGTCGCTTCATCGAACCTATTATACATCCACTCCCGGAAATTACCATAATTGTAATTTCCCGACATTGTAAGTTGAGAAACCTTATTCTCTCTTGATTTGTGTTTATAAACTATTTCTTTGCTTTCTATTTCTACAATTGTGACAAGAAAATTCGAGTTTGGCAAATATATAGAAAATTTCCCGACTGATTCCCTACTGATTACCGACTGCAAATCAAATTAGGTACACCAACCACCAAATGAATTCCACGTGATTTACAACTACTGTTTGCTACTGATTTGGTGCTGATTTGCTAATGTTCTACGACCCACCGAATTCAGTAGGAAATTAGTCGCTAAAATTACTACTGATTCCCGACTGCAAACCAAATTAGGTACACCAACCACCAAATGAATTCCACGTGAATTATAACTAACTTTTTGCTACTGTTTTGCTATTGTTATACGACCCACCGAATTCAGTAGAAAATCAGTCGCTAAAATTACTACTGATTAGCTACTGCATGTTTCTGACTACAATTCAGTAACTAATCAGTCGTAAAACTTATACTAATTAACGACTGATATTTTAGTCACTAAATACCTACTGATGTCCGACTGTTTCAAAATAGTCGCAAATCAGTCAGAAATCAGTAGCAAAACAGTCGGTAAATTTACCGACTGCCTAATCAGTAGCAAAAACCATGTTTTGGTGTAGTGGGAGAAATCCCCCATGTGAGAAAAGATGAAGTGGAAGAAAGAAGAAAAAGGTGTGGGACATGAAGGCAAATAGGCCTTGTGAAGAAAGGGTAGCTTAGGTTTGGGACTTCATGGTTATAGAAGCTAGGGATAGAGACATCTTAGGCATTGGGTAGATGTGAATCTATCCTTGTATGCATAGGTTGCCTTTTACTCTTAGCATTTTGCTAAAGCTTACTCATTCATAGAGAGAGATCCCTTGCATTGGAGTAACCACATACATTTGAGATCATCTTAATCTCAAGACCTTTACCATAGCCAAATGAATTCACTTGTCTTGCATGATCATGATTCACTTGAAACAATTAAATGAATGTCAAAGGATTGGATGATAGGAATGCTTGTGTAGGTTGAGACTTGATTCTTGTAGGGATAGACATGGCTAGCTCTTTTTGAGTAGACTTGTTTGATCGCATCTTAGACCTAGCAACTTGGACATTGAGTTTGAATTCTTTTAGTGATACTTGTGAATTTGAGCTCCCACTTTCAACCCTCTCTCCCTTATACTTCTTGCTTGTTTGCTTGAGGGCAAGCAAAGGAATAAGTTTGGGGAGTTGATATTCTCATATTTTACTCTTGTTAGCATGCATTATACTTAGTGTTTTGAGTCACATTCATGCATAATCATAGTTTTCCTTAGTATTTTAGTCTTAATTAGAGTATAGGTTGTTTGCATTAGGTCCTAGTGAGTCTTGCACAAATTGGAGTGTTTTCTATGTACTTGGAGGAATTTTGGAGGTGATTGGAGAACATGAAATCGAGCACACTCGACCTTGAAGCAAGAGAAGAAGGCTAAGGGAAAAGAGCCATTTCTAGGCCACCGTACCGGCCAGCATATCGGCACTGTCCAGCCGGTATCGAGGCAGAAACCAATATCGGCCCAGCTCTCTTTCCCGTACCGGCCAAACCCCATCCGGCATTGATTATCTTCAAGACTTGTACCGATCAGCATCCAACCGGTATCGTCCAGTCGGCACGCGGACAAAGACTTGTGCCGACCCAAGCTCACCCGGCACTCACCTTCAAGCGTCCCGTGCCGGTCAACCTTCAAGCGGCATCCTTTGATCGATATTTTGACAGAGACTTGTGCTGGCCCAGCGTACCGGCCAACAGCTGGTCGGTACAGACCACCAAGACCAGTTTCGGCCGAGTCAACACCTGGTTTGTCCCGGGTTGACCCGGTCCGACCAGCTTTCATTATATAATCTAAACCTAATTTATTTGCAATCTATCTTTTTCTTAAGCAAAAACACATCACTTTTAGGGTTCTAAGTGATTATAAGAAGATTCTTTTGGATTTATGCAATTTAAGCTTTGTTTCTCTTAATCTCTATCATCTACCTCTTCTTTCTTAACCATTTAATCATCTAATCATGGGATTTAACATGTTATTCATGGGATTTGTTGGGTTCTTAATGGTTTGTGAGTAGTCTTTTAGGATCAAGGGATGAGGTTGATTTAAGGTGATCCAATGGTTAATTTATGATGCGTAGGATTAGATTTATTGTTTTACCTTCTTGCTAAGTGATCTTATTAATGCTAGATTGAGCTTGAGAGAGTCAATCTAGATCTTAGGAAATTTCACACCCACAAGGTGTTTGATGAAATTCCCCAGAGAGCTTAGTAAGAGATAACCATGCTTAACCTATGAGAGTAGTTGTTTAAGGTGTTTATTAGTTGATTTGAATATTGACTTTAATGCTTGTTAATCATCTAATCACAAATGAGAGTTTGTTCTTGATATGGTGATTAGCAAAATGATTAGTGCCTTGAGAGATGATTAGTCATAATTAGTGGTCATAACCTAAGGATTAGCATTGCATATGTATTTGAGCATCATTAATTAGCTATAAGGTCACTCTAAAACCATAACCTCATCCTTGAATTCGCTTTTAATTTGCATTCAATCTCGTTTAGTATTGTTAGCACTTGTTTGTTTTCTTTTGAATTGGATTTGCTTATTGAATTGCACATAAAACAACCTTGTTTAGCTTGCATTAGGAAGTTCTATGAATTCTTAGTGCTTTGAATCAAAGCCCATTTGGATTGATTCTTAAGTCCTATAATGATATGAGTAGACTTGAGTAATTGATACCGAAAATTTCTACTATCAATCCTCCGTCAGCCCGTCTAGCACCATCCCTTGCCTCTCTCTCTCTCTTGTCATGGGCAGCAGTCTTCTTCACCAGTGTTGTCCTCAGATCCTCCGATGACGAAGAGCCCGAACTGATTGAAGCGCCGCTAAGGAGAGCTCGAGCCTTTTCTATCTGACGTAGGGAGAAGTGATTCTTCCAATGAACCTTTCATTCTTTTTACGCGTTGAATACCTCGGTCAGATCGCTTGGGATCGGAGGAAGAAAATCACGATCTACAAAAAAAAAAGGCCAGAGATCAAAACTGAATAAAATACCGAGCCAAAATCTATGGATCGGTTACCAAGTCGTCCCCAGTTCGTCTTGACCAAGCCAAGGCAGCTGCTGTAGACGGAAGCATGAGAAATACGAACAAAGAAGAAATGATCCTCCCAATAACTATCCTTGTTCAGAAATCCCGTGATGATTCTTTTATCCCTTTTGTTACCAATGTAAAATTTGGCGGACTTGCGAACCCTTCGGGTGTCCAACAGATTCCGAAGATGGTCAACGGTGACTTCGACATCACACTCGTAACTACGAACTAAGATTCCTATGAGGTGACGAAGCCCCTGAGTCTTAACCTGAGCTAGAGCAAGTTCATGCCTCCATAAATAAAGAAGGATCACTTCGGGAATCGGAAACCACATGAAACTTAAATTGAAAAAGGCTTCAAAAATGGTGAAACAGTCTGGAGAAGGATTGTCAGCTCGATCAGCCGGTTCGAGGACCACGAACTCAACATCCTCGGAGATATTGAACGACACCCGCAACTTGTCCAAAGAGGTCTTGGTGGAAAGCGAGGAGCGTAGAAGATCGGCACGCTTTTTTCTTCGGTTTTCTCGTAGATTTCCGCTTCGACCGAACCGGCCGACACATGTCCACTAGATGATATATCTCAGCCCTCGCCTCGTTAGGATCCCAAAAGAAATCTTCACCTCTCCCGTAGCCGCCTCGGTTTAAAGCACTACGATGGAAGATGGAACCAATCCTTCAAAAGGATCCGCGTCAGAAGGTTGTTTTACTATGACTCCTAGAACCTCGGAAAAAGAAGATTCACCTTGGAGGAACTATTAACCCCGGACGATCCATCAACCTCATCGTCGGTTTCCATGGCTGAAAGAGAGCAGGAATCTTGCATCCCTTCTACCTCGGTCGATCTATTCACCTCGATGTCCGATGCGGAATTGCGGTCAAGCGGAGGACGATTAGTCGAACCAACCGAGCCGTTCAAAACATCATGGTCTGACATATCGCCTCGGCATTAATAAATTAACAGAAAAAGAAAGGAGAGAGAAGAGAGCCTGTATTTCAGAAGTTTTGGAAAGAGTGATGAGGAGAAGTGCAAAGAAAACTCGTCCCTTATAAAGCCTATCGGCGCATGGATGCACGTGACCTCGGGAACTAACAGAAAATGCCCACGATTCTCGAAATATTTAAAGCAAGGTGCGTGAGCACGAGTGAATGCCCCAACGATCACAAAAAATCTCCACCCCGAGGCGTATCAAACTTGTTCCAAGAAGTATGCTTTGTCATTGAGAATATTTTAGTAATCAAAGCTAGGCATCATTACAATATGGCAGTTAATCTCGATCTCGATAACTCATACCTCGTCACAGTCATTCTTGAATCTGACGAGCTGGGGGGCAAATTGTTTGGGTCGGTTTCCACCCACTCGAGATTAACGACAGCAAACAGACGAAGACACATAGACGAGGAGGTAGGAACCTCCCGAGCCGCAGCTGGACGACCTCGCATGATCCACCCCAAAGGACTCGCCTCGGCGAACCCGTCTTGAGAAGAACAAAGCCAAACCGAGGCCCAAGCGATATTATCTCTCAATCAAACCGAGATCGAACCGAAATAGACCAATTCATCCCACCTCGAAGCAGAAGTCGAACCGAGCCCATTAGATTACAAACGGGCCGATACAAGTGTTCTATGGGTCAAAACGAAGTCCGTCCACCAATTCTCATGGGCCGAACTAAAAGCCCAAATCATCCAATACCCTAGTGATACACTCAGATTGTTCTCCGAAATTTCATGTTTTAAATTTATAAACCCAAATGTTCTGCATGTGCACAAACGTGCGTTGTAGTGCTTTAGGTATCGATCCACAGGGAGAGAGAGCTGCTCTGTGAGACCTTAGACAGAGAATAGCAAGGAAGTTTAAGACGAGAATAAGTTTTATAAGGATTTTTGTCACGAAAATGTAAAGAGCGTAAAAACAGAAAATTTCTTGTAAAGAGAAGATGAAAATCGATGTCTTGAAAATAAGATGGGAAAAACGATTTATAAACTATGATAAAACGGTGTTGGGTCGACATGAATATCTTAGGGTATGCTCGATTCAATCACGATCCCTAAGCTCTTAGTAACTGTTTCTAGATTTCAACTCCACGAACTGAACAAAATAAACGGCGTAGCCTACTTTCGTACATCCTACGCACCAAAAATCTATACACTCGACCATTAGCTTTCGTCTCTGGCCATGCGGAAAATTGTGTTGTTAGCACTGATTCTTCTTAATTCGCGGTACTCCGTAAGTATACTTTCGAAATGTTACGACGCACACACTCTTATGAATAATGATTCGGATGTTTTTAGATCTAACACGTTTAGTGGTACTTAACACCTATGAATCACCTCTAGTTCATGACGCTAGATTTAGCATTAACAACTATCCATAAGAAAAAAGCTCTAGATATTGATACTAGGACTTTTCGGTCTCAAAGAGGTATTAATAACTCTAGATACGAGTAGTATAAGAGGTTATCAATCTGTATTAGGAGATGACTCTAAACATTAAGAATGCAAGGAACCTATGTAAGTTAAGCTAATTAAAAGGGGTTTTGTGATTAAGTATCCAAATTAAAACTAGTAAAGCAACTTAAACAAGATGTAAATCAATAAGCTAAAGCGGATTCAAAGTTGGGATTATGGATATAAGATGACCCAAGTTCAATTCATGATGTTCATTTACTCAAACAAGCTAATCCCTAGGCATAAAACCCTTAACTTGACTAATTCTCTTTCAAGCAATTAATCACTATGCTAATCACCTAATCCATTAACAAACTCTCATTTGTGGATCATTGATTAGCAAGCATTAAGTCAACTATTATCATAGGATAGGAGTATAAATCTCTTGTTTAGTTCATCAAGATATTTCATCAAACACTTGGTGTACATGAAATGCCTTATGATCTAAACCTACCTTTTCAAGCTAGATTTAGCCTTAAGAACACTAAACAAGAAAGGATATAAGAATATCTAACCCTAAACACCATGAATCTAGCCTTGGATCACCCTAATCTACCCCATCTCTAAACCCTAAAAGACTACTCAAGACCCATTAGGAACCAACCAACATCGATGATGATTGGGGTTGAATCCATGGATGAATGTTGAATAATCAAGAAAGAAGATAGATATATGCAAGGAATTGATGGAGATAAACACTAGATTGCATAAAACCAATAGATCCTCTTACAAATCTTAAGCTCTCTCTCAAAGGTAAGGTTTTGACTTAAGAAAAAGTATAGTGAATAAAATTAGGTTTTAGAGTATTTAAAATAAAAAGTGGGCGATCGGGTCAACCCGGAACAAACCGGATATTGACCCGGTCAAGTCTTGGGTCACACTTTCCATACCGGCCAAAATGGGTCCGGTATATTGGGCCGGTATGGAGAGTAATGTCGTGAGAAGGGGATGCCGGCCGGATTGAAGTCGGGATGCAATGCCGGTAAAGTTCATGGTCCCGTGAAGATCGGACACCGGGCCGGTACGTGTGCTACCTCTTTAGGTGGTGTAGGGGTCCTCGATGTAAAGTTCCATGCCGGGACGTTTGGAACCGGTACATGCGTCCGGCAAATCCCCTGCTCGAGTCTTCACGCTGTACCGGACGTGGGAAGTGTGCTGCGCCGGGCCAGTGCGAATGTCTTATGCGCGCCGGGCCATTCGAAGCCGGTACGTTCAACCGGTAAATCCCCTGCCTCGGCTAAAGTCAGGTACCGGCCAAGAGGTTTTCTTCATGCCGGGCCGGTGTGAGAGAAATCATCGAGGGGGAAGTTTCTCGGCGCAGGGGGAGATGGGGCCGGTATGCACAGCCGGCGTAGGATCTTTCCAAGCTTTTATGCTTCTAAACGTTGCCTCAAGATCCCGAGCTAAGTGCGAACTCCTCCAAAGTGTCCGAAAGCCTCCAAAGTACCTAGAAAGGATTCCAAAACATGCAAGACTCTCTAGGACATAGCATGAGAGCTCTAAACTCTAAATGGGACAAAACCAATAAGAAATGTTATGAAACTATATGTGTATGAGATAAAATCTAAGCTAAATGAATGCATAAAAGAGACAAAATATGGGAATATCAACTCCCCCAAACTTACTCGTGTGCTTGCCCTCAAGCAAACAAATAAGAAAAAATAGGGAGAGAGATTTGAAGTTGGGAACTCAAATCCACAAGTAGCACAAAAAGATATCAAGTTCAACGTCTAAGTAACGTAGTTCTAAAATGCACAAGTGAGTCTACTCCAAAGGAGTTAGCCACTCCTATTTCACCATGTATCAAATCCAAACCCCATTCTACAAAAGCAATCATATTCTCCAACCCCTTAACATTCATTAGTGGTGTAACCATGAATCATGTTTATGCAAGGTCAAATCAAATTCGTTTGCCTAAGGGTTCGGTTATGAGATGAAGGTGATCTCAATATCATACATGGGTAATCAAGTACAAGGATCTCTCATGGAATGAACAAACTTTAGCAAAATGCTAAAGGTAAAAGGCAACCTATGCATACAAGGGAGAATTCACATCTACCCAAATACCTAGAATGTCTCTAACCTAAAGCCTTCTAACCCGTTGTGTCCATATCCTAAGCTACCCTTTTCATCTCAAGGCATTTTGCCTTCTCAAACCCACACATGCTTCTTGTGTTTTCGCTTCACCTTCTTCTCATATTGGGGATCGACTTCTTCTTCCTTGATGTCATGGTTTGGTGGTTTCTTGTTTTGACTTAGCTCTTCGTTTCTTCATTTTTGTTCACGCCTCTTCTCATCTTCGATGCTTGGCCTTTTCGGCTTTATTCTTTTTCCTTAGGCTTTCTTATTCTTGGAGCTACTCTTATTACTTTCTTTTTGCACCAACCAATCTATATAAATTCGATCCCCTTTTCCTTTCTCCTTTTTCATATTTTCCAATCCACATTACCATTCCACACATCCGATCACCAAGTTTCAAAACCGTTTCCCCCAAACTTGAACCAGTACCCGTCACCTTAACTAGCCTATTCCTAGATTAACTCTGTGATGATGGAGCTAAGTCTACATGAGAATTCCCTCTTGTCGCCCTAAACCTAACACGTTTTGCCAAGTTTGTTCGAAAGAAAGGCCTCACAATTCACACGCTAATAACAATGGCTAGAAAGAAGGTTGAGGTTAAGGTAGGGGAAACCATTCCAATGATGGGATATGGCTACTTGGATAAACAAGAATGGTAAAAAGGGAAAAGATTATCCAAATATGTATATGTGATCCACGAATTCATTAAAAAAAAATGTATAAACACAATATTTATAAATCAAGATTGGGGTTATCAGTTAAATGGGGTTGGATGCAACTCAAGCATGTTTCAATCAAGGCAAGTATGATGATACATGAGAACTAAGAATGGTGCATCTTTACTTTCATGCTTACTTAAATGCATCAAACAACTACGAACGAGGGAATTGAATTAATTTCTTACAGTGCTACTTTACAAGGAAAATTCATCATTGTTCCCATGCATATGCAATGAATCCTAAGTATGCAATCCTAGACTCAATGTACAAATGCAAATGCATCCTAAATGACAACCTAAATGACTTCATTTTGTGTTTCAATTTTCAATTTTTTTAAAAAATTTTGTTTGTTTTTCTATGCCTTAAATGAATGCATGAGACTCAAAATGAAAAACTCAAAATAAGACAAAACAAATGACATTAGATACTGGTCTCTCCCCCAAACTTAAATCACACCGTCTCGGTGTGAAATAAATCAAAGGAAGAGACCCAATAATAAAATAAAATTCTAGACTCAAGCGAAAGAAAAAATATTTACAAGGTTTTGGAGTGATACCTCAAAAGCTTTCGGATGGGGAAGAAGACCCCATCGAGTATGAAGGATTGCTAGAGCATGGGGACGGTGTCTTCATCACCTTCCTCTTGGCCGCTTTCACCTCGTAGGAGGATGGAACGTACTCGTCATCGTGCATCACCAACTCTCCTCCATGTAGTGGAAGACGTTGGTCCAATGGTGTAGAACATTCTCCAATCTCCTCTTGCTCCACCGTGCTCGGCTCTCCTTGGCTGCAAGAGGAGCTAGGGTCTCTTTTCTTTCCCGTGAGCTCTCTAACCGTGCCTTCAAATCCTTGACCGCCTTTACCAACTTCCGGATTGTCTTATCTTGCCACTTGCACCAACGTTGAAGTAACCTCGTTTGGTGGTGTGCATGTCTAGTGGCAACCTCCGGCATCCTCCCATCATAAGGATCAAAGCAATACCTCTCACTTCTGTACTTGGGCCGAGTGGGAATCGAGTGTGATTCTTCTTCTTCATCCTCATGGCCATTGGGTGATTCTACATCTTCTCTCGGTATTTTATTCCCCTTCCTTTTTTTGAAAGCGAATCACCTCTAGTGGTGGGTCTGTGGCCGGGTTGTAGAAGTGATCATTGGTGGAATAGAATCTGATTTCTATCCTCCCGCGGAGTGTGGTGAGAGGAGCGTTAGACAAAAGGACCTTGACTGTGTTGGTCTCGGTGAGCTTTACATTGTAGGTGAAAGTCTTGCCTATCTTCCATTCGAAGAACTTGGTCCTTGAGAGATAGGCCTCATCCATAAACTCCACGTTCTTAGTATCCTCCACCAACTTAATCCCTTTAGCCTTGAGGATTGAAGTTACTAAACCGCCTATGAAGATTTTAGGCTCCTTGCTCTTTGTAGTGAGAGCCCAATCTTTGTACCCAAGTAAGTGGTTCACTAGAATGGCGGCAAGGCACGGGCGTTTACTCTCTCCAATGAAAAGCCGCTTGTCTTGAGGTGTGTTGAGAAACGGTATCAAACCTAAAGCAAGCAACTCCATATCTTCTTCTGAAACTGTTCCAAACTCTTTCTTGGCAAAGAATGTGTGAGTAAGGATCTTGTGGGCATAACGAATGGCGGGGTGGCGGATGCATGTGCCTTTGATAGACCCGGGATTATATTTTCTCATACCAATGACTTTCCACAAGTTAGTCAAGTCGTTCTTCCCATATAGAAACTTGAGGCCTCTCTTGGTTCCTTCTTCTTTGAACCCAAACACTTGGCTTAGCTCATGGAATGTCATCTTGTATGCTTCGCTACCCACCTTAAACTCAATGAAACCGTGGCCATCACCCTCATTGGCATCTTTATCCCCTCGTTCATAGAACATTGCTTCCAATGATGGAAGGAATTGGCAAGCTTGGTCTTTATGAGAGGGATTATCCAGATCAAATATTCCACCAAAACTCATGTTGGTAAAAATCGATTTCACATCTTCAAGGATCCCCATCTTCTCAAGCACAACCTTGTCCGGGAATTTTGTCTCCTCGAATTTCACCAACTTGAGCTTCTTGGCATACTCACTATAGGTAGGGACTCTTGGCTTGGGCTTGGGGACCTTTTTCTTCTTTTTCACTTGCACCACGTCTTCCCCATTGTCTCCCTCGTCATTAGCAAGTGCCTTCTTTTCCCTCTTTTCGGTGCCTTTAGTGCTTTCCGCTAATGCTAACTCTCTCTTTCGAGTTGGTGGACCGGAAAATTTGATTGGTACGCTTGTTATCGTCATGGTACCTACATCGTCTCAAAGAATGTATAAGTTCCAAGAAACCAAGATACAACCTTTTTCATTACCAAGAAAAGGCAAACATGAGACACATAGGGTAGTGCTCAATTTGCACAAAGACAATCAATTTCTTATTGGCAAAATTGAGTATGCCAATCAAATGCTCAAAGAACTCATTCAAATTTCCAAGGTTGCAACTTTAAGCACAATACACCAAAATCGATTTTCTTGGTTCAAAAATCCAAAATTTCTCAAGTGCACCAAAAACTAGCATAATAACTACCAAGCCTAGCCATTTCGAACCTAATCCCAAGGTTTTTATTCAAGTGTAAGCAATACCCAAACAAATCCATGAATTTTTTCACTTATGAGCAAGTTCTTGATTTTTAATAAAAAAATATAAGTAAAATACCTTGGCATGGAAGATTTAAATTGGAAAACCGTGGATATATCCAGAAAGAGGATGAAAAATCCAGAATTTAGCAGCTTGAATCACGATTTTTGGGTGAGAAATGAAAGAGTTATGATTGGATGAAGCTTGAGAGGAGAAAGAATGCTATTTCGCGATTCAAGAGGAGGAAGAAGACTTACCTGGCCGGTCCATTGGATAATAGATCTAAACCATGGACCGTTGGACAAAGGCTCGGACCGATGGTCAATAGCAATCCTGAGGGAAATGGATCTTTTGCACCGGGCCGGTATCAGGGAAAAATTTCTTCCCGGGGGAAATGATCTTTTGCACCGGGCCGGTATCGAAGGAAAAATTTATTCTCGGGGGAAATGGATCCGGTACACCAAGCCGGTAAATCTCATGTCCTTGCAAAAAATATGCATCGGGCCATATCCCTCATCTTGCACCGGGCCGGTATCATCTCCCTCAGCTAACTTGTTTCGATGTGCAAAGGAAATGTTTTTACACCGGGCTGATTACAACCGGTGTATGGGGCCGGGAAACTCCCTGTCCTCGGTGCATTTCAACACCGGCCACATCAATCTTTTGCACCGGGTCGGTATCTATTCCCTCGGCTAACGTTTCCCCTCGGCTACCGTTTTCCCTCGGCTACCGTTTTCCCTCGGACACCAACCCAATTCACACACTTTTTGGTATTGTTTTCTCTCCCCCAGACTTGTTTCTCATTATGTTCTTTCTATCTTTTTAGATCTGCATATACACAATAAGGTCCAAAACGCGAGTATTGATGGTGTTTGCCACCTAATCCCCGGTTCTTCCCTCTCTATGTATCAAAGGCATAGACAAATAGTGATATCACGGAAAATTTTCCTAACCTCGCTTTCAACCTTTGTGTGATCATTCCTTCACAGGTAGAATAATGGGATCGCTGGAAATTTTTCTAGCCCTATACTCAGAAGAAAGTCATTTCATCTTTTATGCTCTTATTTATCAACTTATAACAGGGGAGAGAGATACCATTACTTTAAACACATGGGTTCCTTTGTCAGATATGAATGATGAATCAAGTTCTATGAACACTAACCACATTGATGAAGTGCAGAAATTTGGCTCAGGCTTTAGAAGAACTCTGCTGGAGACATGGGTGTTTTCTAGTCAACTGGTCAGTCTTTGGATTTTTCATTAGTCGATCTAGAACTGATCCTGTAACACTGGCGGTCACTCAAAATTAAAATCAGAACAATAGATTCAAGCACATGATAATAATCTCCTACAAATTTTTGACTCAATAAAACGACAGTTTTTTTTAATTATTTTATTTTATGACTCTAAGAAAAACAAAAACGCTGTCAGCAACTACCTCCCCCAGACTTAAACAACACTGTCCCCAGTGTTATCTAGTCTAAAGTCTGTGAAAGAAAATAAAACAGCTGAGTGAAGACGTGAAAATCAGAGAACTTACATGTGCATTGGGTATCGACCGATACCATTAATGGTGTCGATCGATACAAGGACCATTGGTCGATGCAACGTCTGTTTCTCCTGGTGTCGATCGATAACCAGTGATGGTATTGGTCGA
Source organism: Eutrema japonicum (assembly GCA_030161315.1). Classification (NCBI taxonomy): domain Eukaryota; kingdom Viridiplantae; phylum Streptophyta; class Magnoliopsida; order Brassicales; family Brassicaceae; genus Eutrema; species Eutrema japonicum. Next base: position 11,774,874 of record BSQW01000005.1, on the reverse strand, counting down.
CACAAACCTTTTTCATCTGATTTACACGTAAACACAAGACACAAAAACAAAAAATACTAAAATAAAAGATGTATATACAGACTCACTAGTGGGTTGCCTCCCACCAAGCGCTCGTTTAACGTCATTAGCTTGACTGTACCGCCATTCAGGCTGTGGGTGCATCATCTAGAGGCCTTATCTGCCCTGTTGGAATCTCGGCTTTCGCCCAATAGTGTTTCACCCTCTGTCCAATGACAGTAAATTCCTCGCCTGTAGGACTAATCAGCACAACGGCACCATGTGGTCTGACCTCCTTGATTGTGAAGGGACCTGACCAACGAGAACGCAGTTTACCAGGAAACAATTGCAAACAAGAGTTATACAGAAGTACATGGTCGTTCAGCTCGAAACGTCTAGAGATGATCTTTTTATCATGATAGGACTTAGTTCTCTCCTTGTACAGCTTCGAGTTCTCGTAGGCGTGGTGCCTAATCTCATCCAACTCGTTTAGCTGAATTAATCTCCTCTCAGCAGCAGGCTTGATGTCGAAGTTCAGCAACTTTGTCGCCCATGCTGCTTTGTGCTCGATCTCCACTGGGAGGTGACATGCTTTCCCATACAGCAAGTGAAACGGTGTAGTACCCAACGGTGTTTTGAAAGCAGTTCTGTAAGCCCATAGCGCGTCATCCAACTTCGTAGACCAATCCTTCCTAGAAGTACCCACTGTCTTCTCCAAAATCTCCTTGATTTGCCTGTTGGAAACCTCTACTTGCCCACTATTTTGAGGGTGATATGGAGTAGCCACACGATGATTGACACCATGCTTATTCAGCAACTTCTCAAAAACTTTGTTAATAAAGTGGCTGCCACCATCACTTATAACAATACGCAGCACTCCAATTCGTGGGAAAATGATGGTATTAAACAGCTTAAGAACCACCGCAGAGTCATTGGTTGGACTAGCAATCGCTTCCACCCATTTGGACACATAGTCCACAGCAACCAGGATGTATCTGTTCTTGTGTGACGAGGGAAAGGGACCCATAAAGTCGATGCCCCAGCAATCGAAAACTTCAACCTCAAGGATAAAATTATGTGGCATCTCATGCCTCTTGTTGATCTTCCCTCTCCTCTGACAGACATCACACTGTGAGATATAGGCATGCGGATCTCTGAACATAGTAGGCCACCAGAAACCCGCTTGAAGAACTTTGGTCACTGTCTTGAAAGTAGCAAAGTGTCCAGCATACTCAGACCCATGACAATGAAAAAGAATCGCAGGCACCTCAGACTCTGCAACACATCTTCTGTAGATACCATCTGAGCAGTGATTGTACAGGTAAGGCTCATCCCAGAAGAATCTCCTCATCTCGCGCATAAACTTCTTCCTCGCATACTTTGTGGGATGCTTTGGCTCAGTCTCTACAGTAAGGTAGTTAGCAATGTCAGCGTACCATGGTCGTGCAGGACTAGATACAGTAGCTAGATAGGCGTCATAAGAGTCGAAGTGCTCTGTAGGCAAAACAGGTCCAAACCGTGTTGGGTATCGACCGATACAAAGTGAGTATCGATCGATACTGAAGGTCTGCACTCGCGAAAAGTGAAGATTTTCGGAACAAACATCATGAACCTTAGCTTCAATGAAGTAGATACCCGCTCCTCTGGCAAAAAATCATCAATAGGTACGACTTCATCGACAGGTGGTCAGCAACGCCATTCTCAACTCCGTTCTTGTCCTTGATCTCGATATCGAACCCTTGGAGCAAAAGTACCAATCGGCAAAAACGAGGCTTGAGGTCTTTGTTCTTCAGCAGGTATTTGAGGCTTATGGTCTTTGTGAACAATAACCTTGATCCCAATCAAGTAGGACCAAAATTTGTCAAAAGAGAAAACAACTGCAAGTAACTCCTTTTTGTTGGTGCTGTAATTCTGCTGGGCATCATCCAACGTCTTCTGGCATAATAAATAGCATGGAGCTTCATGTCTTTCCTCTGACCCAACACAGCTCCAACAGCAAAGTCACTTGCATCGCACATAACCTCAAAAGGTAAACTCCAATCAGGTGGTTGGACATTAGGAGCACTCACCAATGCCTTCTTAATCTCCTCGAAGGCTACAAGGCAATCAGATGTGAAATCAAATTTGACTTCCTTACATAACAGGGCTGTGAGTGGGCGTGCAAGCTTAGAGAAATCTTTGATGAACCTCCTGTAAAACTCAGCATGACCAAGGAAGCTTCGAATATCAAATACATATCGTGGAGGTTGCAGGCTTGTCATGACCTGAATCTTATCTTTGTCAACTTCGATCCCTGCCTTAGAAACCTTGTGCCCAAGAACAATGCCATCTTGTACCATGAAGTGGCACTTCTCCCAATTAAGAACCAAGTGCTTCTGCGCGCATCGTTGAAGTACCTTGCACAAGTTATCCAGACAATCCTTGAATGACGATCCATACACTGAAAAGTCATCCATGAGCACCTCCATAAACTCCTCAATCATGTCTGTGAAAATCGACATCATGCATCTCTGAAAGATCGCTGGAGCGTTACATAATCCAAATGGCATTCTTCTGTAGGCGAATGTGCCATAAGGACATGTAAAAGTTGTCTTTCCCTGGCCCTCTGGATGTATAGGAATATGGAAAAAGCCTGAGTACTCATCGAGAAAACAGTAGTATGGGTGACTCGCTAACCTCTCCAGCATCTGGTCGATGAATGGCAATGGGAAGTGATCCTTCCTTGTAGCCGCATTCAGCTTCTTGTAGTCAATACACATCCTGTGACTAGTGATTGCCCTTGTAGGGATCAGCTCATCCTTCTCGTTCTTCACCACAGTTATACCTCTTTTCTTAGGCACAACGTGAACTGGACTAACCCAAGAACTATCTTAGATGGCATAGATAATCCCTGTTTCCAACAGCTTCATCACTTCCTTCCTGACCACTTCCTTCAGGTTCGGATTCAGCCTCCTCTGGCACTCAATCGAAGACTTTGACTCATCCTCCAGGTGAGTCCGATGCATGCACAAGTCTGGTGCTATACCTGAAATATCATCAAGAGAATAGCCAAGAGCTTTGCGATACTTGCGCAGCTTGCTCAGCAGTAAGGTAATCTATGCGTTGTTCAAAGAAGCATTAACAATCACATGGTATGTTGAATTAGGACCAATAAAAATATACCTCAATGCGGCTGGGAGTGGCTTGAGTTCCACCTTAGGAGAATTTTCCTCGCTCCAATCTCCAAGCCCAGCAGCTTGCTTAGAACTTTCGGCCAACTCTCCTTCTAGTCGCAGGGTATCGACCGATACTAGGGGAGTATCGATCGATACTGGCGATGCTGAATCGAGCATCTTCGAGTATCCAGCAGTATCATCGCACAAATGGACCTCTGAAGTGGCTGAACATACCAATGCTCTCTCCAGTGGATCCTCATGGTGCATCTCCAAGAAGTACTCCTCTGCTATGTCACTGAAGGTGTCCACATAGAACGTCTGCCCATCGATGGTTGGTCTCTTCATCATCTTTTCCATGTTAAAGGACATCACCAAATCACCGATGTTGAGAGCTATCTGCCCATTCTTGCAATCAATCAAGGCTCCGGCAGTTGCAAGGAATGGTCTGCCCAGGATAAGAGGATCCTTAGGCTCAGCATCGTACTTCAAGACGATGAAATCTGTTGGGATCAAGCAATTCCCAATCTTGATTGGGACATCTTCGAGTAATCCCTCTGGAAGTCGCACTGAGCGATCAGCAAGTACCAGCGAAATCCTTGTAGATTGGAAATCTGTCATCCCCACTCGCTTATCAACTAAGTGTGGCATGAGGTTCACACTCGACCCAATATCGCAGAGAGAACGCTTGAATGTCTCTGTGAAGATAGTGCAATCCAAAACAAAACTTCCTGGGTCTGGTAGCCTTTTGAGAATTTTGTTGAGTAGAATCGCACTGCACTCAGCTGTAATGATCATGACACCTTCCTCAAGGTTCACATTGCTAGATACCATCTTCTTCACATATCTCATGAAAGCTGGAGAAGTCTTAATAGCATCAACAAAAGGAAGCTCCACAACCAACTTATCCAACATAGTTTTGCATCTAGCGTTCTCCCATTCCTTCGTTGTCATCTTAGGAGGCATCAGATAAGGTATTTTGGGGTTTGTACACCCTCTCCTTGACAATATCTGGTTCCTTCTCGACCTGCGCCTCAATATCGACCGACACAGAAGGAGTATCGATCGATACATGTGATTTTGGATCCCCTCGTGCAGGTGTCTGGAGTGGTATCGATCGACACTGGGTGGTATCGATCGACACTGGGTGGTATCGATCGATACACCGAGATTTTCAGAATCCCAGTCCTCATCTTTAGCAAGAACGACGAAAGTCTCTGTAATTGGGCTGTTCTTCACTCATGTAATCACCTCTTTTCCACTCCTCAAGGTGATGGCATTGATGTGTGCTCTTGGATTCTCAGTTTTCCTTGGAAGAAAACCTTCCTGTCTCTTCACAGCTGCTGCAGTCTGAGCAACCTGAGTTTCCAGTTTCTTATGAGAGACATTGAGAGCGTCAATTTTGCCATTCAGATCAGTGTACATAGAGTCCATCTTCCCATTGAAATCCACTTGCAGCTTTTGCTGTCCCTGAAGAATTTGTTCAAACATGGATTTCATCTTACTCTCTGTGGATTTTGGAGAGATGGGTTGGTACGAAGAGTTCCCATAATTGCGAGTGAAATCGCTGTTCTAGAGTGGTTTCTGAGCAAATTGTTTTCCTCCAAAGCCAGATTGGTTTCCCTCAAACTTGTACCCACCTTGCTGAGTGTTGTTGTTGAAGTTTCGGTTGTTGTTGTACCCAAATCGCTGACCCTGAAAACCAGAACCACCAACGTAGTTAACATCCTTCTCTTCATCTTCATCAATATTATCGACTCCATCAGCAAAGTGTACAGTCTTCTTCGACTTCCCGATCAGAAGATTGTGCATAGAATCCAGCTTGGCCTGAACTACAACAATCTGCGATCCAGCCATGTTCCCATTCTGTCTCTTTCGCTCAAAGTCTGCATTTTTGGTGCTATTGCTAGACGCCAAATTCTCAATAAGCACTTAAGCATCATATGGATACCTGCTTTTTGAAATTCCCATTGCTCGAAGCATCCAAAGCCATCTGATACCTCCAATCAATCTATCTGAAGAAGAAACCCATCAGCTGAACATTAGAGTACCCGTGATGTGGACAATCTCTCTTGTATGATCTGAATCTCATCCAAGCAGCCTTGAACGCCTCAGTAGGTCCTTGATAAAACTGAAAGATCTTGTTCCTCAGATCCTCGGATCGTGCATCATCATAGAGGTTGTTCAGGAAAGAAGTTTTAGTCTCTTCCTAAGTAGTCAGTGATCCAGGAGGTAACTGCTTCAGCCAGTAAGTCGCATCTCCACCAAGAGAGTACAGGAAGAGCTTGCAGAAGAGGTAATCATAGGACATTCCATTGATCTTGATGCTAGTGACCAAATCCTCAAACTTCTCAATATGGTCCATGGGATGTTCATTGGAAAGACCATGAAAAGGGTGCTGACCCACAAGAGTGTAGTATGCATGTTTCAGCTCAATGTCGTTCCTCTGAAAAGCAGGAGGACGAATCGCTGATCGATTTGCATAAAACTGATCAGGCCTGTTGTAATCACCAATCGTTCTACCACGATTAACCACAACATTCCATGCGTTCACGTTCCCAGCGACATTTCCAGCGACAACATGAGCAGGTGGAATGATGTTCTCCTCTCCATCCAATCGTTGCCCTCGCGCATTGCACAACTGACCCTCTTGGTCTCTGTAAGCACCAACTTCATCTTGAACCAAAACTACCTGATTGTTGTTCATCTCTGCTGGCTTCTTTGCTCTTATGTTTGTGCGTTCCACAAGTGCTAGCTATTCCAATGACAGTTCAACTAGCTGAGTGCTCTTGTTCCTTCTGGTTTCACGAATATGCATACACCTAAAAACATAGGTCAAGAACGTAAGTAACAAATATCACGATGAGAAGTGACCGACACTGGGTAGCGTCGATCGATATCAAGAAAAAGAAAACGACGAGTATCGACCGACACTGGGTAGCGTCGATCGATACCGACAAACTTAGTCGAAATTCTCAAACTAAAATCTAATGGCGAAATTGAGTCCCAGGCAACGGCGCCAAATTTGATATGCTCAAATTAATACCCTATAAATACTAAAGCAGTTGTTGTATTATATGTAGGGGTCGAACACAAGAACTCACGGAAACACACAATAGATTATATGTTATCGAATCAAGCTAAGAAATTCAGTTGAAGCAAAAAGCAATAGACAATAAAAGAGTTGTAAAATCGATGGGAGAAAGATAGGTTCAGGGTATTTCTCAGGAAATCAATGAAAGCAGATAAACTAACTAATCAGGGTTCAGGTTACGCACGGTTCTTGAACTCAAATAACTAAAGTATAATTAACCAACTCTCGTTGCGAGAATTATCTAAGCCTAAATCCTAGAATTCCAAATCTCTTTGCGAATCCTAAATTCTAAACCAGCTTTTAGTTCAAGTTTGATTTGTTCACAAAACAACTAAACCAAATCTCTTTGCGAATAGTTATTTTGCTCACCCTAAGTTCTATCACGTTTCTCAATTGCACTGTCGTGCCTAATCGATTAACTTAAGATCTAAGTTCTAGATGATCAATATAGAATTAGCTTTTAGAACAACCTAGAGCGAAGAACTAATTCAGATTATGAACCATAAACAATAAATCAACCTAGCATTCAAAGAAATCCCTTATGGGAACCCTAAACCTAAAAAGAGATCTACTCAGACATGGAAATTAAAGTAATAACCATGACTGAATAAATACTCAAATAGATAATACGAAAAGGTAACAAGAGGGTTCGAAATCTTCTCTCGGACGAACATAGTTTCAGACTTGTCTCCCTTCAAAAGGTCTCTCACAAAACCAAAGTAAAATAAAGCATATCCATCAAAGTGGTTTTAAAATCCTAATAAACAACCTAAGTCACGTTTTGGGGTTTCCTATAAATAATAAAGTCTTCTGGGTAATTTTGCAATTCTTCAACTCTTTGGAAAAGTCGCGACTCGTGTCTGTTTCAGTGAGTATCGACAGATATTAGTCAGTATCGATCTATACCGAGGCTTCAAATCGGGTACTCAGCTACACGAACTTCTGCTTCGCTCCAAAATGCTCCAGAAAGCTCCAAATTCTCCAATTATGCTCCAAACGTGCTAAAACCTGTAAAAGACTCTAAAACACTACGAAATAGTAAAAAGACTCTATAAAACGGACTTATATCATGGCTTAAAAGGGGTAAAAACCATGATATATCAGTTTGTTCTTCGAGTGTGATGACGTGGGCAGCAAGATCATCGAACTTCTGGTTGAATTCAATGTAGATTGTGTCTAGCTTCTTGTTCATGACCGCTTCGGTCACCACTTGGCAATCAAGGTATTGATTTAGCATCATGGTGTAAGCCTCGGTGGTGAGAGCTTAACCGGATAGAGATGGAGCCAAAGACAGGCGGTCGCCCTCTCCTTTAGCCAATTGATGATTGAAGATGGAGGTGACTTGACACGATGGCGGTCGCTTCTCTCGTGTGAAGTCCAGTGAGTGAAAAGATGGTGGAGTGAGTACACGACACAGAGGAGAGATTACTCTCTGATACGGTGCAAAGGCCTTGGCTTATTCGAATCAAACGAACAAGACAAGAACAAAAAGAGAAATCGCTTCTCTCAAGAACTAGGGGAAGTGCGGCGCTTTATTGATAGTCAAAGGTGACCAAAGATACAAGCTCCAGGGGAACTAGGGGACCCTTAGGTCAAAGTATAATGCAAAAAAAAAAGAAACAAAACGCAAAACAAAACAGAAAAATGGAAAAACTGCATCCCTAATCTAAAACACAAGTGCATCGTTTCATTTAAAGCAAGAAAAGGAAACTATGGCCGCGAAGCTTAAACTACATGTTTGTAGTCGTTTTGAAGCGGTCCTTAGTCGTTGGAGAAGCTTGAATCACTTGCAAAAACAGTATATAATGTAAACAACTTACATTGAGGTGGTGATGTACAAGATAGTGCATGAGGATCTCTTGAAGACGACTTCGGCTCCGGTGCGTTCCGTGGGTGCAGCTGTTTGGCCAAGTATTCTAGAGGGTCTTCTTGATCAGAGAAGCCTTTATCTTCAAATCCTTTCAGTCCCTCAGCTACAGTCTCTTCTTCTTGCCTCTTTTGGTCCTTCTCGGGTAAATGACTTGTTGTGGAAGCAACACGAGGTTCCTTTGCTCTCTCCTTGGATTCTTGAGCTCTTGGTCCTGTCAAGAAGTTATGCATACCTTTGGGATCATCAGGAGACGTCCTGCTTAGGCTCAATTGGCTGAATTCATCGGCAAGTCCTTATTTGGCATTGAGGGGGTCTCCGGGTAGGTTGTTAGAGAGCTCCTTGAGTTCTGCATCTTCAAAAGGGAAACTGTCTGACCGGTTAGTCTTAAAATAATCACTTGGACGAGAGAACTTACCTCCCTTGGTGGAGACCAGATCGTTTGGATTGGTCTTTGTCTCAAGATTATTTCTCTCGGCTAAAACTATTACGGCTAAGATTTCCTCGGCTAAAATTCCCCCGGGGAACTATGCTTCGGCTAAATTCTTTTCGGCTACATTTTCCTCGGGTAAAAATCCCTCGGCTAAGTTTCTTTCGGCTACAATTTCTTTGGCAAGAATTGTCTCGGCTATTTACTCGGTGTCGTCTTCATTCCCTCCATCTTCAAGAGGTTTTGACCTCAAAACTGGATCTCATGCGTCATAAAAAGATAGATCAACAACATTATAGGTATGTGAGATATTAAACTCACCTGGTAGCTGATATATCATGGTTTTTACCCTGTTTAAGCCATGATATAAGTCCGTTTTATAGAGTCTCTCTACTATTTCGTAGTGTTTTAGAGTCTTTTACAGGTTTTAGCGCGTTTGGAGCATAATTGGAGATATTGGAGCTTTCTGGAGCATTTTGGAGCAAAGCAGACGTTCATGTAGCTGAGAACCCGATTTGAAGCCTAGGTATCGATCGATACTGACGAGTATCGATCGATACCCACTTCAGCAGATACGAGTCGCAACTTTTCCAAGAATTAAAGAATTACAATTTGGTCCAGAAGACTTTAATAATTACAAAAAGCCCCAGAACGTGTTTTAGCATTATAATTAGGTTTTTCAGCCACTTTGATGGCTACACTTTGATTACTTTGATTCTACTTTTGGTCTTTGGAGAGACAATTCTGAACTCCTGGTTTCCATTGTTTTCTTGGATGATCTATTCAATCATGTTGTTTTCATTCTCCATGTCTGAGTAGATCCACTTTAGGTTCAGGATTCTCATAAGGGTTTTCTCTGATTGCTAGGTTGATTAGTTTATTAGGATTTACCATCTGAATTAGTTCTTCGCTTTAGGTTGTGTTCAAAGCTTGTTCTAGATTAGCTACCTAGAACATAGATCTTAAGATAATTGATTAGGCACGACAGTGCGATTAATTACCTGATAGAACATAAGGTGAGCAAAATAAGTATTCGCAAAGGAATTTGGTTTAGTTCTTTTGTGAACAAATCAAACCTGATTGAAAAGCTGATTTAAACTTTAGGATTCACAAAGGAATTTGGAATTCCTAGGATTTAGATTTAGATAGTTTTCGCAACGACAGTTGGTTAATTATACTTTAGTGATTTGAGTTCAAGAACCGCGCTAAATCTGAATCCTATTAGTTAGTTTACCTGCATTCATTGATTCCCTGAGAAATACCCTGAATCTATATTTCTCCTATCGAATTTACAACTCTTTACTGTTTATTGTCTTGTGTTTCATTTTATTGGTTTAGCTTAATTTGAATCAATTTAATCTATTGTGTGATTTATGTGAGTCCTTGTGTTCGACCCCTACATATACTGCAACTACTACTTAATACTTTTAGGGTATTAATTTGAGCATATCAAATTTGGCGTCGTTGCCGGGGACTCAATTTCGCCATTAGATTTTAGCTTAGAATTTCGTCTAAATCGTTGAGTATCAATCGACACCCTTGTGGTATCGGTCGATACCCGTCGTGAATTTCAGTTACTTACGTTCTTGACTTTTGTGTTTCAGGTGCATGCCTCTTCGTGAAACCAGAAGGAACAAGAACACTCCGCTAGTTGATATGTCAAACGAGCAGCTAGCAAATTTGGAACGTGCAAACATGAAAGCAAAGAAGCCAACAGAGATGAACAATCCAGTGATTTTGATTCAGGATGCTGCTAGATCTTTGAGAGACCAAGAGGGTCAATTGTGCAATGAGAGAGGGCAGCGACTTAATGAAGCTGGAATATCATTGTCCTTGCAGTTGCAGTGAATGCAGGAAACGCCGAGATTAATTGCGGTAGGACGATTGGTGAGTACAACAGGCCTGATCAGTTTTACACCAATCGATCAGCGATTCGCCCTCCTGCTTTCCAGCGGAAGGACTTTGAGCTGAAACCTGCATACTTCACTCTTGTGGGTCAGCATCCTTTTCATGATCTTTCCAATGAACATCCCATGGACCATATTGAGAGGTTTGAGGATTTGGTCACTAGCATCAAGAGCAATGGAGTGTCCTATGATTACCTTTTCTGCAAGCTCTTCACATACTCTCTTGGTGGAGAAGCGACTTACTGGCTGAAGCAGTTACCTCCTGGATCATTGACCACTTGGGAAGAGACGAAGAAAGCCTTCCTAAACAACTTTTTCGATGATGCGAGATCCGAGGAGCTCAGGAACAAGATCTCTCTGTTTTCTCAATGACCAACAGAAGTACTCAAAGCTGCTTGGATTCGTTTCAAGTCATATCAGAGAGATTGTCCGCACAATGGGTTCACTCAGGTTCAGTTGCTGGGTACTTTCTTCGGAGGGATTGATTGGAGGTATCAAATGTCTTTAGATGCTGCAAGTAATGGGAATTTCAACACCAGGTATCCCGAAGATGCCTATGAGCTTATTGAGAACTTTGTTTCTAGCAATAGTACCAAGAATTCAGACATGGAGCGCAAGAAGCAAGCTGATAACTTGGATTGCAGTCATATTGCTGAGGAGAATGCTAAGTTAGATTCAATGCACAAATTGTTGATGGGCAAGCAACATTCTGAAAAAGATGCAGTGGAACATGTTAACTACGTTGGTGGAGATGTATTTCAAGATCAAAGGTATCAATGCCCATCCACACAACCCAGAACTTATGAGAGCAAGATTGAATCTATGTTTGAACAGCTCCTTCAAGGACAGCATAAGCTAACTGTGGAATTCAATGGGAAGAATGATGTCCTGTACAATGATCTGAGTGATAGAATCGACGCTATTAATAACCAGCAGGAGATGTTGGAAACTCAGGTAGCTCAGACTGCAGCAACTGTCAAGGAACTGGTGGGTCATTCACAGAAAAAATACGTTACTGCTATCCCCTCGAAGAGTGGCAGTGAGGTACACCCAGGAGTGCAGAGGAGCTCAACTGCAAAGATTTTAGTCAGTCTTGCCAAGGATGACGAAGAGATTTCGGAAATCACCTCTGTGTCGACCGATACCCTCTTGTATCGATCGACACCCGTCCAAGAATCTGTCATGGACGTCTCGAAGGAGCAAGCATCGATCGACACACTCCCGGTATCGATCGATACCCACCCGGATACTGCGAAGGAGCCGCGTATGAGTGTTGACAGACTTCACAAGCCTAAGAAGCTGAATCCTATTCCTCTACACCTCCGAGCCCCCATCACTCCAAAGCAGCTGCTTGGCTTTGAGAAGATGGTACGAAGGATTCCACACACACTGACTTTTGAAGAAGCTCTAGAGTACATGCTTCTGCGGAGTCACTTCCGAGATTGCAGAGAAACTGAGGACGAGATTAAAGCACTCTTCCTCAAAGCCAGAAGCAAGTCACTACCGCATCGGCAGTTGACCCAGAGGGAAGACCCAGGGAAATTCTCTGTTTCCTGCTCCATCTCTGGCGTTGAATTCAATGAGTCTCTCGTTGACTCAGGGTCTAGCGTCAATGTAATATCAAGGGAAATTGCTGAACGATTGAGGACTGATATAAGACCCCCTACGACGCTTCTCACATTTGCGAACTCATCCATCTCACATCCATACGGTACTATCCCTGCTTTGCTTGTTAAAGTAGGCGATTGTTTGGTGCCTACTAATTTTTAGGTTGTGGAGATGAGCGAAGGATTTGCGGTACCTTTACTCCTGGTACGACCGTTTATGGCTACCGCTGGCGCGATCATAGACACGCCTAATAAGAGAATATCTTTCTCTTACATTGACGAGGAGATCTACTATGATTCTATTCCCTTTAGAGGAGCTCCCACACATGTTTCTTGCTTCACTGTTGTCACAGGAGAGACGTTTGAAATTGATCTTTTGGAAGAGCCTCCTGACGAGCCATCTGTCACAGACGTTCTAGATAGTCCTTCTGTCATCACCAAGAAAGACGTCAAACCAGCTACGACAGAGAAGAAGGTGAATAGCAAATGAGTAAAAAGTTTGACCCATGTGATTTTAACTCCTCAGAAGTGCGATGGAGATTCGTTTGAATACAAAGTGAAGTGAAAAGGAACCTCAAAACCATTCTCTAAGGCTAGAGTTATTCTCACTTCAGAGCTGAAAGAGAAAGGACATGAGTTTGTGGAGAGCATGATGAGCAGAACTCTGAAGCTGGAAATGTCTAATTGTGGAGCCTATTTCAGCGCAATTTCTCTTTCTTATCCAGACTGATCGTCTGTACAGTCAAGCTCGTGACGTTAAACAAGCGCTGAGTGGGAGGCAACCCACTGGTGAGTCTGTACATAAGTCTTTTATTTTTATTTTTATTTTTAGTTTTGTGTCTTGTGTCTTAACGTGGAGCAGATTAAGCAAGGAGTATCGATCGACACCAGTCCGTGTCGATCGATACCGTGCGGAAAAAGCAGGAATTGGCCAACAGGTGTCGACCGATACCACCTTATATCGATCGACACCGTGCGGGCAGGTAAGTCTTCTTTCAAAACCTTCAAGTTTTTCTTCTTTCTTCTTTCTTCCTCATCGACCGATACCGCCTCCATATCCCTCTCAAATCACATCTCTCTCATTTCTTCACCGATTTTGGTGATTCAAGTGCCTAGATTCATTAAATTTTCACTCTCTATCTCCTTCTAGCATTTGTTTCTCAGATCAACAAAGGTATGTACTCGAAATTTTGCTTTTTCCATCCGATTTTTAGGTTTATGGTTTGTGAGATTTTACTCCTTAGCACTTATTTTTCTTGACAATGGTCATTTGCTGAGATGCTCTAGAGTGGTTTCGAACCTTACCTTGCTTTCAATTGCCTTTAATTTGGACTCCTGGATGATTTGGAATTTGAAATCAGATGAACTGTAAATTGGCTAGGGTGTGGATCGATACTGCCTAGTATCGATCGACACCATTCATGTCTGACGATGAGAATTTGCTTTGATTGCTGCGAGGTGTTTGATTTATGCTGTGTCCTTCTGTCTTTGTTTGCAGATGGCATCTAGGCCAAAGCGAGCAAGAACCGCATATGCATCGAGCTCTGATCCACCTGCCCCTAATGTTCCTGTAGCCCCACGCAGAGGTCCATGGCCTAAGCTAAACGAGAAGGCCAGAATCCCTTGTCATCGAGATTGGAATGGGACGGAGAGAGCGGTTGCGCTGAGTGACGATTGGACTTACATACCCATCTTGGAGGAGTGGGATGATTATGACACGCTGCACTATAACGCGTGGTTGAGAGTGGTTATAGAGCCACTACAAAATGTCTCGGCTAAAACTGACCCTAGGGATTTACGGTTTTAGCCGAGGGGATTATCGTTCGGCTAAAACTGACCCGGGGATTTCTCAGGTCAGTTTTACGCGAGACATAAAATCTTTAAATCCGTCGGACACGTTTTTGAAGTCGTTAGGTCTTCTTAGATGTAGAACTAACAAATATACACTGGTTAAAACCGTAAATCCCCTCGGCTAAAACTGTAAATCCCCCGGCTAAAACCGTTAATCCCCCGTTTAAAACCGTAAATCCCCCGGCTAAAACCGTAAATCCCCCGGCTAAATCCGTAAATCCCCCGGCTAAAACCGTAAATCCCCCGGCTAAAACGTTAATCCTCTCGGCTAAAACCGTTAATCCCCCGGCTAAAACCGTTAATCCCCGGCAGGTTTTAAACCCTGAACCTCGGAATCCGTCGAAAATCCCTCGGAAATTTCCGACGGTTTAGGGTTTAAAACCTCAAATTTCAACGTTTTTGATGTCGTTAGGTCTTCTTAGATGTAGAACTAACTAACAAATATACACTAGTTTATGTGAAATATTTTTAAAAATCATACGTTTTAAACTATTTAGTTAAAACCCTCAGCAAAAACGTAAATGTCCTTAGATGTTCTATTTGTTTTTATGAATGCTTGAACTCGTTCATCTATCGATTTTTACAAACTCCCAAAAAACTAGTTTTGATTGTTTTTTAAAATGTTTTTCTTATTAGTATATAACACTAATGATTGTTAAACACTAAAATTAATGAAATTTTCATAATATAAATGGTAAACCCTAAACCGTCTCAAATCCGTCGGAAATCCCTCGGAAATTCCCGACGGATTTCCGACGGATCCTGAAATTTCCCCCGGGAAATTAAACCGCCAAAAGAAAAAAAAGAAAATTCGAGGTGGTTAATTGAAACGGGTTTCCGACAGATTACCGAGGGATGTAGTCTGTCGGAAATCTTTAGTCATAATTAACCGAGCCATTCTCTCTCGATCTCCGCCGAACCATTAATCTTCTCTCCCTCAATCTCTTCATCTGCTTCACTCTCGAACATCTTCTTCTTCCTCGGATCGACATCCGTCTCTAGCTCTCTCTATGTAAGTTTTAAATTATTATTTTTGTTGTTGTTAGATTAGGTTGAAATTTGTGGTTTTTTTATTAGGTTGTTAGCTTGTTAATTAGATTAGGTTGGGGGAATTTGTTGTTTTTTTTGTTAGATTAAGTTGTTTTTTTTGTTAGATTAAGTTGTGATTGTTAATTAGATTAGACTTGTGGTTTTTTTTGTGGATTTTGTGGATTATAAATTTTATATATATATAAAACGTTTTTTATAAATTGTATTTCTCTAAAACATTTTTATAAATTAAATATATAAAAAACGTTTTTATAAAATATATTTTTAAATTATATTTCTTAAAAACGTTTTTATAAATTATATATATAAAAAACGTTTTTTATAAAATATATTTTTTAAAAACGTTTTTATAAATTAAATATATAAAAAACGTTTTTTATAAAATATATTTTTAAATTATATTTCTTAAAAACGTTTTTATATATTATATATATAAAAAACGTTTTTATAAAATATATTTTTAAATTATATTTCTTAAAATTTGTTTTATAAATTATATATATATATAAAAAATGTTTTTTATAAAATTTATTATTTAATTATAATTTTAAAAAAAGTTTTTCTAAATTAATATATAAAAAACGTTTTTAATAAAATATTTTTTCATTTTATTTTTATAAATATATTTTTATAAACGTTTTTAATAAATTATATATATTTTTAAAAATGGATTTTAAGAAATTTATATTTTTATAAACGATTTTTATTTTAGTATTTTTTGAAATTTTTTTTTGGTTTTTTAGCAAATTATTTGGGAATAGTTAAATGTTTTTAAAATGATCGCGTTTTTTTATTGCAGGTCTTACGCTGGATTCGATCAAGACCGTCAGAGGGGTTCTGACGCAGGTACTAGCCAGCCTAATCTTCCGGACGCGGAGAGTGTAGCTCAACCGAGGCTCATGACCATCGAGGAGCTCGTTCAACAGCCGGGACGAGAACTACTCAAAGTTCTCGATCCGGAACTCCGGATTCCTAGATCTACTTGGTAATAATTTGTTTATTCTTAATTACTTATTTTTTAGATTTGATAACCGTTATTTAATTTTTTTTTTCATAGGTTTGGAATCTCCGGGAATGGCATCAGCAAGTCGATTCTGAAGATGTTGCACAGCATCCTCGACAAACCAAACCCAAAATTTTCGGAGATGCCTAGCGACGAACAAAACATGTGGTTTCGTACGTTTGTGGTAAGTACGTAAATCTTTATTTATTTTTTGTTATATATTTTGATTTTTTGTTAACATCTATATATCTATTTTATTTTTGTAGCAGAGTTTAATTGGCACCATGCGATCACAAAGACGGTGGAGACGGATTATTTTAAGGAGTTTAGCACGCAATTCTCACGCCACATGTGCGACTAGAAGATAGCTTGGAAAAAGTGGAAAGATAAGCCCAAGGGCTTGAACAAGAATGTGTATACGGAATACGTACCGTATTGGAAACAAGACAAGACCATCTCTCTATCTCAGACTAACTCCCAGAACCGGAAGAGTCGCCGAGGCGGGAAAGGAGAAGCTATCCACAACAATGGAGCAAAGAGTTTCTTGACCACCGAAATCGAAATGGTAAGTAAAAAACGTTTTAATTCTTTTTTTTAATAAGAAAACGATTATCTTTAACGGTTTTAATTATTTTGTAGACAAACGAATTCAGGGAAGCTCCCGATCTTCTGCAAGTGATGGTGAGGACGCACACCAACAAGAAGACGGGAAGAATTGACGATGGGGCCGTCAGGGAGATGGTCGAAAAGATGACGAAGGTGCAAGAGGATATTCTCACCCAGAGATCGCAGGATGGCTACACCGGATCCAACGAAATCACTCGGGTTGAGATGAACAACCTAGTCCTCGAGGTAAGTAAAACATTTAGATTATTATTTCAATTTAGATAATTATTTTTAAATAAAATTTTCTAATGTTTTTTTATTGTTTTCGTAGGAGGTACCCGTTAAAAAAGGTCGTCGGCCTGGGTTGGGTAAGCTTGCGACCCAACGTGCATCGTCTTCTTCTGCTGGTTTCTCTATGGATCCCGAACTCATCCGTCAAAGCGCAGAGCTCAAGCAGAAGGTCACGGTTTTGGAGGACGTGCTCTCGACTCAGAGAACGAAGAGCGACAAGATGGACGCGTGGTTCGCATCGAAGTTCGATGATTACCCGTCTTTTTGATTTGAAATTTGTTTTTTTGTAATATTTCTACTTTCAAAAACTTTTAAACATTATGTTTTTGTAATTTAATTCTATAATTAATTATTTATTTATGTTTAAAATTATTTAATTTTATTAATTTTTAATTTTAAAATTATATTACAAATTAAATAAATTAATTTTATATTTTCGTTTTAAATATTTCATCCGTCGGAAATCCCTCGGAATTTTCCGATGGATGGATCCATCGATACTCAATACCCTCGGAAATCCCTCGGAATGTTGTCCTCGGATCGGTCCTCGGAATGTTGTCCTCGGATCGGTCCTCGGAAATCCGTCGGAAATGTCTTCCCTCGGAAATCCCTCGGAAATTTCTGACGGATTTCCGACGGATTTAGTTTTTCGACGAATTAGAACCGACGGCCAACATTTGTCACAAATCCATCGGAAATGGCCTTTTCCGACGGGTTTCCGACGGATATGGCCGTCGGTTTTAACCTGTTTTCTTGTAATGAGCCTACTCGGTTTGTTGACAGAGCCTCAATGCGTCGCTTGGGCCTTGACACAGAGCTAGCCCGTTTGCTTGGGAAGATTGGTTTGGGCCGGATGGCCACTCAGAAGTACGATCTTTACCCGGACTTGGTTCGTCAGTTCATGGCGACAGTCCGCGTCTGCATCCACGACGAGGTTCTCCGGAATGCACAGTAGGGCACTTTGACTTTCATGACTTGTGGAGTGAGGTACAGGTTACCACTCCCTGATCTCTGTGACATCTACGGTTTTTCGCGGGATTGCAGGAGAGTTGCTCTTCCCGCGCAGCATCCCGACATGCAGACATTCTGGGAGCACTTCGGGAACGGAGCCTACGACTCCAAGACATCCACTCAGATGGATATACAGCACCCAATCCTGCGCTATTTGGTTCGAATCCTGAGCACCACTCTTTTGTGCAAGATGGAACCGAACAAGATGAGGGTGAGCGAGCTTCTACTCCTGTGTCTGGCTATCAGAGACATTCTTCCTGAGGAGGATTTCGTATGGCCTGAGCTTACAGAGGTCAACCTTGGCGCTGTGTTTGCACATCATTTGGTCTCATTGAAGACCAAACCATTCACAGGCAGGAGCATGAAGAAGGAGTCAGTTGGTAGTTTTCTGACACCTATCTTCCAGCACCTCGGGATCAGTTCTACGAGCTGCTCGATGGTCAATGCGCGTCGGTATATGGATGAGAGCCATCTGAAGAACCTTAAGTGGTTGAAGCCCGAGAGGCGTTGATTCTTTACTACTTCTCCTGGAGATTTTCTGGTGTCGCTCCCTAACGATGAGCTGACAGACATTCTCGAGGATCCTTTTCAGCTTCATTTTGAGCCTCCACCACACATGTTGATTCGCGCACCTGCGACTAGACGGCGAGCTCCTGTGCCTGCACCTGCTGCTGCTGACATTCCATCTACTTCGTGTCAGGGAGGACGCGCCCATCGATCGCAAGCAGCAGCTTCCCCTATCCCTGCACCATCATTTCCGTCTGATTCGGAACTTCCGTTGGAGCCAGCCGCTTTTCAGAAGGTGATGATAGAGAGCATGCGGAGCATCTGGACTGCGATTTCTCGTTGCCGCTGCATGACTGCCACGAACGCTGGTCCTTCGCCTCAGCCTGTCGATCCTTCTCCTGTTGACGATTCTGATTCTGATGGCGATTCTGAGGAGACGAAGGATTAGTCTTCTCTATCTTCACGTTTGTATTTTTCTTTCTTTTTTTCTTTTTTTTTTTACTCATTTCTTTGAAGAAACCTCAAAAGTCCCTATGAAGATTCGAAAAACGGGATTTCGTCTAATAAATAGTCCAATTCAGACCCAAAACGACAACATATGGCCAAACTGGTAAGAAAGGACCGTTATTGAGTAGAATAGACAATATGGAGTGATGAGACTAGAAATAGGAACTAGAACCTCCTAAATAAGGAATGTGAAGTATCCAATACTTGTTTACTCATTTCTGTGAAGAAACCTCAAAAATCCTTATGAAGATTTGAAAAACGGGATTTCGTCTAGTAAACGGTCAAATTCAGATCCAAAACGGCAATATATGGCCAAAATGCAAAGAACATACCGTAATTGAGTAAAATAGACAATATGGAGTAGTAAGACAAGAAATAGGAAATAGAGCCTCCTAAAGGAGGAATGAGAAGCATCCATTACTTGTTTACTCATTTCTTTGAGGAAACCTCAAAGTCCCTATGAAGATTTGAGAAACAGGATTTCGTATAGTAAACGGTCTAATTCAGGCCAAAATGATAAGAACGTACCGTTATTGAGTAAAACAGACAATATGGAGTGCTGAGACTAGAAATAGGAAATAGAGCCTCCGAAAGGAGGAATGAAAGCATCCATTACTTGTTTACTCATTTCTTTGAGGAAACCTCAGAGTCCCTATAGAGCTTGATTCCTCATTCGTATCTGACAAAAGAACCCATATGTGTTTTAAGTAATGGTATTTCTCTCCCTGTTACAAGTTAATTAATAAGTGCATTAAAAAGTGAAATGATTTTCTTCTGAGTAGAGGGTTAGGAAAATTTCCAGCGATCCCATTATTCTACTCGAGAGGGAATGATCACACAGAGGATTGGAAGCGAGGCTAAGATTTTCCTATGATGCCATTATTCGCCTACACTCTTTGATACGTTGAGAGGGAAGAACCGGGGATTAGGTGGCAAACACCATCAATACTCGCGTCTCATACCTTGATTTGTATATGCAAAGCTAAAACAAAAGAGAAAATATAATAAGAATTAAGTATGGGGAAGAGAACTAATACCAAAAAGTGTGAAAAAGGGTGGTTCCTTGTCATGATATTGTATGGGAAAGAATATAGAAGGTTCTTGATATTAATTCACAGCGATGAAACTGGCGAGGATGGCTTGATTGAACAATGCTGCAAAATAATGTGTGTAGTCTGGGAAGCTGCGAATGTCTACGGATAAGTACATGGTGGTTAGATCAAAAGCTGGTTAGGTGACATTTGGGTGCTTGGGAAATTGGTCATTTCCACGTTTCATGAACATGTGAGTCTCTACGTTTTCAAACCTCTTTCTCTGGTTTACTCTTCTATTTGCTTGAGGGCAAGCAAAGCTTAAGTCTGGGGGAGTTGATATATAATGATTTTTACCCAGTTTAAGCCATGATATAAGTCCGTTTTATAGAGTCTCTCTACTATTTCGTAGTGTTTTAGAGTCTTTTACAGGTTTTAGCGCATTTGGAGCATAATTGGAGATATTGGAGCTTTCTGTAGCATTTTGGAGCAAAGCAGACGTTCGTGTAGCTGAGAACCCGATTTGAAGCCTCGGTATCCATCGATACTGATGAGTATCGATTGATACCCACTTCAGCAGATACGAGTCGCGACTTTTCCAAGAGTTGAAGAATTGCAATTTGGTCCATAAGACTTTAATAATTACAAAAGCCCCAGAACGCGTTTAGCATTATAATTAGGTTTTTCAGCCACTTTGATGGCTACGCTTTGATTACTTTGATTCTACTTTTGGTATTTGGAGAGACAACTCTGAGCTCCTGTTTTCCATTGTTTTCTTGGATGATATATTCAATCATGTTGTTTTCATTCTCCATGTCTGAGTAGATCCACTTTAGGTTCATGGTTCTCATAATAGTTTTCTCTGAATGCTAGGTTGATTAGTTTATTAGGATTTACTATCTAAATTAGTTATTCGCTTTAGGTTGTGTTCAAAGCTTGTTATAGATTAGCTACCTAGAACATAGATCTTAGGATAATTGATTAGGCACGACAGTGCGATTAATTACCTGATAGAACCTAAGGTGAGCAAAATAACTATTCGCAAAGGAATTTGGTTTAGTTGTTTTGTGAATAAATCAAACCTGATTTAAAAGCTGATTTAAACTTTAGGATTCGCAAAGGATTTCTGAATTCCAAAAATTTAGATTTAGATAGTTTTCGCAACGACAGTTGGTTAATTATACTTTAGTGATTTGAGTTCAAGAACCGCGCTAAATCTGAATCCTGTTAGTTAGTTTACCTGTATTCATTGATTCCTTGAGAAATACCCTGAATCTATATTTCTCCCATCGAATTTACAACTCTTTACTGTTTATTGTCTTTTGTTTCATTTTATTGGTTTAGCTTAATTCGAATCTATTTAATCTATTGTGTAATTTCTGTGAGTCCTTGTGTTCGACCCCTACATATACTGCAACTACTGTTTAGTACTTTTAGGGTATTAATTTGAGCATTTCAGTAGCTCTAGTATATAAGCATTGTCATTGATATTTGCTAGAACTTTGAATGGTACGTCGCCTCTTGGGGCGAGCTTGGAGGCACGCTTGTTTGGGAACTTTTCTTTTATTATGTGTAGCCAGACCCAATCTACTAGTTCAAATGTGAGTTCCTTCCTGCCTTTGTCATGGCTCCTCTTGTATCCCTCGGTTTTCTTCTCAATATTAGCCTTAGCCTTCTCATGCAACTTCTTGATGAGCTCAGCACGTCTAAGGCCGTCTTGGTTAACCTGTTCTACTTGCGGAATTGGCACTAAATCTACTGGAGATAGAGGGTTAATTCCATAGACGATATCTAAGAGAGATAACTTGGTGGCCGAATGAACAAATCTATTATATGCAAACTCTATGAATGGAATGCAATCAAGCCATGTTTTCATGTTGTTACCAAGAGTAGCTCTAAGTAAAGTTCCAAGTGTACGGTTTACCACTTCCGTTTTCCCATCTGTTTGGGGGTGGTAGGTAGTAGAAAAGAGGAGCTTGGTTCCTAGCTTCCTCCACAAGGTTCTCCAGAAGGGACTCAAAAATTGTGTCACGGTCAGATACTATGGTCCTTGGGACCCCATGTAGTCGCA
This sequence comes from Eutrema japonicum, assembly GCA_030161315.1. Lineage (NCBI taxonomy): Eukaryota > Viridiplantae > Streptophyta > Magnoliopsida > Brassicales > Brassicaceae > Eutrema > Eutrema japonicum. The sequence continues at coordinate 11,752,892 of BSQW01000005.1, read as the reverse complement.
CCATCTCCTTAAAGAACAAATCAACAATTTGAGTTGCATCATTGGTCTTGTCACACGGGATGAAGTGTGCCATCTTAGAGAACCGGTCCATAACAACAAAGATTGAGTCTTTGTGTCCGATCTTGGGCAGTCCTAAAACGAAGTCCATAGAGATATCTACCCATGGGGCGTTAGGAATAGGCAAAGGGAGATAAAGACCATGTGGATGTGACCTGGATTTAGCTTTGTGGCATTGTACGCATCTAGAACAGAATCTCTCCACGTCTTTCTTGAGGTGAGGCCAATAGAAGTGATCTTTCACTACGGCTAAGGTCTTGTCAACTCCGAAATGTCCCATTAATCATCCTCCGTGTGCTTTACTAAGCACTAGCTCCCTCATTGATCCCTGTGGAATGCACAAACATTTATCTTTAAAAAGAAATCCATCTTGGAGATAAAATGAACCCTATATTCCTTTGCCGTGATCTTTGTAACAATCTCCCAACTCAGGATCATCTTTGTAGAGGTCCTTGATATGCTAAAATCCTAGCACTTTGGCCTCTATTGTTGCAATGAGAGCATGCCTCCTAGACAAGGCATCGGCTACTACATTTTCTTTGCCCTTTTTGTATTTGTTGACGTATGGAAACGTCTCTACAAACTCAAACCACTTTGCATGTCTTCTTTTGAGTGATGTTTATCCTCACAGATGTTTAAGAGTCTCATGATCCGTGTGAATGATTAACTCTTTAGACAGCAAATAGTGTTACCAAGTTTCTAAGGCCCGGACGAGAGCACAGAGCTCCTTGTCATAAGTTGGGTAGTTAAGCGTGGCCCCGCCTAGTTTCTCACTAAAGAACGCTACTGGTCTCTTTCTTTGGTGTAGCACAGCCCCAATCCCTATGCATCACATTCTACTTCAAACATCTCATCGAAGTCGGGTAAGGCAAGAATCGGTGCTTGAGTGAGCCGATCTTTGAGGTTGTTGAAAGCAGTTTCTTGAGTTGTTCCCCATGAGAATGGCAAATTCTTCTTTATCACAACTGTGAGTGGGGAAGCGACGGTGATAAAGTCCCTTACAAACAGTCGGTAGAAACTTGTTAGGCCGTGAAAGCTCCTAACATGCCCTATAGTCGTCAGTGTGGGCCAATCTCTTATGGCTTTGATCTTTTCCTCATCTACTTGTAGTCCCTGTTCACTTACTACAAAGCCTAAGAACACAAGTTGGTTAGTACAAAAGGTGCACTTCTTAAGGTTAGCATTAAGGCCTTCATCGCGAAGTGATTTAAGCACTAGTTCTAGGTGTTTGAGATGATCTTGTAGGTTCTTACTATATATAAGTATGTCATCAAAATAAATAACTACAAATTTACTTATATAGGCACGCAGAACCTGGTTCATTAGTCGCATGAAGGTGCTTGGTGCATTAGTCAAGCCGAAAGGCATGATTAGCCATTCATACAAACCTTGTTTGGTTTTGAAAGTTGTTTTCCACTCATCTCCTTCACGCATCCTGACTTGGTGGTAACCACTCTTCAAATCTACATTTGAGAAGATAGTGGAGCCAATTAGTTCATCCAGCATGTCCTCTAAGCGCGGAATGGGGTGCGGTATTTGATGGTGATGTTGTTGATAGCTCGGCAGTCCACACATATTCTCCAAGTACCGTCTTTCTTTGGTACAAACAGAACGGGCACTGCACAAGGGCTGAGACTCTCCCTTATGTAACCCTTATCTAGCAAGTCTCGCACTTGTTTCTCTAGCTCCTTGGTCTCTTCGGGATTCATCCGATAGGCTGATTTGTTAGGTAAGGCAGAGCCTGGAACAAGATCTATCTGATGCTCTATTCCTCATATAGGAGGCATGCCTGGAGGATTTTCTTCGGGGAATATATCCTTGAACTTGTTTAACAAGGCATCTACTTTGGGGGGGGGGGGCAAGTCTAAGTCCTTGAATTCTGCACTTAGACATTCTTTAAAAAGCATTAGCAACATAGTGCCCTTGGCACTCATAGTACGATTTAAATCACCAGTAGTGATGTATAGGTTATAAACACTTACCTTGGTCTCCTTGCTCATTCTGGTTTGAAGTTCATGCACTTCTGTTGGGCTTAGAGGGGCCAAGTTTTGCTTGTGTTCCTTGTGCATGAAGGAATAGTAATTTGTCCGGCCATTATGAATGGTTTCCCGGTCAAATTGCCATGGTCTCCCCAGCAGGAGGTGGCCAGCTTGCATAGGAACTACGTCGCGAAGCACCTGGTCTTGGTACTTGCCTACACTAAAGGGAACAGTCACTTGCTCCGTTACTTTGAGCTCAGTGGTGTCATTAAGCCATTGTAACTTATATGTCCTGGGGTGCTTAACTTTCTCCAGTCCTAACCTTTCTACAATAAACTTGATGGCCACATTAGCACAAGATCCTCCATCTATTACAAGATTACATACCTTGCCATTGATAGCGCATCGCGTGTGGAACAAGTTTTCTCTTTGGACTCTCTCCTCAGGTTGAATCAGCACGCTAAGGACTCTCCTAGTCACTAACAGATCACTAGTGTCTGGATATTCAACATCGTCACCAGCTTCATCTGCTTCTTCCTCCATCTCATCTTGAGATTCATAGACTCCGCTTGCCGTGATGATCAATACTCTTTGGTTCGGGCAGTCTCTAGCATAGTGTCCTCTCCCCTGACATTTGAAACATGTAATGTCACGAGCTCTAGCTTGACTAGTGTTAGAGAACTTACCTTCTTCTGGCCTAGATGACTTTGGGAAGTAATTGGCTTTGCTCTTGAACCGAGAATCGATCTCAACAGCTTTGCCCTTATCCATTGGCCGATTGTTGTTACTTGCTTGCCAAGGCTGGCCCTTGCTTCAGCTAGCATGAGATGTCTTGCGCTTGATTTGTTGTTCTACTTGCACAAATAGGTGCAAGAGCTCATGGAGCCCGATGTACCTTGCTCTTTCCACCTTCCGGGCTATTCTCTCTTGTAGTCCGTCTATGAATTGAGCCATCAGCGCCTCCTCAAACTCCTCTAACTCCAATGAGCTCATTATCTTCTCAAATTCCTCAAAATATTCCTCTACCGTCATGTTGCCTTGTGCTAACTTCTGAAAGGTTTTTGTAGGTCACGGTGATAATGCTCAGGAGCATACCTTAGTCTTAGGAGGTTTTTTATGTCATGCCATGTTTGGATGGGTCCAAAAAGTTGCCTTTTTTTCGGCAACGGTTCTATCCCACCAAGCTAGTGCATTCTCCATGATCTGAGCTGCTGCCAATGCGACTCTCTTTTCCTCTCCATAGCTGTAGCACTCATAGATGTACTCAAGATGCCTCTCCCAATCGAGATACACTTCTGGATTTGATTTGCCTGCGAAAGTAGGGAGGAAGTCAATTTGATCTCATGATTACCTTCTCTTGGCTCTCGGTCTCGTGGCCGGTTTCCCCGTAGAGGATCACGTCTCCTCTGGTTTGGGAACCTCAGTGGGTCCGGTGGAGGGTCATCTTCCATCTCCGGCATGCTGTCTTCGTCGTCGTCTTGCTGGTCATGTTGTTGAGGGGCCGGCTCATTCCTCCGAGCTTGAGGAATAGCTCTCTCGGGAGCTCTCGGCTGAGGGTGCTCAAGTTGGCCAAAATGCTGCCCAAATCCCCTTAGCTCCTATCTAATGGCAGTAAGCATTTGTAGGATAGCATCCTGAGGTGCGTTGTTTGCTTCCTCTCCCATCGCTATTATACAAGTTCCCTTGAAACTCACTAAAAACAACAATTCGTCAAAAGTAACGAGTGTGATTAAACTATAATGGGACAGAGAGGCACACTTTATTTAAACCTAGTAAAATTATTAGATGATCTAACAAGGGTCTAAGTTCACTACGCAGCACCAAAATAATTTAAGAACAAGTTCAAAAATTGTTTTGGAAATTCCTTTGAATTTAGACGGCGATATGCAAGTTTTACTCTTTTTTATTTTATTTTTATTTTGCAAACTAGAACCAAACAAGATGCAACTAAAACATATTTGTTTTGCTTTTCTTAATCAAAACAAGAACTAAGAATACGAACTACCAAACCCTAACTAATTTGTTTTTGTTTTCCTTTTCTTTAGACTAGTCGGCTAACAAACTAAGCGAATGCAAGCGAGTAAGATAGGAGGGTAAGATAAACCAACGGCAGAACCTTTGGGTCTGATACCAGATGGTGTAAGCCTCGGTGGTGGGAGCTTAACCGGGATAGAGATGGAGCCAAAGACAGGCAGTCACCCTCTCCTTTAGCCAATTGATGATTGAAGATGGAGGTGACTTGAAACGATGGCGGTCGCTTCTCTCGTGTGGAGTCTAGTGAGTGAAAGGATGGTGGAGTGAGTACACGACACAGAGGGGAGATTACTCTTTGATACGGTGCAAAGGTCTTGGCTTATTCGAATCACACGAACAAGACAAGAACAAGAAGAGAAATCACTTCTCTCAAGAACTAGGGGAAGTGCGGCGCTTTATTGATAATCAAAGGTGACCAAAGATACAAGCTGCAGGGGAACCTTATATTGGATCGTCAGCGAGGGGACCCTTAGGTCAAAGTAAAACGCAAAAACAAAAGAAACAAAATGCAAAACAAAACAAAAAATGGAAAAAACCGCATCCCTAATCTAAAACAAAAGTGCATCGTTTCATTTAAAGCAAGAAAATGAAACTATGGCCGCGAAGCTTAAACTACTTGTTTGTAGTCGTTTTGAAGCGGTCCTTAGTCGTTGGAAAAGCTTGAATCACCTGCAAAGACAGTATATAATGTAAACAGCTTACATTGAGGTGGTGATGTCCAAGATAGTGCATGAGGAGCCCTTGAAGACGACTTCGGCTCCGGTGCGTTCCGTGGGTGCAGCTATTTGGGGAAGTCTTCTAGAGGGTCTTATTGATCAGAAAAACCTTTATCTTCAAGTCCTTTTAGTCCCTCAGCTACGGTCTCTTCTTCTTGCCTTTTTTGGTCCTTCTCGGGTAAATGACTTGTTGTGGAAGCAACACGAGGTTCCTTTGCTCTCTCCTTGGATTCTTGAGCTCTTGGTCCTGTCAAGAAGTTATGGATACCTTTAGGATTATCAGGAGACGTCCTGCTTAGGCTCAATTGGCTGTATTCATTGGCAAGTCCTTCTTTGGCATTGAGGGGGTCTCCGGGTAGCTGGTTAGAGAGCTCCTTGAGTTATGCATCTTCAAAAGGGAAACTGCCTGACCAGTTAGTCTTAAAATAATCACTTGGATGAGAGAACTTACCTCCCTTGGTGGAGACCATATCATTTGGATTGGTCTTTGTCTCAAGATTATTTCTCTCGGCTAAACCTATTTCGGCTAAGATTACCTCGGCTAAAATTCCCCCGGGGGAATTTGCTTCAACTAAATTCTTCTCGCCTACATTTTCCTCGGGTAAAAATCCCTCGGCTATGTTTCTTTCGGCTACAATTTCTTTGGCAAGAATTGTCTCGGCTATTTCTTGAAAAGAGTCGTATGGTCCTAAGGAGTTGATAAAAGCTTGCACAGCAATTCCAAACCTCCTTTTGAGTTGCTTAGCCTTTGAACGGGTCATTGGTCCTTCTTGGACTGTGGACCCCTGCCTTGGGTCAGCATTAGAGTCGGTGTCCTCATCACATCACGTTGAGTCGCTCTAAACGCATGCTAGTCTTTAAGTTATAGACGTGCTGGTCCGAGAATTGATGAGGTTGATCTTGAGAGTGTTGTTGAGAGTTGAAAATTTTAGACGCAAAAGGCTCGTCTCGGTAGTAAGGAGGCATGTGGTGTCCTGGAGAGTAGATGGTCGGGGCCGGTTTCCGATCCATGTAGAACGAATCACAGCTGACGTGTGAATTATGATAGTAGTGAGCACAAGATGGGTCGTATCAACCCTGATCGTAGTAGTCATCTCGCACCAGAGGCGAGTCCATGTTTTAAAGCTTGAAACGAAGAAAAACAAAACAAAAATTAAAAAGAAATAGTTTGTCTTAGAGTCGATTTACTAACCTCTAAAGTGTGGCAGAAACGGTAGCCATTAACTCCCCAGGCAATGGCGGCAAAAACTTGATGCACTCGGATTGTTCTTCGAAACTTCAGGTTTTAAATTTATAAACCCAAAGGTTCTGCAAGTGCACAGACGTGCGTTGTAGTACTTTAGGTATCGATCCATAGGAAGAGAGAGAGTTGTTCTACGAGACCTTACACAGAGAATAACAAGGAAGTCTAAGACGAGAATAAGTTTTTATAAGGGTTTTTGTCACGAAAATGCAACGAGCGTAAAAACGGAAAATTGCTTGTAAAGAGAAGATGAAAATCAATGGCTTGAAAATAAGATGGGAAAAACGATTTGTAAACTATGATAAAACGGTGTTGGGTCGACAGGAATATCTTAGGGTATGTTAGATTCAATCACGATCCCTAAGCTCTTAGTAACTATTTCTAGATTTCAACTCCACGAACTGAACATAATAAATGGTGTAGCCTACTTTCGTACATCCTACGCACCAACAATCTATACACTCAACCAGTAGCTTTCGTCTCTGGTAGAGCGAAAAAATGTACTGTTCACATTGGTTCTTCTTAATTCGCGGCACTCCGTAAGTATACTTTCGAAATCTTACGACGCACACACTCTTATGGATAATGATTAAGATGTTTTTAGATCCAGCACGTTTAGTGGTACTTAACACCTATGAATCAGCTCTAGTAACTATCCATAAGAAAGAGCTCTAGAAATCGGCTAGGGTTTTATCTCGTGAAATCCTTATCGAACATAGAATTTCCCTTTGATAATTCTTTTAAATCCAACAATGAAACTACTCGAACATAGATGAACTGAAAATCATAATTAAATAAATTGAAGTAGATTGATGAAATAGCCTCACGAGTTTAAGAATTAAGTCCGGTGAGAACCTATTCACCAATCTCAAAAAGTAAAGAACAAGAGTTTAAGAGTAAAAACAAAAACAAAACAAAACTAAATATGGTGTAAAAGCAAGCACACGAAATTAGGTCTTCTAAGAGGCATATTTATAGGTCTTCTCTTCTGATTTCGTCGGTCTTTAGGGTTTTAAGTGACGACAATTGAACGGGCCTTGCAAATTGGTGGCTTACGGGACGAAAATGGCTTGGCCATGGGTCCATGGAGTCTGGCCACGGTGAACATTCACTTGACCGCGGGTGGAGGCTTCCTGGCCGCGGTGAATTGCCTCTTGGTCGCGGCTGGGATACTTTTGGGAGTGGCCAGCTTGGACATCTTGATCTTGATGTATCTTGTGATTGATCCGTTGGATCGTCCTCAAATCTGTTGGAATGGAAAGGTAGATGGTCCTTCTTGAATATCTCCACAATTTAGATGGATTAGACGGTGAGAAGAACCTCTTTGGCAATTTAACTTCTAACTATTTGACTCTTAGCCGAAAATCTTTTTTTTCTCCTATTTGCAATGTTTTCGCCTAAGTAACCTGAAAAGAGTCTTGACACTACAAATATGATAAAACCATAATAAAAGCATGTAAAACCAAGTTGAACACATATTAAAGTGTTCTTAAATAGATACTAAAACGGGTAAAAATACGGTGTTATCACCTAGTCGACGGCCGCACGAAGTAAAAGGAAATATATATTTTCCTTCTGAGGATATCGCCGGCGTAGACTTGTATAAATAGAATTCGTGATCATTTGTAAAGGGATCATCTTGAAACCCTAGCATAAGCTCTTAGCAAATTATCTCTTGTACTCAACAGCTTACGAATCAGCTATAATAAAAAAGCCATCTTTGGATCTTTGATTGTGTTTTTTTCCAGAATATTATGTTCCCTCTTAAATCATTTACAAAAATCGATTGTGCGAGTTTCGACTCACACAGTAAAGTTGAAAAATTTGTGTGCGAACTGAAAATTACATACTTAGTCATAAGTATAAATCATGTAGGATCGGTTTCAATAGGAGGTATGAATGCTTATACTTTGTTTGACACCGGTGCTACGCATAGTTTCGTGAGCCCGATGTTGACTAATTGTTAGACCTTTACTGGAATGTTCACCCCGAGGTCAAAAGCAATTGAGACTACCAAGACTGAGTAGGTGAGGTCTATCGGTGTGGATGAAAGAGTGCCCATTCTGTTGGAAGTAGCAGAGTTGCCATTGCCTTTAGTGGAGATGAAGTTGAACTACTATGACGTTATCCTCAGAATGGATTGGTTAGTAAACTACCAAGTTGTCTTGGATTGCCCTCGGATGCGTGCATATATTCCACGACCGGAAGGACGTCTAGTTTTTCAAGGAGTGAAAATTGACATCGGTGTGCCAATAATCTCGATGATTCACGCAGTTGAGTTAGTAGGAAAAGGATGTGAAGCGTACTTAGCTACGATATTGATATGCTCAAATTAATATCCTATTTAGATACTAAAGCTGAAAGGACCGCATTTTTTTTTTTTTGCAAAGAAAATAAACATATAATTAACATTAACAATAATAAACAAACAGTACAACGCAAGTACTACAGCTTAAACAAGCTAACGGTTTATATAACAACAACTGGTATCGATCGATACTCCCCTAGTGTCGATCGATACCCAAACAACAAAAGCAAACCCCGGGTCCTAATCATCCCCTCTTCTCCGCCTTGATTCCACGATCACGCCTTATCTTTACCTGCATCGACAAAAGTGATGCATCAACATTTGGCTAACCAAATGCTGAGTGAGATTGATCATCCCAACAACAGGCTACCAATAAGCACAAGCAACAATTATCAATGATTAATTAACAACAAATTAAACATTCAACACCAGACGCAACTGGTATCGATCGATACTCCCATAGTATCGACCGATGCCCAAACAACACACAAGTCCCGACAAGGGACTGGTATCGATCGACACCCAAACACAACACTTGGTATCGATCGACACAACACGGTTCAAGTCTATCACCTCGATACACTACAATTCGAGACCACCGCCTATGGTCTGGTATCGATCGATACACACATGGTATCGATCGATGCCCACGAGACCTAAACACAGGAATCGCCACAGACACAAGCCACCAAATCCGTCAACCAAGCTTAAACAATCACCACACAAGCTTAATTGATCACCTTTGGTCACAACTCACCTTAAAACAGCTGAAACGAGCTCTAAAACGACCTCCCTAAGCCCAAGAAGATCTCCCTCGCTTCCTACAAGCTCACGTCGAAACCAAGCTCCTCTAACCTCTTCTTCGAGCTTCTCAAGCTCAAACTCTCACTCGATCTCGCAAGATCCCAGCTTAACAAAGCTTCCTTTCTCTCTTTCTCTCCTTCTCTTTCTCTCTCGCTCTCTCTTTCTTTCTCACGACCAACTATGGTCTTATCCTTCTAAGGATAACCTTTTTATACTCGAAGAAGATAAGAGAAGAAGATAACCCCGAGAAAAACCCGGCTGGTATCGATCGATGCCTGCCAGTATCGATCGATACCGCCCCCCGGAACAACCCGAATTAATTATTCCTCCACAATAATTAACTCTTCCGGAACACGGGCGTTACAATTCTCCCCCACTAACTTAGATTCGTCCTCGAATCTTCGTTACCGTTCATCTCCCATGAACCGTCCATCTCCAATGAACCCTAATCGTCGCAACGATTACACAACCCTTGGCCAACCCGGCCAACGCAATACTCACACGAGGTCCAAAACTAACCTCCGAGGTTTCCCACTCAGTCCCTATGCTTATGACACCGCGGCATCATATGTACTTATTGCTCAACACACGCCAACCCCATCACTCAAGACACCGCAGCATCTCCGAGTTCCGAGCATCAGCCATATCCCGCAGGATATCAACCATACCACATCACCCAAGACACCGCAGCATCTCCGAGTTCTGGGTATCTGCCGTACCACTCCACTCAAGAATATAACCTACAAGAGTCTCGATACCCCATACCACTCAATTCTAGGGAATATATCATACGTCTACGATATACTCCTTACGAATCCACGGTATCACGTATTACTCTAGGCTATAAACCTCCCGAGTCTGGGTACATCGCCACTCACACTCTCAAGACACACAGTCCTGCGAGCTATCGGCACCAGAGGAACCAGTCCTCTCATCGAGCAATAAGTCACATATCACTAAGCATTCGACTGAACTACCTCTCGTGATCCGTGTAAATCCTCGCAAGGCAACACCGGCATCACCCATATTCCACACCCGGAATATCTGGCGTGCATAACCAATAACCCGGTCATCGAACCGCCCACAACAGCAATAAGAACATCCATCTTATCACTCTCTTGCATTAACGCTTTTACCCCAAACGCAATGCGACACCGTGACTCCCAAAGTCACCAATAATAAGAAATACTCATCTTATTACACATCATAATGTAACATCGTTCTACACAACGGAAATACAAAATGAAATACACATAGCATATAGCTATAACCGAAACTGGAACCTCTCGATGGAACTCAAGCCGCAGCTTGCTTCTGGAACCACTTCTGGAACCTCGCTTCCATCCTAGCCTCTGGCTCCCAAGTTTCCTCCTGCACCCCGTCACAGTCCCACAGAACTCGCATCATCGGAATCCTCTTCCGACGAAGCTCCTTGACCCTCCGCTCGAGAACTCTCAAAGGTCTCGCCTCAACGGTCATATTGGGCTGGAGATCTGACGGAATCTCAGCCAATACCTCGTCACCCCTATGCAAACACTTCTTCAGCATCGACACATGGAAGACCTTATGAAATGCTTGCATAACCGCGGGTAACTCCAACCGATACGCTACCGGTCCAACACGCTCCACAATCCGAAACGGCCCCATATACCTCGGACTCAACTTAGTCGCAACAATGGACCTGTTCGGACCTCTCAGTAAAGCCATCTTGAGATACACACTATCTCCCACCTCAAACACAAGCTCTTTCCGCCTCCTATCGGCATAACTCTTTTGCCGATCTTGGGCCTCTTTCATGTTCAGCTTCAAAACCCGGATCTTCTCCGTAGTTTCCTGAACAAAACTCGCACCCAAAGTGCTCCTCTCCCCCACTTGTGTCCAACACAACGGGGTACGACATGGTCTCCCATACAGAGCCTCATATGGAGCCATCCCAATACTCGCCTGGTAACTATTGTTATACGCAAACTCAACCAAGCTCAAGTGATCCACCCAGTGACCACTCCAATCCAGCACGCACATCCTCAACAAATCCTCCAAAGTCTGGATGGTCCTCTCTGACTGCCCATCTGTCTGAGGATGATACGCCGTGCTCAAGTGCACTTTCGTGCCCATCTCTGCCTGAAACGCATTCCAGAACTCCGATGTGAACTTAGGATCCCGGTCTGAAACAATACTCACCGGTACTCCATACAGTCTCACAATCTCCTGCACGTACCTCCTAGCCAAAACTGCCGCCCCATCGGACTTCTTAATGGCCAGAAAACGCGCACACTTGGTCAATCGATCAACGATGACCCAAACAGCATCCTTGGTCCGAGAAACTGGTAACCCCACCACGAAATCCATCGTGATCATATCCCACTTCCACTCTGGAATGGGTAGGCTCCGCAACAAACCACTCGGGACCTGGTGCTCCGCCTTCACTAGTTGGCACACGTTGCACGACGCAACCCAATTAGCCACATCCTTCTTCATCCCGACCCAATGATAGTAGCGCTTAATATCGCGATACATCTTAGTCGCTCCTGGATGAATCGAAAACATACTGGAATGAGCCTCACTCAGGATCTCTCGCCGCAAATCCTCATCCAAAGGTACGCATACCCTCCCATTAACAAGGATAGTGCCGTTCGCAGATACCTGATACTCAGAACCCTCTGCTCTCGCAGCCTTAACCAGAACCTCATCTTTTCCCTGAGCCAACCGAACTCTGCTCAAAAGATCCGCCTGGTTAGCTGCCTCTAAGCCCAAAGGTTCCTGAGATACAACACATAAACGCAATGTGCTAATCTCGCTCACCAAAGACTCAACCTCGCGTTCCCGAGCCAAAGCCACCCGCTTCCGACTCAACGCATCTGCAACCAGATTAGCCTTACCAGGATGGTAAGCTATCTCCAGATCATAATCGGCCACTAGCTCCATCCAGCGCCTTTGCCTCAAATTCAACTCAGGCTGAGTGAAAATGTACTTCAGGCTCTTATGATCTGTGAACACCTGAACCTTTCCGCCATAAAGATAGGATCTCCAAATCTTCAAAGCGAAAACCACTGCAGCCATCTCCAGATCATGGGTAGGGTAGTTGCCCTCATGCTTCCGCAGCTGCCGCGAAGCATAGGCAATAACCTTCCCCTGCTGCATCAACACACAACCAAGGCCCATCCCCGACGCATCGGTGTAAACCACGTAAGGCTCGCCCGACACTGGCAACGCCAATACTGGAGTACTAGTCAACATGGCCTTCAGTTTCGTCAAACTCTCCTCACACTCCGAGGACCACACGAAAGGAACATCCTTTCCCGTCAGTTTCGTCATAGGCTTGGCCAAACTCGCAAAACCCTTGACGAACCGCCGATAATACCCTGCCAACCCAAGAAAACTCCGAATCTCAGTGGCATTCCTCGGCCTCGGCCACGTACTAATGGCCTGAATCTTCTCTGGATCTACCGATACTCCCTCCGCAGAAATAATGTGACCCAGAAAACCAATCTCCCGCTGCCAGAAGCTACACTTGCTCAACTTAGCAAATAACTTCCGTTCCCGCAGCTTCGAAAGAACCACACGCAGATGCACCTCATGCTCCTCCCGGTTCCTCGAATACACCAAGATATCATCGATAAAGATAATCACGAACTCATCCAGATACTCCTGGAAAACGCTGTTCATCAATCTCATAAATGCAGCCGGTGCATTCGTCAACCCAAATGGCATCACCACAAACTCGTAGTGGCCATAACGAGATCTGAAAGCCGTCTTCCGGATATCTACCTCATCGATGGGAATCTGATGATATCCCGACGCCAAGTCAATCTTGGAGAACCAAGTAGCCCCTCTCAACTGATCCAACAACTCATCAATCCGAGGAAGAGGATACCTGTCCTTCACTGTGACTCGGTTAAGTCCCCGGTAATCTATACACAACCGAAAACTCCCGTCCTTCTTCTTCACGAACAACACCGGTGCTCCCCACGGTGAAGAACTCGGACGAATGAACCCTTTGTTCAACAACTCCGCCAGCTGCCTCTTCAGCTCGGCCATTTCTGCTGGAGCCATCCTATAAGGAGTCCTGGATATCGGTGCCGTCCCTGGTTCCAACTCGATCGTGAAGGGATCCGACCTAGACGGTGGCAACCCCTGCAACGACTGGAACACATCCTGGAACTCACTAACCACCCGAATATCCTGCACCCTGGCCTCTCCGACGGCCTCCGGCAAGGAAATCGTAGCTAAATACGCCTCGCAACCTTTCTCGATCAGACGCTCCGCGTGCACAACCGAGATCACGAGACTCCCGGAAGTCGGTCTCACACCCTGATACACCCACTTCCCTTCTCCTCGGTCGAACTCGACCCGCCCTCGGTGACAGTCCAGATGCGCTCTGAACTTCCCGAGCCAGTCCATGCCCAAGATGACATCGTACAGCTCCACGGAGCAGATAATCAAATCGGCAGCCATGGACTCTCCTGCTACCTGAACATCCACGTCCCGCACACGACCGTGAATCCTCAGGAGCTTCCCTCCGGCAACCTCCACGAAACCCAAACTCACACCGGGCTCGCTCCGTAAATTAGCCTTCTCGGCCAACTCTGGGGAAACGAAGCAATGCGATGCTCCCGTGTCAAACAACACATGACACTCTACACCTCCAACACACAAGGTCCCTGCACATATACATGTGCTGAGAACCTTAACACCCCGACAAGCACGACGTTCCCCAACACAGAATTAAACTTAGATGCGTCTAAGAAAATACCTGTGATCGGCCTGGAACTCGGCTCTCCGGACTCGGCGATGGAGTACACTCGAGGCGCTGATGCCACCTGCCTGACGGGCTGCACCACCGTGGTCTCACTCTGCCGCAACTGGGGACACTGAGGCCTGAGGTGACCCGGCTCCTTGCAGTGATAGCACACTCGAGAATCCACCCGCACCCCGCCCTTCTGAGGACAGTTCGCCACTCGGTGATCCATGCTCCCACACCCGAAGCAACCCGGACCACCCCGACTACCTCTCGAAGCGCCTTCTCGCTTCCGCTTCTGTCCTTGCATCGGCTTACTGCTTCTGCTTGGACCGGACTGCTGCTGCACAGATCTTGCCTGAAAGCTCGGTGTAACCGCTACCACCTCGTCCTTCAGACCCTCCTCAAGCAAGGCCGCAGTCTCAACCAACTCATCAACCGTGCAAAAAGCCCTCACCATGCAACGGTTCCTCAAGTCGACCCGAAGACCCATCAGAAACCTCTGAACACGGTCCGACTCACTCTCAGCCGCTCGTCTAACATAAGACCCGAGCCGGTTGAACTCCACCTCATACTCGCGTACCGACCGATCCCCCTGAGTCAAACTCGCAAGCCTCGACTGGATCCGGTGGAACGCCTCCTGAGGGAAATACTTGGAGTTAAACTCCCCCACAAAATCCGCCCAAGACATCGCGGCCTGAACTCTCCGTGATGCCACACCCCTCCACCAGAGATGCGCGTCACCTTCCAGATAATGGACCGCAATGTCCACCTGGTATCCCGCGGGACACCTACTTGAGAGGAAATTCCTCTCCACCCTTCTCAACCACGCATCAGCGTCCTCAGGATTAGCACCTCCAGAGAAGAACCCCGTGCCAATCCTCTGCATCTGCTCCACCATCCTAAGATAGGACGGGAGCTCCTCAGCAACCGCAGCTGCCACCTGAGGCTGAGCCTCCACAACTACCGGAACCACAGGAGCCTGAGCCGGTACCCTCTCTGGTAACCGCTCCAACAACCTCGTCAACAGATCCGCTATGCGATCATCTCGGGCCCGAGCATCACCCGCTGCTACACCCGCAGCACCCGCTGGAACACCAGCCACACTGGCGCTCACGCCAGCCCCAACGGCACTCACACCGGCCGCACCCTCAGACCCAATCTGACTCGCACGCGAATCCTCGACCTGCTCCTCCGGCACACGGCCACGACCTCTACCACGGCCACGACCTCTACCACGTCCTCTAGCCATCTGCACACGTGCAGAAGCACAGGCTCAGAGAACGAAAATCAATCATCACAATAAAGATACTCACCGTGGAATCTCACAAGGCTCAAGAGGATGATTCTACGACCCCACACAACACCCAATCTATTCTAGAACCACCTAGGCTCCTAGAACCGTATGGGCTCTGATACCAATAATTGAAAGGACCGCATTTTTTTTTTTTTGCAAAGAAAATAAACATATAATTAACATTAACAATAATAAACAAACAGTACAACGCAAGTACTACAGCTTAAACAAGCTAACGGTTTATATAACAACAACTGGTATCGATCGATACTCCCCTAGTGTCGATCGATACCCAAACAACAAAAGCAAACCCCGGGTCCTAATCATCCCCTCTTCTCCGCCTTGATTCCACGATCACGCCTTATCTTTACCTGCATCGACAAAAGTGATGCATCAACATTTGGCTAACCAAATGCTGAGTGAGATTGATCATCCCAACAACAGGCTACCAATAAGCACAAGCAACAATTATCAATGATTAATTAACAACAAATTAAACATTCAACACCAGACGCAACTGGTATCGATCGATACTCCCATAGTATCGACCGATGCCCAAACAACACACAAGTCCCGACAAGGGACTGGTATCGATCGACACCCAAACACAACACTTGGTATCGATCGACACAACACGGTTCAAGTCTATCACCTCGATACACTACAATTCGAGACCACCGCCTATGGTCTGGTATCGATCGATACACACATGGTATCGATCGATGCCCACGAGACCTAAACACAGGAATCGCCACAGACACAAGCCACCAAATCCGTCAACCAAGCTTAAACAATCACCACACAAGCTTAATTGATCACCTTTGGTCACAACTCACCTTAAAACAGCTGAAACGAGCTCTAAAACGACCTCCCTAAGCCCAAGAAGATCTCCCTCGCTTCCTACAAGCTCACGTCGAAACCAAGCTCCTCTAACCTCTTCTTCGAGCTTCTCAAGCTCAAACTCTCACTCGATCTCGCAAGATCCCAGCTTAACAAAGCTTCCTTTCTCTCTTTCTCTCCTTCTCTTTCTCTCTCGCTCTCTCTTTCTTTCTCACGACCAACTATGGTCTTATCCTTCTAAGGATAACCTTTTTATACTCGAAGAAGATAAGAGAAGAAGATAACCCCGAGAAAAACCCGGCTGGTATCGATCGATGCCTGCCAGTATCGATCGATACCGCCCCCCGGAACAACCCGAATTAATTATTCCTCCACAATAATTAACTCTTCCGGAACACGGGCGTTACAAAAGCAGTTGCTATAGTATAGCTAGGGGTCGAACACAAGGACTCACAGAAACACACAATAGATTATATAGAAGAGAATTAAGCTAAACCAATAGATGTAATTGAAAGCAAAACGTAAATTAAAAGAGTTGTAATTCGATGGAGGAAAATATAGGCTCAGGGTATTTCTCAGGAAATCAATGAATGCAGACAAACTAACTAACATGATTCAGATTTAGCGCGGTTCTTGAACTCAAATCACTAAAGTATAGCTAACCAACTCTCGTTGCGAAAACTATTTAAATCTAAACTTAAGAATCCCAAATCTCTTTGCAAATTCCTAAGAATAAATCAGCTTTAATATCAAGTTTGATATGTTCACAAATCAATTAAACCAAATCTCTTTGCGAATAATCAATTTGCTCACCCTAGGTTCTATCAGGTAATTTATCGCACTGTCGTGCCTAATCAATTATCCTAAAATCTATGTTCCAGATTCGTCAACCTAGAATTAGCTTTGAACACAACCTAAGACGAAGAACTAATTCAGATGGTGAATCCTAAACAGATAATCAATCTAGCATTCAGAGAAAACCATTATGAGAACCCTGAACCTAAAGTGGATGTACTCATACATGGAGATTGAAAACAACATGATTGAATAGATCATCAAAGAAATCAATAGAAACAGGAGTTCAGAGTTGTCTCTCCAAAAACCAAAAGTAGAATAAAGCGTAGAATAAAGCATAGCCACCAAAGTGGCTGAAAAACCTAATTATATAGTCTAAACACGAATTAGGGTATTCTTGTAAATATTAAAGTCTTCTGGGGCAATTCTGCAATTCTTCAATACTTGTGAAAGTCGCGACTCGTATCTGCTTCGATGGGTGTCGATCGATGCTCTTTACTTCAAATCGGGTACTTAGTCGCTTCAATTCCATTTCGCTCTAGAATGCTCCTAAAAGCTCCAATATCTCCAATTATGCTCCAAACATGCTAAAACCTGTAAAAGACTCTATAATAGAATAAAGACTCTATAAAACGGACTTATATCATGGCTTAAACAGGGTTAAAAACCATGATATATCAACTCCTCCAGACTAGCCTTTGCTTGCCCTCAAGCAAATAGAAGACTAAACCAGAGAAAGAGGTTTGAAAACGTAGAGACTCACCTATTCTTGAAACGTGGAAATGACCAATTTCCCAAGCACCCAAATGTCATCTAACCAGCTTTTGATCTAACCACCATGTACTTCTCCGTAGACATGATATGCTCAAATTAATACTCTAACAGTACTAAGCAGTAGTTGTAATATAGTTATGGGTCGAACACAAGGACTCACAGAATTCACACAATATATTGTATAGTGTCAAATCAAGCGAAGCAAATAGGATGAAATAAAAGCAATAAATAGTAACGAGTTGTAAATTCAATTGGAGAAAGATAGGCTCAGGGTATTTCTCAGGAAATCAATGAATGCAGATAAACTAACTAACATGATTCAGATTTAGCGCAGTTCTTGAACTCAAATCATTAAGGTATAATTAACCAACTGTCGTTGCGAGAATTATCTAAATCTAAATCCAAGGAATTCCAAATCTCTTTGCGAATCCTAAAGTCTAAATCAGCTTTAATATCAGGTTTTATATTTTCACAAATCAATTAAACCAAAGCTCTTTGCGAATAATCAATTTGCTCACCTAAGGTTCTATCAGGTAATTAATCGCACTGTCGTGCCTAATCAATTATCCTAAAATCTAAGTTCCAGATTCGTCAACCTAGAATTAGCTTTGAACACAACCTAAGCGAATAACTAATTCAGATGGTGAATCCTAATAAACTAATCAACCTAGCATTCAGAGAAAACCCTTATTAGAACCCTGAACCTAAAGTGGATCTACTCAGACATGGAGATTGAAAGCAACATGATTGAATAGATCATCAAAGAAAACAATAAAAACAGGAGTTCAGAGTTGTCTTTCCAAAAACCAGAGTAGAATCAAGAGTAATGAAAGCGTAATGTGTAAAAGTGGCTAAAAACCCTAAATATATAGCTAAAACACGTTCCGGGCCTTCTTGTAAATATTAAAGTCTTCTGGGTCAATTCTGCAATTCTTCAACTCTTCAATAAGTCGTGATCCGTCTGTTTCCTCGACGGGTATCGATCGATACTAGGCGGTATCGATCGATACTCAGGTGATTTTGATGTCTCAGCTACACGGATCTTCTGCTTCGCTCCAGAATGCTCCAGAAAGCTCCAATATCTCCAATTATGCTCCAAAAGTGCTATAACATGTAAAAGACTCTAAAAACTCTATAATAGAATAAAGACTCGATAAAACGGACTTATATCATGGTCTAAAAGGGGTAAAAACCATGATATATCAACTCCCCCAGACTTAGCCTTTGCTTGCCCTCAAGCAAATAGAAGACTAAACCAGATAAAGAGGTTTGAAAACATGGAGACTCACATGTTCATGAACCATCGCAGAGATCCTTTTCCCAAGTACCCAAATGTCACCTAACCAGCTTTTGATCTAACCACCATGTACTTCTCCGTAGACATTCGCAGCTTTTCCAGACTCCACACGTTATCTCGCAGCATTTTTCAAATAAAACCCTCATCACCAGTTTCATCGCTGCAGCCAATGTTCAAGAACCTTCTAGATTATTTACCATACAATATCATGACAAGGAACCACTATTTTTCATACTTTTTGTATCAATTTATCTCCCCCAGACTTATTTCTTATTATGTTCTCTCTTTTCTTTTAGATCTTGCATATACACATCAAGGTCTGAAACGTGAGTATTGATGGTGTGTGCCACCGAATCCCCGGTTCTTCCCTCTCTATGTATCAAAGGTTTAGGCTAATAGTGGTATCACGAGAAATTTTCCTAACCTCGCTTTCAACCTTTGTGTGATCATTCCCTCTTAAGTAGAATAATGGGATCGCTGGAAATTTTCCTAGCCCTCTACTCAGAAGAAAATCATCTCATCTTTTATGCTATTTATTTATCAACTTATAACAGGGGAGAGAGATACCATAACTCTAAACACACATGTTCCTTTATCAGATATGAATGATGAATCAAGCTCTATGAACACTAACCATACTGATGAAGTGCAAAAATTTGGCTCAGGTTTAAGAAGAACTCTGTTGGAGACATGGATGTTTTCTAGTCAACTGGTCAGTCCTTGGATTTTTCATTAGTCGATCTAGAGCTGATCCTGCAACACTGGTCACTTAAAAACAAAATCCAAACAACAACTCAAGCACATGATCATCATCTCCAACAAGTTTTGACTCAATAAAACGTTTTGACTCGATAAAACAACTGACTCTAAGAAAAACAAACACAATGTCAGCAGACACCTCCCCCAGACTTGAACAACATTGTCCCTAGTGTTATCTAGCCTAGAGTCAGTGAAAGAAAACAAAAGAACATAATAAAATTGGGAAAAACAAGAAGTTACCTTGCTGGAACATCGAGTATCGATCGACACACAGCCTGGTATCGATCGATACCAGGTTTAAATCGATATAATGAACCGTACATTCGCGATTGGTGTCGACCGATACCAATGGGGTATCGATCGACATTAGGCGATTTTGGATTATTGCTCCTTGTTTATCCTGAAACAAACACAATACGAAAAAAAAATGAAACATAAAAAGAATCAAAAGCAGACTCACCAGTGGGTTGCCTCCCACCAAGCGCTTGTTTAACGTCAGTAGCTTGAATGTAACGCCTTCAGGCATGATAAGAGTGGGAGCTTGCACCGAAACAGGCTCCACAACTTGACATTGCTAGCTTCAGAGTTCTGCTCAACATGCCATTCACAAACTCTTTTCCTTTCTCCTTCAGCTCCGAAGTGAGAAGGACCCTAGCCTTATAGAATGGCTTCGAGGCTCCTTTGCACTTCACCTTGTACTCAATCGAGTCTCCATCGCACTTCTGAGGTATCAAAGTGACATGGGGATTCTCGACCATTTTGCTCTTGGCCTTCTTCTTTGTTGCCTTAGCCTTCTGGACAACTTTCTTGGGGATGCTGGTCAGTTCAACTGAATCGTCTATGACAGTTGGCTTGTCAGGAGGTTCTTCCAAAAGATCTTGTACCAACGTCTCTCCTATTACAACATCGATGAAGAGATACGTGTGGGAGTTCCTCTAGGGATGGCTTTGTAGTACACCTCCTTGTCAATGTATGAGAACGAGATGTGCTTGCTGGGTGTGTCCATAATGGCACCAACCGTAGCCATGAACGGTCTTCCAAGAATCAATTGCGTACGAGATATTGCACTCATCTCTACAACCTGAAAATCAGTAGGAACCAGGCAATCTCATATTGTGATCATCAAATCAGTGATTACACCATATGGAGTTGAGGTTGAAGAGTTCGCCAATGTGATAGATGTCTTGGGAGGTTTAATATCAGCTCCCAATCTCTCTGCGATTGCCCTTGACATGATATTGACGCAGGCCCTTGAGTCAACGAGAGACTCTTTGAATTCAACTCAAGAGATACAGCATGGAACTGAGAATATTCCTGGGTCTTCCCTCTTAGTCAACTGTCTCAGTGGAGGTGATGTACCTCTGGCCTTAATGAAGAGTGCTTTAATCTCTTCCTCAGTTTCTCTGCAATCCTTGAAGTGACTTAGCAGAGGACGTGACTCTAGAGCTTCTTCAAAAGACGATTCATTGGAGATCCTTCGTACCATCTTCTTAAAGCCACGCAGCTGCTTTGGAGAAATGGGATCTCTGAGGTGTCGAGGAATAGGATTCAGTTTCTTGGGCTTGCGAATTCTTTCTTCGATAAACTCAGGTGTTTTCACAGTTTCTGGCTTAATCTGCGAGGGGTATCGATCGACACCAGGCATGGTATCGATCGATACTATTGCAGTTGAATCGTCCATGGCAGATACATCATCATCAGAAGGATGCTCCACAATCAGCTTATCCAGCGTAGCCTGGCATCTGGCGTCCTCAACCTCCTTCGTAGTCTTCCCAGCAGCTCTGGGATAAGGTATCCTAGGTATATAGACTCGTTCTTGAACTTCTTTAGGCACCACAGTCGAAATCTCAAGTGTTTCCTCAAAAATTGCCTCAGTATCGACAGATACCAATGGGGTATCGATCGATACACGGGTTTTGGAAGTATCCAGTTTCAGAATTGTATCCGGCATCGATCGACACTTGGGGGTATCGATCGATGCCTTGGGGATTTCAGGATACTCATCGAAATTTTCTGCACTTGAGGAGATCGCATTGACGTGTGCTCTTGGATTCTTAGTTCTCCCTGGTAGAAAACCTTCCTTCCTCTGCACAGCTGATGCGGTCTGAGCGACCTGAGTTTCCAGCTTCCTCTGACAAAGGTTGACAGCTTCAATCTTCCCATTCAGGTGGTCAATCTTCTCATTGAGATCAGTGTACAGATGGTCAAGCTTCCCATTGAAATCCACTTGCAGTTTTTGCTGTCCCTGAAGAATCTGCTCAAGCATGGATTCCATCTTATTATCCGTAGACTTTGGAGAGATGGGCTGGTACGAAGAATTCCCGTAATTGCGAGTGTTGTTGCTAAAGTTCTGGTTGTTGTTGTATCCAAATTGCTGACCCTGAAATCCAGAACCACCAACGTAGTTACAATCTTCCATTTCATCTCCACCGATATTATTGACTCCATCAGCAAAGTGTACAACCTTCTTCGACTTTCCAATTAAAATATCCAGCTTTGCTTGAACTTCAGCAATCTGAGATCCATCAATTCCTGAAGACTGCTTCTTCCTCTCGAAATCAGCATTCTTGGTGCTATTACTAGACGCCAAGTTCTCAATTAGCACAATCACATCATCTGGATACCTGGTGTTGAAGTTCCCATTACTCGCAGTATTCAGAGCCATCTGGTACCTCCAATCGATCCCTCCGTAGAAAGTGCCCAGCAGCTGAACCTGATTGAACCCATGGTGCGGACAATCGCTCTGATATGATTTGAAGCGAATCCAAGCAGCCTTGAGTGCCTCTGTTGGACCTTGAGAGAATTGAGAGATCTTGTTCCTGAGCTCTTCGGATCTCGCATCATAATAGAAATTGCACAGGAATGCATTCTTCGTCTCATCCCATGTAGTCTGCGAACCAGGAGCCAACTGCTTCAGCCAATAAGCAGCATCCCCACTAAGAGAGTATGGGAAAAGTTTGCAGAAAAGGAACTCATTGGGCACTCCATTGTACTTCATACCAGTGACCAAGTCCTCGAACCTTTCAATATGATCCATGGGATGCTCATGAGAGAGGCCATGGAAAGGATTCTGACTCACAAAAGCGTAGTACGCAGGCTTCAGCTCAAAATCATTTCTCTGAAAAGTTGGGATGCGGATCGCAGACCGATTGGTATAGAACTGATCAGGTCTGTTGTGCTCACCAAGTGTCCTGCCTCGATCACCTGCAGCATTCCCAACGTTGGCGCGCCCAGTTGGCTCGATAATCTCAACAACATCAGTAGGGATAACGACGTTTCCAGCTTCATCAAGTCGCTGCCCTCCCTCATTGCACACATGACCCTCTTGGTCTCTCAAGACTCCAACTTCATCAGCTCTTAAAACCACTGGGTTGTTCATCCCTGATGTTTGCTTTGTCTTTCTGTTTGCGCGTTCCACAAGTGCTAGCTGTTCCAGTGACAGTTCAACTAGCTGAGTGCTCTTGTTGCTTCTGGTTTGACGAACATGCATACACCTGAAAAAAAACACTAGACAAGGCACGTAAGTAACCAAAAAAATACGTTGAGTATCGATCGATACCAAGTGGTGTCGATCGATATCAACAAAAGAGGACGACGAGTATCGACCGATACTAGTTAGTACCGATCGATACCGACGAACTTAATCGAAACTCGACAACTAAAATCTAATTGTGAAATTGAATCCCCGGCAACGGCGCCAAATTTGATATGCTCAAATTAATACCCTAACAGTACTAAGCAGTAGTTATAATATAGTTAGGGGTCGAACACAAGGACTCACAGAAATCACACAATAGATTATATAGTGTCAAATCAAGCTAAGCAAATAGGATTAAATAAAAGCAATAAATAGTAACGAGTTGTAAATTCAATTGGAGAAAGATAGGCTCAGGGTATTTCTCAGGAAATCAATGAATGCAGATAAACTAACTAACATGATTCAGATTTAGCACAGTTCTTGAACTCAAATCACTAAGGTATAATTAACCAATTTTCGTTGCGAGAATTATCTAAATCTAAATCCTAGGAATTCCAAATCTCTTTGCGAATCCTAAAGTCTTAATCAGCTTTAATATCAGGTTTGATATGTTCACAAATCAATTAAACCAAATATCTTTGCGAATAATCAATTTGCTCACCTAAGGTTCTATCAGGTAATCAATCGCACTGTCGTGCCTAATCAATTATCCTAAAATCTAAGTTCCAGATTCGTCAACCTAGAATTAGCTTTGAGCACAAACTAAGCGAAGAACTAATTCAGATGGTGAATCCTAATAAACTAATCAACCTAGCATTCAGAGAAAACCCTTATGAGAACCATGAACCTAAAGTGGATCTACTCAGACATGGAGATTGAAAGCAACATGATTGAATATATCATCAAAGAAAACAATAAAAATAGGAGTTCAGAGTTGTCTCTCCAAAAACCAAACTAGAATCAAGAGTAATGAAAGCGTAATGTGTAAAAGTGGCTAAAAACCCTAAATATATAGCTAAAACACGTTCTAAGCCTTCTTTTAAATATTAAAGTCTTCTGGGTCAATTATGCAATTCTTCAACTCTTCAATAAGTCGCGATCCGTCTATTTCCTCGACGGGTATCGATCAATACTAGGCAGTATCGATCGATACTCAGGTGATTTTGATGTCTCAGCTACACGGATCTTCTGTTTCGCTCCAGAATGCTCCAGAAAGCTCCAATATCTTCAATTATGCTCCAAAAGTGCTATAACCTGTAAAAGACTCTAAAAGACTCTATAATAGAATAAAGACTCGATAAAACGGACTTATATCATGGTCTAAAAGGGGTAAAAACCATGATATATCAAGACATTCGCAGCTCCCCAGACTACACACATTATTTCGCAGCATTGTTCAATCAAGCCATCCTCGCCAGTTTCATCGCTGTGAATTAGTATCAAGAACCTTCTAGATTCTTTCCCATACAATATCATGACAAGGAACCACCCTTTTTCACACTTTTTGGTATTATTTCTCTCCCCCAAACTTATTTCTTATTGTATTCTCTCTTTTGTTTTAGCTTTGCATATACAAATCAAGATATGAGACGCGAGTATTGATGGTGTTTGCCACCTAATCCCCGGCTTTTCCCTCTCAACGTATCAAAGGATGTAGGCGAATAATGGCATCATAGGAAAATCCTAGCCTCGCTTCCAATCCTTTGTGTGATCATTCCCTCTCCAGTAGAATAATGGGATCGCTGGAAATTTTCCTAACCCTATACTCAGAAGAAAATCATTTCATCTTTTAATGCACTTATTAATTAACTTGTAATAGGGAGAGAAATACCGTTATTTTAAAACACATGTGTTCCTTTGTCAGATATGAGTGAGGAATCAAGCTCTATAGATACTAACCACATTGATGAAGTGCAAAATTTTGGCTCAGGCTTTAAGGAACTTTGCTGGAAACATGAGTGTCTTCTGGTTAACTGGTCAGCCTTTGGATTTTTCATTATTCGATCTAGAACTGATTCTGTAAGAATGGTCACTTAGAAGCAAGGTCAGATCAATTGATTCAAGAAAAAGATCACAGTCTCTGACTCAATAAAACAGCGAATGACACAAAAACGGACTGACTCTAAGAAAAAAAAAAAAAAAGTCAGCGACTACCTCCCCCAGACTTAAACAACACTGTCCCCAATGTTATCTAGCCTATAGTTGGTGAAAGAAAACAAATGAACGTAGTGGATTATGAAAAATTAGAAACCGTACCTTTACAGGGTATCGATCGATACTGGCAGGTATCGATCGATACCATCCGTATATCGACACATTGATTGAAAATCAGTGGTGTCGAGTTGCTTAAACAAGGGAAAGTGATCCAAAGTGTTAGATGTTAGCACTGTTAGGAACACTCAAAAACAGGTTATAAGCAACATGGTAGATCAAACATAAATCCAAAGAAGTTCAAATGCAAAAACAGATACTGACATAAATTTAACAGAAAAGAAAAAGAAAAGAAAAAGAAAGAAAAATACAAACGTGAAGATAGAGAAGACTAATCATGCGTCTCCTCAGAATCGCCATCAGAATCGGAATCGTCAACATGAGAAGGATCGACAGGCTGAGGCGAAGGACCAGCGTCCGTGGCAGTCATGCAGCGACAACGAGAAATCGCAGTCCAGATGCTCCGCATGCTCTCTATCATCACCTTCTGAAAAGCGGCTGGCTCCATCGGAAGTTCCGAATCAGATGGAAATGATGGTGCATGGATAGGGGAAGCTGCTGCTTGCGATCGCTGGGCGCGTTCTCCCTGCGAAGTAGATGGAATGTCAGCAGCAGCAGGTGCAGGCACATGAGCTCGCCGTCTAGTCGCAGGTGCGCGAATCAACAGGTGTGGTGGAGGCTCGAAACGAAGCTGAGAAGGATCCTCGAGAATGTCTGTCAGCTCATCGTTAGGGAGTGACACCAGAAAGTCTCCAGCAGAAGTAGTAAAGAACCAACGCCTCTCGGGCTTCAACCACTTAAGGTTCCTCAGATGGCTCTCATCCATATACCAACGCGTAGTGACTATCGAGCAGCTCGTAGTACTGATCCCGAGGTGCTGGAAGATAGGTGTCAGAAGGCTACCAACTGACTCCTTCTTCGTGCTCGTGCTTGTAAATGGTTTGGTCTTCAATGAGACCAAATGATGTACAAAAACAGCGCCAAGGTTGAACTCTGTAAGCTCAGGCCATGCGAAATCCTCCTCAGGAAGAATGTCTTTGATAGCCAGACACAGGAGTAGAAGCTCGGTCACCCTCATCTTGTTCGGTTCCATCTTGCACAAAAGAGTGCTGCTCAGGATTCTAACCAAACAGCGCAGGACTGGGTGCCGTATATCCATCTGAGTGGATGTCTTGGAGTCGTACGCGCCGATCCGGAAGTGCTCCCAGAATGTCTGCATGTCGGGATGCTGCGCGGGAAGAGCAACATGTCGGGATGCTGCGCGCGAAGAGCAACTCTCCTGCAATCCCGCGAAAAACCATAGATGTCACAGAGATCAGGGAGTGGTAACCTGTACCTCACTCCACAAGTCATGAAAGTCAAAGTGCCCTCCTGTGCATCCCGGAGAACCTCGTCCTGGTAGCAGACGCGGACTATCGCCATGAACTGACGAACCAAGTCCGGGTAAAGATCGTACTGCTGAGTGGCCATCCGGCCCAGACCAATCTTCCCAAGCAAACGGGCCAGCTCTGTGTCAAGGCCCAAGCGACGCATGGAGACTCCGTCAACAAACCGAGTAGGCTCTATAATCACTCTCAGCCACGTGTTATAGTGCAGCGTGTCATAATCATCCCACTCCTCCAATATGGGTCTGTAAGTGCAATCGTCACTCAGAGCAACCGCTCTCTCCGTCCCGTTCCAATCTCGATGACAAGGAATCTTGGCCTTCTCGTTCAGCTTAGGCCAAGGACCTCTGCGTGGGGCTGCAGGAACATCCGTAGCATATGGGTTAGAGCTCGATGCGTCTGTAGTCCTGGCTCTCTTTGACCTAGATGTCATCTGCAAACAAGACAGAAAGACACAGCATAAATCCAACACTTCTCAGCATTCACAGCAAATTTTTATCGGCCAAAACGATTGGTGTTGATCGATACTAGAGGGTATCGATCGACACCCTAGCCAATTTACAGTTCATCCGGTTCCACAATCCAAATTATCCAAGAGTCCAAATTAAAGGTAATTGAAAGTAATGCAAGGTTCGAAACCACTCTAGAGCATCTCAGCAAATGACCATTGTCAAGAAAAACAAGTGCTAAAGAGTAAAATCTCACAAACCTTAAACCTAGAAATCGGATTGAAAAGATGGAATTTCGTGTGCATACCTTGACTGATTGAAGAAACAAATGCTAGAAAGAGATAGGGGATGAAAATCCAATGAATCTAGGCACTTGAATCACCAAAATCGGTGAAGAAATGAGATAGATGCGATTTGAGAGGGAGATGGAGGCGGTATCGATCGATGAAGAAGAAAGAAGAGAAAGAGAAACCCGAGGGTTTTGAATGAAGACTTACCTGCCCGCGGAGTATCGATCGATACCCAAAGGTATCGGTCAACACTTGTCGTTGTTGGTCGATACTGGATGGTGTCGATCGACAATTATGAAGAATTATGCTTCTTTTTACGGCACTTGGTATCGATCGACACTGACTGGTGTCGATAGATACTCCTCGTCAAATCTGCTTCACGTTTGACACAAGACACAAAATCAAAAATCAAAAACAAAATGAAATTAAAAACATATGTACAGACTTACCAGTGGGTTGCCTCCCACTCAACGCTTGTTTTACGTCACGAGCTTGACTTTACGGGCGTTCAGTCAGGAAAAAAATGAGAACTTTCGCCGAAACAAGCTCCACAATTTGATATTTCCAGTTTCAGAGTTTTGTTCATCATGCTCTCCACAAAATCCTGTCCTTTCTCTTTCAGCTCCGGAGTGAGAATAACTCTAGCCTTAGAGAATGGTTTCGAAGTTCCCTTGAACTTCACCTTATATTCAATTGAATCTCCATCCCACGTCTAAGGGGTTAAAATCACATGGGGAAAACTTTTTACTCATTTGCTCTTACCGTCCTCTCTGCCTTAGCTGATTTGAAGTCTTTCTTGGTGATGACAGAAGGATTATCTAGAACGTCGATGGTATTAGGTCCGTCAGGAGGCTCTTCCAAAAGATAAATTACCAACGTCTCCCCTGGAACAATGGTGATGCAAGATATATGTGTGGGAGTTCCTCTAGGGATGGCTTTGTAGTACACCTCCTTGTCAATGTATGAGAGCGATATGTTCTTGCTGGTTGTGTCCATATTGACACCAACCGTAGCCATGAACGGTCTTCCAAGAATCAACTGCGTACGAGATTGTGTGGTCATCTCCACAACCTGAAAATCAGTAGGAACCAGGCAATCTCCTACGTTAACCAGCAAATCAGGGATTGTACCATAGGGAAGTGAGGTGGAACAGTCTGCGTATGTGATATATGCCTTTGGAGTTCGAATATCAGCTCCCAATCCTTCTGCAATTTCCGTTGACATGACATTGACGCTAGAACCTGAGTCAATGAGAGACTCTTTGAATTCAACACCAGACATATGGCATGGAACTAAGAATATCCCTGGGTCTTTCCTCTTAGTCAACCGCTTCAGTGGAGGCGGTGGACTTCTGACCTTGGCGAAAAGTGCCTTAATCTCTTCCTCAGTTTCTCTGCAGTCTCGGAAGTAACTCAGCAGAGGGCGGCACTCTAGGGCTTCTTCAAAAGTATGTGTGAGTGGAATTCTTCGTAGCATCTTCTCAAAGCCACACAGCTGCTTTGGAGAAATATGATCTCTGAGGTGTTGAGGGATATGATTCAGCTTCTTGAACTGTCAGTGAGGGTGTCGATCGATGCTTGCTCCTTCGAGACGTCTTTGACAGATTCTTGAACTGGTGTCGATCGATACAAGAGGGTATCGGTCGACATAGAGGTGATTTCCGAAATCTATTCGTTCTGTGAATGAACCTTCAGTTCCTTGACAGTTGCTGCAGTCTGAGCTACCTGAGTTTCCAGCATCTTTTGCTGAATATTAATAGCGTCGATCCTTCCACTCAAATCAGTATACAGGGCATCAATCTTCCAATTAAATTCCACAGTCAGCTTCTGCTGTCCTTAAAGAAGTTGTTCAAACATAGATTCAATCTTGCTCTCAGAAGTTCTGGATGGTGTGGGTGGTCGTTGATACCTTTGATCCTGAGATCCAACTCCATCAATGTAGTTAACATATTCCACTTCATCTTTTTCAACAAGATGGACAGCCTTCTGCTGCTTACCCATCAACAAATTAAGCATTGAATCTAACTTAGCATTCACCTCAGCAATCTGACTGCGATCCGAATTACCAGCTTGCTTCTTGCGCTCCATGTCTGCATTCTTCGTACTATTGCTAGAAACCAAGTTCTAAATAAGCACATAGGCATCGTCAGGATACCTCGTGTAGAAATTTACATTACTCGCAGCATCTAAGAGCATCATTATTGGGAGAAACCCATTTGGGTTTCTTATGTAATATTTAATTATAAATTTGAAGTTAAGAAACTCTGTTAAGAAACTTCTGTTTTTGTTGCTTTATTGGTAGAACTCTATTAGGGGTTCTTAAATAAAATAAAAAAATTAATAATTTTGTTTTATTTTAAATAGAGTTTATTTTTTTAATTAAACATAGTTAACATAAAAACATAACATTTTAAATATAGATTTTGAAAAAAATGAAAAAGAACATTCAATTTGGGTTTTTTCTGATATTGTATATGAATCGCTTCATGTTCATCCACCGAACGATTCCAATTCATTAATATGTAAAAAAAGTTTAATATGTAAATATTCCAATTCATTATGTAAATATTTCAATTCATCAATATATAAAAAAAAGTTTAAAATTTTAAAGTTGAAGTTAAGAAAAAGTTTTTAAAAAAAAATTCTTTTTTAAGTTAAGTTAAGAAAAAGTAAAAAAAAAAATATGGCAAAAAACAAAATTCAGCGAATTAGAGGTTGACACGTGGCTAAGAACAGTGTAAGAACCCCCTTAAGAACCGGTTCTTAAAACTCTTATTTAAGAACCGGTTCTTACACTGTTCATAATTTTTATTATTATTATTTTTTTTTTTGGGTTAAGAACCCCATCAAGAACTCCCCAATAATGATGCTCTAAGTACATCTGATACCTCCAATCAATCCCTCTGTAGAAAGTACCCAGCAGCTGAACATGAGTGAACCCATGGTGTGGAAAATCTCTCTGATATGACCTGAAACGAATCCAAACAGCCTTGAGTGCCTCAGTCGGACCCTGAGAAAACTGAGAAATCTTGTTCTTGAGATCCTCGGATCGTGCATCATCATAGAAGTTGTTCATGAAAGCAGTCTTAGTTTGATCCCAAGTAGTCAGTGATCCATGAGTCAACTGCTTCAGCCAGTAAGTCGCTTCTCCACCAAGAGAGTATGGGAAAAGCTTGCAGAAAAGGTAGTCATAGGACACTACATTGCTCTTGATGCTAGTGACCAAGTCCTCGAACCTCTCAGTGTGATCCATGGGATGTTCGCTGGAAAAACCATAAAAAGGGTGCTGTCCCACAAGAGTGTAGTATGCATGTTTCAGCTCAAAGTCACTCCTCTGATAAGGTGGAGGACGAATCGCTGATCGATTTGCATAAAACTGGTCAGGTCTGTTGCACTCACCAATCGTTCTGCCATGATTAACCCCTGCATTCGCAGCGTTCGCGTTCCCATCGACAACAGGAGCAGGTGGAATGATGTTCCCCTCTCCATCCAGACGTTGCCCTCTCGCATTGCACAACTGACCCTCTTGGTCTCTCAAAGCTCCATCGGCCTCCTGAATCAGAATCATTGTGTTGTTCATCTCTGCTGGCTTCTTTGCTTTCCTGTTTGCACGTTCCAAATTTACACCTGAAACACACTAGGAAAGGAACGTAAGTAACAAAAAACACGTTGAGTATCGACCGATACCAAGTGGTGTCAATCGATATCAACAAAGAAAAGCGTCGAGTGTCGACCGATACTAGGTAGTATCAATCGATACCGACAAGCTTAGTCGAAATTCTAAAACGTAATATAATGGAGAATTGAGTCCCCGGCAACGGCGCCAAATTTGATATGCTCAAATTAATACCCTATTTAGATACTAAAGCAGTTGTTATAGTATAGCTAGGGGTCGAACACAAGGACTCACAGAAACACACAATGGATTATATAGAAGAGAATTAAGCTAAACCAATAGATGTAATTGAAAGCAAAACGTAAATTAAAAGAGTTGTAATTCGATGGAGGAAAATATAGGCCCATGGTATTTCTCAGGAAATCAATGAATGCAGACAAACTAACTAACATGATTCAGATTTAGCGCGGTTCTTGAACTCAAATTAATAAAGTATAGCTAACCAAATATCGTTGCGAAAGCTATCTAAATCTAAACTTCAGAATCCCAAATCTCTTTGCAAATTCCTAAGAAGAAATCAGCTTTAATATCGAGTTTGATATGTTCACAAATCAATTAAACTAAATCTCTTTGCGAATAATCAATTTGCTCACACTAGGTTCTATCAGGTAATTAATCGCACTGTCGTGCCTAATCAATTATCCTAAAATCTATGTTCCAGATTCGTCAACCTAGAATTAGCTTTGAACACAATCTAAAGCGAAGAACTAATTCAGATGGTGAATCCTAAACAGATAATCAATCTAACATTCAGAGAAAAACCTTATGAGAACCCTGAACCTAAAGTGGATCTACTCAGACATGGAGATTGAAAACACCATGATTGAATATATCATCAAAGAAATCAATAGAAACAGGAGTTCCGAGTTGTCTCTCCAAAAACCAAAAGTAGAATAAAGAGTAGAATAAAGCATAGCCAGCAAAGTGGCTGAAAAACCTAATTATATAGTCTAAACACGAATTGGGGTCTTCTTGTAAATATTAAAGTCTTATGGGGAAATTCTGCAATTCTTTAAGACTTTTGAAAGTCACGACTCGTATCTGCTTCGATGGGTGTCGATCGATACCAGGGGGTATCGATCGATGCTCTTGACTTCAAATCGGGTACTTAGTCGCTTCAATTCCATTTCGCTCCAGAATGCTCCTAAAAGCTCCAATATCTCCAATTATGCTCCAAACATGCTAAAACCTGTAAAAGACTCTATAATAGAATAAAGACTCTATAAAACGGATTTATATCATGGCTTAAACATGGTAAAAACCATGATATATCATGTAGGATCGGTTTCAATAGGAGGTATGAATGCTTATACTTTGTTTGACACCGGTGCTACGCATAGTTTCGTGAGCCCGAGGTTTACTAATTGTTGGACCTTTACTGGAATGTTCACCTCGAGGTCAAAAGCAATTGAGACTGCCGGGACTGAGCAGGTGAGGTCTATCGGTGTGCATGAAAGAGTGCCCATTCTGTTGGAAGTAGCAGAGTTGCCATTGCCTTTAGTGGAGATGAAGTTGAACTACTATGACGTTATTCTCGGAATGGATTGGTAAGTAAACTACCAAGTTCTCTTGGATTGCCCTCAGATGCGTGCATATATTCCACGACCAGAAGGACGTCTAGTTTTTCAAGGAGTGAAAATTGACACCGGTCTGCCAATAATCTCGATGATTAACGCAGTGGAGTTAGTAGGAAAAGGATGTGAAGCGTACTTAGCTACGATATCTATGACAATGGAAGGAGCGACTCAAAGGTTGGAAGAAATACACGTACATAAAGTGTTTGGTTTTTATGTATGTAAATTGTAACATCCATATCCCAGCCCAGTAAGAAAAAGCCTAACAACCAAAAGCCCATCAAGAAAACTCTAGCTTTTATCCCTATATAAGTGAGTCATTAAAAGTAAAAGAGGCTATTTTCCAAACTAAAAACCCTAGCAGTGATCAGCGACCAGCCGCCAACCACCGCAGAGCCATGCCACCGCCGCTGACCACCACCGCAACGAGGAGGAGCCGCCGTGAGGTTTCACCGAGCCGCCGCCGTCATTAGTCCAGATCAGATCCGTGTCTTCCCCTTCTAGAATCCTAACATCGAAATCTCTATGGTGACGATTAGATCTAGGATTTTCTTTATATTCTCTTGTCTTCTTCTAGTATGATGAGTCTAGGTGTACTCAAGTATGCTGCGTGTTACGGAGTACAAACACGTTTGTTTAATGCATAATGTTATACCTACATATTATGAACGAATATGGATTAGGAAATCATTAGATGAAGAAACAGCATACTTGTTTGATAATCATGTTGTGTGACTAGTGCATGTAAAGTAGCTAGATGGTGTAAAACCACTACGAGGTATTTTCTCACAAAGCGATAGGGATGCTTGTGGTACGAACCGTTTGAATGGACTGATGGAGCGCCTAATGGGGGCATCAGATCTCACCGCCGAGGATGGTTTTGGCGAGCCCTCACGAATAGTCTGTGTGACACATTAATACAATATATAAATGGGCTCGAGATGAGATATATTGTGGTACTCCCTTGTTTGCATAGTTGTGTGGGCGCTTCTAGAGCGTGATGTGTGATTGCTTATTTATACTTAATCTTGTCATGTTGGTTGAAAATGAGCGGGTGTGGTGAATGAGTTATAGGTTTAGTTCTCGCTGAGTAATCCCAATTACTCACCCCTCCTTCTCTTGCAGGTGAGTGATAAGTAGGCTTTTCCTTAAGAATTAATCCTTAAGTTTACTAATATCATTGTAGTACCATGATTAGAGAATAGAAAGATGAAAGATTCGAAGAGATTAAAAAACTTAAAACTTAGATTGCATAAATAAAATGATGATCTCTTTTACAAAAATCTCAAGAACACTTAAAAATGAGAGGTTTTTGCTAGAGAAAAAGAGATAGAAAAATAAAGCATAGATCTTAAAATTAGGTTTTTGCAATACTTAAATGGTTTTTGGGCAGACCGGGTCACCCAGGAACAAACCGGGTCTTGACCCGGCCAAAACTGGGTCTGAGCTTCTACACCGGACGGGCTTGGGGCGGCACAGCCGGCCGTCATTAGTCATTCCCGTTTGTTGGTCAAGTACCGGACGAGAATGGTCTGGTGTGGTGTGTCCTGAAGCTTCATCACCGGACGGTCTTAGACGGTGTTGCTGGGTGGTGTGGGAAGCTTCGGCTAAAAGTTTGAACACCATGGCGACTTGGGGAGGTGCAGCCGGCCGGTATTTTCCCTGCCCGAGAGTTGGCTAAGTGTCGGACGAGATGCACCGGCCGAGAAGGATCCGGTGTGGTGAGGAAGAGGAAGTAGATGCTCCTTGACACCGGCCAATCTTCATCCGGTGTAATGGCCCGACGTTTCCCCTGCCTTAGCCAAGGCTGCAATACCGTCCGGTGACGGGCCGATGATGTGGGTTGATAACATCGTATTTTTACCCATTTTGCTGTATATTTTAGAACACTTTAATAAGTGTTCCGCTTGGTTTTCTATGCTTTTATTATGGATTTCGTATGTTTGCGGTTTTAAGACTCTTTTCAGGTAACTCGGGATTAAAGAGTGTATTTCGGAGAAAAAGTACATTTTTGGATAAACTTGGACCATCAATAAGTCTAGCAATCAAAGAAGACCTTTTCACCGTCTGGTCATCACCAAATTTGGATACAACAAAGTAGAGACAACCAGCTTTCACAAGCAATTAGATTGGGGACAATCCAATGGTTGGATCCAAAAATATACCGAAGCACTGAAGGCAGATAAAGCTACCCCGAAGACGAAGCCACCGCGAGTCAAGGAGCCGGAGCTGTAGCCAAGCACCATTCCGCCTCCCCTGAAGCCACTCCACCCACGGCCAGAAGCCACTTCACCGCGGCCAGAGAAGACGAAGCCACGGCCAAGCCTATTTTCGCCCAATGATAAGCTCAAATTAATACCTTAAAAGTACTAAAGCTTTGTCGATTGTAATACCTAGGGATCGAATCGACAGAGACTCAAGAAAACAAACAATAGATTTTAATGAATTAATTAAGCTAAGTGATCAATGGAATTGAAAGCAAATACGTAAATTAAAAAGGTTGTAATTCGATTGGGAGAAAGATAGGTTCATGGTATTTCATAAGAAATCAATGAATGCAGATAAACTAACTAATCATGGTTAAGGTTACGCACGGTTCTTGAACTCAAATCACTAAAGTATAATTAACCAACTCTCGTTGCGAGAATTATCTAAGCCTAAATCCTAGAATTCCAAATCTCTTTGCGAATCCTAAAGTCTAAACCATCTTTTAGTTCAAGTTTGATTTGTTCACAAAACAACTAAACCAAATCTCTTTGCGAATAGTTATTTTTCTCACTCTAAATTCTATTAGATTACTCAATTGCATTGTCATGCCTAATTGATTAATCTAATATCTATGTTCCAGGTGATCAATCTAGAATTCGCTTTGAGAACAACGTAAGGTGAAGAACTAATCAACCTAGCATTCAAAGAAATCCGTTATGAGAACCCTAAACCTAACAGATGATTTACTCAGACATGGAGATTGAAACAATAAACATGACTGGATAAATACTTGAATAAATAATAAAGAAGAGAGTAAAACAAGGGTTCGAAATCTTCTCTCGGACGAACAGAGTTTCAGACTTGTCTCCCTGAAAAGCTCTCTCACCAAAAACCAAAGTAGAATAAAGCTTGAATGAATTGTAATCCAAGCGTAGCCACACAAGTGGCTGTAAAACCTAAATAAATACTACTAAACACGTTCTGGGCTTTCTTGTAAATAATAAAGTCTTCTGGGGCATTTTGCAGTTCCTCAAATCTTCAATAAAGTCACGATCCTTCTGTTTCTTCGACGGGTATCGATCGATACCATAAGTGCCTTAGACCTCTACTTGTACAGTTTCAAGTTCTCATAGGCAAGATGCCTAATCTCATCGAACTCATTCAGCTTGATAAATCCCTTCTCAGCAGCAGACTTGATGTCGAAATTCAGCAACTTTGTAGCCCATGCTGCCTTATGCTCGATTTCCACCGGAAGGTGACACGCTTTTCCATATAGCAAGTGAAACGGTGTAGTCCCAAGTGGCGTCTTGTAAGCAGTCATGTAAGCCCAAGGTGCGTCAACCAACTTCACAGACCAATCCTTCCTGGTAACATTTACCGTCTACTCTAGAATCTCCTTAAAAGAAGTCGGTGGTTGGAGTCTTGTCATGACCTGAATCTTGGCTTTGTCAACTTCGATCCCAGCTTCAGAAACCTTGTGCCCAAGCACGATGCCATCATGAACCATAAAGTGACACCTGAATACCCATCGAGAAAACAGTAGTAGGGATGACTAGCCAACCTCTCCAACATCTGGTCAATGAATGGCAATGGGAAGTGATCTTTCCTTGTGGCTGCATTCAACTTCTTGTAGTCAATGCACATTCGATGCCCAGTGATAGTCCTAGTAGGAATAATCTCATCCTTCTCATTCTTCACCACAATTATCCCTCCATTCTTAGGAACAACGTGCACAGGACTGACCCAAGAACTATCCGAGATGGCATAGATAACTCCTGCATCCAAGAGTTTCATGACCTCTTTTTTAACCACTTCTTTCAGGTTTGGATTCAGCCTCCTCTAATGCTCAACTGAAGCATTTGACTCGTCCTCAAGATGAATCTTATGCATGCACATGTCTGGTGATATACCTAAAATGTCATCAAGAGAATAGCCAAGAGTTTTGCGATACTTGCGCAGCTTGCTCAGCAGTAAGGCAATCTCTGCGTTGTTCAAAGAAGCATTAATAATCACTGGGTATGTGGAATTTGGACCAAGAAAACCATACCTCAGATTTGCTGGAAGTGGCTTGAGTTCCACCTTAGGAGCTTTCTCCTCGTTCCAATCGCCAAGCCCAGCAACTTGCTTAGAACTTTCGGCCAACTCCCATTCTGGTCGCAGGGTATCGATCAATACTAGGGGAGTATTGATCGATACTGGTGGTGATGTATCGAGCATCTTCGAGTATCCAGCAGTAACTTCATTGAAATAAACCTCTGGCTCAGCTGAACAAACCAATGCTATCTCCAATGGATCCTCAGGATGCATCTCCAGGAAGTACTCTTCAGCAATGTCACTGAATGTACCTACAAAGAAAGTCTGCCCATCGATGGTTGGTCTCTTCATCATCTTCTCCATGTTAAAAGTCATGACCAAATCACCTATGTTAAGAGCTATCTTCCCGTTCCTGCAATCAATCAGAGCACCAGCTGTTGCTAGGAATGGCCTTCCCAATATAAGAGGATCTCTGGGTTCCATGTCGTACTTCAGGACAATGAAGTCAGTTGGGATCAAGCAATTCCAAATCTTAATAGGAACATCTTCGAGCAATCCCTCTGGAAGTCGAACTGAGCGATCATCAAGTATCAGTGAGATCCTTGTTGAAGTGAAGTCTGTCATCCCCATTCTCTTTGCTACTGAGTATGGCATGAGGTTGACATTTGAGCCAATGTCACAAAGAGAACGCTCAAATCCGTCTGTGAAGATCGTACAATCCAACACAAAACTCCCTGGATCTGGTAGTTTCTTTGGGATCATGTTGGTCAGGATTGCGCTGCACTCATGAGTAATCATCAAACATCCATCCTCAAGGTTCACATTGCTAGACACCATCTTCTTGACATATCTCCTGAAAGCTGGAGAAGTCTTGATAGCATCGATAAAAGGAAGTTCAACAATCAGCTTATCCATAATGGCCTTGCATCTAGAGTCTTCTACCTCCTTCTTAATCTTCCCAATAGCCCTGGGATAAGGTATCCTCGGTATGTAAACTCTTTCTACAACCACATCAGGTACTTCCTTCAAAACCTTAGGTGCTGAATCGACTGCAGGATCAGTGTCGATCGATATAGGTGTGGTATCGATCGATACACGGGATTTTGAGTTTTCCGGTGAAAGTATCTTGACCGGTGTCGATCGATGCTGGCTAGTGTCGATCGATACCCTGGGGATTTCAGAATCCTCATCGTCAAGATCGACGAAATTTCCTGCAGTTTGGCCAATTTTCACTCCTTTATTGACCTCTTTTCCACTTCTCAAGGTAATTGCATTGATGTGTGCCCTTGGGTTCTCTCCTTTCCCTGGAAGAAAACCTTCTTGCCTTTTCGCAGCCTCTGAAGTCTTAGCTACCTGAGTTTCCAGCTTCTTCTGATGAATACCAAGAGCATCGATCCTTCCACTCAGATCTTTGTACAGAGCATCTATCTTAGCATTGAAATCCACTACTGTCTGCCACTGTCCTTGAACCAACGTTTCAAACATAGATTCGATCTTGCTCTCTGGGGTTTTAGCAGATACGGGTTGATAAGATGAATTCCCATAGTTCATGGTATAACCATTGTTCTGAGAAGGTTTCTGGCTAAACTGATTCGACCCAAAACCACTTGGATTGGCTTCAGATTTGAATCCTCCTTGCTGAAAATTGTTGTTGAAGTTTCGTTTGTTGTTGTATTGATTCCTCTGACCCTGAAAACCAGAATCACCAATGTAGTTAACATCCTCTTCTTCATCCTCATTGATATTCTCGACTTTCTCAGCAAAATGAACTATCTTCATCGATTTTCCCAACAAGAAATTGTGCATTGAATCTAGCTTAGCCTGAACATTAGCAATCTGCAATCCATCAACTCCTCCAGCCTGCTGCTTCCGCTCTAAATCAGCATTCTTGGTGTTATTGCTAGACACCAAGTTCTCAATCAGCACAACTGCATCATCTGGATACCTGGTGTTGAAATTTCAATTACTCGAAGAATCCAAAACCATCTGGTACCTCCAATCGACCCCTCTGTAGAAAGTACCCAGCAGCTGAACCTGAGTGAACCCATGGTGCGGACAGTCTCTCTGATACGACCTGAATCGAATCCAAGCAGCCTTGAGTGCCTTTGTCAGACCCTGAGAAAACTAAGAAATCTTGTTCCTGAGCTCTTTGGATCTCGCATCATCATAGAAGTTATTATCATCATAGAAGTTATTCAGGAATGCATTCTTCGTCACATCCCATGTAGTTAGCGAACCAGGGGGCAACTGCTTCAGCCAATAAGCTGCATCCCCACCAAGAAAGTATGGAAAAAGCTTGCAGAAGAGGTACTCATTGGGCACTCCATTGTACTTCATACCAGTGACCAAATCCTCAAACCTCTCGGTATGATCCATAGGATGTTGATTAGATAGACCATGGAAAAGATGCTGACTCACAAGAGCGTAGTACGCAGGTTTCAGTTCAAAGTCATTCCTCTGAAAATTTGGAATGCGAATCGCAGTCGATTGGCATAGAACTGATCAGGTATGTTGTGCTCACCAAGCTTCCTCCCATGATTAGCCACAGTATTCCCTGCATTCGCAGCGAAAATCTCCTCGACAACAACATGAGGTGGAATGATGTTCCCTTCTCCGTCCAATCGTTGCCCTCTCTCATTGCACAATCGACCCTCTTGGTCTCTGTAAGCACCAGCTGCATCTTGAACCAAAACCACTGGAATATTGTTCATCTCTGTTGGTTTCTTTGCTCTTCTTTTTGTGCGTTCCAAAAGTGCTAGCTTCTCTAACGACAGATTAACTAGCGGAGTGCTCTTGTTCTTTCTTGTTTCACGATTAGGCATGCACCTGAAACACAAAATTCAAGAATGTAAGTAACTCAAAAATTCACGATAGGTATCGACCGATACCACTAAGGTGTCGATCGATACTGGTCGAACTTAGTCGAAATTCTCAAACTAAATCTAATGGCGAAATGAGTCCCCGGTAACGGCGCCAAATTTGATAAGCTCAAATTAATACCCTAAAAGTACTAAAGCTTTGTCGATTGTAATACTAAGGGATCGAATCAACATAGACTCAAGAAAACACACAATATATTTTAATGATTGAATTAAGTTAAGTGATCAATGGAATTGAAACAAATACGTAAATTAAACAAGTTGTAATTCGATTGGGAAAAAGATAGGTTCAGGATATTTCTCAGGAAATCAATGAATGAAGATAAACTAACTAATCAGGGTTCAGGTTACGCACGGTTCTTGAACTCAAATCACTAAAGTATACGAGAATTATCTAAGCCTAAATTCAGAATTCCAAATCTCTTTGCGAATCCTAAAGTCTAAACCAGCTTTCAGTTCATGTTTGATTTGTTCACAAAACAACTAAACTAAATTTCTTTGCGAATAGTTATTTTGCTCACTCTAAATTCTATCAGATTACCCAATTGCACTATCTTGCCTAATTGATTAACCTAAGATCTAAGTTCCAGGTGATCAATCTAGAATTAGCTTTGAGAACAACCTAAGGTGAAGAACTAATTCAGATTATGAACCCTAAACAACTAATCAACCTAGCATTCAAAGAAATCCTTTATGAGAACCCTAAACCTAACAGATGATCTACTCAGACAAAAAGATTGAAACATTAAACATGACTGAATAAATACTTGAATAAATAATAAAGAAGAGAGTAAAATAAGGGTTCGAAATCTTCTCTCGGATGAATAGAGTTTCAGACTTGTCTACCTCAAAAGCTCTCTCACCAAAAACCAAAGTATAATAAAGCTTGAATGTATTGTAATCCAAGCGTAGCCACACAAGTGGCTGTAAAACCTAAATAAATACTACTAAACACGTTATAGGCCTTTTTGTAAATAATAAAGTCTTCTTGGGCAATTTGCAGTTCCTCAAATCTTCAATAAAGTCGTGATCCTTATGTTTCTTCGATGGGTATCGATCGATACCATAAGTGTATCGATCGATACTCATCAAATCGGTGTCTCAGCTACATGATCTCTGCTTGGGTCCAAAAAGCTCCAAAATGCTTCACTATCTCCAATAATGCTCCAAACGTACCTAAAACCTGAAAAGACTCTGAAAGACACTAAAATACTAGAAAGACTATATAAAAAGGACTTATATCATGGCTTAAAACGGGTAAAAACCATGATACATCACCCAAGACGATATGTTTCTTCACCCGAGGCCAAAATTGTATTTTCCTGTCAAACACTAAAACGACATAAGCTTGTTGAAGACCTATATATACTTGTCTTAGATAGAAATTTCGGGGATAGAACCCTAGAAACATTCTACACATTATTTTTCTTTCATTCTTGTACTCTTGCATCGAGATTTTTGTGATTGGTGAGGAGGTTTCTCACCGAGGTTAGTTCTTGTTCGTGAGGCTTTTTCACCAATCTTATGCTTAATTTAATTATGTCTTTTTCCAGTATGTGCGAGTAGTTTAGATTGTTGGGTTTAAAGGATTATCAAGGGGAATTCTATGTTCGATAAGGATTTCACTCGTTAACCCTAGCCGAATTCTAGAGCTCTTCTTGTGGAAAGTTGTTAATGCATGAATCTAGTATCATGAACTAGAGGCTGATAGGGGGATTTTAGAACCACTAAAGTGTTGCATCTAATCACCAGCAAAGTTCATCCACAAGGCGTGCGCGTCGTAAGATTTTGGAAGTATACTTACGGAGTGCCGTGAACCTATGGACCCACTAGCATATCACAATGTATTTTAGAAATAGAGTCCGTAGAAGTAGTTTAGTCATCGATTTCATTAGGTCTAGGTTAGTAGTCAATTCTCTTAGGTATTAGGTTAGTCTTAGAATTTCTTAGGATATGTTAAGTTTCTCTTAGCATTAGCTTAGTAGTTGAAATCCCCTTAGCTTAGGTAGTGGTCAATTTTCTTAGATTAGATTAGTAGAAGTTTTCCGTTTTTCGTTCTTTACAATTCTAGTTACAAAACCCCTATAAAAATATATTCGTTCTAGATTTATTTACTATACAGCGTCTAAGGTCTCATAGAACAGCACCATATCCCCGTGGATCGATACCTCAAGTACCACAACGCACATCTGTGCACTTCCATGCTTTAAGGTTTACAAATTTAAAACCTGAAGTTTCGGAGACGAATCTGATAACGCATCAAGTTTTTAGCGCCGTTACCGAGGATAAATCCCTACAGCTTCTATCACACCTTAGAGGTTAGTAAAACGACTCTAGAACAAACTTTTGCTATTTGATTTTTGGTTTTATCTTTCTTCGTTTCAGGCTTTGAAACATGAACTCGCCTCTAGAGCGAGATTGCTACTACGAGCGGAGTTACTATGACCCATCTTGCTCTCACCACCATCACAAGTCACATGCTGTGTGTGACTCGTTCTACATGGATCGGAAACCGGCGCCGACCAACTACTCTCAAGGAAGCCAAGAGCCTCCTTACTACCGAGACGAGCCTTTTGGGTCTCCCGTTGTCAACTCTAGACAACATTGATACCATCAACACCATCAATTCTTGGACCAGCACGTGTTTAACTCGGAGATTAGAGTGTGTCTGGACGCAATCAACGTCATTCTTAATCAATACCTCGATTGCCAAGTTGTGACCGAGGCGGCCAGGCGGCCATGAACAAAAGGCTAGATACAATCTACACCGAATTCAACGAGAAGTTTGATGACCTTGCTTCTCACATCACCGCCCTTGAGGAACAAACTCTACAAGACGTTGTTGCTATCCAAGAAAGGACAAAAACCATGGAGGAGGAAAAAACGAAGCAAAAATACGATATTATTCAAAATTCCATTGAGATTCGCGATTTAAAGCAAGAGATTAAAGAGATTAGTGAGGTTACCTCTTGGTACAGAGAGAAGACCGATAATTAACTTCAAAAAGTCGAGTATCGTCTCAGCATACTCGAATACAAGGTTAGAGAAACCGATGCTTCGGTTAGTCACGTATCCGACACACAAAAGTCAAACAAGCCTTGTTTGGGGGAACTATCTAAAGATCATGAGAAGCATGATTCAACACTTGATACCCATGTTCCTGACCAAGAGGAGAAGCCAAATGACCCCCAAGAACCAGAAAACACCAAACAAGGTGAAGAAAACGACGAACCGGTCAAGTCCCCACAGACTCCTCTCACCACTGACGCGAGCCTCCTGGACGCGGCCAGCTCTTTCTCCGCCGCAGGTGCAGCCACCACACCCGCGGCCAGCCTTAATTCCGCTGCGCCTCCACTCCTCGGACCCGCGGCCATCCTCTGCTCGTCTCCCCTTGAACCGTTGGAATCCCGAGCACTCCCCTTTGAGCAAGCTGCATTCTCCATTGACACTCAAACCTCATATGAGCCTTGAAACGACCTGGAACCAGATTTATATGCACCTTGCAAGGTGATTCAAACTCATGAAGAAGCCTCATCCTCTTCATCAACAACACTTCAAGGGAGTCCACCAAGGAGGATCTACATGCCCTATATGCCTTAAACAGCCTTTGAACCATCACCTCCACCAAGTCCAATACCGGAAGAGCCAAGGACAGAATGCATCACCCGAGAGAGATTGATCGAGTTTAATAGATTTGTGAAATCAATCCCGATGCACACCTCCTTCGAAGAAGTTTGGAAAAAGGACCTACATACGCTTTCTTCCACTACAGCAATGAGAGCAAGGAAGACATTCACGCCTATTTCATGAGAGAAATACGCTCAACAACACCCTATGTCGCTTCCCATGCTATCTG
The DNA here is from genome assembly GCA_030161315.1 of Eutrema japonicum. Classification (NCBI taxonomy): domain Eukaryota; kingdom Viridiplantae; phylum Streptophyta; class Magnoliopsida; order Brassicales; family Brassicaceae; genus Eutrema; species Eutrema japonicum. The sequence continues at coordinate 11,709,212 of BSQW01000005.1, read as the reverse complement.
AATCTACCGTCCCGAGAGGTACCGAGAGTACCCGAATAAGATAATCCGAGAGAAGTTAGAAGAATTCAACAACGTGGTTCATAATCTACCTAGAGGTACTACTTTTGTTAGAGCTTACATGGATCATATGATTGTTCATTTCTTTTGTGAAAGCAATGAGTCCATAACGGAGATAGAAGATCTTTTCGACAATGCCATGAACGGAAAACCCGTTTGGAGTCTCCACAAAATCGAAGAACAAAGTCAGTTCCTTATCACGTGTGGCATCCGTGGAGTTGAATTTAAGAACGTTCTTTGTGATTCCGGAGCTTGCTTGAATATCATGTCAAAATCGACCTCAAAGCGCATCGGTATTAAGCACATACACCGTACCCGGACAAAGATCAACATGGCCGACGAGACTTGTACCACACCAAAAGGGATTGCCCGAGAAATGCCAATAAGGATCGGAGATTGCATAGCCTCCGTGGATTTTTACATCGTCCAAACTACGAAGAAAGATGCAACACCGATAATTCTAGGATGGCCGTTCTTATCAATCGTTGGAGCTATCATGGATTGGCCAAATCGACGTGTTTCATTCGCCAACATCGACAAAGACGTGTTCTACACTGCCATACCACTCAAAAAAGGAGAAGAGAGACGTTCTAGCACGATGGATCCCGAACTAGATCCCGATCCCGACCCACGAACAAGCGATGATTCACATGACGAAGAAACCCAAAGACGATTTGTCGTAAGACGCTGTCTTTCTACGACTAAGCTCACCTCGATACCAACGTCGAGCTAAATTACTTTAAACAAAAGCGTTCAATGGCAGATTCGTTCCAGATTTTGCCAGCCTAACCAGATCTATGACAAGTTTAATTATGAAAGATGTGAAGTTCTAGTGGAACTAAGCCAATTCTAAGAGTTTCGAGGAATTGAATAAGCATCTAACTCAAATACCGGTGTTAGTTCTACCAAGGACATGTATGCCATATGACGTATACACCGATGCCTCTGAATCCGGCTTGGGATACGTGCTTATGGAAGAAGGGAAAGTCATAGCATATGCATCTAGGCAACTACGAACATATGAGACGAATTATCCCACTCATGATTTGGAGCTATTAGCAGTGGTATTTTCTCTTAAGATTTGGCGTGCTTATTTATACGGGGAGAAGCTGCAAATATTTACATATCATCAAAGTCTGAATCATTTTTTCACCTAACGCAATTTGAACACGAGGCAGCGAAGATGGATGGAATTGTGGGCAGATTATGACTTGAATATCACCTACCACCCATGGAAGGTTAACCAGATGGTAGACGCCTTAAGCCGGCGCATAAATGACGTAGCAAAGGTCAAGGAGGTGCAAGAGTTGATCACGACTTTGGCCAGTTTAAAGTTGTGTGTGACGCAGGTAGAGGAAAATACCGTGGGGTGGAAGCATTGGACAATGCTGATTTACTATGGAGGATCGACATGCTCAAGGAAAGGACCTCGCTTTAAAAGAGCTAATCGATAAGCAAGTGGTTGGGTACCACGTTGACGAATATGGAACTTACATGTATATGAATCGGGTATGTGTTCGTAACGATGAAAACTTAAGACGGGAGATGCTGGGCCAAGCGCATCAGTCGCGATTTTCGATTCATCCCAGGAGCACCAAGATGTACCAAGATTTGAAGAGATACTACCAATGGGGTGGAATGAAGTGTGACATTGATAAATGGGTATCACAGTGTGCGACATGTCAACAGGTGAAAGCAGAACTGATGGCACCCAGTGGGTTACTCCAGAACTTGCCATTACCGAATGGAAATGGGATATGGTGACTATGGATTTTGTAACAGGATTACCGATGACCATAGGTAAGAAGAACGTGATTTGAGTAATTGTGGATCGACTTACTAAGTCAGCTCACTTTGTGCCAATTAAAATGACGGATGGAGTTGAACATTTGGCGCGGAAGTATTTAGACGTGATTGTGAGGATGCACGGAGTTCCGGTGAGTATTGTGTCAGACCGAGACCCAAAGTTTACAGCTAGTTTCTAGCAAGCCTTGTAGAAAGCAATGGGAACGAAAGTACACTTGAGTACAACATACCATCCTCAAACGGACGGTCAATCGGAAAGGACGATTCAGACCCTAGAGGATATGTTAAGGGCCTACGTTTTGGATTGGGCGGGAAACTGGAAAAAGTACCTACCCTTAGCAGAGTTCGCCTACAACAACCTACGACAAGAGTTACCACGCTAGAATTGGGATGGCTCTATACGATGCTCCGTATGGAAGACCATGTCATACCACTCTGTTGGACAGAAGTGGAGAAAAGAGAGACATGGAACTAGAAGTGGTAAAAGAGACTATCGAGTAAGTGGAACTGCTTAAGAAAGGCTAAAAGAGGCCCATGACTGTCATAAGAGTTATGCAGATCAGCGTCAGACAGATTTGGCATTTGCATTGGGAGATAATGTGTACTTGAAATTGAGAGCGTTCAGAGAAAATGATAAGCACCAAAGTTGAAAAAGCTTAAGGTGAGGTACATGGGACCGTATCCTATTGTAGAAAGAATCGGAGAAGTAGCATATCGATTAGAGCTACCGCAAGAGTTGTCCGAATTTCATGATGTGTTCCATGTATCGCACCTAAGGAAGGTAGTAAGGGAGCATGGGCTCATTTTGCCTCAACCGCCAAGTGACTTGGGCAAGAATTTGTCGGTTCTGAGTACACAAGTGGATATGCTAGAATACTCGGAAATGGAAATCCACGGTAAGGAAGCAAAGTATGTCAAGGTATGCTGGGAAAGAGATGGTATCCGCGAGGAAATGTGGGAGCCAGAGCAGCAAATGCGAAAGGATTACCTCGAGCTCTTTAGTAACAAGAGAGGAACCGGAGGGGTGGAGATGAATTCGGGGCTGAATTCCTTTCAAGGAGGGGAGAGTTGTAACGTCCCTATCCTAGCCCATTAGGAAAAAGCCCAACATCCAAAAAAACATCAAGAAAACCCTAGTTTTTATCCCTATATAAGTGAGTCGTTAGAAGAAGGATAGACTATTTTGCAAACTAAAAACCCTATATGTGATCAGCGACCAACCGCTAACCACCGTCGAGCCACGCCACCGCTGCCAACCACCACCGCTATGAGGAGGAGTCGTTGCGAGGTTGCACCGAGCCGCCACCTCCTTGATTATGTTGCTTCAAGCCGTCGTTTGTGCAGATCTGATATGTGTCTTCCTCTTCTAGATCCTAAAAGCGAGATCTCTAAGTTGAGCATTAGATCTAGTTTTTTCTCTATATTCTATTATCTTCTTCTAGTATGTTGAGTTTAGGTATACTCAGGTATTTCGCGTGTTACGGTGTATATGGACACGTTTGTGTGATGCATAATGTTAGATCTACATATATTATGAACGAATATGGATTGTGAAATCATAAGATGAAGAACCAGCATACTTGTTTGATAATCATGTTGTGTGAGTAGTGCGTGTAAAGTAGCTAGATGGTGTGAAAGCACTACGAGGTGTTCGTCACAAGGCGATATGGATGCTTGTTGTACGAACTGTTTGATGGGACTGATGGGGTGTCTAATGGGGGCATCAGATCTCACCGCCGAGGAGGGTTTTGGTGAGCCCTCACTAATAGTCTGTGTGACACATTTATGCAATAGAGCAATGGACTCAAGATGAGATATATCGTGGTACTCCCTTGTTTGCGTAGTTGTGTGGGCGCTTCTAGAGAGGGATGTGTGATTGTTTGTTTATACTTATTATTGGCATATTGGTTGAAAATGATGCGGGTGTGGTGAATGAGTTATAGGTTTAGTTATCGTTGAGTAATCTCAATTTTTCATCCCCTTTTATCTTGCAGGCGAGTTCGATGATCATTTCGAAAAAATGGATAAGTGACTTTGGTGTGGTGCGCGTTTTGGGAATTGAAAGTTTCTCTTTTGGTTTTATTTGCCATTTCTGTTATTTATCTTGAAGACAATTAATCGTTATTTGTTTCGATTTTATTCGAGACTCGTGTTGGATTTTTGTAAGACTTTTATCTGGGAATGAATGAGAAGAGTATTATTCAGAAAAATGGTTACTTGTGTATTGAGTTATTGTTAGCCAACACGTCTTCTTTAAAGGTATAAAGAGGCGGTATTGAGGGTGTTGTGGCCGATTCGTCTGATTCATTCGCAAAAGCGGGGTCGGGGTGTTACATAAATAATTAAATATGTATGTATATATGATGCTTATATTACTTAAATATACATACATAAAGTGTTTGTTTGTTTGTTTATATACGTAAACGATTACAGTTTCAAAACGACAATATTTGACATGTACGTATACAAAATACTAATGTTGGACTCATATATTACAAACGTCTCTAAATGTTTTTCACAACTGTCCAATCCAATCAAATTTAATGTCTAATATACATGTAGTGCATAGATATTTAAGTTTTTAACAAAAAAAAAATTGATATTTAAGTCTATACACTTAAATATAAAAAACATATATAATTATCTTTAGGTAATTAAAATATAGTAAAATGGGTATAAAAAAGTAGAGAGATATGAATGAAGAAAAATAACAAAATAAAAATTAATTGGTTTAATAAAATAAATTAAAAATCGAGAGTCAAGAGAGAGAGTGTATGTCATCATCACATGGACTGTTCTGCATGCATCTCACATAGTACAATGTTAGTCGCATATTTTTTGTGTTTTAAAAAAATCAGGGTTATTTTGGAAAGTGTTTTTTGCTAAATTATTTTGGAAAGTGTTATAGGCTAGAATAAAAAGTCCTTGGGTTACGATAAAACTCAAAAATGTGTTATAGAGAAAAAAATTTCCCAATTTGCAATGTGTTAAGTTTCTGTAGGACCAAAATTTTGCACAATATACAGAATAAGATTTAATCACGATTATATCAATAAACAGTAAAGAACAGACGATTCATAAAACGATAAAGCAATAGATAAATCTAAGGAGGCGAGATGAATCTCTTTCCTTAACTCAAAGAATCTTCCGTAGTGCGACGGATTATAATAGATCCATGAGTCCCAGGATACAACCAAATGAATCTGTATCATCTATACTTGATATCAGATATGTCGAACATTATAACTACAATACTCTCGAATAGAAACTTACTCTAAACAGTAGAGAATTGCAGGAACTTTGCTAGAACTTTTAGGATGTGTTTTTAGTGTATCAGAGAATGATTTTTAAGGTGAAAATCGGCCAGTATATATAGGAGAGAGGCTAGGGTTTTTCCAGACAGATATGAAATATTCCTCAGAATATTCTAGCGGCTGCGATTTTTTAAGTCGGCCCGTCGGGTATCGATCGATACCTCTAAAAGTCCACGAGCCCAACAGGCCCAAGATGTGATCGACGCGCGTGTGGTCTTTTCTTCTCTCTTGTTATACACGAGAAAACATTTCTCAGCCAATGAAAACATTTCATTCGAATGAGCTTAATTCATTTCTTTTCACACTAACACAATTTTATCAAGCCCTCAAGCTTTGACAAAAAATTAGTTCCAACAATCCCCCACATGAATATAAATGACTCTAAACATATGAAAATTGAACAGACTAGACTTTACTAGACATACTTGACTAGACTCATCTAGACGTAGACAGACTTTCGAGAGTATACAAAAATGTAACTGTAACTGAGAGGTAGCATTTTCCAGCTTTGAACCAAACATTTTTAATATATGTCGAGTTTACTCGGCCAGGAGGTGAACATGATGTCTTGAACCACCCAGATTTTGATGTAAACTTAGACAACAGGTATCGCACAGAAACATTTTCTCGTAGAACTTTGTTCTCTATTGTGTTCATTTTGGCCTTGAACATTCCTGGTATTCGTGAGTGAATTTGGAGAATATATCCTTCTCTTTCATTCTCCTAGAAACGGCCCTCATTTCACACTTCACTAGGTGATCTTTTATTAGCTTGTTTTCATAAGTGTCATGTCACACTCCACTATCTACACAGCTATGCAATCATTAAAAGCCAACGCTTATCCTTACTATCTACAGGTAGCACTGTTTTATCATCCTAGAAACTGGGCAGAGACATAGTCTCACAGTGCTCAAATTCGAATCAGTTCAATTTTGTTTCCCTTTGAACCTAGATCTTGGGATCTCTAGTCACATAGGTGGGGTATCTGTCAAACGTCATCTTTTTCTATAGGCTTTTAACCCATTCCTTTTGATGATTCTACAATTTAATCTCGCGGCAAACCTTTGGTAAACGGATCCGCTAGGTTATCGGCCGACTTGATGTAATCTATCGTTATTACACCAGTTGAGATCAATTGTCTAATGGTCTTATGTCATCTTCTTATGTGACAAGACTTGCCATTATATAGATTACTCAGTGCCCGAGAGATAGCCGACTGACTATCACTGTGATAACCCGTACGTGAGAGGAGATGGTCGAAGAAAATCAAAGTCGAAGATTCAGCCGAGGGATGGTTCATTTCGATAGTTTAGACCAAAATAAACACGTTGGTCGAGACGGAATCGAAATCGGACAAGCCGTTTGAGAGATATCCAAGAAAGAAGAGTTTAGCCGAGAAAAGCTAACCGATGGAAAAGTTAGCCGATAGAAGGGGATTTTTGCCAAGGGAAGCCCGGCGTGCGTCGACCTCCAGGAGTCCGACAAGGATCGGTGGTCGAATCTCCGAAGTTTGGACGGGCACAATACCTAAGGCAAAAAGTCAAAGTTGCCGATTTTAACAAAAAAGTCAAAGTTGTCAATTTTGACCAGAAAGTCAAAGCCGCCGATTTTGACCGGTAAAAGCAAGTGGAAACTTGCTCCCCAAGTCTTAGAAGCTTATAAATACCCCCATTACCCCTTAGCCATTTCCCCACATTTTTAGGAAACCTTAGAGAGAGAAAGTAGAGAGAGAAAGTGAGAGAAAGAGAGAAAAGAAGTTTCCGGCGAGAGGAGTTAAGTCCGAAGGACTTTCCGAAGGAGATCAAGGGACGTTGGCGAGTGAATTAGCCTAGGAGTTCAGTTTCCCCAAGCCATAAAACCAAACTTAGAAAACCTCCATCCGAAAGCACTGTGAGTCAGAGCTATGTTTGTTGCGTGTTTAGTTTATTGTGTGCTGCTTGTTCAATTTGTTGTGTGATTGCGTGGTTAGATCTTGTTTAAGTATTATTGCATCGAGTGTGTGTGGTGGCGCCGTGTTGGTTCACCCCTGTGTGGGGCCTAATGGACCAAACGTGTGTGAGGCCTTTATGGCTAACATGGTAACAACGTGCTGGTCCATCCTCGACGTGCTCCATCGACAGCGAACGGATGGGATGACTCGGAAGTACGGGCTAGCCGCCTATGGCCGAGGGTTATCCGATGAGCCGGATAGCTAGATAGGATGTAATTGACCAGACGTGCGTGAAGCCTATATGGCTACCATGGAGCGGCGTGTCGGTCCTTCCTCGGTGTGTGCCCCATTGTCAGCTAATGGACCTGCTGAGTGGGAAGACTCGGAGAGACGGGGTGGCTTCCCTTGGCCGAGTGGATTATCCGACGTACCGAATAGTTGGGAGGACGTAATGGACCGAACGTGCGTGGCTAACAGCCTTTATGGCGCTAACAGGGACGTGTGTAGTTATCCCTTGTTCGGGGACTTGTTTGTTAGATTGAGTGTTGCGCGTTATATTGGGATTGGGTGGGGAGTTATTGAACTGTTAGGGGTAGCCGTGACTCGCTGAGTGATTAGCACTCAACGAATTATTTGTTTTGCAGGTAACCCTTAAAACCGTAGCCGTAAGGAGGAGCGTTAGGCCGCCAGTATAATTAGTTTTGTTGCCTCTGTAAAAAAAGGTTTTCAAGAAGTTTTTAAGTAATCGGTTTTGGGCATTAGGCTCGATAAAACTCTTTGAACGGTTTTTAAGGTTTTGATATAAGATAATAAAAAGAGTATTTTCTATATCAACTGTTTCCTGCTGATATTAGTCTTGTCCGGACTGAAACAACTCTCGCCTTCGGAACGGGTTTGCAAGTCTTAGGCCTTGGGCGAGAGGAACGACAGTTGGGGAACGGTCGGGCTCAGGTAGTATGGGATGCTTGGGTCTAAGGACCGGTCCCCGCCAGGCGGACGGTTCAGGCGAAGTGGAATGGGACGCCTTGGCGGGTCCGTCCGCGCTGTCGTTGGTTTGTGGCGTCTCCCCGTTTTCGATTCTATAAGTGATCTTAGGTCGAGAACGGGGGCGTTACAATCACAATGTACTCGTAGGGCTGGCACTGGTTTTTCCCACATCGGGATATCTTCCAGAAAGTTTCGAAGCCATTCTGCTTCCTCAGCAGCTTTGTCTAAAGCTATAAACTCTGACTCCATGGTTGATCTGGCCAGGAGTGTTTGTTTGGAAGATTTCCAGGATATTGCTGCACCATCAATAGTAAAGACATATCCACTCGTAGATTTGGAGTTTCTTGAATTTGAAATCCAATTGGCATCACTGTACCCTTCCAGCACTGCTGGTTCTTTACGGAAGTGCAGCCCATAACTTTTGGTGTATCTTAGATAATTTAATACCCTAGTTATGGCTCTCCAATGGGTATGACCTGGATTACTCGTGTAACGAGTTCGTACGTTTACCGAGTGTGCTAAATCGGGTCTAGTACAATTCGTTAAGTACATTAGACTCCCGATGACTCTTGCATACTCCACTTGTAACACTGCTTCACCAGAATTCTTTGTCAAGTGAAGTTGAGGATCACGCGGAGTTTTTACAGTCCCATTGGAGTAGGTCTTAAACCTCTGAAGGATTTTTGTAGCGTAATGATCTTGAGACAGAATTATTCCTTTTGAATTTTGAATAATCTTAATCCCTAGAATTACATCCGCTAATCCCATGTCTTTCATATCAAACTTTCCACTTAGCATGTTCTTTGTTTGAATGATTATATCTTTGTTGCTTCCCATGATTAGCATGTCATCTACGTACAAACACAACAACACATAACCTTGTGAAGTACTTTTGATATAGATGCACTTATCACATTCATTAATGTGAAAGCCATTTGACATTATTACACTGTCAAACTTTCCATGCCATTGCTTCGGAGCTTTCTTGAGTCCGTATAGCGATTTGACAAGTCTACAGACTTTCTTCTCTTGTCCGGGAGCAACATAACCCTCAGGTTGATTCATATGATCTCTTCCTCTAAATCTCCATTTAGGAAAGCAGTCTTAACATCCATCTGATGTATTTCAAGGTTTCTTAAAGCTGCGATTCCAATCAACATGCGAATCGAGGTTATTCTCGTTACTGGAGAATAAGTGTCAAAAAAGTCTAATCCTTCCTTTTGATGAAATCTTTGTACCACAAGCATGGCCTTATACTTGTCTATAGAGCCATCAATTTTTAGCTTTGTGGTGAAGACCCATTTACAACCAAGAGGTTTGCAACCTTGAGGTAGGTCTATCAACTCATAAGTATGATTTTGCATAATTGAGTTGATTTCACTGTTAGATGCCTCCTTCCAGAAAGGTGAATCGGGTTTAGACATTGCTTCCATGAAAGTTCTTGGACCACTTTCCGCTAGGAATGCCATTATGAACTCAGAGCCAAATGTCTTTTCCTTACGAGCTCTCTTGCTTCGTCTAGGTTCGACTTCTTCTTCTTATGCATCTTCGTTTGTAAAAGTGCAAGAAGTGCTTGCCTCATTGCTAGCATCTGGTTCGTCCCGAGTTCGTTTAGGATTTTCTCTATCCTTACATGGAAACACATTTTCGAAGAAGGACGCATTCCTTGACTACATTACAGTGTTTACATGAATGTCTGGTCTATCTGATTTATGTACCAGAAATCGATAGGCACTACTATTGTGCGCATATCCGATGAAAATGCAATCTACCGTTTTAGGTCCAATGGTGACCTTTTTCGGAAGTGGTACTGCAACTTTTTCCAGGCACCCCCACACTTTCAGGTATATATACGAAGGTACATTACCATTCGAAAGTTCATAAGGAGTTTTTCATGTGACTTTGTGTGGAATTTTGTTCAGGATATAATTTGAGGTAAGCAGAGCTTCCCCCACATGTTCTGGGCTCCCCATATTCCTGCAACATTGCATTCATCATTTCCTTGAGAGTTCTATTTTTTCTTTCAGAAACTCCATTGGATTCAAGTGAGTAGGGAGCAGTTGTTTGATGAATAATGCCATGTGCTCTACAGAATGCATCAAATGGTTCATTATATTCACCTCCTCTATCACTTATGACCTTTTTTATGGTCTTGCTGAGTTGGTTTTCAACTTCCAGCTTGTATTCTTTAAATTTGTCCAAGGCTTCATCTTTACTCCGCAGTAGAAATATGTAACAATATCTCGTGCAATCGTCTATGAAGGTCACGAAATATTTCTTGCCTCCTCTGGTTTGAATATATTTCAAATCACATAAATATGTGTGAATTAAACCTAGAGATTCTGTTGTTCTTTGAACTCTGGGTGATGGCGTTTTAGTGAGTTTGGCTTGTACACAAACTTCACATTTGTCTTTTCTTAATTTGCATTTAGGAATCATGTTCATGTTCATTAATCTACTCATAGACTTGAAATTAACATGTCCTAATCGTTCATGCCAAATATTAAAAGACTCGGCGAGATAAGCAAATGGTTTCTTATCATTAATCTTAGGGTTCTTCGAGGTGGATGCCTCGGTTACATTATCCTTTCGGATTACTGCCTCAACAGACATCTTAAACAGATTATCACATACAAAACCCTTACCCAAATACATCCCATTTTTCGTTAGGATTAGCTTATCACCTTCCAGCTTCACAGAGAATCCATGCTTGCTTATGAGCGATCCAGAGATCAGATTCTTGCGCATGTCTGGTACATGGACGACGTTCGTGAGAACCAGTTCCTGTCCAGAGGTGAGCTTCAGAACAACCTTCCTGTGACCATCAATTGTCGACGAGGCGGAATTACCCATCAAGAGATTTTCACCATTCTTGTTCTTTGTGTATATGGAGAACATCTCTCGATCCATACATATGTGTCTGGTTGCACCAGTATCGAACCACCAAGTCTTTGGATGGCTTTCAGCAACATTGGCCTCAGTGACCACAGCACACATGTCAGCTTCTGTCAAGTTCGCTTGAGCTTTCTTGTTGTGACACTCGAAGGATTTATGTCCTTGCTTTCCACAGAAGTTACATATTCCAGAGAACCTTTGAGAAGTCTGACCATTCTGACTGCTCTTGTTCTTGAACTTCTGGAAGTTCTTTGGTGGCATCTTTCCTTTGCCTTTGTTTTGGCGTCCTTTGTTCTGCCACTTGCCTTGATTAGTGTTTTAGTGTTCAACCATGTTCACATTGTGTTCGCGAATTTTCACACCTACACCGAGTTGTTGTTCCCGATTCGTAGACTCTACACGGAGTTTAACAATCAAATATTCAAGGCTCATCTTCTTTTTCTTCAGCCTGAGGTAGTTTTTGAAGTCCGTCCAACTAGGAGGTAGCTTCTCAATGATGCAGCAACCTTGATAGGTTTCACACAGCCGCATTCCCTCAGCATGAATGTCGTGTAGGAGCCTCTGCAGCTCATCGACTTGTTCCATTAGTGGTCTTGAATCCACCATCTTGTACTGCTCAAATTTCGCTATAGTGAATTTTTGAGTACCGGAATCTTCAATGCGATACTTCTTGTCTAAGGAATCCCACAGGTGCTTAGAGGTTTCAGCGTTTTCGTACACCCCAAACAGAGAGTCCGAAAGACTATTCTGAATGTAGCCCTTGCACAAGAAGTCAGCATGTTCCAAAGCGTGGACACTCGCAAGCGCACGTGGGTCAGAGTTATCTTCTGGGAGAACAGGTTTCACCTCGCTGGTGTATTTCTGCAGATTTAGTGTTGTCAGATAGAAGAACATCTTCCTTTTCCACATCTTGAATGTTGTCCCATTAAACTTGGTTGGAGGAGCGACATGGTTCCCAGATGGAATTTTGACCGTCTCGATCTGACTCGCAGTCGTTTCAACCTTGTCATTGGTTTTCTCCACCATTCCAGAGTTGTTTTCAGCGTCAATTGTCATTCTGTTAAGACAAAAGGAAACAAAACTTTCAATTAGTACCGATATATAAACTTAAGAATCGCAATTCTAATACGGATATCGAACTAAATCGCATTGGTGTCGATCGATACTCCTTGGTATCGATCGATACACATACAATGTCTATCGATACACCCATATGGTGTCGATCGATGCACTCAGTGTCGATCGATACACCCTTGGTGTTGATCGATGCACGTGAGTTTTGCATAGGATCGATCGATACACCGGGGTGTCGATCGATGTTCAACAGGTGTCGATCGATGCACATATAGTGTCGATCGATGCACCCTAGGTCTCGATCGATGCAAGTGAAATTTTGCATATGATCGATCGATTATGTAAATAAACAGTAAGGAACAGACGATTCATAAAACGATAAAGCAATAAATAAATCTAAGGAGGCGAGATGAATATCTTTTCTTAACTCAAAGAATCTTCCGTAGTGCGAAGAATTGTAATAGATCCATGAGTCCCAGGATACAACCAAAGGAATCTGTATCATCTACACTTGATATCAGATCTGTCGAACATTATAACTACGATACTCTCGAATAGAAACTTACTCTAAACGGTAGGGAATTGCAGGAACTTTGCTAGAACTTTTAGGATGTGTTTTTAGTGTATCAGAGGATGATTTTTAAGGTTAAAATCGGCCAGTATATATAGGAGAGAGGCTAGGGTTTTTCCCAGACAGATATGGAATATTCCTCAGAATATTCTAGCGGCTGCGATTTTTTAAGTCGGCCCGTCGGTTATCGATCGATACCATCGATACCTATAAAAGTCCACGAGCCCAACAGGCCCAAGATGCGATCGACGCGCGTGTGGTATTTTCTTTTCTCTTGTTATACACGAGAAAACATTTCTCAGCCAATGAAAACATTTCATTCGAATGAGTTTAACTCATTTCTTTTCACACTAACACAATTTTTTCAGGCCCTCAGGCTTTGACAAAAAACTTAGTTCCAACAGTTTCACCGGAACCGAAAAATCAACTCTTTGGATCTCGGTCGCCGACCACCTCTCTTTAGTAAAAAAGTGAGCTATGAAGCGGCACCAGTGGAGAAAATATTCATATTTTTGTTCTGATCGTTGTAACCGTAACCTCTTCGTTTTTGGCCGGTGAGAGCTAAACTAAATTGGTGAGGATGTTAGTCGAAGCGACGAGTGAAATTAACAGATGGATGAATATGTGAGTTGAAGTGTATGTTAGAAATTGCTGATTGGTGAGGATGTTAGTTGAACCGATGAGTGAAAATAAACCGATGGGCAGAGAATAATGAGTTGAACGGTATGTTAGACAATGCCTTAGTGCAAATTTCAAAAATGTGCGAATGTGTGATATTCTCACTCACTAGGAGATTAATCAAAAACTTAAACGTGTCACAACCAATATTAAAAAAAAAAATTAAAGTCTTAAAAATTATATGAAAAATCCAAATAATATGTGGAATATAATCTTGAAAAAGCACAAATCAAGATTTTATCATATCAGAGATCCTATACCAAAACTGGTATTCAATAGAGCACATGTCACCACAAAAACACCTTCCTCCTCTTCAACCTGAGCAAGAGAGGCATCTGATTTGGATGAAACTCTTTAAAAAAATGTTTTTCCTTCTTTATTTTTGTTGTTGTTGCCCCCGATCGATAATCTGATTTGGAATTTTTCGTTGCAGTGTGTTCAGCTTATTTACATGTAATTTCAATTCATCATTCATTCGATAAATGGCATAAGAGATATATTCATTTGCTCTTCTTCTATATGAATAGCTGACGCTATTTGACATGGGTTTCTGATTTTTTTTCGTTGTTGTTGTTGTTGTGTAGATGGCTATTTTCAACTGTTCAAATTGTCTCGATGTAAAACACTTTGAAGCTAATGTTCAGAACATAGAAGATGAGCATATATTCGACTTAACATGTGCTCGCTGTAATAACTATTTATGTGAAAAGGTAATCTTCTTGTTATGTGGATGTGTTTTGTTTTCTTTGGTTTTGTTTCAACAAAAAACAATCTTTTGCAATGTCATCGAGCATCACATTACCCTGCTCTCTGAGTAGAGTTTGGAGTGTTTTTCCACCGTCATTCACTAGTGCAACTCCCTTCATGGTCACATCGTTTACTAGCCCTTGAAGGCCATCTTCTTGATTTTGAGGTTGTTGTCAACAGTGTCGAACTCATAGAGGAAGAGCAAGTTTATCAACCTGGAAATGCTTCATACCAACTGTTCAATGACGCCTCAAATTTACCTGCAACATGGTATGTTTCCTCTGAAATCTCTTTATACTTGATGATGATGATTAACTGTTTAATGATGACTTCATATCAAGCTTTTTTATGTTCATGTTTTTGCTGCAGATTCTCAAGATTGTTAACTTTCTCAAAAAGGTTGAGCTACACGAAATCATGTGTAAAAAACTCTCAACTTTTGTCTAACTAGGAGACTAATCAAACAACTTAAACGTGTTTCAACCAATATAAAAAAAAATTAAAGTCTTAAAAATTATCTCAAAACAAATATATGGAAAATCCAAATAACACGTGGAATATAATATTCAGGATCCACAAATCAAGAATTTATCTAGATGCAATACCAAAACTGGTATTAAATAGAGCACATGCCACCACAAAAGCATGTTCTCCTCTTCAATTTGAGCAGGAGAGGCATTTAATGTTCCAATTGGCACATGCACAACAGAACGAATCTCTCGTCGAACAACAGTCAATTGCTCAATTAGTTCAATTAGCTTTCCAATAAAATGCATGAGTCGGGCCCTGATTGTAATCCTCTTGACTGGCCAAACATCTTCATTTGCAACTCCAGGTTCATCAATGAACTAGCGCAAAGACAGAAATCTTTTGTAAAAAAGTTAAGACTTTGAGTTGATGAACCTGGATTCATGTTCATCAATGATTTTACACATGTGTAAAAAAGGTTCATCAACTCAATGTTCATCAATGATTTTACACATGTGTAAAAAAATATTGAGAAATCATGTGTAAAAAAGATTCATCAATGATTTTATACATGATTTTTGTCTTTGCTCCAGATCATTGATGAACATGAAGTTGCAAATGAAGATGTTTGGCCACTCAAGAGGATTACAATCAGAGCCCGACTCATGCATCTTATTGGTAAGATAATTGAACTAATTAAGCAATTGACTATTGTTGGACGGGAGACTCGTTCTGTTGTGCATGTGCCAATTGGAATATTAAATGCCTCTCCTGCTCAAATTGAAGAGGAGAATGTGCTTCTGTGGTGGCATGCGCTCTATTGAATACCAGTTTTGGTATTGCATCTAGATAAATTCTAGATTTATGATTCCTCAAGGTTATATTCCACGTGTTATTTGAGTTTTCCAGATATTTGTTTAAGATAATTTTTAAGACTTTAATTTATATATTTTTTTTGGTTGAGACACGTTTAAGTTGTTTGATAAGTCTCCTAGTTAGACAAAAGTTGATAGTTTTTTACACATGATTTTGTGTAGCTCAACCTTTTTGAGCAAGTTAACCATCTTGGGAATCTGCAGCAAAAACATGAACATAAAATGCTTGATATCATTAAACAGTTAATCATCATCATCAAGTAGATAGATTTCAGAGGATACATACCATGTTGCAGGAAATTGAGGTGTCATTGAACAGTTGGTATGAAGCATTTCCAGGTTGATAAACTTGCTCTTTCTCTATGAGTTCGACACAGTTGACAACAACCTCAAAATCAAGCAGATGACCTTCAAGGGCTAGTAAACGATGTGACCATGAAGGGAGTTGCACAAGTGAATGATGGTGGAAAAACACTCCAAACTATACACAATGATTAGGGTAATGTGATGTTCGGTGACATTGCAGAAGAAATTTTTTTGTTGAAACAAAACCAAAGAAAACAAAACACAGCTACATAACAAGAAGATTACATTTCCACATAAATGGTTATCACATCGAGCACATGTTAAGTCGAATATATGCTCATCTTCAATGTTCTGAACATTAGTTTCAAGGTGTTTTAGTTCAAGACATTTTGGTCTGTTAAAAATAGCCATCTACACAACAACAACAATAACGAAAAAAATCAGAAACCCATGTCAAATAGTGTCAGCTATACATATAGAACAAGAACAAATGAATATATCTCTTATGTCATGTATTAAATGAAGGATGAATTGAAATTACATGTAAATAAGTTGAACACACCGTAACGAAAAATTCCAAATCAGATTATCGATTGGGGACAACGACAACAAAAATAAAGAAGGAAGAACATTTTTTTTTTAAAGTCTCATCCAAATTAGATGCCTCTCATGCTCAGGTTGAAGAGGAGGAATGTGCTTCTGTGGTGGCATTTTCTATATTGAATACCAGTTTTGGTATTACATCATTGATGAACCTGGAATTGATAAACCCTTTTTACACATGATTTCTCAACTTTTTTTACACGTATAAAATCATTGATGAACCTGGAGTTGATGAACCTTTTTTACACATAATTACACATGAATCCAGGTTCATCAACTCCAAGTCTCAACTTTTTTACACATGATTTATGTTTTTAATCCAGATCATTGATGAACCTGGAGTTGCAAATGAAGATGTTTGACCAGTCAAGAGGATACAATTAGGGCCCGACTCATGCATCTTATTGGAAACCTAATTAGACTAATTGAGCAATTGACTGTTGTTCGACGAGAGACTCGTTCTATTGTGCATGTGTCAATTGGAACATTAAATGTCTCTCCTGCTCAGGTTGACAAGGAGAATGTGCTTTTGTGGTGGCATGTGCTCTATTGAATATCAGTTTTGGTATTGTATCTAGATAAATTCTTGATTTGTGATTCCTCAAGATTATATTCCACGTGTTATTTGTGTTTTCCAGATATTTTTTTTGAGATAATTTTTAAGAATTTAATTTTTTTTTTTTTTGATATTGGTTGAAACACGTTTAAGTTGCTTGATTAGTCTCCTAGTTAGACAAGAGTTGAGAGTTTTTACACATGATTTCGTGTAGCTCAACCTTTTTGAGCAATTTAACCATCGTGGGAATCTGCAGCAAAAACATGAACATAAAAAGGCTTGGTATGGAGTCATCATTAAACAGTTAATCATCATCATCAAGTAGAGAGATTTCAGAGGAAACATACCATGTTGTAGGGAAGTTGAGGCGTCATTGAACAGTTGGTATGAAGCATTTCCAGGTTGATAAACTTGCTCTTCCTCTATGAGTGCGACACTGTTGACAACAACCTCAAAATCAAGCAAATGGCCTTCAAGGGCTATTAAACGATGTAACCATGAAGAGAGTTGCATAAGTGAATGATGGTGGAAAAATACTCCAAACTCTACACATAGAGCAGGGTAATGCGATGCTCGATGACATTGCAGAAGAAAATGTTTTGTTCAAACAAAAACAAAGAAAATAAAACACAGCCACATAACAAAAAGATTACATTTCCACATAAATGGTTATCACAGCGAGCACATGTTAAGGATCTAAATGGTGACAGCGTATCGGGTGGTGCAGGACAAGCGGATTAAGGGGTGCAGTGCGGTTCAAGTGCTTTTTGTGCGGGAGAAACGCATCATGCGGAACTAGTGCGGGTAGTGAAAAAACAAGCAGTGCAGGACAATATTTGAATGGTGAATATCACAATTTTGGTGCAGATATAATTATTATTAAACGTTAATTATTTATTTTTAACAATTCAAATTTCTAAAACAATTTTTGTTTTAAAAGAAATTGAAAAATTGATAAAATTTATTTGCATAAAAGTTTTCAAATTTTTATGAATTAAAAATAAAATAAAATAAAATGGAACGCACTTGAACCATACTATATTTAAGGTATTTGGCAATAAGTGCGTTCCAAGCATATGAAATGAAATGCACTACCTTTTTCATCTTTAAAACAAAAAAAATGGAACGCACATGTTAAAAATACTTGAATAGTGTAAGTGCAATTGTAACACATGCATTTCTTATGGAACGCGTCCCCCATTCATTACCTAAGTCTAATATATGCTCATCTTCAATGTTCTGAATATTAGCTTCAAGGTGTTTTACTTAGAGACAGTTTAAACAGTTAAAAATATCCATCTACACAACAACAACAACAACGGAAAAAAATTTGAAACCAATGTCAAATAGCGTCAGCTATACCTAGAGAAGAAGAACAAATGAATATATCTCTTATGCCATTATTGAATGAAGGATGAATCGAAATTACATGTAAATAAGCTGAACACACCGCAACGAAAAATTCCAAATAATATTATCGATCGGAGACAACGACAACAAAAATAAAGAAGGAACAACATTTTTTTTAAAAAGTCTCATCCAAATTAGATGCCTATCCTGCTCAGGTTGAAGAGGAGGAATGTGTTTCTGTGGTTGCATGTGCTCTATTGAATACCAATTTTGGTATTGTATCATTGATGAACCTGGAATTGATGAACCTTTTTTACACATGATTTCTCAATTTTTTTTTACAAGTGTAAAATCATTGATGAACCTAGAGTTGATGAACATTTTTACACATAATTAAACATGAATTCATGTTCTTCAACTCCAAGTTTCAATTTTTTTACACATGATTTATGTCTTTAATCCAGATCATTGATGAACTTTGAGTTGCAAATGAAGATGTTTGGCCAGTCAAGAGGATTATAATCAAGAGTGGACTCATGCATCTTATTGGAAAGCTAATTCAACTAATTGAGAAATTGACTATTGTTCAACGGGAGACTCGTTATGTTGTGCATGTGCCAATTGGAACATTAAATGCCTCTCCTGCTCAGGTTGAAGCGGAGAATGTGCTTCTGTGGTGGCAAATGCTCTATCAAATGCCAGTTTTGGTATTGCATCTAGATAAATTCTAGATCTGTGATTCCTCAAGATTATATTCCATGTAATATTTGGGTTTTCCAGATATTTTTTTGAGATAATTTTTAAGATTGTACTTCTTCTTTTTTTACATTGGTTGAGACACGTTTAAGTTGTTTGTTTAGTCTCCTAGTTAGACAAAAGTTTAGAGTTTTTTACACATGATTTCGTGTATCTCAACCTTTTTGAGCAAGTTAATCATCTTGAGAATATGCAGCAAAAACATCAACATAAAAAGGCTTGATATGGAGTCATCATTAAACAGTTAATCATCATCATCAGGTAGAGAGATTTCAGAGGAAACATACCATATTGCAAGGAAATTTGAGGCGTCATTGAACAGTTGGTATGAAGCATTTCCAGGTTGATAAACTTGTTATTCCTCTATGAGTTCGACACTGTTTACAACAACCTCAAATTCAAGCACATGGCCTACAAGGGCTGCTAAACGATGTGACCATGAAGGGAGTTGCATAAGTGAATGACGGTGTAAAAACACTCCAAACTCTACACATAGAGCAGGGTAATGTGATGCTCGATGACATTGCAGAAGAAAATATTTTGTTGAAACAAAACCAAAGAAAATAAAACACAGCCACATAACAAGAAGATTACATTTCCACATAAATGGTTATCACAACGAGCACATGTTAAGGCTATAAATGGTGACAGCGTATCGGGCTGTGCAGGACAAGCGGATTAAGGGGTGCAGTGCGGTTCAATTGCGGTTTGTGCGGGAGAAACGCATCATGCGGAACTAGTGCGGTAGTGAAAAACAAGCGGTGCAGGACCATATATGAATGGTGAATATCACAATTGTGATGCGGATATAATAATTATTAAACTTTAATTATTTATTTTTTACAATTCAAATTTCAAAAATAATTTTTGTTTTAATAGAAATTGATAAATTGATAAATTTTATTTGCGTTCAAATTTTTATGAATTAAAAATAAAATAAAATAAAATGGAACGCACTTGAACCACACCATATTTGTGGTATTTGGCAATAAGTGCGTTCCAAGCGTATGAAATGAAATGCACTACCTTTTTCATCTTAAAAAATAAAAAATGAAACGCACATGTTAAAAATACTTGAATGGTATACGTGTAATAGTAACGCATGCATTTATTATGGAACGCGTCCCCCTATTCATTGCCTAAGTCGAATATATGCTTATCTTCAATGTTCTGAACATTAGCTTCAAGGTGTTTTACTTAGAGACAGTTTGGACAGTTAAAAATATCTATCTACACAACAACAACGAAAACAAATCTGAAACCAATGTCAAATAGCGTCAGGTATACATAGAGAAGAAGAACAAATGAATATATCTCTCATGACATGTATCGAATGAATGATGAATTGAAATTACATGTAAATAAGCTGGAACACACCGCAACGAAAAATTCCAAATCCGATTATCGATCGGAGACAACGACAACAAAAATAAAGAAGGAAGAACATTTTTTTTAAAAAGTCCCATCCAAATTAGATGCCTCTCCTGCTCAGGTTGAAGAGGAGGAATGTGCTTCTGTGGTTGCATGTGCTCTATTGAATACCAATTTTGCTATTGCATCATTGATAAACCTGGAGTTGATGAACCTTTTTTACACATGATTTCTCAACTTTTTCTTACAAGTGTAAAATCATTGATGAACATGGAGTTGATGAACCTTTTTACACATAATTAAACATGAATCCATGTTCTTCAACTCCAAGTTTCAACTTTTTTACACATGATTTATGTTTTTAATCCAGATCATTGATGAATCTTGAGTTGCAAATGAAGATGTTTGCCGGTCAAGAGGATTATAATCAAGACCCGACTCATGCATCTTATTGGTAAGCTAATTAAACTAATTGAGCAATTGACTGTTGTTCGACGGGAGACTCATTCTGTTGTGCATGTGCCAATTGGAACATTAAATTACTCTCTTGCTCAGGTTGAAGCGAAGAATGTGCTTTTGTGGAGGCATGTGCTCTATCAAATACCAGTTTTGGTATTGCATCTAGATAAATTTTAGATATGTGATTCTTCAAGATTATATTCCATGTGTTATTTGTGTTTTCTAGATATTTTTTTGAGATAATTTTTAAGATTTTTATTTTTATTGTTTTTTATATTGGTTGAGACTCGTTTAAGTTGTTTGATAAGTCTCCTAGTTAGACAAAATTTGAGAGTTTTTTACACAGTATTTCGTGTAGCTCAACCCTTTTGAGCAAGTTAATCATCTTGGGAATCTGCAGCAAAAACATCAACATAAAAAGGCTTGATATGGAATCATCATTAAACAGTTAATCATCATCATCAAGTAGAGAGTTTTCAGGGGAAACATACCATGTTGCATGGAAATTTGAGGCGGTCATTGAATAGTTGGTATGAAGCATTTCCAAGTTGATAAACTTGTTCTTCCTCTATGAGTTCGACACTGTTGACAACAACCTAAAAATCAACCAGAAGGCCTTCAAAGGCTAGTAAACGATGTGACCATGAAAGGAGTTGCATAAGTGAATGACGGTGGAAAAACACTCCAAACTCTACACATAGAGCAGGGTAATGTGATGCTCGATGACATTGCAGAAGAAAATGTTTTGTTGAAACAAAACAAAATAAAATAAAATACAGCCACATAACAAGAAGATTACCTTTCCACATAAATGGTAATCACAGCGAACACATGTTAAGGCTCTGAATGGTAACAGCGTATCGGGCGGTGCGGGGCAAGCGGAGTAAGGGGTGCGTTGCGGTTCAAGTGCGGTTTGTGCGGGAGAAACTCATCATGCGGAACTAGTGCGGATAGTGAAAAACAAGCGGTGCGAGACAATATTTGAATGGTGAATATCACAATTGTGGTGCGGGTATGATAATTATTAAACTTTAATTATTTATTTTTAACAATTCAAATTTCCAAAACAATTTTTTTTAATAGAAATTGATACAATTTATTTGTATAAAAAATTTCAAATTTTTAAGAATTAAAAATAAATTAAATTAAAATGGAACGCACTTGAACCATACCACATTTGTGGTATTTGGCAATAAGTGCATTCCAAGCATATGAAATGAAATGCACTATCTTTTTCATCTTTAAAAAAAAAATGGAACGCACATGTTAAAAATACTTGAATGGTATACGTGTAATAGTAACGCATGCATTTATTATGGAACGCGTCCCCCTATTCATTGCCTAAGTCGAATATATGCTTATCTTCAATGTTCTGAAGATTAGCTTCAAGGTGTTTTACTTAGAGACAGTTTGGACAGTTAAAAATATTCATCTACACAACAACGAAAAATAATCTAAAACCAATGTCAAATAGCGTCAGCTATACATAAAGAAGAAGAACAAATGAATATATCTCTTATGCTATGTATCGAATGAATGATGAATTGAAATTAGATGTAAATAAGCTGAACACACCGCAACGAAAATTCTAAATCAGATTATCGATCAGAGACAACGACAACAAAAATAAAGAAGGAAGAACATTTTTTTTAAAAGTCTCATCCAAATTAGACGCAACTTCTGCTCAGGTTGAAGAGGAGGAATGTGCTTCTATGGTTGCATGTGCTCTATTGAATACCAATTTTTGTATTGTATCATTGATGAACCTGGAGTTGATGAACCTTTTTTACACATGATTTCTCAACTTTTTTTTATAAGTGTAAAATCCTTGATGAACCTGGAGTTGATGATCTTTTTTACACATAATTAAACATGAATCCAGGTTCTTCAACTCCAAGTTTCAACTTTTTTACACATGATTTATGTCTTTAATCCAGATCATTGATGAACCTTGAGTTGCAAATGAAGATGTTTGGCCAGTCAAGATGAACCTTGAGTTTCAAATTGATGACTCTTGCATCTTATTGGAAATCTAATTGAACTAATGTAGCAATTGACTGTTGTTCGACAGGAGACTCGTTATGTTGTGCATGTGCCAATTGGAACATTAAATGCCTTTCCTTCTCAGGTTGAAGAGGAGAATGTGCTACTGTGGTGGCATGTGCTATTGAATACCAGTTTTGATATTGCATCTAGATAAATTCTTGATTTGTGATTCCTTAAGATTATATTCCACATGTGGGTTTTCCAGATATTGTTTTTGAGATAATTTTTAAGACTTTAATTGTTTTTGTTTTTGATATTGTTTAAGACACATTAAAGTTGTTTGATTAGTCTCATAGTTAGACAAAAGTTGAGAGTTTTTTAAACAGGATTTCGTATAGCTCAACCATCTTGGGAATCTGCAGCAAAACACATGAACATAAAAATGCTTGATATGGAGTCATCATTAAACAGTTAATCATCATCAAGTAGAGAGATTTCAGAGAAAACATACCATGTTGCAGAGAAATTTGATGCGTCATTGAACAGTTGGAATGAAGCATTTTCAGGTTGATAAACTTGCTCTTCCTCTATGATTTCGACACTGTTGACAACAACCTCAAAATCAAGCAGATGGCCTTCAAGGGCTAGTAAACGATGTGACAATGAAGGGAGTTTCACAAGTGAGTGACGGTGAAAAAAACACTTCAAACTCTACACGAAGAGCAGGGTAATGTGATGCTCGATGACATTGCAGAAGAATTTTTTTTGTTGAAACAAAACCAAAGAAAACAAAACACAGCCACATAAAAAGAAGATTACCTTTCCACATAAATGGTTATCACATCGAGCACATGGTAAGTCGAATATATGCTCATCTTCAATGTTCTGAACATTAGCTTCAAGGTGTTTTACTTCGAGATAGTTTGGACAGTTAAAAATAGTCATCTACACAACAACAACAACAACGAAAAATATCAGAAAACCATGTCAAATAGCGTCAGCTATTCATAGAGAAGAAGAATAAATGAATATATCTCTTATGCCATGTATCGAATGAAGGATGAATTGAAATTATATGTAAATAAGCTTAACACATCGCAATGAAAAATTCCAAATAAGATAATCGATCGGGGACAACGACAACAAAAATAAAAAAGGAAGAAATGTTTTAAAAAAAATCTCATCCAAATCAAATGCCTCTCTTGCTCAGGTTGAAGTGGAGGAAGGTGTTTCTGTGGTGGCATGTGCTCTATTGAATACCAGTTTTGGTATTGCATCTAGATAAATTCTTGATTTGTGATTTCTCAAGATTATATTCCACGTGTTATTTGGGTTTTCCAGATATTTTTTTTGAGATAATTTTTAAGATTTTAATTTTTTATTTTTAATTTTATATTGTTTGAGACACGTTCAAGTTGTTTGATTAGTCTCCTAGTTACACAAAAATTGAGAGTTTTTTACACATTATTTCGTGTAGGTCAACCCTTTTGAGCAAGTTAACCATCTTGGGAATCTGCAGCAAAAACATGAACATAAAAGGCTTGATATGGAGTCATCATTAAAAATTTAATCATCATCATCAAGTAGAGAGATTTCACAGGAAACATATCATGTTGCAGGGAAATTTGAGGCGTCATTGAACAGTTGGTATGAAGCATTTACAAGTTGATAAACTTGCTCTTCCTTTATGAGTTCGACACTGTTGACAACAACCTCAAAATCAAGCATATGGCCTTCAAGGGCTAGTAAATGATGTAACCATGAAGAGAGTTACACAAGTGAATGACGATGGAAAAACATAGAGCAAGGTAATGTGATGCTCGATGACATTGTAGAAGAAATTTTTTTGTTGAAACAAAACCAAAGAAAACAAAACACATCCACATAACCAGAAGAATACATTTCCACATAAATGGTTATCACAACTAGCACATGTTAAGTCGAATATATGCTCATCTTCAATGTTATGAATATTAGCTTCAAGGTGTTTTACTTCGAGACAGTTTGGACAGTTGAAAATAGCCATCTACACAATAACAACAACAACGAAAAAAAATCAAAAACCCATGTCAAATAGCGTCAGCTATTCATAGAGAAGAAGAACAAATGAATATATCTCTGATGCCATGTATCGAATGAAATATGAATTGAAATTACATTTAAATAAGCTGAACACACCGCAACAAAAAATTCAAAATCAGATTATCGATTGGGGACAACGACAACAAAAATAAAGAAGGAAGAACATTTAAAAAAACGAGTCAGGAAGACATGTCAAATCATGCGTCGGTTCAATCATAGAGAAGAAGAACAAGATAATATTTCTCTTTGGCAATGTATCGACTGAAGCATGAAAAACCACTTATAAATCCGCTAAACACAACGCAACCCAAACATCCAAATCGGATTATAGATCTGGGACAACATCAACCAATATCAAGAGAAAAACAATAAAATTTTAAAAACCCATGTAAAATCAAGCGTCGGAGAACAAAACAGTATCATTGTATACAATGTATCAAATGAAGCAGTATCTAAAGGCTATCAAAGGGGAAAAAATGAATTTCGACCTGGAATTTCTTAGAGTTGCTCTCGGGGAAGAGAAGAATCTGCAGTCAAAGAATCTGCTTTCAAAGAGAGCAAATCTGAAGTAGAGTTTATTTGTGTAAACTCCGTACTGTGTTCATAAAGCCCATAAGAAAATTGCAACTTAAAAACAAATTGTACCATGTGAAATTTAAAAGAAACTTCACAAGATTTAAAAGAAATTTCAGAAACTTGGAACAAATTCAAAAGATTTGTCATCGGCCAAGAGATGAAAAACCAAAAAATAGTCAAGGATAAAACCAACCAATAATTCAAAACACAAAAACAGAGAAAAAATTGAAGGATCTTGAAAATTGAAGAATCTTGATAAAAGAAAATATGTGGTTTAAAAAAATGATATGAACTGCGAAAGAATAAGAGTCTTGATAACATGAAACATGAAAGGGAGTTGAAGTCTCTGCTGATGATCAAACACCCTAAAAAAAAAGAACAAAAAAATTGAAAACCGAAAGCCTAAAAAGAGCCTGTTACCGTATTTTAATACTTATTTGTTATAAGAAGTTGCAGATGATGTTTATAACGAAGAGGATATGAAAAATATAGAGGTGCAATAGTATATTGGCCGGATTTAACGCATCGGATTTCACGGAAATGTCAAATATTGCTTTTACTTATGTATCTTAGTATTTAATATTTATTAAATTCCTTTCCTTTTTTCACGAGCCTGTTACCGTATTTTAATACTTTATTTTGTTGAAAAATGGATGTTTATCCATCTAATATTTTATTACTTTCAACAGAAGTTAGAAGCTTTCACCGCCTTAAAATTCTACCGACATTGTTGTTAATATTTTATGTATTTATGTTTACTATAAATATGTTGTTACCCTTTGTAAAGATTAGATGGTAAGAAAGAAGAAGCAATAAGAGATGATTCTCTCTCTCGCTTACTCTCTCTCGCATCTCTCTCTATCAAGTATAACAAACGTTTATATATGTTGTATACAAAGCACATATCTCACCATATATTATATTATAGTTCATAACACGTTATCAGCACGATCGTCTCTCGATCTGTTTTAATACCAAAAAGGTGAGATTTAATTCATGTTAAATCTATTTACGTTTATGTATTATTTTTCGGGATGATAGGTGATGCCTTCCCCGAACCAATCGTTATGATAGGCTAAGTCTTCACGATCATGATCATATGGTAGACTATGTCTCCTCAGATCATATGGCAGGTTCTGCCTCCTCAAATATATGGTTGGCTTATGATCATATGGTAGATGTCTCCTCAGATCACTGCATCCATGAAATAAATGTCCCGAATACAATTACGAAAAGTTCATGGAGAACTAAATAAAAAATATGTCCAAAAGACATACTTGAAAAAAACTGTCTCAGAGACAGTTATGAAAGGTTCGAGATGAATCGTATAAAAAAAAATAATGTCCATAAGACATATTTGAAACAATATATAACATAACCGGTTTAAGCCATCCCGGTGTAATAATGATATCAAATATTATTGAGAATTTATGTGGAATAACCAGATGTTTTTCACACATATCATGTCTTAGCAAAAATAAAATAAAAATGAAACCATCATGTAAAATGAATTACCATTTTTGGTTGAACATATTCATTGGATATGATGATTATATTTCTTTAAGAATCCCCAAATAATACCCCGAATATAACAAATTTAAAAAGCGAAAATTTGTTCAAGATGAATAGGCAAGAAAAGCCATCATCTTGAGAAGTGATACTAAAATTTCTACATCAAAAGATTTGATGCATAATACATGACCCAAAATAGGTAATTGGATATGTTATTGATCATAAAGTGGGATTTAATTCGAGATGATGACATATCGGATGGACATGATATGTCATCATCTCGAGGGGGAGAATTAAAGAATCACATATCAAAAATAAACGGAACGTCCAGAAGATTGCGTTCACACTTAAAATGGATATGATGATTCATTTATAAAGTAAATCCAAAAGATTACAAGATCCACTATGATAAAATTCTATCATTTCATCTAATTGATTCAATTAACTATTCCTTGCCTGGAAATTTATGGGTATGCAATATATGCATCCACCACACTGCATAAAAGTGAGATCCATAAAGTATATTGAGTCATCAATCGAAGATGTGCTTATCACAAGATTTGCACATCAGTATTATAGGGAGAATCGTTGAATAATGGAATACTCTGTATCCGTAGAAATCAATCAGTGAAACTGATTACACATACCCAATGTCCGTGTCAGAGTGCCAGAAAAGGCATATGACTAGGAGAAATGGAAAATGGCCATGAGAAATGAATTATTCTAAAATGTCTTACGACCTATAGTCATTACACCTAAAGATGTAATGCTATTCAGGTCCAAATGGGTCTTTGTGCGAAAACAATGAGAAAAACGAGGTCACGAGATATAAAACCCGATTTGTGGCATAATGTTTTTCTCAAAGAACGGGAATTGATTATGAAAAGATATATTCCATTGTCATAGATGCAATCGCATTCAAATATTTGATGAGCCTAATGACATCTAAAAATCTAAATATATATCTTATGGATATTGTGATTGCATATTTATATGGATCACTTGATAGTGATATATCCATAAAAATTCCAGAAGGATCATAGATGCCTGAAGCATTTGAGAAAAAAATTTCGGTCAAGTTACAACGATCACTACTCAAAATGAGATTGATGATGCAAAAACTCATATGAAATAAGAGTTTGAAATGAAAGATCTTGGAAGACAAAATTTTGTCTTGGTCTCTAGATAGAGTATTTCCAAGATGGAATATTCATGCATCAATCAAATTACACTAAAAGGATGAAAAAACGTTTTTAAATGGATAAAATCCATCTTTTGAGTATTGTAATGGTTAATAGATCACTCGATATTGAAAAAGATCTATTTCGACCTTGCGAAAAGAACAAGAAAGTATAAAAAAGTATAAGGTCCTGAAGTACCTTATATAAGTCTCGATACGAGTTGTGTGTGGTTTTACTACAAAATAAGCATGAAAATCAGAATAGTATATTTTATAAAAAAAAGAGCATGACCAACTCGAATACTATGGACCAGAAGTCCAATGATCCGAGAAACTATATGACGATCATACGAGTTTGTTCATTAAGGCTCTACTTATAAAGATTCCTAAAAAGATGGGATATATTATTGGAATGCATCTTCTGAAGATGATGCTTCCAGGGGGAAAAGTGTGATGATGTGCGTGGCTGCATTCTTTTTCCCTTGCTATGGTTTTTATTCCACTAGGTTTTTCTATAACAAGATTTTTAACGAGGCAGCAAAGAATACGCAAAAAGATAGACATCTAAAAAGGAATTTTATTATCCTAAATGAAGAGGGCCTATTACATTGATGAGATCAAGAGAAGCAAAGAAAATGATCGAGACGAATCATCTTCGATGTATATGAAGAGAACAAAACTCATATTTTTAGGGAGAGATTGCGTAATTGTACTCTTTTTTCTTTGTCGTGGTTTTTATCCCATTGAGTTTTTTCATGGTAAAGTTTTTAACGAGTCAGTATGATATGATCTTGGATGAGCAGCTCGAACCCGAGCTTGGAGCTATGCATGAACCTGTTGGAATGCTAAGGAAAGCACGTGATCAAGTTAGTTCGAGGATCGGAGCTAAAGCAAAACGATTCAAGAGAGTCTTTGGGAGGTTATTTCATCAAGTCGGATTTAATAAAGGCACTTGGGCTCGGACGAAGAAGTTGTTTACCAACCTCACTGGATATGGAAACAAGGCCCAAGTAGATCAACATTTGGCTAAGTGATTTACTTGTGCTCTTTTCCTTCTCTTCGGTTTTGTCCCAATGAGTTTTCCGGAGAAAGGCTTTTAACGAGGCAAGTAGGTCATTTCCAATAAAACCCAATTGTTGATCTAAGCCCATGAAGCCCACGAAAATCACAAGTTAAAGTCCAACAATATTCAACAAAAATATCAAGAATCCTAAGAGGCATATCGCATAGAAGGGCAAGGGGCATTAAAACTTGTGTTTAATTCAAACTTTGTCTTTATTTTCTCTCATTTTCGAGGTGGTTTATTGCTGTGCATGCAACCCCTCTTATTTTCCTATATAATTCCCTTGTAAACTCATTATCGAAATCATCTAGTCTTTTGAATAAAAATCTCTTTCACTTCTAGATCAATCTCGTTGGTAAGTAATATCCATCGAATTCCTTTATCGAATTTGGTGAGTAATATCCAAACGAGACAAAGTGGAATATCAAGGGCCTTCCGCAACCCTTGTGAGACCATTCGATCCACATACTTTGAAGCAATCACGTTGCTTGCAAAGCCTATCCCGTTCTTACCCAAACCGTAGAGTGTGCGATCTAGGGGATTCGTAACAAGTGGTATCAGAGCACCACTCCACAATCTGGGTAATACCGTTCCATATCTCATCTATTTTAATTTCGTTTCATTCACCATCATTTCGTTCTTGTCCATTCATCTTCAAATCATGTTCTTCGCATAATCATCATTTTCTTTTTGTGCGTCGCATCCGTTCGTCTTCTTTTTGTGTGTCGCATCTGTTCTTCATTTTTTTTTAATTATTGTTCATCTTAGATTATTGTTTAAGTTGCTGTAGTTTTCGTGCATCATTTAAAAAGAAAAAGAAAAAAAACAATTAGGGTTCATATAGTTATCGAGTGTTCTTCATCATTTTTTCCCTTCGTTTTTAATTAAATCAAGTGTTTTGTGTGTGTTGTGTGTCGAGTTTCATCACTGGTCTTAGACATATTTCTATTCAAAAATATTTTAGTACCTCATCATATTCATCTAGATCGAATAAGATTTGTGTTTGTTTGCATCGATCCTTTAATTTTATTTCCGAAAGTTTTTGCAAGGATTTGTTGCTGGTGATTTGTGTGTGATTTATTTCAGGTACCAAAATGTCAGATGCAAGTGAAACCGAGACTTCCCGGTCAAGGAGAGAACGTGAGGCAGCAATGAATCAAAAGGTCGACGCCATCACCGAACTTTTACATGAAATGCGAGACCGTATGGCCGCACTCGAGGTCCGTACGCCCGGAAGACAAGAGAGACAGCAAGGAGCTGACCAAAGAGCCGAGGGATTTAGGTCAGACCAGAGTGTTGGACGAGAGAGTTGTCACGCACCGGCGAGACAAAGGAGGAACCGACCG
The DNA here is from genome assembly GCA_030161315.1 of Eutrema japonicum. Classification (NCBI taxonomy): domain Eukaryota; kingdom Viridiplantae; phylum Streptophyta; class Magnoliopsida; order Brassicales; family Brassicaceae; genus Eutrema; species Eutrema japonicum. The sequence goes on along the minus strand of BSQW01000005.1, from coordinate 11,678,664 downwards.
ATGCGATACGAGCCTGAAGATAACCCGTTTTACGATCGAGGAGATTCCTCGGATGGAAACCGAGAAAGACATCCACCAGCTCGAAGGCAAAACGACAATGATCTAGGTGGAATGAAGCTTCGTATTCCACCGTTCCATGGGAAGAACGATCCGGACGCTTTCCTTGAATGGGAAAAGAAAGTAGAGTTGGTCTTTGATTGCCAAAACTTCTCCATTCAAAAGAAGATGAGGTTGGCGGCTACTGAATTTTGTGACTATGCCATTGATTGGTGGGATAAGCTTGTAACGAACCGGAGGCGCAACCGTGAGAATCCCGTTGAGACGTGGGAAGAAATGATCTACTTGATGCGACAACGTTTTGTTCCAACTCACTACCACCGAGAGCTTCATCAACGTTTGAAAGCTTTATCCCAAGGGAATAGAGGCGTGGAAGACTACTTCCAAGAAATGGAAAAGCTAATGCTTAATGGAGACGTTGACGAGACGAGTGACGCTACCATAGCAAGATTTCTAGCTGGCATGAACCGTGAACTACAAGACCTTATGGAGGTGCAATCATACGCAACCGTAGAGGAGTTGTTACATAAAGCTATTATGGTGGAAAAACAGCTCAAAAGAAGAATTGTTTCTTCTCGACCTTCTCATGGTGCTGGAATAACACCTAAGTCGAGCTATCAAGGTGAAGAAAAGCAAGTTTTCAAACCCCCAACCGATCCTAAACCAGCCGCACCTACTCAAAGCTACAAAGGAAGGTATGAAACTTCTAAATCTACAACTCGTGACGTGAGGTGTTTCAAATGTCAAGGCAAATGACACTATGCAAAGGAATGTCCGAACCAAAGGATTATGGTTCTCTTGGACAATGGAGATATTGAAGAAGAAAAAGAAGCGGTTTTTGATGAGTATCTAGAGGAGCATGAAGAAGTTGCCGAAGAATGAGAACTCTTAGTTACTCAACGAGCTTTGAACATGCATATCAAAACCGACGAGCATGAACAAAGGAAAAATTTGTTTCACTCTCGATGCCAAGTCCAAGGAAAGGTGTGTAGTCTCATCATAGACGGAGGAAGCTGCACTAACGTGGCAAGTGAAACAATGGTGAAGAAACTTGATATGGCCGTAAAGGAACATCCGAAGCCGTATAGTCTTCAATGGCTAAATAATGAGGAGATGAAGGTGAAAAATAAAGTCTCGGTTCCTATAACCATTGGCATGTATCAAGATGAGGTGATGTGTGACGTGTTGCCCATGGAAGCAAGCCACATCCTTCTAGGAAGACCATGGCAATTCAATCGACGGGTTCTTCATGACGGGTTCAATAATCGGTATTCGTTTAACTACGAAGGAAAGAAGATCACGTTGGTTCCCATGTCACCAAGCAAACTTTATCAAGATCAAATTCTCCTCAAGCAAAAAGGTAAAGAGGCTGTGAGTAACTCTTCTAACTCTCTCAAGAAAAATAAGAAAAGCTTGTTGCTTAATTTCAAGAAAATTCCTTCGGGTTTTACTAACTATGCACCGAAGTTTTCAATTCCGAGTAGAAAATCATTTCTTTTGCAGAAAATTCAAGATGAGATCAACAAAGGTGATCCACTGCAAAAGGAAAAATTGATCCATGACTCCTGGTCCAGAAAAATTGATTTCGATCGATCGATCCTCTTGCGACCTGATTACAAACACGTGAACTACTTGGTTCGATTGAGGGAGGAATTTGAGCAACGAGTTTTCAACAACTCTGATCATTTTCATCGACCAACTGGGTATTTAGAGGAGACTGGTCGAAGCAAAATTCCAGTAGCACATACCGATCTTCATCCGCCTTTGCAAACCATCTCAACGGTCGAAACGGAGCAAGCCGAACAAAAGACTCGACCAAACGATCAAATCTCTAATGGGTCAGGTAAGTTTCCTCAACCAAACACGTATTTTAAGACTGATGGCCGTGGTGTTCTCTTGCTTATTCACGCAGATTTCAAGTTGCTTCACAACACCCAACTCGGACCCGAGGAAAATCAAAACACCCGAGGCAAAACGGTGAAAGATGTCCGACCAGTTTTTGCGAGTTCTAAAGAGCATAAACCATTTCCAACAGCATCACAAACAACCTCCAACACATCCAAGACCCGTTCCCAAGGTTTTTGGGATTTGAAGTCAAATCCTTTTGAAGAGAGGGGGGATGATATGATCTTGGATGAGCAGCTCGAACCCGAGCTTGGAGCTATGCATGAACCTGTTGGAATGCTAAGGAAAGCACGTGATCAAGTTAGTTCGAGGATCGGAGCTAAAGCAAAACAATTCAAGAGAGTCTTTGGGAGGTTATTTCATCAAGTCGGATTTAATAAAGGCACTTGGGCTCGGACGAAGAAGTTGTTTACCAACCTCACTGGATATGGAAACAAGGCCCAAGTAGATCAATATTTGGCTAAGTGATTTACTTGTGCTCTTTTCCTTCTCTTCGGTTTCCGGAGAAAGGTTTTTAACGAGGCAAGTAGGTCACTTCCAATAAAACACAATTGTTGATCTAAGCCCATGAAGCCCACGAAAATCACAAGTCAAAGTCCAACAATATTCAACAAAAATATCAAGAATCCTAAGGGGCATTCCGCATAGAAGGGCAAGGGGCATTCAAACTTGTGTTTAATTTTTATTCAAACTATGTCTTTATTTTCTCTCATTTTCGAGGTGGTTTATTGCTGTGCATGCAACCCCTTTTATTTTCCTATATAATTCCCTTGTAAACTCATTATCGAAATCATCTAGTCTTTTGAATAAAAATCTCTTTCACTTCTAGATCAATCTCGTTGGTGAGTAATATCCATCGAAATCCTTTTTCGAATTTGGTGAGTCCTATCCAAACGAGACAAAGTGGAATATCAAGGGCCTTCCGCAACCCTTGTGAGACCATTCTATCCACATACTTTGAAGCAATCACGTTGATTGCAAAGCCTATCCCGTTCTTACCCAAACCGTAGAGTGTGCGATCTAGGGGATTCGTAACAAGTGGTATCAGAGCACCACTTCACAATCTGGGTAATACCGTTCCATATCTCATCTATTTTAATTTCGTTTCATTCACCATCATTTCGTTCTTGTCCATTCATCTTCAAATCGTGTTCTTCGCATAATCATCATTTTCTTTTTGTGTGTCGCATCCGTTCGTCTTCTTTTTGTGTGTCGCATCTGTTCTTCATCTTTTTTTTAATTATTTTTCATCTTAGATTATTGTTCATCTTAGATTATTGTTTAAGTTGCTGTAGTTTTCGTGAATCATTTAAAAAAAAACAAAAAAAACAATTAGGGTTCATATAGTTATCGAGTGTTCTTCATCATTTTGTCCCTTCGTTTTTAATTAAATCAAGTGTTTTGTGTGTGTTGTGTGTCGAGTTTCATCACTGGTCTTAGACATATTTCAATTCAAAAACGAAGTTATCTCCATTTCGAATCCCACGATTCGAAGTGATGCACTTTCTCCGATTTTATCGACGAACTATTTTCTACTTAAATGGATCGATTCGGGCTTCATTTCGACTCACCTTACTACGATTTGCTCTTCGCAAAACCATTTCCCACTTAGATTCTACAAAATTCTGTTGAAAATGGCGGACAATTTGAGGCGCGCGATTCAAGATCTGGATTTGAGAATCGATGATGCTCCTTTTAATTTAAATGAGGATGTCGTCAATCAAGCCGTGAATGAGAACATATTCGTTCTCATGGGAAGACCGGTGGTGCCACGGAGACAAAACCTCTGTTCCATCATTGCAACTTTACCGAGAACATGGGGACATGATGGGCTGGTGCATGGACGTATTGTTGCAGGCCAACGTTTCCAATTTTTTTTCCCTTCTGAAGATTCGATGGAGAATGTGTTAAGACGTGGTCCATGGGATTTCGCTGAACGTATGCTCTTCCTTCAAAGGTGGTCTCCATTGATGGATCATGTCATGCTTGATTTCATACCTTTTTGGATCCAGATCCGAGGTATCCCCTTGCAATTAATGAATCATGATGTCATTGCTCATATCGGAAGAGAGATGGGAATGTTAATGGATGTCGACTATAATACAAAGGCGGCAGCAAGGGTGGAATACGTTCGAGTGAGGGTGAATTGGGATGTCACTCAACCACTACGTTTCCACAGAAATTTTCAGTTCACAAGAGGAGTGAACACATTGCTGGGTTTCCGTTATGAACGGTTGCATGGTTTCTGTGAGGTATGTGGTCTGATTACCCATGACTCTGGTAATTGTCTAATTCATAATGGTGGTTTGGATCACCACTCAAACAATGATGATGAAGATGGAGACTAGCAACAAGAATTAAGATGAAACCTAGTAGTTCAAATCAGGGAACTAAATGATGAAGTCCACGCTGAGAATCGTGACAATGGGAACTTTCAAGGCAACATTCAGGATCCACCAGGAGAGGAATTGCATCAAGCTCCTTTTGATGAAGTGTATGTTGATTATGCTGAAGACATTTTGCCGGCAGCAGATTTTTTTGCCATGGAAGCTGCCGTTGAATTTGGGTTCGATGAGGATTTTTCCAAGACATACGCTTGTGAATATGAGATGAGTGAACTATTCAATCTTGTCCCTATCTTTGCTAACAGTACTGTTGATGTGCTAGGGGCAAATTTAGAACCTGGTGAACTATCAATTGGTGAGAGAGAAGCTTTGTAGGAATGTTTTGTTATTGTGGGTTCTGAATTGCTGTTGGCACGGGATACATCGCAGATAGATAGCAAGGGATTTCACAAAAGAAATTTGCAGGAGGAGATGAGGCAGAAAGCAGCAACAAGATCATTATTCGAGGGTCTGAGGAAACCATTGGACAGAAAGATGACAACTCCAACATTGATTAAGTGAGAGGCGCGGTGGGCCCAGAAACACCTCTTCCACCATGAGGACAACCTGCTGGAACTGTCGAGGTCTAGGCATTGACTTGACAGTTCAACGCCTAAAGGAGATAAATAAAAAAGTATCTCCCGGACATCATATGCCTATCTGAAACAAAGCAACAAGATAATTATGTTAGAGATGTTGGTTGTCAACTTGGTTTTCTGAATTATGTCTCATTTCCACCAATAGGTTTTAGTGGTGGTTTAGTTCTGTTTTGGAAGCAGCATGTCGATTTGGCTGTTTTATTTCAATCCCCTAATGTCATTGATTGTGAAGTTAATATCAATGAAAAGTGTTTCTATTTGTCTTTTGTCTATGGAAACCCCAACCCTAGACAACGTAATAACACTTGGGAACGGTTAGAAAGGTTCATAATATCTAGAAGGGGAAAACCTTGGTTTCTTCTTGGAGATTTCAATGAGATATTGAGTAACAGTGAGAAACAAGGTGGTAGAAAGATACCAGAGAAGTCTTTTGAGGATTTTCGAAATTTTGTAAGATATTGTGAACTGTCTGATCCGAAGTTTAGTGGAGATCGTTTTTCCTGGGTTGGACAGAGAGGTGTTCACCATGTTTTATGTTGCCTGGATCGCACGATGGCAAATAATGAATGGCTATCAATGTTTCCCAATTCTGAGACAGAATATCTAGAGTTTGCAGAATCGTACCACATACCCTTAGTCACTTTCATCTTATATTCAGTTGAAGAAAAAAAGGGATTTTCATATTTGATGGTCGATTATTGAATAAAGAGGGATTCGAAGATTTTGCATTACAAGGCTGGAAGGGAACACATGATCATCCTAATACATCCGTATCTTTGAAACGAAGATTAATAAAATGCAGGAAGAGAATTTCTAAATGGAAGAGAAGGCACCGTTTTAATGCAGAAGAAATAATAGCCTTTCTCAGGGGAAAATTGGATAATGCTATATCTACTGGAACTCTAAATCCTGCAGCAAGAGTAAAACTCAAGAGAGAACTACATCAAGCTTATATTGATGATGAAATTTTTTGGAGACAAAAGAGCAGAATAAAGTGTTTAAAAGAAGGGGATCACAACACAAGATTTTTCCATACCATCACAAGGTCACGAAGAGCAAATAACAAGATTACAACAATACTTGATAGCAACGATGTAATTCAGAGAGGTGATTTAGACATAGGGAAGGTAGTTGAACAATATTTTCAACAGCTTTTCTCCTCCTCTACGATTAATGATAACCTGTTAGCTGAAGTCTTTACAGATTTTCAAAGGAAAGTTACAGATGAAATCAATATCGATCTGACTAAGGAAGTAACAGAAAATGAGATTCATAAAGCTGTCTTTGATATTGGTCCGCACAGAGCTTCTGGTCCAGTTGGCTTTTCAGGGGATTTCTATCAGAAGTTTTGGAATAATATCAAAGTTGATATATTTCAAGAAGTTTCTCGATTTTTTACTATACGAAGTTTAGATCACATTCATAACCACACAAATATCTGTCTCATCCCAAAGGTTCTCCCACCAACATCGATGGCTGAGTTTCGTCCCATTGCTCTTTGTAATGTTTCCTATAAGATCATTTCAAAGATCTTAGTCAATGATTAAAAAACACATAGATGGTATTATTTCCGAAAATCAAGCAACTTTTATTTCAGGAAGGATGATTACAGACAATATTATCGTGGCTCATGAGGTATTTCACAGTCTAAAATCCAGGAAAAGACAAGCTAAATCCTATATGGCTCTCAAGACATATATCACGAAAGCATACGACCGACTGGAGTGGAGATTTTTGGAGGAAACCATAAAGAAAATGGGATTTGCATCAAAGTGGATATAGTGGATAATGAGTTGTGTATCTATGGTTAATTTCTATGTGCTTATAAATGATTCTCCACATGGTCATATTATTCCAGAACGAGGTATTAGGCAAGGGGATCCTCTCTCACCTTATTTATTTATTATGTGTGTTGAGGTTCTATCGCATTTGCTGGATAAAGCAACCAGAGAAAGGAAACTACAAGGAATTAAAATTAGCAACAGAGGGCCGGCTATAAGCCATTTGTTATTTGCTGACGACTCTTTATTCTTCACTCTCGCTAATACCAGATCGTGTCGCACAATTCAACAAATTATGAGTCTATATGAAATTGTTAATGGGCAAGAAGTTACTCTACGTAAGTCATCCATATGTTTTGGTGCCAAAGTTCAAGATACAACAAAAACAAGAATGCGAAATATCCTAGGAATCCACAATGAAGGAGGTGGAAATAAATATCTCAGGCTACCTGAGCAGTTTGGATCCAAGAAATCTGAGATGTTTTAGTTCATCACAGATAAGGTTAAAGAGAGGACTCAAGGCTGGAGCAAAAATTTCTATCCCAAGTAGGGAAAGAGTTACTTCTCAAGTCAGTGGCTTCGGCAATGCCTATCTTCTCAATGAATGTATTCAAGATTCCTAAGGAAATATACGATGACATCAATGCAGTATTGGCTAAGTTCTGGTCGAACTCAGGAGATGAAAGAAAATGTATGCATTGGCTCTCATGGAAACGTATGAGCTTACCAAAAACAGAGGGAGGAATGGGATTCAGAGACTTAGAACACTTCAACTTGGCTCTACTTGGGAAACATGTGTGGCGAATCCTACATAATCCAGAATCTTTAATGGCTAGAGTTTTACGAGGTCGATACTTTGCGGATGGGAACGTATTAGATGCCACTCAAGGGAGAAAAAGTTCTTATGGTTGGAAATCTTTGATCCAGGGGAAAATTTTGTTAAAATAGGGATTAAGATTCGTCATTGGAGATGGTAAACTCATCAACACCTGGATTGATCCATGGCTACCCACTCACCCTCCTCGTCCCCCTCGGCCTAGTGGGTGATACGAGATACTAAAAAGGTTTGCCAATTTCTTAATAATAATGGTAATGGTTGGGATGAGGATAATGTTAGAGAAGTGGTGGCGGCTGAAGATGTCGAGCTTGTTCTGAGAAATAAAATATGTTCCAGGGCGTCTAAAGATCTCATTGGTTGGCATTACAATGATGATGGTTTGTACTCTGTCAAATCTGGCTACTGGTTATCGACACATCTTCTGGATCTACCTCAAATAGAACCTCCACCTGGTAATCGAAACCTAAAAAGTGTTGTGTGGAAGTTAAAAACTGCACCAAAGATTACACATTTTCTCTGGAAGATGGCATTAGGGATCTTAGCTACTGGTGAAACGTTGCGAAGGAGACATATCAATCAAAATTAAATATGTAAAAGGTGCTGCAAATATGAAGAAACAACAAAGCATTTATTTTTTGAATGCGAATATGCATGTGCAAGTTGGAGAGCTTCTGGAATACCCAACCCAATTTTCTTTTACTCAACATCAAATTTAGAGGAGAAGCTTCAAGCTATCATTACTATTAATCGTTCAGACATCCTTAAACCTCTACAGTAACTCCCCCTATGGATTTTATGGAGGTTATGGAGGAGTAGAAACATTCTGATTTTTCAGAATAAACATATATCATGAGGGACAAATTTGGGATTCGCCCGATCTGATGCATCTGAATGGTTGAATGCGGAGGAGTACCTTGATGATCAAGGGCATGATACAGCAGTTAGTAACCCGATTGCCGCACGATCTTCACGATAGACCCGACCACCAAATGGCTGGATTAAGTGCAACTTTGATGCATCTTTTGTTCAAGGAAACATACCCTCAAAAGCGGGATGGATTGTGAGAGATGATCGAGGGATGTATTGTGGTGCAGGACAAGCAAGAGGTAAAATATTATCAAATGCTCTTGAAACTGAAATGCAGACTCTGATATTTGCAATGCAACATTAATAGAGTAAAGGGCATATCAAAGTGTATTTTGAAGGAGATAATAGAAGACTAATGGATCTGATTAATGGGAGTAAACTGATCTTAAGTACACTCAATTGGATACAGGAAATAAGAGTATGGAAGGAGAAATTTGATGAAACTGAATTCAATTGGGTTAAAAGGGATTCCAACCCAGTTGCCGATTTAATGGCAAAGAAGTATATTCCTGAAGATCAGAATTACATATTTCATTTCTATGTCCCATATTTTCTTACTACAGATGTTTTACATTATGACTTTGTAAACTCTTTTGATTAAGTAATATATTCAGTTGAAAAAAAAATAGTGTAATAATATAAACTTTCTTATTGTTAGTCACTATATAAGTGACTTGCGCGTTGCGCATAATTAAAATTATATCAAATTCTAATTTGTTATTTTAAAATTTTATTTTAAGTATTTATTTTTTTACACTTTTAGTCTCGTTTAATGTTTTAGTTGGTCACTAATAATTTAATTAAATAAATTCAATATTTGTATTTTTTTAGGTTTTTATATACTTGTTTGTGGCATAACATACATATTATTTCCCTTATATTTATGGTTAAAAAAATACATTATACTTGCCATCATTTTTAAAACAATAAATGTACCGTCTTTCTTTGTGTGTGTGATGTCAATATTATTTGATGATATTTTTTGTGCCACAATTGTTTTTCACTTTTTTTTTACTTTGTTTATATTGATTGCACGTTAATAGTACATGGATAATTAGAAATTGGAACAAAATCAACATACTAAATACCAAAATAGCTCGATATAGGTTTTGATTTGATTATCTTTTGCTAAAAATTGTCTTTTTAAAAATTGCATGATCTTATGTCCTTGTGCGCTTAGATACTTAAAAAAAAATGTTGGAGTGTTATTCATCATAATATTTGGCATATACAACAACACCAACGACATGCAATCCATTGTTTTTATTAAAAATATTTAATTGTGGACTTCATCCACAACTTTTTCTTCACAAAACATAGCATGTTTTAAATATGTCGCTTCTTCGAATCCATTAAACTATTAGAATTTGATACGAAGAAAGAATTTTCAAGCATGTGTTTCTCTTGAAGTATGTTGTATAATCGTATTTTCACTCGCGTTATGGTATAAAATAACTTGTATCACTCTTTACATATATGTTTTGTTGCGGTAATGTTTGAACATTCTCAAGCATTTTTTTTACTATTTTAGTTTTGAAATTTATATATATATATATTTTTGTTTTTAATTTTTTTTTGTTAAAAACACAATATTATAACACCTTAAAATTTCAAGCCATGTAAAGTATTCCAATGAAATTCCAAGCCATGTAAATTTCATTGGAACACTTTACATGGCTTGAAATTTTAAAGTGTTTTCAAGCCATGTAAGCAAAGAAGAAAAAAATTATATCGTTCCAATGAAATTTACTTGTAAATACTCGACTTTCATCGATGGTATATGTAAGCAAAGAAAAAAAAAAGATATTTTTGACTTAATTTCTCATTTTCTAGAACAAATTTGTAGAGAAATTTCCAAAAAAAATAATTATCATTGATTTTCTTTTAAATTTAATCTTATAACACTCATTTTTATTTAGTTCTGACTATTTATAATCATTTAGTCCCTTTTTGAATCTATATTTTTTTCTCTTCTATAGTTTATCCATAATTTTATTTATTTGTTCTTATCTTTGTCCTATTTACATATTTTTCGCTTTGTAAAATTAATTGTAAAAACTTATATTTAACACAAATTTATAGTATTTTTGTGACTCTCAAATGATGTAAATTTTATTATAAGAAATTATATATTCTCGGACTAAAATTGAATAAATTATTTTTTTCACGATATGTAGTAAAATCTATTTAACAATCTTAATTTCATAATCACATTCTAACATTTTAAATATGATAAATCTCCAATTCAAGTTCTTGGTTGAAAATCTAATAATATATCGTTTTCAATAAAATATTTCATTATTTTTTATCCAATTAGTATTACAATTTTCTTTGATTCTTAATATCGAATTATCACTTTTTCTATTTATATACACTAAGTTTTGTATTTTTGTAATTTGTATTATATAAAAATAATAATAAATATAAATAAATATGTATTAAATGAATATTTTAAATATGTGTTAATGTAAAAAAAATTATAATGATGAGGTGGACACCCTAGATTGAGAGAGAACTCTCCTATTATATAATAGACTAGGTGAATGCCTGCGTTAAGCGCTGGTGGTTGTTATAATTTTTGTTTTCTAAAGATTTAAACTTTTGTAAATTGGTTTTAATTTTTAAATAGTAGAACCCATAAGCCAAAAAGCAAAGATGCCAGATTGTGGGACCAAAGCAAACTAATATAATGCAAAATATTTACATATTAGTTAAGGATGACAAAAATAAAAATGTAAAGAAAATAATCAATAAATAGAAGTTTTTGAAATTCTTCAAACAAAGGAAAATTACACTTTCTCTCCTCCATTTTTTTGCTCCGTTTTAGAGTTTCTTCGGTCGTACATGACCACCATAATTCAAGCTCCTTGCTATATTTACCTATTTTTGTTTCCATGGAAGTGTGTTTATTATTTTATAATTTTGTTCTTGGTTTGTTTTTTACTCTTAGTCATGTGCTTTATAAGTCATTAAAAATAAATAAACTTATTAGCGTTTGGATGTATAGCTCCTTACACCCCAATTCATGTTTATCTTAATTCAAATTACAGCTCAGGCCCATCAATATCATCATGAACTTATTACTATCAGTTTTTGGTTAATTTAAGTATACCTTTTTGTGTATAAGATATTTAGTAAGTGTGTTTACCTCTTTTTTGTGGAGTAATATTGTTGAATATTTCCTTGTAGACAATGTTTGTAACGATTTCTTTTCATCTTTTTTGGATTCACCATTCAAGATTCTCAAACCTTCCATTGTTGTAACTCTTGATAAAGCCACATACAATTGTCCATGACTGAATATTGGCTTAGGTAGATATAAACCAACTTTTTCCAGGCTTTGTCCTTGGCTTTTGTTAATTATCATTGTATAACAAACACGCATTGGAAATTGGCGTATTTTCATTTTGTACGGGCATTTTGTGTCTGATTTAGTCATGATTATCTTGGGTATAATAATTTTCTTCCCAACGTTTTCCCCACTAATAATTTCAGCTTCTAAGACTCTTTCACCTAACCTGTTACCAGCAACCTTGTACCATTTCACAATCATTCTTTTTGGTTGATGTTTCGCATCAAAAGTATTGGGGCTTTTGTGCTTCAATTGCAATTGATGATTTGGAAGCCCTGAGCATTTAAAACTATTTAAATACTCTGGTGTATAAGACGTGTTCTCTTTGTCCTTTTGAATATCATCATTCCCTATGCTGTCATAGCTGAGATACTCTTTCATTTCTCCTTGAAGTTTAGAGAGGATAAATTCATTCACCTCATCTACGGTTTCATTCCTCGGTGTTAGGATTGCTCTTCCCCGTAGATATTCTTGGTCCGAAAGAATTTTGAAATCCCTCGTACGTGGAGCTGAATATCTTTTCTTCTTGCTAACAGAAGTTCTAATCTGACGTCTGCAACATCGTTATCATAACTTTCTGTAGATGTTGATTATACTTTTTTTGCCACACCATCACCCACTTTCAAAATCCAAGTTGAAAACAATTTTTCTTCGGGTTGTAATCGCATGCTTTACTTCAAGATGCAAACATGACCTTTTTCCCAAAGGTAAGAGCTGTTTATTGTTGCCATCAGTGTATCTTGCCTACTACCCTGTGGGATTACATGTAATATCTGCCTAAAATCTCCTCCTAGCAACACTGTAATTCCGCCAAAAGTTTTATCTAAAGCAGACGCATTTTTTTTGCTCATGATATTTCGAAGTGTACGATCTAGAGCTTCGAATGTGTGGCGGTGTGTCATAGGCACTTCATCCCAGATAATCAATGATGTTTTTTCTACCAATTCTGCCAACATTGTCTTCGGTTTTATATCGCACATCGAGTCTTCGTGTAAATCTATTGGGATCTTGAAGCGCGAGTGAGCTGTTCTACCACCTGGTAATAGTGTTGCAGCTATAGCCGGAGAAGCTACCGTAAGAACGATCTTTCTTTCAGATCGTAGCTTTGAGATTATTGTCTTGTATATATACGTCTTCCCTGTTCCTCCGGGCCCATAAACAAATAAAAGTTTGCCCTCTGCATTGTTTATGGAAGCCATTACCAAATCGTATATTGACTTTTGATCCGCATTCAAAGTTGGTAATGAAAATGTAACAGCTACTACTACAGGATGCACAACACGAATAACAGAGTTTATCTTCTCAAAGGAACTTTACTAGATTAATTATTAAGAGCACTTACAAGTCTTCTCTCAATCTCACAAATCTAGTCTCTTCTGTTCTAAGATCTATACACGATCTTCGAACCTCCCAACGCACCCCTTAGCCTTTTGCTTTAGCTTTCTTACAAGAACCCTAAAACCCCTTTTGCTAAGTTATTGCTTTTTAACGTGTTACCTCATACAAAGGCTTAACACTCCCTATTTATACGAAATAGAAGGTGGCTCATACTGGCCTAAATCGCCAAAATAAAGATCCTAACAAATCTTATGTGATAAGTTATATTCCCTATTTTTTAGGATAAGACTTAGGGAATATTCCTTATGCTGATATTCTTCAAGATCTTCTCTGAGATCCTCTTCCAGCTTGGATCTCGCATCCTAGTCCATACACGTGGCATTGTGAGCTCGATTCACGTCATCTCTCATGCTTCACGTCGTCTAACTCCTTGAGCTGTTCGCCTGTATCACTTGCTGTGTTACTTCTCAACTGCTACAGAGGCTGCTTCAGCACAACTGCATCTTCAATCTCCCCCATTTTAGCTTTGTGTGTCTCTCAAGCACCTATAATGAACATTCATGCAACCACACATATCCAGACAGTATATGGTCTCCCAACCAGTTCAAAAGTTGACTTTTAATAGATATTCAAGAGTTGAGAACATTGTCTTAAACCAAACACATAAGTAAAAATTTTGATAAGTAGCAAGCCGAGAGTTTTAATGACAACGATACAGACTTAAACAAAGAGTAAATGCCTACTCCCCCAGAATGGAAAACCGATTTTCAAAATTACATACTTAGCTAGCCTAAAATCGGTTTTCCCCTCCCCCACAACTCACGGCAGTTGCACTCAACCACTTCCCTTGGTACCATCTCCCCCTGCTTGGGAGCACACATAAGTTAAAATCCAGATAAGATGAAGTATGAGAACTGTAGAATCGTCAAGAAACCTTACCTGGTATGGATTTGAGTAGTGTCTCCACGATGCGAGCAAGCGATCGGAGTGCATGGCATGTATCCTCCAGTGCAATACGAGCTGTGGCTGGATTGAACTGTCCAATTGGTACACGAATGGACCCAAGCTCTATCACCTCTGTAGTAGATGCAGGTGATGAATCAGGAACTGCTGTGGATGTGTGTCCACGTGTACAAGCAGTTGTGACAGTCGGTTTTGTTGGCCGTTTCCTGCCCTTTGATGTGTTATTTGCCTTAGCCTCTGCTGCTTGCTGCAGTAAGAACCCCTCACCTGTTCTTACATCCTTTCGATAGACAGTTGTCTTGATGAACCTTTCATTTTCAAATAACCTTGGTGGTTGCTGCATTTGAAGAAGTCCAAAGATAATTCGAGGGAATATGAGCCACCGTGTATCCTTCTTCTGTAACACTCCGAGACTCAAAACCTGATTGTATACCATGGTTCCAAAATCAACCCGAATTTCATTTGCCATCTTACAAATGAGGCGAGCTCTATCCTCGGATATGTGGTTTTTGTTGCTCGCTGGGACCCAGTTTTGCGCAGCAATAGCCAGAAGAGCTGCAGACCAAGGTGGAAGTAGTGTTGTGTTCAGATCACCCCACTCTGTCACCTTCCCTTCGGACAGAAATTTTGCTACAGCCTCAAGCGAGGCTAGATCAGCCTCTGCATCAGCCCGAATTTCTGCTTCAGACAGTGCTTCAAGACCAAGGAACTTGTTGATCACGGTAGGTGAAAACTCATATTGATGCCCTCGAAGAACCACTGTAACACTCTCCTCTGAGGCTTCGGATTTCACGGATGGAAGGTGCGCATAGAACTCATCAATCACTTCCCGAACATATCCTCCAAGGCCTGTTACAGTGTTCCTCATATGTCCTTTATCAATCACACCCTTGAATCCCCATTCATCCTCCTTGTCAAAGTCTACCAAGCGCTCTTCCATTACTGATCGAGTTAGAAAAAGACTGTACCTTTCTCGAGTTTGCGTTGAAGTGAACCTTTTGGACCGAAACGGGTCATTGCATGTGCCTTGGGATGTTGATCCAGATCTTAGCCTTTTCCCGGATGCAAGCCCCAGCTGTCTGAGTCGCCTTTTCCGACGAGCTTCCTTCTCGTCTCCCATGGCGGCATCTTCTTTGGCCCTTTTGGTGAGCTTGCCGGACCTTTGCTCAGCTTTAGCGGAAACGCCAGAAGCTTCCTCGCCATCTCCTTGTTCTTCCCGAATCGGGGATCTCCACACAACCATCGGGAGTAGACCCGAGCTCTCGCCGTCGACCCCCTCCTCCTCGGGTAATGCGGCCGAGCATCCTCCATCTTCTTCCGCGGTCAGATCTGGCAAGAAAGACCCACCGCTGCCATCGTCACGGGCCGATTGTGGTGGCACTGCGACTTCGCCGCTGTCATCGTCGTCGACCAGGTGAGGTCGATCTTCTCCGCCGAAATCATGTGGGGCCGGGTTCTCACCGCCGTGCCCGATCCTTCCTCGTCGAGTTTGAAAAACCATAGTTGCCGATTTGAGCTTCTTCCTCCTCTCCCCTCTTTTTTTTTTTTTTGTTTTAAGTTCAAAGCAAGTTTGGTTTTCTTCTTTAAACCGACATTGACTCGGTCCTATGCTAACCGGATTTAGATCTTTGCCTCATCAAACCGATATTAGCTCTGGTTTGCTTTGACGGGATTTGGAATCTTCACACCTCGGATTCACTGCAACACATAACTTTGTGGGACAAAAAAAAATCAGTAGTACAGTCCTCAGAGTGAAATTGATGCACCCACATTCAACTAGATAACATGGAGAAGGATTTAAACTTGCAGTGGCATTCCATATGTCAAGAATTTTAAACTGGCTTTGAAAATGTTTTTGAATTAGTTTTCTTGATGTACCTTTTTTTGTTTTTTGATGATGAAGTGATACAGGTATTGACACAACATCTGACCCAGAATGCATACCCAGCTCTTCATGATTCTTTGCGTTTGGTCATCTTAACTTCAGTGGCTAGCTTTCACACTATCATGTCTTTATCATCCCGTAGTCAGTTTTCAACCTCTGTTTGAATGAGAGAGAGCTGTTGAAACATCCATGTTTGATGGACATTTCCTTGTTCCATCACTGGATTTTTTTAAGTCCAAGATTTCATTCGTTTCCTTGTACCGAACTCCTCCGGAACAAGATTGCTTGTTAGTCCTTATCCTTTTTTTTTTTTTTTTTTTTTTTTTTTTTTTTTTTGACTTGTATATGGGTTAGTTCCATCACTTGACTTCTCAGGAACTAACTCATGGCTAACCTTTCTTAAGCATTGAGTTCTCTCTTCTCAGTGAAACTTGTGCTGGTGTCCAGGCCTGACGACATGATAGGCAGCTCTTTTCCACTCATGTCCCTGACTCCAAACAAAATCTGAGCCTTGTATACATCCTGTCTCAGCACTTGCATCAGTCCTGCACACTTCACAAACTGTCACAGTTCACAGATTCCAATCGAGTTTCTTAAGGTGACAAAACGTGCAAAGTCCAATGGTTTAGTAAATAAATCAGCCAGTTGTAATTCAGTGACAACATGTTCAACCACTACCTGTTTTTCCTCAACCAGTTCTCTGATGAAGTGGTGCCTTATATCAATGTGTTTCGTCCTTGAGTGCTGTACTGGATTTTTCGAAATACTGATGGCACTTTTGTTGTCACAGTAAACCAGAAGTGTTCCAGATTCCATTCCGTAGTCAGCTGACATCTGCTGCATCCATAGTAGTTGGGTGCAACAGCTTCCCATGGCAATGTATTCTGCTTCAGCTGTCGAAAGTGATACAGAGCTCTGCTTCTTACTCATCCATGCAATCAAATTGTTTCCGAGGAAGAAGCAGCCACCACTTGTGCTTTTCCTGTCATCAGCACTTCCTGCCCAGTCAGCATCGCAGTATCCGACCAGATTCTTGTTTGACCCTTTCGAATACCAGATCCCAAGGTTGACAGTTCCCTTGACATACTTGATGATCCTCTTGGCTGCTTCTAGATGTGATTGTTTTGGTTTGGCCTGGTACCTTGCACATACGCCCACACTAAAGCATATATCTGGTCTACTTGCTGTTAAGTACAAAAGACTCCCAATCATCCCTCTGTATAGCTTGACATCTACATCGTTTCCTTCACTGTCACTCGTCATTTTAGCTGTAGTACTCATAGGTGTTTTGGCTTCCTTGCATTGTTCCAATTTGAATCTTGATAATAGATTCTTTGCGTACGTGCTTTGTGAGATAAACACACCATCGTCAGACTGTGTTATTTGTAATCCTAGAAAGTACTTCAACTCACCCACCATGCTCATTTCGAACTCCTGAGTCATATTCTCCACAAATACATCAACAAGTTTCTGAGAAGTTCCACCGAAAATGATGTCATCAACATAGATTTGGACAATCATAATCTCTTTTCCTTGTTCTAGTGTGAACAAAGTTTTATCCACACTCCCTCTTGTATATCCTTTTTCTTCAAGGAAACTTGTTAACCTTTCATACCAAGCTCGAGGAGCTTGCTTCAACCCATACAATGCCTTTTTCAATTTGTAGACATACTCAGGATGAGCTGAGTCCTCGAACCCTTTAGGCTGTTCCACGTGTACTTCTTCCTGTAGCAGACCATTTAAGAATGCGCTTTTCACGTCCATTTGATATATCTTGAAGTTCAAAATACACGCCATTCCAAGAAATAGTCTAATAGACTCCAGACGTGCCACAGGGGCAAAGGTTTCTTCAAAGTCAACACCCTCGATTTGAGAGTATCCTTGAGCCACTAACCTTGCTTTGTTTCGCACCACCACTCCACTTTCATCAATTTTGTTCTTGAAGATCCATTTCGTGCCCACGATATTCACACCATCAGGTCTAGGAACAAGTTCCCAGACATCGTTGCGGACGAATTGTTCAAGCTCTTGTTCCATGGCAACGATCCAAAATTCGTCTTGCAGGGCCTGGATATGGTTTTGTGGCTCAAGAACGGAGACGAAGCATGCGAACTGAACCATCTCACGGAAATTTATCTGAACCCCTCTAGTTTTCCTCCCTTCATTCACAGCACCGATGACATCTGATGCTGAATGATTTCGATGCACCTGCTGTAACACTTCCGGGTCTGATGATGGTTGAGTGATGTCCTCTGTTTCTGCCTGTTCTGACTCACTGTCCGACCCAACTTGCTTTGGTGGAGGTACTGAATAGTCATCAAACACCACGTTGACTGACTCCTGGATTGTGCCAGCACGTGTGTTGTACACCCGAAATGCTGTACTAGTGCCTGAGTAACCTAGAAATATTCCTTCATTGCTTCGTGAATCGAATTTTCCAAGCTGGTCCTTGTCATTCAAGATGTAACACCTGCATCCAAAAACATGAAAGTAGCTCAAGTTAGGTGTCTTTCCTTTCCATAATTCATATGGAGTTTTTGTTGTCCCTTTTCTGATGTAGACTCTGTTGATGATGTAACATGCAGTGTTTAGAGCTTCAGCCCAGAACTTGGTAGGAATGTTGTTCCCATGTAACATGGCCCTTGCCATCTCCTGAAGAGTCCTGTTCTTCCTCTCCACCACTCCATTCTGCTGTGGTGTTCTAGGTGCTGAGAACTGATGGGCAATCCCTTGATTTTCACATAGGGTCTTCATAACCTCATTCTGAAACTCTCCTCCATGATCACTCCGAACTCGTTTGATACCACCTTTCTCATTGATTAGTTGTAGAGCCCAGATTCTGAAGCTGTTCACTGTTTCTGATTTTTCACGCAAGAATCTCACCCAAGTCCATCTGGTGTAATCATCAACAAGGACAAAGACGTATTTCTTCCCTGCGAGACTTTCAGTCTGCATTGGTCCCATCAAGTCCATATGAACTAAGTCCAACGCAGCTGTTGTGTGAACATCGGGAACTCTCTTGTGCTGAACCTTGACTTGTTTCCCTTTGTTACAAGGTCCACATACCATCTTTTCTCCTCCCTGAATCTGTGGTACGCCTCGTACTATACCTTGATTGATCAGAGTGGTCAGGTTCCTAACATTCATGTGACCTAGTCTCTGATGCCACAGATTCAAATCATCTTTAGCACTGAAGCACTTAGTCAAGTTTTCCCACATATAACAGTTATTTCCAGTTCTGACTCCTCTTAGTATAACTTGGCCAGCTTCATTGATTGCCTTACACTCTATGCTAGTAAAGGTGACAGTTAACCCTTCATCACACAACTGACTCACACTAATCAGATTCGCCTTCAGTCCCTTGACCAAATACACGTTCATCAGCTGTGGTAGATCTGCTTCACATGTCTTCCCTTTCCCTTGAATAGCTCCATGACCACCATCTCCAAAGGTCACTTTTCCTCCTTTCAACACTTTTAGGCTAGCTAAATTGCTTCTCGTACCAGTCATATGTTTGGAACACCCACTATCGAAATACCACGGACGTGTATCTTCCTGTTCTTCAGAGACAAGAGCCATATTGCATCGAAAATTTGGTCCTGTTGTACTTCGTGATGCATTTCCTGATGCAGACCGCATCACATCAGCTCTTTTCACCCAGATTTGATTTCGAAATCCATTCCAACTGAACCTACCTAGTTTTCTGAGTTGTTTCACCCTTTCTCGAAACTTGTAGCAGTGTGCTTTGATATGTCCATTCCTTCCACAGAAGTAGCAACCACTTCCTTGAGCTGTAGTACTGTTGAAGTCGTAGCCTGCTTGCTGTGAAAAGCCTGCAGACACAAACTTAATCTCTTCAGATGCACCTGTGATTCTTCCAGTATATCCAAGTCCTCTGTGAGTCTGCTTGCTCCTTCCGTAGCTTAGAATCTTGTCCAACTGCTTGGTGCCAGCGAACATGTGAATTTTTTTGTGCTGAAGATCAAGTTCAGCCTGAAGCTTGGCAGAGAGTTTCTTTTCTGAACTGAGTTCATGTTCTAGATTGTCTGCCTTTGTAGCCAAGTTGAGTTTTTCTTTTATCAAGGACACACTCTCTTGACTGAGTTTTCTTTCAGCCACGAGTTCGTTCTGTAATGAGTCAACAAGTGCTTCAAGACGAAGTTTTTCTTTGATGAGAGCCTGATTCTCATATCCAATTCTGACCAGAGTGTCACGAACTTCCTGATAGCTTGTAGCAAGTTCATCCTCAGGTTCTTCTTCTGACTCAGGTTCAGTCACCTCATCTTCCTCGAGCTCCATGATTCCAACAAATGCAACAAAATTGCTCACTTCTTCTTCTGAGTCACTTTCTTCTTCTTCTGATTCTTCTTCAGCCAACATGGATTTCTCTTTTCTTTTCTTCTGGTCATTAACACACTCCAGCTGAGTATGTCCAATCCCTTTGCAACCGAAACATTTAATTTCTCTCCTTTTGACCGTGGGACACTCTGTCTTGAAGTGCCCATATCCTTTGCACTCATGACACTGAAATTGGTTTCTCTTGACTGATTTTTCACCTTCAGAGTGTCTTTTGATGAAGCCTCCTTTTCTCTGTCCTTGATCTTGTTCAACTCTTCTCAAGGCTTTATCAAATCTTCTCACCAGCATGCTTACGGGATCCTCATCATCCGATTCTAGCATTTTCTTTTCACACGAAGACAAGGCGAAATTCTTTGGTTTCTTCAGTCCATCAAGCTCCATTTCGTGAGCCTGCAGCATTCCAACAACTTCTCCAAAACCCAGCTTCTCTGTGTCTTGTGACACATTCAGGGCTGATTTGTATCCCATAAATCTAGCAGGCAGACATCTCAGAAATTTCTTCACAAGTTTCTTATCCTTGTATTTCTTACCAAGTGTTGAGGCTTCCTGAGCCAGTGAGCTTATCTTGGAACTGAAGTCCGAGATGGTCTCATGCTCTTCCATTTTTAAATTTTCGAATTTTGATGCCAGCATGTCCTTTCTCGAATTTTGAACCTTCGTGGTTCCTTCAAAATGTGTTTGAAGGATATCCCACGCTTCTTTTGCTGTCTCACATCCCTGTATCAGCTCGAAGGTCTTCTTCGACACGCTGCAATGAATTGCCGTGAGAGCCCTTGAATTGA
This sequence comes from Eutrema japonicum, assembly GCA_030161315.1. Classification (NCBI taxonomy): domain Eukaryota; kingdom Viridiplantae; phylum Streptophyta; class Magnoliopsida; order Brassicales; family Brassicaceae; genus Eutrema; species Eutrema japonicum. Next base: position 11,657,554 of record BSQW01000005.1, on the reverse strand, counting down.
ACTTAAATTTCTTTATCTCATCCTCTGTCCAGGTCTCTTCTGACTTAGCAACATCATTTCCTGCAGCATCTTTCGTTTTAGGCATTTCCCAGCCTGTTACAACAGCCTTCCAGGCAAGTATATCAATACCACCTATCACAGATTTCATCCTTGCTTTCCAGAACCCGTAGTTTCCTGGATCCAGAATCACCCTCGAACTGTTGACCAACTCCTGGTAGCTTTCCATTTTCCTCCCTAAGATCTCACCTGTTTAGTAGTACACACAGATGATAGCTCTGATACCAAATGAAAATGTAACAGCTACTACTACAGGATGCACAACACGAATAACAGAGTTTATCTTCTCAAAGGAACTTTACTAGATTAATTATTAAGAGCACTTACAAGTCTTCTCTCAATCTCACAAATCTAGTCTCTTCTGTTCTAAGATCTATACACGATCTTCGAACCTCCCAACGCACCCCTTAGCCTTTTGCTTTAGCTTTCTTACAAGAACCCTAAAACCCCTTTTGCTAAGTTATTGCTTTTTAACGTGTTACCTCATACAAAGGCTTAACACTCCCTATTTATACGAAATAGAAGGTGGCTCATACTGGCCTAAATCGCCAAAATAAAGATCCTAACAAATCTTATGTGATAAGTTATATTCCCTATTTCTTAGGATAAGACTTAGGGAATATTCCTTATGCTGATATTCTTCAAGATCTTCTCTGAGATCCTCTTCCAGCTTGGATCTCGCATCCTAGTCCATACACGTGGCATTGTGAGCTCGATTCACGTCATCTCTCATGCTTCACGTCGTCTAACTCCTTGAGCTGTTCGCCTGTATCACTTGCTGTGTTACTTCTCAACTGCTACAGAGGCTGCTTCAGCACAACTGCATCTTCAGGTAATAGTCTACCATACTATCTTTTCTCATTAGCAATGTTGTAGTTTAACTCCTCCGCAGTTAAAGAGTTCTTTAACTGGTTCATTATATTCCTTTCCAACTTTGGCATGTTTGGGAAGTCTGCAAGTGATTTGTCATGTTCAATGAGTTCTTTAACTACATTTCTATGTCCCTCTCTGTCTCTCAATATGCATTGCTCTAACGTCTGACGTTGCATTTATAGTACCTTCGCAGACCAGACGAGCTACAAGAACAAGGCATTGTTCATACTTTCTTTAAAAAGGAAATTAGTTGAAGCGCTAGAACAGTGTGTTTGGAATTCATACGGATGTCAATATAAATATGATCAAAGAATTGTAAGCGTTAAAGTTGAAAAATTCAATGGACACAAAATATTCGAGTCCAGAGATTGTTACGACCCAAATGTGGGAATGGATGTTTGTACCATTTTGAGAGCGTCGTATGACTCGTATCTAATGGTGTCTTCTCTCTCGGGTCTAAATGAAGGTGGAGTGATAAACAAAAGAATACTATGTAACAAATGTGCAAATGCATGTTCTCTTCTAGTTGTTGTTTTGTACACAATGGAATCTCTTCAAGCGTTTTGCCTTGTGTCTCAGGAACACAAAGACTCCCAAAAACCACAGTGAATCCACAAGCCAAAGCATAAAGAGTAAAAGTTCCTCCACTGTCCAAGGTCAAGAGCATATCGTCACTAACCATGAGACGAACCCGTAAGCCAAAGTTGATATACTTGTGGAAAACCCCTTTATATTGAATGGGAGAATCTGTTTCAGCACAATTAATCAGTAAAAGCTTAAATTAGTTCTGATTTGAACACAAGTACCATTAATATTTAGAACCTCAGACGACTGCATACCTGGAACTCAATATGCCGGGGATTGCACATACTTCTCCAGATAACAACCATCATTTCCAAAAGCAGCAGCAACCTCACTCTTTGCTTGCTGTAGAACAACAAATTAAGTCGAATTCAAAGTTGTTAAAAATCTTAAAGATCTTTATGGTATAGTAGTCAAGGGATATGGTTAACATTATTATACTTAAATTTAACTACAATATGGTTCATATGACTCCTCCTTCTGTGCTTTGTAATTACAGGGAACCCAATCTCAATGCATGGAAGTTTTCAGAGTCATTTTGAAAAGACGACGGTTTTTCGGATTGTTTTGTAAATAGAGGAAGAGGAGACGACGGTTTTTTTTTTTCAAGAGACACGTGGCATTTTCTCCAGTGTTTGGCGCTCAACTAGACAGAATTGGCCAACTATTATATAGTAGATTTATTATATCTTAAGAAGTCAAAATAACAAAAACGAAAAAAGACATTGTGTTTTTTTTTTTAAAACTTAAAAGACATTGTTTTATTTAGATAAAAACTAATAAAAAAGAGAAAAAAATAGAAACTAAAAAATCAAAAAAAAAAATTAAAACTATAAAATTTATATAAGATTCATAATATATATAATTAGATTAATAACAGTTTGTTATCATGTTTGATAATTCTTTTATAAGAATTCAATGATTTTTGCTGTAAAAAAACCTAAATGATTACATTAAAATATAATTTTTTAACATGTTAGAACAATTAAAAGTTTCATGGGGAAATTTCAAAAATATAACTTTTACGATACTACTTTTCAAAAATACACTTCATTGATGTCTATTTTCAAAAATATTAAATTTATAACGGTTTATAAAATTCAAATTTATAAACGTTTATAAAAAATCAAATTTATAAGGGTTTATAAACCTTATAAAACCTTATAAAACTCTATAAAACATGTTTTATAAACCCTTATAAATTTGAATTTTTATAAACAAATTTATGATGTTGTATTTTTGAAAATAAATATCATAGAATTGTACTTTTGAAAAGCGGTATCATCAAAGTGGTATATTTTAAAATTTCTCAAGTTTCATAAGATAATAAGTGTTTTTAAAAAAGAGATTAATTATATCCATTTGATAGAGTTTTATGTTGTATAAAATTTGAAAATTATTTTTGGAACCCTCTTATTCATATAGAGGGAATGTTTATCATGTTTATGGGTAATATGAATCTATTTAGAATAATTGTGAATTACAAAAAGTAATTTCTAGATGATTAAACATGAATTTTAATTTAGAATAATTATACAGGTCATATTTACGCGAATTATCAATTTTAAATTCTAACGTATTACGCAAAACCTAATCTTGTATATAATAATCCTAAAAATATATATATATATATATACATATTTTTATTACCCAAGAACCCAAATCGTACCAATCCACTCGAATAACATTCTAACATAATGAATTTGTAGTTGTTTTGTAAGAAACAAAAAGCACGATCTTGAAATTATCAATGGTGATTTACAGAATAAGTCATTTTAGTGACTTTTTCTTACAAAAACACACAATTGACTCTTGGTGTACGTTTGTGAGTTTTGAGTGGGGTGAAAATGTTAGGAAATAACGCCAAATTTCTGATCGTCAAATTTCCGATAAATCAAAATTATGAGAACGATAAGACACACATACAATTTGTTAATGGAGTTCGGTCAACTTTGCCTACGTCTACGGACCTGCTGCAGATCTTTTATTATTAACCGAAAATTTTACAACACTCTCAACTCACACACGAACCCAAACTTATCATTTCACAACTCAAGAATCAATGATTTTTGAGGACTTAGTCTCAGAGTGAAAAGAATAAATGGTCAAGAAAATTACATAGAAAGCTTTGGTTTCTTACAAAGAAAGATTATTTCTCTTGTTTTCTTTCTCTTGTTAGGATTTTGAGATTTGGGATGATTTTTGTTTCTCTCAAAGCTTTGGTATTTATAGATGTTGAGGGTTTGGTAAAAGCCACAATTGTTGAAGAAACTTGCATCCTTTTGTTGACTTTGAGTGCCACCAACTCCCAAAGGAATACTAACAATCTCCCACTTGAAGACTTATTTCAATCTGTCTTCACACCTTGATCAATGCAGCAGGTCTTCTAGGCTTGTTACTCTAGAAAGCCAACTGAGGTTGCACACAACCTCAGCTTATCGTACGACACGACCTTTGTTAGCATGTCTGCCGGATTCTTACTTCCTGGGATTTTTTCAAACACCAACACTCCATCTTCCAAAGCTGATCTGATGAAATGATACCGAAGTTGTATGTGCTTTATCCGAGCATGGTAAACTGGATTCTTTGCCAAATCAATGGCACTCTTACTATCACAGTACAACACATTCTTCTCTTGGTAGCGGCCTAGCTCTCGTAGAAATGATTGTAACCACATCATCTCCTTTGTTGCCTCTGTTACCGCAACATACTCAGCTTCACAGCTTGATAGAGCTACAATTTTCTGCAACTTTGAAACCCAACAAATTGCAGTACCACCAAAAGTGTAGACATACCCGGATGTGTTCTTCCTACTGTCAATGTCACCTCCATTGTCAGCACCAACATATCCCTACAATCCCATCTCCGACTTCATGAAACACAACGATAAACTTGGATTTCACTTCAGATACTTGAAAATCCACTTAACAGCTTCCCAATGTTCCTTGCCGGGATTGCTCATAAACCTGCTAACGACTCCCACTGCATGTGCAATGTCTGGCCTTGTACATACCATCGCGTACATCAGTATGCCAATAGCATAAGCATATGGAACTTTATCCATATATGCCATCTCGTCTTCAGTCACTAGGGACTGATCTCTGGATAACCGAAAATGACTTGCCAGTGGAGTACTAACTAGCTTTGCGTCATCCATATTAAACCTCTTGAGGACTTTCTTCACATACTCCTCTTGAGATAACTTAAGACCCTCCTTGCGTCTACTAATTCTCATCCCAAGAATTTGTCTTGCTTCTCCCAGGTCTTTCATCGCAAACTCTTCTGAGAGTTTCGTCTTCAAGTTGTTGATCTCATGCAAGTCTGCTCCCACTATAAGCATGTCATCAACATACATGAGCTATATCAAGTAGGACTCTTCAAGCCTCTTGAAGTAACAACAGTGGTCAGCCTCACACCTCAAGAAACCAGCACCTTTTATGAAGCTTTCAAACCTTGTATACCACTGTCTTGGAGATTGTTTCAAGCCATACAAACTCCTTTGAAGCTTACAGACTAGCTTTTCTTTTCCTTTGACCTCAAAGCCTTCGGGTTGCTTCATGTAGATTTCTTCATCTAAATCACCGCGAAGAAATGCTGTTTTTACATCCATCTGTTGAAGATGTAAGTCTTCCTTTGCTACCCGGCCAAGAACAGTTCTAATTGTCACCAACTTGACTACTGGAGAGAAGATTTCAGTGTAGTCTATGCCTTCTTTTTGTTGGAATCCCTTCACAACAAGCCTCACTTTGTAACGCTTGCTTCCATTATGTTCTTCTTTTATTCGGTAGAGCCACTTGTTGTGTAATACCTTTTTCTCCTTAGGCAACTCAGCTAACTCCCACGTGTGATTAGACATCAACGAGTCCATCTCATCGTTCATTGCAAGCTCCCACTTAATCGATTCATCAACTTGCATTGCCTCTTCATAACATTCAGGCTCGCCTCTATCTGTGAGTAGAATGTAGTTGAGCGATGGAGAAAATCTTACAGGTTTCTTGATGATTATGTTTGACCATCGCAACTCTGTAACTGGCGTATGTGGGATCTCTTCGGAATCATCATTCTCATCTGCCTCACTATTCTCTTCTTGAGAAATATGTTATTCTAATGTTGTGGTATCCTGTTGCAACTCTGGTGTTTGGATATCTCCCAAATCAACAGCTACAGACTCCTTCCTTTCTTAGCTTTCTTTTTGCTTATCCTTGTACAAGGCTCCTTCATTGAACACAACATTCTTGCTGCGGATGATCTTCCGATTTTTGTCATCCCAAAACCGGTAACCGAACTCCGTGTTACCATAACCAATGAAGTAACACTTCTTAGATTTTGCATCAAGTTTACTTCTTGCAACATTATCATCATGAACATAAGCTAAGCAGCCAAACACTTTTAGATAAGAAAGATTTACTTTCTTTCCGCTCCAAACTTCTTCAGGGATCTTGAATCCCAATGGAACAGACGGTCCTCGGTTTATTAAGTAGGTTGCGGTATTGATTGCATCCGCCCAAAATGTCTTAGGCAATCCACAATGCAATCTCATGCTCCTTGCACGCTCATTCAAGGTCATGTTCATCCTTTCAGCTATTCCATTTTGTTGAGACGTTCCAGGAATAATCTTCACCATCTTTATCTCATTATCAGCGCAGTATCTTCTGAACTCGTCGCTAATGTACTCTCCACCATTATCAGACCTTAGGCACTTCAACTTGAGATTCGCCTCAATCTCAACCATGGCTTTCCATCTTTTGAAAACCGAGAACACTTCATACTTGTTCTTCATGAAGTAGACCCACACTTTCCTTGTGGAGTCATCAATAAAGGTCACATAGTAGTACGAACCTCCTTGCAGGATGCGGGTCCCCACACATCAGTGTGCACCAGCTCCAACTTCTCAGATTTTGGCTATCTACCTTCTTTTGAGAAACTAACCCGTTTCTGTTTTCCAAGGTTGCAACTTTCACACATCTCATGATCCACCGTCTTCAGATCCGGAAGCACGCCATTTGCTACCAAAAGCTTCATGCATTTCTCACTCATGTGTCCCAACCTACAATACCACAACTTGGTTTGTTTGGCATTCTCGACAACAACAACTGTATCTTGATAACTCATCGTCATATAAAGAGTGCCTCTTTTATGACCTTTAGCAACCACCATAGAACCTTTCTTTACTTTCCAGGCTCCACCACCAAAATTGACATTGTGCCCTGTATCATCACGTTGTCCTACTGAGATCAGATTTCGCATCAACTTTGGCACATGTCTAACCTTTGTGATCTTCCACACGCGTCCATCTGACATCTTCAAGTTGATATCTCCAATACCAACTATGTCCAAAGGTAAACCATCGGCTAGATATACCTTTCCATAATTTCCAGCAACAAAATTCTCCATAATGTTGTGGTTTGGTGTGGTGTGGAATGAGGCTCCAGAGTCAAGAACCCAAGAATCGATCGGGCTATCAACATAGGATATCGATGCTTTGGCGGTGTTTACAGCTGCATTATGAGCTTCATTTTTTCTTGGGGAATCAACAGATACAACCAATGCATCAGCAACTTCATGTGTGACTGCATTGGCTCCGCCTCCCTTGTTGTCTTCCTTCTTCGGTGGTGCCCAATAATTCTTTTTGATGTGGCCTGTCTTTCCACAATTCCAGCATTCAGTAGGCTGCTTGAATTTGGAATGACTTCTTCCATTCATTGACTTTGATCTGCCTATATTCCGGTTGTTTCTGTCTTGGTTTCTACCTCTGTTTTCCACGTTGAAAGTAGAGCTTGTTGATGTTACGCCGGAGTCTATCCTACGAACTTCTTCCGCAAGGATACGATCTCGAACATCATTAAATTTAAGCTTTTGAGTACCCACCGAATACTAACCGCTGCCCTCATTGGCTCCCAACTATTTGGCAGAGATGCCAGCAGAATCAGTGCTCGCACTTCATCATCAAACTCAATTTCAACGGATGATAATTGGTTGACAATCGTGTTGAACTCGTTCACATGTGCTGCAACAGGGCCACCTTCTTCCATCTTTAAGTGGAAAAGTTTCTTCATGAGAAATACCTTGTTATTTGCTGAAGGTTTCTCATACATATATGAGAGAACTTTCATGAGCCCTTCCGTGGTCTTCTCCTTCGCAACGTTGTGAGCAACGTTTTTCGACAGTGTTAACCTAATAACACCCAGAACCTGTATGTCAAGGAGATCCCACTCTTCCTGATCCATCTTCTCGGGCTTCTTGCTCAGTGGTTGATGAAGCTTCCTTCCGTACAGATAATCTTCGATTTGCATTCTCCAAAATGCATAATCTGTACCGTCAAATTTCCCGATACCGTGTGCCGAACCATCTTCGCCTCCCATCGTTTCTGATTATTTTGTGAATCACCGTGTATTTGAACACCTCCGTCGACAAACCGATGTCGCCGACAAAATTTCACTGTTCACGAATTTACTATTCACGTGAACAGTAGCCTCGCATGAAATTTGACCGAAATCACCCAACCCGCTCTGATACCAGTTGTTAGGAAATAACGCCAAATTTCCGATCGTCAAATTTCCGATAAATCAGAATTATGAGAACGATAAGACACACACACAATTTGTTAACGGAGTTCGGCCAACTTTGCCTACGTCTCCGGACCTGCTGCAGATCTTTTATTATTAACCGGAAATTTTACAACACTCTCAACTCACATACGAACCCAAACTTATCCTTTCACAACTCAAGAATCAATGATTTTTGAGGACTTAGTCTTTGAGTGAAAAGAATAAATGGTCAAGAAAATTACATAGAAAGATTATTTCTCTTGTTTTCTTTCTCTTGTTGGTATTTTGGGATTTGGGATGATTTTTCTTTCTCTCAAAGCTTTGGTATTTATAGATGTTGAGGGTTTGGTGAAAGCCACAATTGTTGAAGAAACTTGCATCCTTTTGTTGACTTTGAGTGCCACCAACTCCCAAAGGAATCCACCGTCCATGATTTCTTCTCACCAACCCAAGACTAATAGAAAAGACTTTCAAGCCCTTCAGTTACAATTGTTGTTGTTTCTCTTTCACCTCAAACTAAACGTAAAACTCCGACCACTACAGATCTTAATTGTGGGATTTCTACTTCTGAATCTGAGGCAAAGCTTTACCAGATCCGCTTTGTTTCCCTTCTTCTTCAGTCAATGGAAGGTATGATGAATTGCTAGAGAGAATACGAACGAAGGCAAGCGCGCTAAACCATTAGAATGTCATTGGCTTCCACCACGATGGACAAGATACGGTGGACAATTTACGATGGACAGTTTACGATGGATAACATTTGCTTGATTTTTGAACATTTGTCTTGCACTTTGGCCACTCCCATGTTTTACATTGAAAGGTATTTTGGAGATCATTTGTGTGTTATATGTGCCTCATGGCCCTATTTGCGAATTGTTTTACTTAGTGTTTCTCTCGTCTTTATCCTTGCCACGAGACGTTATCCAAGACACGGTGGATAAGATATTGTGGACAGTTTTCAATGGACATGAGTTTACATTCTTGTTCCTTTAGTAGATGGAGGTTAGAGTGGATGGATATATGCATGTGGACGGCGCATACAAGCAATGGATTGGCTAAATCATGATTCTGGTAGGACCAATCATATTCACTTGTCTGCAACATATACTACTTTTTACATTGTTTACACACATGAATTATACTAATTTCTTCCTATACAACACAATATATACACGAAACCAACAAAAACAAATAAAGTTGGCCAAGGAATCCAGCACCTGCTCGTAAGAAGGATCTGATGGACGAAGATACCGTCCATCCTGCAAACATCACACCAAGAACCATTTCAGTACCAAAAAGTGGTGTAAAAAAATACAGAATGTGAAAATCTTATAGAAGAAAACGTATACTAGTCTGTAAGTGGCAGTGGGAAGCGGGAACATATGCATTTCCTTTAGCAGTCCTCGTTATACCCAATTCAATGTAATACTTCCATTAAACCCTCTTACTCAGGACAACTAAGTTTCAAATATTGAGAAGGAAACTACCCAATAAGCATAAAAGAACACCTTAAAGCACTAAAAAAACTAAACGACTAAAGAACGTATGGATTCAAATGTGTGAGCTGATTTAAGTGTTTTACCACGTAGTCAATTAACTTAAATGTACACTACCGCAATCGTAACGGTTGTCAATGCAGTACTTTAGGATCGAATCCAAAGAGGCCAATGTTACACTACAATTCTCACAATTATGAAACTAAGCTAAGACAATAATATGGTTGGTTTTGAAAAAAGTAACGAAAGCAATCAAAACGATGTAAATTCAATAAAAGAAAAGCGTTAGGTCAAGGGTTTATTCTCGGAAATCCAGAGATCACGAATCAGACAACTATTCAGGGAATGACTAAACACAAGTTTCAAACTCAAACATAAATGTCTAACCAATCAACTTCCGTGGCATTGATTACTAAACCTAGCAACCTAAAATCCTAACTTCCGTTAGCATAGAATTCTATATCAGCATTAATGAGCATGTTCAATATGTTCATGAATCGCATTAACATCAACTTCTGCAAGCTAAGGACAATTCACTCGCTTATGTTGTTTCTAGCAACCTACGACACTTCCGTGGTATAGATTAAGCCCTAGTTTAGAGACTAAGCAGACAACTTAAGCCTAAGCAATAAACACAACATTAAGAGAAAACCACAAAAGATAAATACCTATTTGTGTCTAATTCAATGATTCATGGATCCTGTTGAAACCTTAAACCTAACTATGAGACTACTCGGACATGTCAGTGGAGAACAAGCAAGGAGAAAGAGAGAAACTCATAATAATAATGAAAGAGATGAAAGGGTTTAGAATTTTTCTCAATAGTTGCAGAGATTCTTCTCCTTGCTTCAAAATCAATACCCAAAAACTGAGTAGAATAGAGAGTCGTCAAAAAGTTCATTTAAAACAATTAATACAAGTATTAAGAGATATAGGTTTATTGGGTATATATATTTATTGGGCCTTATATAGTTAGGATATTTTACCTTTGTATAAATAGAGGATTACCTACTTTGTAAAACCCTAATCAGAAATATACAGATTTTCAGAGAGTTTTCTGATTCTAACATGGTATCAGAGCAATAAGGGCTTGGGGGACATTTAATCGTTGGAGAAACTATTGAGATCTATCTGATTTCGAGAAAATATGAGATTTCATAATCGAGGTATTATGTGTTCTTATTGTTTGAAGTATATATGGTCATGATGTGAGATCATGTTATCAGGTAAATGGTTATCCAGATTGGTGGCTGGAGCAGTACAGACGATTTGGAGGTGTTGACTGTGAATCTGCAAATACGGTTAGCTATTCCTGTTTTTCTGGAAAACCTACGAAACATGTGTTACACACAGCGAAACTTGTGTGTCACACTGAGGTGTCGCAGATTGATGCACAAGCTGTGACATGTCCCAAGGAAGATCAATGGCATAAGCTGGTTCGACTTCTTGAGTTGAGATTCGAGACAGCAAATGGTGTGGGTAATAGCAACTATACAGATGAGTGGATTATTGATAGTGGTGCATCGCACCATATGACATGTACATTGAGGGGCATGTTCGATGTGCATCCAATCTCACCGTGTTGGGTGGGTCTGCCTAATGGGAATGTGGTTGCTGCTGATAGAGTAGGAAGTGTGGTATTGACAGAGAGGTGTACTTTGACACATGTGCTTTTTGTCAAGGAACTTAAGTGAAATCTCATCTCTGTGTCACAAGTTATTGATGAGATGAATTGCATTGTGTTGTTCTCTAAGCAGTTGTGTTTGTTGAAAGATCTTGCTTTGCAGATTTTGATCGCAGTGGGTGAAAGGAAAGATGGGTTGTATTTTCTTCAAGGTATTAAGAAGATTTTGAAGGTGGCGAAAGTCAGTAAGTTGGAATCTGTGGAACTTTGGCATAAAAGAATGGGACATGCTTCTGAAAAGGTGATTAAGAAATTGCCATAAGTGGATCAAAAGAGTGTTGGCATTTCTGATTGCGATGTTTGCTTCCGAGCAAAGCAATGTCGTAATGTCTTTCCTGAGAGTACGGAGAAAAGTAAGGAGTGCTTTGAGATGATTCATTGTGATCTCTGGGGGCCATATCGAACACAGAGTTTGTGTGGGTCTTCTTATTTCTTAACTATTGTGGATGATTATTCCAGAGCTGTGTGGGTTTTTTCTTCTTGTTGATAAAACACAAGTTCATAAAACAATGATCGATTTCTTTGATCTCATCCAGCGACAGTTTGAGAAGCATGTGAAAATCGTGCGAAGTGATAATGGGAGTGAATTCATGGTGATGAAGGAGTATTTTCTCACATCTGGGATAATTCATCAAACTTCATGTGTAGGAACTCCTCAACAAAATGGGCGAGTGGAGCGAAAACACCGTCATATATTGAATGTGGCAAGAGCGTTGAGATTTCAGGCAAATCTACCAATAGAACTTTGGAGTTACTGTGCTTTGAGTGCTGCATATCTAATCAATCGTACGCCTTCTATGTTACACAATGGTAAGAGTCCTTACGAAATTATCTTTGGAAAAGCTCCTGCTTATAGTGAGATACGAGTTTTTGGATGTTTAGCATATGCTCATAATCAGAAACGACATGGAGATAAATTTGCGAGTAGAAGCAGGAAATGTGTATTCCTGGGGTACCCTTATGCGAAGAAGAGGTGGAATTTAATTGATTTGGAGACACGTGAAATCTTTGTCTCACGGGATGTCACCTTCATTGAGGAACGATTCCCATATTTGGAGCAAAAAGATCAGGTTGATGAGCCTTCTAATTCTGATCACACGAGGTTATTTGTGGGTGATAATGTTGGATTTGATGATATAGCTCCTGTTTTGACAAGGGAAATTACACAACCTGCATCAGTAGAAATGATGCCTGCAGGTGTTACACAGGCGACAGATGTGTGTAACTCAAAACCTGCGGTACGCACAGAACCTGCGGTACACACCTAACCAGCAGTATGCACAGAACCTACAGTAGTGGGTGATAATGTTGAACCTGCATCAGTAACACAACCTGCTGAACCTGTTGAAACTGTGCAACCTGCTGAAACTGTGCAACATCAACAACCTAGATCAACAGAAATGTTGGGAAGACGAATGAGAAAGAAACAAGCTCCTGCCAAGTTACAAGAGTTTGTGTGCAATACGGCATTTACAATGAATGCATCCACTGTGAGTCAGGAATTGAGTAATGATGAGAATTATGTGAACTGTGAGGGGTTCTCTGTGTCACACAAAGCGTTCCTGTGTGCAATAACAGAAGGAGTTGTGCCGAAAACTTTTGTTGAGGCTATGAAAGATCCGCGATGGAGAGAACTAGGAGACTGGAGATTGAGGCCCAGTAACGAAATCAAACATGGTTGATTGAACACTTACCACCAGGTAAGCATGTCATTGAGTGTATGTGGGTTTACACGATCAAGTATAATGCTGATGGCTCGATTGAAAGGTATAAGGCGAGACTTGTAGCATGTGGCAATCGCCAGAAAGAAGGGATTGATTATTCTGATACATTTGCTCATGTGGCAAAGATGAGCACAGTTTGATTGGTTCTTCAAGTTGTAGCTGGGAAAAATTCGGAGTTGCATCAGATGGATGTGCACAATGCGTTTCTTCATGGAGATTTGGATGAAGAGGTGTTTATGAGAGTACCTCAGGGTTTTGGTGGCTCTAAGAAGGGTATGGTATGTCGATTGCGCAAGTCATTGTATGGTTTGAAACAAGCTCCGCGATGCTGGTTCGCGAAACTTTCGAAGGCACTGTTGAGTTATGGTTTTACACAGAGTAAGGCAGATTACTCTCTTTTCTCGTTAGTTCGTGGTAAAGTTCACTTGCATGTTCTCGTATATGTGGATGATCTTGTGATAACATGGAGCTCTCCAGAAGTGATACAGAATGTTCAAAACGTATCTAAGTAATTGCTTTCATATGAAGGATTTGGGAAAATTGAAATATTTTCTTAGATTGGAAGTTGCGAGAAACGCATAGGGGATATATTTATCACAGAGGAAGTATGCTCTGGATATTATTGCTGATGTTGGTTTGTTCGGTGGTAGGCCAGTAGAGTTTCCGATGGAGCAGAAACATCAGTTGGGAAGGTCGACGTCAAAGATACTCAATGATCCAGAGAAGTATCGCAAAATCGTTGGAAGTTTGATTTATCTGGCTGCGACAAGACCAGATCTTGCATACTCTGTTCACATCTTGTCTCAGTTTATGCGTGAGCCAAGAGAGGATCATTGGCGGGCTGCTTTACGAGTTGTTCGTTACTTGAAGGGGTGTCCTGGAATGAGAATTTTGTTGAAAGCTGAATGTAATTTTCATCTTACAGCTTGGTGTGATTCTGATTGGGCTGGATGTCCAATCACGAGGAGATCTTTGAGTGGATGGTTGATACAGTTGGGGAATTCAACTGTGTCGTGGAAGTCAAAGAAGCAGGATGTAGTATCTCTCTCTTCAGCAGAAGCAGAGTACCGAGCTATGGTTGTGGCGGTGAAAGAATTGTAGTGGATCAAGAGTGTATTATCAACAATGGGTATTGCACATTCTGGTCCAATGGATTTGTATTGTGATAGTCAGTCTGCGCTTCATATTGTAGCTAACCCTGTGTTTCATGAGAGGACGAAACATGTGGACCTTGATTGCCATTTCATTAGAGATGATATCGTAGCTGGAATTATTCAGACACAGCATGTTTCTACTACTCAACAATTGGAGGATGTCTTCACTAAAGCACTTGGAGGACGTCATTTTCAAAACATTTTGTGCAAGTTGGGCATTCGAGATCTCTATGCTCCAACTTGAGGAGGGGTATTAAGAGATATAAGTTTATTGGGTATATATATTTATTGGGCCTTATATAGTTAGGATATTTTATCTTTGTATAAATAGATGATTACCTACTTTGTAAAACCCTAATCAAAAATATACATATTTTTCAGAGAGTTTTCTGATTCTAACAACAAGTTCATCATTAAGTCAAATCTGGGAACAAACTGATGGAAGTAAAGTCAAATCTATACATCCACCATTAAAAAATCTTAAAATATGTACTCAAGATCGACAAATAATAGCCAGACCCTTTAAAACTGGAGCGAATAAAATGAACATTGATCCAGTGGTCATGCAAGATATTATGCTTTTGGTGTCTCGTGTACAATTTTATTGATTAGTCTTGAACATGGCTTGAGACCAGTTAAGATGAAAATTTCAGTTTTGAGTTTCTGTGTAATCGTGTATAGTATTGTTATTAGTGTACGATTGATGTTGTATTATGCTTTTGGTGTTTCCGTGTACAATCTTTGTGATAACATAGGTGTTCCAATTGTAACATTGCAAAAGATTCTCTGTTTTGTAGTTTTTCCAATTGTTTTTTCATCTTACTTCTTGTGGGGAGCCACAGATTTCTTCTTCTGGACTTGTGTCCATACAGAAAGATTCTTTTTTTTTGTTCCTTCTTTTGATTGAAAGCGGCTGCGTCATTGCATCTCTTATCAATGAAACCAAAGCCAAAGAAGTGAAAGCTTCTTTTTCTTTCTTGTTTTCATGATTTTTTTAATTGGTAGTAAAGTCTGGGTGATATGTTTGATTCTGTAGCTTGAATCAAGTTATAGCCTGTCCTTTGCTATATGTTTAAAGCATACTCCCTCCTTACATTCACTCCCATTCACTGTCCAAAAGCCAGAGTTTTTTTTTATTGCTCCTTCGTCTTCTTCATGTTGTTCTTTAGGGAGCTAAGTCTATGTAACTCCCCATCAGCCTTTACCGATGCATTGTGCTTTAGTTTTTTATATTCACCTTTTTTTTTACCAAATTGAGTCTACCTTTCCTTTTTATGATTTGTTCCGTCTAAACAATGATTAGAACTGTAATTTAGAAAATGTAATCTATTTGAGAAAGGAAGAAGGCTATGAAGCTTGGAGATAGAAAGACAACAAAGTGAAAGTTTCTCTGAAGACCTTGTTTCCTACCTACGCTGAATGGTTTCCAACTTTCACCCTTGCGTCTCTTTCTCTCTTCATCTATATTACACGTCTGGTTATAAACATAACAATTCTTAGAATCCCTCCCACCACACCCTTCTCTAGCTCTTTCATTTGCTTCTTAGCTACGTGAATTGAACGCTAGTCTTGATATGATAGGGTAAGCATTTTCTTGTTATGCGGTGGTCTCCACTGCTATATTAAGTGTGATATTCTCACAGACTAATCAAACAACTTAAACGTGTCTCAACCAATATCAAAAAAAAAAAAATTAAAGTCTTAAAAATTATCTGAAAAACTCAAATAACACGTGGAAGATAATCTTGAGGAAACACAAATCAAGAATTTATCATATCAGATATGCAATACCAGAACTGGTATTCAATAAAGCACATGCCACCACAGACGAACATTCCTCCTCTTCAACCTGAACAGGAGAGGCATTTAATGTTCCAATTGGCACATGCACAACAGAACAAGTCTCACGTCGAACAACAGTCAATTGCTCAATTGGTTCAATTAGTTTTCCAATAAGATGCATAAGTCGGGCCATGATCGGAATCCTTTTGACTGGCCAAACATCCTCATTTGCAACTCAGACTGGCAACAACAGTCAATTGCTTGATTTCCACTGCTAGGTTGGTCAAGCTCAGACAAAAGTTGAGACTTTTTTACACATGATTTATGTATTTGCTCCAAATCACTGATGAACCTGGAGTTGCAAATGAAGATGTTTGGTCAGTCAAGAGGATTCTAATCAGAGACTGACTCATGCATCTTATTAGAAAGCTAATTGAAACTAATTGAACAATTGACTGTTGTTCGACGTGAGACTCGTTCTGTTGTGCATGTGCCAATTGGAACATTAGATGCCTCTTCTGCTCAGGTTGAAGAGGAGGAATGTGCTTATGTGGTGGTATGTGCTCTATTGAATACCTGTTTTGGTATTGCATCTCTAATATGATAAATTCTTGATTTGTGTTTCCTCAAGATTATCTTCCACGTGTTATTTGGGTTTTCCAAATATTTTTTTGAGATAATTTTTAAGATTTTTTTTTTTTTTGCATATTGGTTAAGAGATGTTTAAATTGTTTGATTAGTCTCCTAGTAAAATCCCATAAATAATTATTAAAATCCCATAATTATTTTAATAATTATTAAAATCCCATAAATAATAATAATTGAACCTCACCAATTAATTTCCGGTTCAAGATTAAAAATCCGAATAATCAAGATCATAAATTATTAAATAAAATAACCAAATAAACGACAAGTCTAGATCACCCCCTCTTCCTCGCCCTGATCCCACGGTCACACATTCTCTTTTCCTGCATCAATTAAAATATAAGAGATGCATAAGTATTTCGAAAAATACTTAGTGAGACAATCCTCCCATCTACAGGCTAACAAATAATTAAGATAATTAATATAGATTATCACGAAAATACCGAATAAATCAAACATTTCATGAAACACTCGATCTAGACCCTCCGAGATCGTAAACGGCCTATAATCACGAACTCACATCAATTATCAAAATTATTTAATTACGCCTATGGTCCTGCACTCACCTTATTCCCGCACAGAAAGTTTCACGAGAAAATTCAGCAATTTCCTAGAACTCCCCGGGATGAATAACCTTCTATTAATCCACCTAAAAATAAAAATAATAAAATAATCAAAAATAAACAAACTTTCAATTATTCTATGACGATCACCCTGCAACACCCGTCTTCTTCGTCCGACCCTGCAACCACCAGCTGATCACCACCGCCGGTGCCACTACACCATCACCGGAGCTCACCACCGGGACCACCACGATCCAACCCCCGATCCACAATCTCGACTCCAAACACCGCACACCGTCGAGTCCTCATCACCGTCAAGACTTGACGACAACAACACCGACGATCTTCTCATTGACACCACTCTCCTTCTCCACCATCCGTCGACTCAGCCGCACAACCCCGAGCGACCACGCACACATGAAATAACTAAGGAGAGAGGGGAGTTTCCTTACCGTGACGAAGAGGAGATAGCGCCGAGACTTGGCTCACGGCGACCCACCCACTCGATTCCTCACCACTACTCTCCCTTGTCTCCCACGCCACACAGCAACACAACTTGACGGCTAGGTTAATCGGGAGTTCCGAGGCGGCTTACGCACGTCTATGTATGTGTTTCAAGTTCCCCTTATTACACCAACCGGTCCTCGCACTTCCTCCCCTTCCGAAAGTTGACCCCAAACTTTCAAAATTATCAATCACACCCGCCAGTAAAAATTGATTTATTCAATTTAACCCCCCCCCCCCCCCCCCCCCCTAACTTCTGAAAGGTCAAATTAAACCCAATTAATGGATTACGGGTGTTACAGGAAGAATGGGTGAAGTCCTCCCGAAAGCTCTCCAACACTAAAGTCAGGAAGTAGACACCAAAATTGGCCAAAAAATCGAAAATATGAAGAACATAGTGAAAGTTAGGTTAAATCATACCAAAATGTGGTATGTAATTCAATTTATCGCGTTGATAAATGAGAGATGGAGATTATGATTCTTATAAAAAAAAAGAGATAGAGAGTGAGATAAAGTGAGAGAGAGAGATTATGAGTGCATCTTGGAAACATGTTAGATAATTTCAGAATGAGATTGATGTAGATGAATGGAAATTATTAGGTTAATCATACTAAAATATGGTATGCAGTTTTATCGCGTTCATAAGTGAGAGATAGAGAGTGAGATTCTTATAAATAAATAAAAAGATAGAAGTGAAATAAAGTGAGAGAAATATTATGAGTGCATCTTGGAAATATGTTAGATGATTTCAGAATGAGATTGATGTAGATGAATGGAAATTCGATCCATATTTCAAAAGAAAGAAGTATATATAACAATTATTCTTTAACGCATGTTTTGAATTTTATTTATTATATGTTTTAAAATAAATTTTATTTTACTGAATATATATAAACACATCAAATACTAGATATACTAAATTATTATTATAAATTATTTTTGCAAAATACTAAATTTAATTAAATTTTTGTTATTACCATATTTTTTAACTACATTGATAAATAAATATATAATATACAGCGCGAAGCGCGGATAACCTACTAGTTGATAATAAAATAAATAATAATGAAATCCAAATATCAAGTCAAAATAAACCATTTATCCAACATCCCTTTTCATCAGTAACTCCACCAATCTTTAAACCAATAACTAGAGAAATTAAATTTCCTGCGAATGAAATATTAAAATCAATTTCGACTACACTAGATAAGCTAGACAAAGAAAAAGGAATACATAATATAGATGAAAATGATAATGAATCTATTACGCAATCAGAAAATGATATTCAAGAAGTCAATAGAATAAGAAATAATAAAATATCAAAATCAAATAAACCATATTACCCACGTCATACTCCACCAGATTTATTATTTGAGGAACATCATAAATACTCTAATCATGTATATACTGGCGAAGGCATATATGAATGGAATATTGATGGACGATCAGAAGATGAAACAATGAATATATTCCAAGAAATGGGAATGGCCGCTATAGCGTATCAAGCAGAAAAAGAACGAGGAATACCACGATTAGTAATCAATTACAAACCTCTAAATGATGTTTTACAATGGATTAGATATCCAATACCTAACAAAAGGGATTTATTAAAACGATTATATGATGCAAAAATTTATTCAAAATTCGATCTAAAAAGCGGATTTTGGCAAATACAAATTACGGAAAAAGATAAATATAAAACAGCATTTACATTACCATTCGGACATTACGAATGGAATGTAATGCCATTTGGACTTAAAAATGCACCATCCGAATTCCAACACATAATGAACGATATATTTAATAATTACTCAAAATTTATGATCGTATATATTGATGATGTACTAGTTTACTCAACATCTATCGATCAAAACATTATTCATTTAAATACGTTCATAACGATAGTAAAAAAACATGGTTTAGTACTATCAGCAAAAAAGATGTCCCTATTCAAAACAAAAATAAGATTTCTAGGACATACTATGTATCAAGGAACAATCACACCAATATCTAGATCAATAGAATTCACAGAAAAATTACCTGGCGAATTAAGAGAAAAAAACGCAATTACAAATGTCTTTAGGATGCGTAAACTATGTCGCCTACTTCCTACCAAACCTTAGGCAAACCATTCAACCATTATTTCAGAGACTTCAAAAAAATCCCAAACCTTGGACAAGCCAACATACCCGCCTAGTCCAACAGGTTAAACAGAAAGTCAAATCCATCCCGTGTTTATCAATACCAAATCCAGGAGCAGATATGATCGTCGAAACCGATGCTTCAGAAATAGGTTATGGAGGAATCCCAAAACAGAAATTTTCAGGTTCAAACCAAGAGTCTATAGTTAGATTCCAATCAGGTATCTGGTTAGGACAACAACAGAAATATTCGACCGTTAAGAAAGAAGTCCTTTCTATAGTAAACTGCATCTCAAAATTTCAAGACGATTTAATAAACAAAAGATTTTTATTACGAGTCGATTGTAAATCGGCAAAATAAATTTTACAAAAAGATGTCAAAAATTTAGTTTCAAAACAAATTTTTGCCCGATGGCAGGCTATTTTATCAGTTTTTGATTTCGATATTCAATACATTAAAGGAGAAAATAATTCTTTACCAGATTTTCTAACAAGAGAATATTTACAGGGCAAAAATACAGATATTCAACAACATATTCAAGATGAGTGACTCCAAGAACAAGAAACCGATGACAGCATCAGATTATATAAAAAACCAACCCCACTTACAAGGAAAACCACTCACTACCCAAAACCCTTACTCAACCCTCGCCGAATTTCCACCCCTTTCCTACTCAAACGCAGTAGCCCCAAAAACCAATACCCAAACACCTGAACCTACTACAAAATCTACCTATTATCTTAAACCAAACAAACAACACCTTATGACTACTCAGTTTCTCAAACCGATCAAACTTAAAGAACTTACCACTTATACCAATCGTGTCTTCTATCCAGATAGCCTTTACCCAGCAGACAACATTACCAAAAACAGAACCTTCTATGAGTATATTCTACTAGACTCTAAATCTGTAGAAATTACTTATTACCCAGACAAAACTAATCCCAACCTCATTTCATACTCAACCTGCAAAATACATCGTATTTTCACTATCCAAGATCTCGGATTCATCCACCATCACAAAACAAAACCCTTTTCTACCCCGGGATACCATATTCAAGGCTACTCCTATGTTGATTATACAAATGCTTTCTTTCGCACTTTCTATCCAAGGCCTTTTGACCATTCATGGTTCATATCCTTTGATAACAAGTGTCCTAAGAATCTACCCGGCTGGTTCGCCGAATGGTGGTACTGGCTTGGCCCCTCTACTCATATATATCCTCAAGAAATTAATTACCACAAGTGCGAAAGAAGGCATTTGTATAATCAACATAGTAGTAGCCTTGAATATGGTATCCCGGGGTAGAAAAGGGTTTTGTTGTGTGATGGTGGATGAATCCGAGATCTTGGATAGTGCAAATACGATGTATTTTGCAAGTTGAGTATGAAATGAGGTTGGGATTAGTTTTGTCTGGGTAATAAGTAATTTCTACAGATTTAGAGTCTACTAGAATATACTCATAGAAGGTCCTGTTTTTGGTAATGTTGTCTGTTGGTAAAGGCTATCTGGATAGAAGACACGATTGGTATAAGTGGTAAGTTCTTTAAGTTTGATCGGTTTGAGAAACTGAGTAGTCATAAGGTGTTGTTTGTTTGGTTTAAGATAATAGGTAGATTTTGTAGTAGGTTCAGGTGTTTGGGTATTGGTTTTTGGGGCTACTGCTGTAACGCCCGCGTTCCGGAAAATAAATTAATTAATTAATTAATTTAATTGTTTCGGAATTTTCCTTCGGGTTTTGAGCCTTAGACAAATCTGGAGAATTAATTATTGGAGGAAAATAATTAATCCGGGTTGTTCCGGGGGTGTCATAAACCGATTCGGAAGTTATGGGGTTTTTCTCAAAGGTTGAATTTTTTTCTTTCTTATCTTCTTTTTCTTATCTTCTTCCTCTTATCTTCTCCTTGCGTGGGAAAAAAAAAAAAAAAAAAAAAAAAAAAAAAAAAAAACCAGTTCTTGGAAAAGAGAAGACTGGTCGCGAGAGAGAGAGAGAGAGAGAGAGAGAGAGAGAGAGAGAGAGAGAGAGAGAGAGAGAAGGAGAGCGTGAAGAAGAGAAGCTTGGGTGAAGCTTGAAGAAGAGGTTGGAGGAGCTTGGTAAAGGCGTGAGCTTGGGAGGAAGGAGGGAGGTCTTCTTGAGCTTGGGAAAGTCTTCTAGAGCTCGATCCATCCGATTCAAGGTGAGTTGTGACCAAAGGTTAGCATTAAGCTTGTGTGGAGCTTGTTCTTCTTGTTGTTGTTTCGCGAATCTTGCTTGTCTCCTTGGACGTGATTTCGCGTTTCTTGCTTGCTTGCTTGTTGTTGATTTCGCGATTCTTGCGGGTTCTTCTCGTTGTGGGTTCGCGAATCCATGGCCGTTCCTCTTATTGTTGTTCTCGTGACTCGGCTTGTTCTTGGTTGTTGATCGATCCGAGCTCGTCTCTTGTTGGCTGAACCGAGCTTGGTTCCTTGTTGTTGCGTTGCGATTTCTTGCTCGCTCTCTTGGTTGTGGATTTGCGATTCCGAGTTGTTCCCCTTTGTTGTTGTTTTGCGATCCGAGAAAGCTTAGCGGGAGTTGGATCGTTAAGCTTGTGTTTGGGTTATTCTTGGATCGTTAAGCTTGTGTTTGGGTTATTCTTGGATCGTTAAGCTGGTGATTAATTGCGATTAATTGTTAAGCTTGTGTTGGGTTTCCTTTATTTGTGATTAATTGCGATTAATTGTTAAGCTTGAGTTGGTTATTCATTTATTTGGCGTAAATTGTTAATTGTTGATTATTTGTGCTTATTGGTAGCCTGTTGTTGGGATGATCAATCTCACTCAGCATTTGGTTAGCCAAATGTTGATGCATCACTTTTGTCGATGCAGGTAAAGATAAGGCGTGATCGTGGAATCAAGGCGGTGAAGAGGGGATGATTTGGACCCGGGGTTTCTTTTTGTTGTTGTTATTATTGTGATGTTATAGAACTGCTAGTTGGTATGAACTGTAGAACTTGGTTTGTTATTGTAATTGTGTTGTTTAATTATTGTGTGATTTTATAAAAAAAAAAAAAAAAAAAAAAAAAAAAAATTTGAGTGCGGTCGTTTCATTTTGGTATCAGAGCCCTTACGGTTCTAGGAGCCTAGGTGGTTCTAGATTAAATTGGGTATTGTGTGGGGGTCTTAGAATCATCCTCTTCGAGCCTTGTGAGATTCCACGGTGAGTATCTTTATTGTGATGATTGTTTTTTTTTAGTTTTCTTAGTTTGTGCTTCTGCGCGTGTGCAGATGGTTAGAGGGCGCGGTAGGGGTCGTGGCCGTGGTAGAGGTCGTGGCCGTGTGCCGGCGGAGCAGGTCGAGGATTCGCGTGCGAGTCAGGTTGGGTCCGAGGGTGCGGCCGAAGTGAGTGCCGTTGGGGCTGGTGTTCCAGCGGGCGCTGCGGGTGTAGCAGCGGGTGATGCTCGTGCCCGAGATGATCGCATAGCGGATCTGTTGACGAGGTTGTTGGAGCGGTTACCAGAGAGGGTACCGGCTCAGGCTCCAGTGGCTCCGGTAGTGGTGGAGGCTCAGCCTCAGGCGGCAGCTGCGGTTGCTGAGGAGCTCCCATCCTATCTGAGGATGATGGAGCAGATGCTGAAGATTGGCACGGGGTTCTTTTCTGGAGGCGCTAATCCTGAGGACGCTGATGCGTGGTTGAGGAGGTTAGAGAGGAATTTCCTCTCGAGTAGGTGTCCCGCGGGATACCAGGTGGACATTGCGGTCCATTTTCTGGAGGGTGATGCGCATCTCTGGTGGAGGGGTGTGGCAGCACGGAGAGCGCAGGCCGCGATGGTTTGGGCGGATTTTGTGGAGGAGTTTAACTCCAAGTTCTTTCCTCAGGAGGCGTTCCACCGGTTAGGGGCGAGGCTTGCGAATTTGACTCAGGGGGATAGGTCGGTACGCGAGTATGAGGTGGAGTTTGTCCGGCTCGGGTCTTTTGTTAGGCGAGCGGGTGAGAGTGAATCGGCCCGTGTGCAGAGATTCTTGATGGGTCTTCGGGTTGATTTGAGGAACCGCTGCATGGTGAGGTCTTTTTGCACGGTGGATGAGTTGGTTGAGACTGCAGCTTTGCTTGAGGAGGGTCTGAAGGACGAGGTGTTAGTGGCTACACCGCGTTTTCAGGCGAGATCGGTACAGCCGCAGTCCGGTTCGAGCAGAGGCAGTAGTAAGCCGACGCAAGGACAGAAGCGGAAGCGGGAGAGCGCTTCGAGTAGTAGTCGGGGTGGTCCGGGTTGCTTTGGTTGTGGGAGCATGGATCACCGAGTGGCGAGCTGTCCTCAGAAGGGCGGGGCGCGAGTGGATACTCGAGTGTGCTATCACTGCAAGGAGGCGGGGCACATCAGGCCTCAGTGTCCCCAGTTGCGGCAGAGGGAGACCTCGGTAGTGCAGCCTCTCAGGCAGGTGGCATCAGCGCCTCGAGTGTACTCCATCACCGAGACCGGCGAGCCGAGTTCCAGGCCGATCACAGGTATTTTCTTAGACTCACCTAAGTTTAATTTTGTGTTGGGGAATGTCGTGCTCGTCGGGGTGTTAAGGTTCTCGGCACATGTATATGTGCAGGGACCTTGTGTGTTGGAGGTGTAGAGTGTCATGTGTTGTTTGACACAGGAGCATCGCATTGCTTCGTTTCCCCGGAGTTGGCCGAGAAGGCTAATCTCCGGAGCGAGCCCGGTGTGAGTTTGGGGTTCGTGGAGGTCACCGGAGGGAAGCTCCTGAGGATTCACGGTCGGGTGCGAGACGTGGATGTTCAGGTAGCAGGAGAGTCCATGGCTGCCGATTTGATTATCTGCTCAGTGGAGCTGTACGATGTCATCTTGGGCATGGATTGGCTCGGGAAGTTCAGGGCGCATCTGGACTGTCACCGAGGGCGAGTTGAGTTCGACCAGGGGAAAGGGAAGTTGGTGTATCAGGGTGTGAGACCGACTTCCGGGAGTCTCGTGATCTCGGTTGTGCACGCGGAGCGTCTGATCGAGAGAGGTTGCGAGGCGTATTTGGCTACCATTTCCTTGCCGGAGGCCGTCGGAGAGGCTAGGGTTCAGGATATTCGAGTGGTTCGTGAGTTCCAGGATGTGTTCCAGGCGTTGCAGGGGTTGCCACCATCTAGGTCGGATCCTTTCACGATCGAGTTGGAACCGGGGACGGCACCGATATCCAGGGCTCCTTATAGGATGGCTCCCGCAGAGATGGCAGAGCTGAAGAAGCAGCTGGAGGAGTTGTTGAGTAAGGGATTTATTCGTCCGAGTTCTTCACCGTGGGGAGCGCCAGTGTTGTTCGTGAAGAAGAAGGACGGGAGTTTTCGGTTATGTATTGATTATCGGGGACTTAACCGAGTCACAGTGAAGAACAGGTATCCTCTTCCACAGATTGATGAGTTGTTGGATCAGTTGAGAGGGGCTACTTGGTTCTCCAAGATTGACTTGGCGTCGGGTTATCATCAGATTCCCATCGATGAGGTAGATATCCGGAAGACGGCTTTCAGATCTCGTTATGGTCACTACGAGTTTGTGGTGATGCCATTTGGGTTGACTAATGCACCGGCTGCATTTATGAGATTGATGAACAGCGTTTTCCAGGAGTATCTAGATGAGTTCGTGATTATCTTTATCGATGACATCTTGGTGTATTCGAGGAGCCGGGAGGAGCATGAGGTTCATCTGCGTGTGGTTCTTTCGAGGCTGCGGGAACAGAAGTTATTTGCTAAGTTGAGCAAGTGTAGCTTCTGGCAGCGGGAGATCGGTTTTCTGGGTCACATTGTCTCTGCGGAGGGAGTGTCGGTAGATCCGGGGAAGATCCAGGCCATTAGTACTTGGCCGAGGCCAAGGAATGCCACTGAGATTCGGAGTTTTCTTGGGTTGGCAGGGTATTATCGGCGGTTCGTCAAGGGTTTTGCGAGTTTGGCTAAGCCTATGACGAAGCTAACAGGGAAGGATGTTCCTTTCGTGTGGTCCTCAGAGTGTGAGAAGAGTTTCGCAGGGCTGAAGGCCATGTTGTCTAGTACTCCAGTATTGGCGTTGCCTGAGTCGGGTGAGCCTTACGTGGTGTACACCGATGCGTCGGGAGTGGGTCTGGGTTGTGTGTTGATGCAGCGGGGGAAGGTTATTGCCTATGCTTCGCGGCAGCTGCGGAAGCATGAGGGCAACTACCCTACCCATGATTTGGAGATGGCTGCAGTGGTTTTTGCATTAAAGATTTGGAGATCTTATCTTTATGGCGGGAAGGTGCAGGTGTTCACAGATCATAAGAGCTTGAAGTACATTTTCACTCAGCCTGAGTTGAATTTGAGGCAGAGGCGCTGGATGGAGCTAGTGGCCGACTATGATCTGGAGATAGCTTACCATCCTGGTAAGGCTAATCTGGTTGCGGATGCGTTGAGTCGGAAGCGGGTGGCTTTGGCTCGGGAGCTCGAGGTAGAGTCCTTGGTGAGCGAGATTAGCACATTGCGCTTATGTGTTGTATCTCAGGAACCTTTGGGCTTGGAGGCTGCTAACCAGGCAGATCTTTTGAGCAGGGTTCGGTTGGCTCAGGGAAAAGATGAGGGTTTGGTTAAGGCTTCGAGAGCAGAGGGTTCTGAGTATCAGGTATCTGCGAACGGCACTATCCTTGTTAGTGGGAGGGTATGCGTACCTTTGGATGAGGATTTGCGGCGAGAGATCCTGAGCGAGGCTCATTCGAGTATGTTTGCGATTCATCCCGGAGCGACTAAGATGTACCGCGATCTCAAGCGCTATTATCATTGGGTCGGGATGAAGAAGGATGTGGCTAACTGGGTTGCTTCGTGCAACGTGTGCCAGTTAGTGAAGGCGGAGCACCAGGTCCCGAGTGGGTTGTTGCGGAGTTTACCCATTCCAGAGTGGAAGTGGGATATGATCACGATGGATTTCGTGGTGGGATTACCAATTTCTCGGACCAAGGATGCTATTTGGGTCATCGTCGATCGATTGACCAAGTGTGCGCGTTTTCTGGCCATTAAGAAGACCGATGGGGCGGCAGTTTTGGCTAGGAAGTACGTGCAGGAGATTGTGAGACTGTATGGAGTACCGGTGAGTATCGTTTCGGACCGGGACCCTAAGTTCACATCGGAGTTCTGGAATGCGTTTCAGGCAGAGATGGGCACAAAGGTGCACTTGAGCACGGCGTATCATCCTCAGACAGATGGGCAGTCCGAGCGGACCATTCAGACTTTGGAGGATTTGTTGAGGATGTGCGTGCTGGATTGGGGTGGTCATTGGGTGGATCACTTGAGCTTGGTTGAGTTTGCGTATAACAATAGTTACCAGGCGAGTATTGGCATGGCTCCATATGAGGCTCTGTATGGGAGGCCCTGTCGTACCCCCTTGTGTTGGACCCAAGTGGGGGAGAGGAGCACTTTGGGTGCGAGTTTTGTTCAGGAAACTACAGAGAAGATCCGGATTTTGAAGCTGAACATGAAAGAGGCCCAGGATCGGCAAAAGAGTTATGCTGATAAGAGGCGGAAAGAGCTTGTGTTTGAGGTGGGAGATAGTGTGTATCTCAAGATGGCTTTGCTGAGAGGTCCGAACAGGTCCATTGTTGCGACTAAGCAGAGTCCGAGGTATATGGGACCGTTCCGGATTGTAGAGCGTGTTGGACCGGTAGCGTATCGGTTGGAGTTACCCGCGGTTATGCAAGCCTTTCATAAGGTATTCCATGTGTCGATGCTGAAGAAGTGTTTGCATAGGGGTGACGAGGTATTGGCTGAGATTCCGCCAGATCTCCAGCCCAATATGACCGTTGAGGCGAGACCTTTGAGAGTTCTCGAGCGGAGGGTCAAGGAGCTTCGTCGGAAGAAGATTCCGATGATGCGAGTTCTGTGGGACTGTGGCGGTGTTCAGGAGGAAACTTGGGAGCCAGAGGCTAGGATGGAAGCGAGGTTCCAGAAGTGGTTCCAGAAGCAAGCTGCGGCTTGAGTTCCATCGAGAGGTTCCAGTTTCGGTTGTAGCTGTATGCTATGTATGTTTTCATTTTGTATTGCCGTTGTGTAGAACGATGTTACATTATGATGTGTAATAAGATGAGTATTTCTTATTAGTGACTTGTGAGTCGCGGGTTGCATTGCGTGTCTTAGTTAAGCTTGTTCGGGAAAATGAGTCGAGTGACGAGACCGGGTTATTTCACTTAACGGTTCTATGTGGTGGGTTGGATTGCAGGCGTATGGTACTTGTTTGTTTTATTACGTTTGTATTGATGACTTACTGCAGAGAGTTGTTGGGTGTTAAAGATAGCCTAGTCGTAGTTGTCTTGACAAGTTTTTCTAAAGCAAGCCGACACTGGAAGGTGCGCAAGGGAGGTGCGATGGCCGGGTTATTGGTCATGCACGGCAGATATTCCGGGTATGGAGTATAGTTCAGTCGAGATGCTTAGAGATATGTGATTTATTGCTCGTTGGGAGGACTGGTTCCTCCGGTGCCGATAGCTCGCAGGACTGTGTGTCCTGGGAGTGTGAGTGGCGATGTACCCAGTCTCGGGAGATTTATAGCCTAGAGTGATACGTGATACCGTGGATTCGTAAGGAGTATGTCCCAGACGTGGGATATATTGCCTAGAATTGAGTGGTATGGGGTATTGGGACTCTTGTAGGTTATATTACCGAGTGGAGTGGTACGGCATATACCTAGAACCCGGAGATGCTGCGGTGTCTTGGGTGATATGGTATGGTGGATATCCTGCGGGATATGGCTGATGCTCGGAACTCAGAGATGCTGCGGCGTCTTGAGTAATGGGGTTAGCCGGTGTTTGAGCAATAAGTACATATGATGCCGCGGTGTTATAAGCATAGAGACTGAATGGGAGACCTCGGAGGTTGGTATTGGACCTCGTGTGAGTATTGAGATGGTCGGGTTTGGCCAAAGGTTGTGTAATCTTTGCGACGATAAGGTTCATTGGAGATGAACGGTATCGAAGATTCGAGGACGAATCTATGTTAGTGGGGGAGAATTGTAACGCCCGCGTTCCGGAAAATAAATTAATTAATTAATTAATTTAATTGTTTCGGAATTTTCCTTCGGGTTTTGAGCCTTAGACAAATCTGGAGAATTAATTATTGGAGGAAAATAATTAATCCGGGTTGTTCCGGGGGTGTCATAAACCGATTCGGAAGTTATGGGGTTTTTCTCAAAGGTTGAATTTTTTTCTTTCTTATCTTCTTTTTCTTATCTTCTTCCTCTTATCTTCTCCTTGCGTGGGAAAAAAAAAAAAAAAAAAAAAAAAAAAAAAAAAAAAAAACCAGTTCTTGGAAAAGAGAAGACTGGTCGCGAGAGAGAGAGAGAGAGAGAGAGAGAGAGAGAGAGAGAGAGAGAGAGAGAGAGAGAGAGAGAGAGAGAGAGAAGGAGAGCGTGAAGAAGAGAAGCTTGGGTGAAGCTTGAAGAAGAGGTTGGAGGAGCTTGGTAAAGGCGTGAGCTTGGGAGGAAGGAGGGAGGTCTTCTTGAGCTTGGGAAAGTCTTCTAGAGCTCGATCCATCCGATTCAAGGTGAGTTGTGACCAAAGGTTAGCATTAAGCTTGTGTGGAGCTTGTTCTTCTTGTTGTTGTTTCGCGAATCTTGCTTGTCTCCTTGGACGTGATTTCGCGTTTCTTGCTTGCTTGCTTGTTGTTGATTTCGCGATTCTTGCGGGTTCTTCTCGTTGTGGGTTCGCGAATCCATGGCCGTTCCTCTTATTGTTGTTCTCATGACTCGGCTTGTTCTTGGTTGTTGATCGATCCGAGCTCGTCTCTTGTTGGCTGAACCGAGCTTGGTTCCTTGTTGTTGCGTTGCGATTTCTTGCTCGCTCTCTTGGTTGTGGATTTGCGATTCCGAGTTGTTCCCCTTTGTTGTTGTTTTGCGATCCGAGAAAGCTTAGCGGGAGTTGGATCGTTAAGCTTGTGTTTGGGTTATTCTTGGATCGTTAAGCTTGTGTTTGGGTTATTCTTGGATCGTTAAGCTGGTGATTAATTGCGATTAATTGTTAAGCTTGTGTTGGGTTTCCTTTATTTGTGATTAATTGCGATTAATTGTTAAGCTTGAGTTGGTTATTCATTTATTTGGCGTAAATTGTTAATTGTTGATTATTTGTGCTTATTGGTAGCCTGTTGTTGGGATGATCAATCTCACTCAGCATTTGGTTAGCCAAATGTTGATGCATCACTTTTGTCGATGCAGGTAAAGATAAGGCGTGATCGTGGAATCAAGGCGGTGAAGAGGGGATGATTTGGACCCGGGGTTTCTTTTTGTTGTTGTTATTATTGTGATGTTATAGAACTGCTAGTTGGTATGAACTGTAGAACTTGGTTTGTTATTGTAATTGTGTTGTTTAATTATTGTGTGATTTTATAAAAAAAAAAAAAAAACAAAAAAAAAAAAATTTGAGTGCGGTCGTTTCAACTGCGTTTGACTAGGAAATGGGTGGAAATTCGGCGAGGGCTGATTAAGGGTTTTGGGTATTGAGTGGTTTTCCTTGTAAGTGGGGTTGGTTTTTTATATAATCTGATGCTGTCATCGGTTTCTTGTTCTTGGAGTCACTCATCTTGAATATGTTGTTGAATATCTGTATTTTTTCCCTATAAATATTCTCTTGTTAGAAAATCTGGTAAAGAATTATTTTCTCCTTTAATGTATTGAATATCGAAATCAAATACTGATAAAATAGCCTGCCATCGGGCAAAAATTTGTTTTGAAACTAAATTTTTGACATCTTTTTGTAAAATTTATTTTGCCGATTTACAATCGACTCGTAATAAAAATCTTTTGTTTATTAAATCGTCTTGAAATTTTGAAATGCAGTTTACTATAGAAAGGACTTCTTTCTTAACGGTCGAATATTTCTGTTGTTGTCCTAACCAGATACCTGATTGGAATCTAACTATAGACTCTTGGTTTGAACCTAAAATTTCTGTTTTTGGATTCCTCCATAACCTATTTATGAAGCATCGGTTTCGACGATCATATCTGCTCCTGGATTTGGTATTGCTAAACACGGGATGGATTTGACTTTCTGTTTAACCTGTTGGACTAGGCGGGTATGTTGGCTTGTCCAAGGTTTGGGATTTTTTTGAAGTCTCTGAAATAATGGTTGGCCTAAGGTTTGGTAGGAAGTCGGAGACATAGTTTACGCATCCTAAAAACTTTTGCAATTGCGTTTTTTCTCTTAATTCGTCAGGTAATTTTTCTGCGAATTCTATTAATCTAGATATTGGTGTGATTGCTCCTTGATACATAGTATGTCCTAGAAATCTTATTTTTGTTTTGAATAGGGACATCTTTTTGCTGATAGTACTAAACCATGTTTTTTACTATCGTTATGAACGTATTTAAATGATTAATATGTTGATCGATAGATGTTGAGTAAACTAGTACATCATCAATATATACGATCATAAATTTTGAGTAATTATTAAATATATCGTTCATCATGTGTTGGAATTCGGATGGTGCATTTTTAAGTCCAAATGGCATTACATTCCATTCGTAATGTCCGAATGGTAATGTAAATGCTGTTTTATATTTATCTTTTTCCGTAATTTGTATTTGCCAAAATCCGCTTTTTAGATCGAATTTTGAATAAATTTTTGCATCATATAATCATTTTAATAAATCCCTTTTGTTAGGTATTGGATATCTAATCCATTGTAAAACATCATTTATAGGTTTGTAATTGATTACTAATCATGGTATTCCTCGTTCTTTTTCTGCATGATTATTTACATAAAAAGCCGAACAAATCCAAGGGGATTTAGAAGGCCTAATTAATTTTTTGCTTAAGAGCTCTTTGATTTCTTTATCACAGTGTTCCATCAATTCTTTGTTCATCTATATAGGTCTTGCTTTGGTTGGTATATTTCTTTCATTAAATTTTTTAATGTAAGGTAATTGAACTGTATGCTGTTTTCTTTCCCAAAATGCATTTGGTAAGTCTGAGCATACTTGATCAAGTAAATTATTCTCTATTGTTTTTATTTTATTGATTACGTAAGGTATTTTTAGTTGTTCTTCTATTTTGATATAGGATATTTCTTCTTGTAAATGTTGGATATGATTTTGTTTTCCTTTTATCAGATTAATTGTTTTTTCTATAGTATTTTGCTGTAGGTTTAAAATTTCTTTAGTTTTGATTGGAGATAAGAATTTAAATGCTAATTTAGTTCCTACTACTTTTGTGACAATACCTTCTTGTGTTACTTTAAATGGGTAGATTTGTGTAAAGAATGGTGTTCCTAGAATTACTTCTTGTGTTAATTTTTTTACTAATATGAATTGATTTTTTAAGCAATATCCTTGATTACATATTTTTGCGCAAGGCAATTTATATTGTACCTTTAAACTACTACCGTTAGCTCCGCTTAATCGTTCAGTAGTTTTTTCATAATATTTGGTTGGTATAATACCTTCACGGATACAATTGTAATCTGCTCCAATATCCATTAATGCTATTATATTTGTTCTAAAATCATGGCCTATGTGTAGTGAAATAGTGGTATACCATTTTTGATAATTAATTTTATTAATTATTTGAATATAGTCATTATTATCAAGGTTATTATTATTATTTTCTTGGCCTTGATTACTTGAGGATGCCTTAGTATTATCTTTAGATTCTATTAATGATAATCGTGCATCTATTTGTAATTGTTTTAAATGTTGCTGATTAATTGTTAGTTGTAGTTCTTTAATTTGAGATTTTATTTGCTTAACTTCATTTTGTAATTCTCCTGTAGTTACTTGTTTGAATAAGCTTTGGGTTGGATATTTTTCAAATATTTTATTTAGGCTGAATGGTTGTGGTGTGGATAATCGATTCTCTTGATTTATTATTTCTTTTAATTTTAACAAGTATTCTTTTTTTGGTATCTGGATCATCAATTTTATCTAGTAGGAATTGTTTATCGCTATCTTTGGTTATTACATTAATTAATTTACAATTGCATAAATTATCTGATAATTCTTGTGATTCGGTAGAGGAATCGCTTGAATTTTCTATGTCATTTATTGAATGTTCGCTGCAACTATCTTCTTCTAGTTCAGAATCATATATTAATAATTTAGTTAGTGTTTCTTGAATATATATCTGGTTGATCTTGGAATATTTCATTTATTTTCCTTTTCATTTTACATTTTGTTGATCTATGTCCGGGGCGCTTACAGTTCCATCAGACAATTTTTTGTTTATTAAATGACTTGGATTTATTATTATTTTTTCAATAATGATTATTTGTTGGTTTTTTGAAATTTTTATATTTTTGATAGTGTTTATTATAATTATTATTATGTCTATGCATTTTTCTTTGTTTATATTTTATTTGCTTAATTATTGATGGTGGATTAGGTCTATTATAACCGTATTGTTCACAGAATGAACCCATGGTTATTAGGAATTTAAACTTTTCATTTCGTTTGTTATCCTTTTGTTCTTGACATATTGCTAATCCTTCTTTTTTAATAAATTCAATTAATTGACCATATGTAATTGTGTTCCAATTAATAGGTTGTCCTCCGGAATGATCTTTTAATTTATTGATTATTCTTTCTCCTAAGAAAGATGGTAATCATGAGATAAACCGTTCTTTCCAAAAGGGTTGATTACAATCTCATCTTTGGAATATGTTTGTTAGAAAAATATCTTTATACCATTTAAAATCGCCTAATGTTGGGCATCTTAAATTTGTTAATATAATATTTTTACTTTCTAATTCTTCATTTGGATTTCTTATAAAATGCATTGTTAAAGTGTAAATTAATACTTCTACACCATTTTCATGCTCTACTTCTTCGTAGAGACCTTCGTCATCTTATACTCGTCTGATTTCAACGTGGTTAATAATTGAATCTTGTGTAAAACCGGATATTAATAATACACATGCTTGTTTATCAGTATTATTTCTAGCTTTATACGCTATAGCGGCCATTCTCATTTCTTGGAATATATTCATTGTTTCATCTTCTGATCGTCCATCAATATTCCATTCATATATGCCTTCGCCGGTATATACATGATTAGAGTATTTATGATGTCCCTCAAATATTAAATCTGGTGGAGTATGACGTGGGTAATATGGTTTATTTGATTTTAATATTTTATTATTTCTTATTCTATTGACTTCTTGAATATCATTTTCTGATTGCGTAATAGATTCATTATCATTTTCATCTATATTATGTATTCCTTTTTCTTTGTCTAGCTTATCTAGTGTAGTCGAAATTGATTTTAATATTTCATTCGCAGGAAATTTAATTTCTTTAGTTATTGGTTTAAAGATTGGTGGAGTTACTGATGAAAAGGGATGTTGGATAAATGGTTTATTTTGACTTGATATTTGGATTTCATTATTATTTATTTTATTATCAACTAGTAGGTTATCCGCGCTTTGCGCGGTATATTATATATTTATTTATCAATGTAGTTAAAAAATATTTACAAGTCGCGACTTTAATGAAGTTTGAAGAATTGCAGAACTGCCCCAGAAGACTTTAATATTTACAAGAAGACCCCAATTCGTGTTTAGACTATTTACTTAGGTTTTACAGCCATTTTGGCTGTGTTCTTTTTATTACTTTGTTCTAGAGCTTTTGAGAGGGGAGACAAGTCAGAACTATGTTCGTCTGAGAGAAGATTTCGAACACCTGTTTCATTTTTACTCTTATTTTATTCTATTGATGATTTATTCAGTTATGTTGATTGTTTCATTCTCCATGTCTGAGTAGATCCCTTGTTAGGTTCAGGGTTCTCAATAGGGTTTTCTCTGAATGCTAGGTTGACTTATTTGCTAGGATTCATTATCTGAATTAGTTCTTCACCATAGGTTGTTTGCAAAGCTAATTCAGGATTGATCACCTAGAACTTAGATCTTAGGATAATTGATTAGGCGCAAGAGTGCGATTAATTACCTGATAGAACCTAAGGTGAGCAAAATAACTATTCGCAAAGAGATTTGGTTTAGGTGTTTTGTGAATATATCGAACTTGTAGATTAAAAGCTGATTTAGACTTTAGGATTCGCAAAGAGATTTGGAATTCCTAGGATTTAGATTTAGATAGTTTTCGCAACGAGAGTTGGTTAGCTATACTTTAGTGATTTGAGTTAAAGAACCGCGCTAAATATGAACCATGGTAGTTAATTTATCTGCATTTAGTGATTCCCTGAGAAATACCCTGAACCTATCTTTCTCCAACTGAATTTACAACCGATTTAATTTACGTACTTGTTTTCAATACCATTGATTGCTTAGCGTAATTCCCACATCCATAATTTATTGTGTGTCTCTGTGAGTCCTTGTGCTCGACCCCTAAATATACTATAACAATTGCTTTAGTATCTAAAAGGGTATTAATTTGAGCATATCAAATTTGGTGCCGCTGCCGTGGACTCAATTCGCCATTAGATTACGTTTGTGAATTTCGACTAAGTTCGTCGGTATCGATCGATACTGTCTAGTATCGGTCGATACTCGCCTTTCTCTTTTGTTGATATCGATCGACACCACTTGGTATCGGTCGATACTCATCGTGTTACAAATTACTTACGTTCGTGACTTCTGTTTTCAGGTGTATGCCTAATCGCGAAACCAGAAAGAACAAGAATACTCAGCTAGCTCAACTGTCATTGGAGCAACTAGCACTTGTGGAATGCACAAACAGAAGGGCAAAGAAACCAGCAGCTATGAACAACAATCAAGTAGAGTTGGTTCGAGATGAGGCTGGTGCCTACAGGGACCCAGAGGGTCGTTTTTGCAATGAGAGAGGACAACATCTGGATGGAGAGGGGAACATCATTCCACCTGCTCCCGTTGTCGCTGAGAATGTCGCTGGGAACGCGAACGCAGTGAATGCTGAGAACGATGTGGTTAATCGTGGTAGGACGATTGGTGAGTGCAACAGACCTAACCAGTTCTACGCAAATCGCTCTGCGATCCGTCCTCCTGCGTTTCCAAGGAATGACTTTGAGCTGAAACCTGCATACTACACTCTTGTGGGACAGCGCCCTTTTCATGGTCTTTCCAGCGAGCATCCTATGGACCATATTGAGAGGTTCGAGGACTTGGTCACTAGCATCAAGAGCAATGGAGTGTCTTATGACTACCTCTTCTGCAAGCTTTTCCCATACTCTCTTGGTGGGGAAGCAACCTACTTGCTGAAACAATTACCTCCTGGATCGCTGACTAGCTGGGAGGAAACTAAGAATGCTTTCCTGACCAATTTCTATGATGACGCAAGATCTGAGGAACAAGATCTCCCAATTCTCTCAAGGACCGACTGAGGCGTACAAGGCTTCTTGGACAAGGTTCAAGTCATATCAGAGAGACTGTCCACATCATGGATACTCTGATGTTCAGCTGATGGGATTTTTCTTTAGACGACTTGATTGGAGGTACCAAATGACTTTGTATGCTTCAAGCAATGGAAATTACAACACCAGGTATCCTTATGAAGCCTATGTCCTGATTGAGAACTTGGCGTCTAGCAATAGCATCAAGAATGCATATTTTGAGCGGAAAAGGCTAGCTGGTAAGGTGGATGGTTCGCAGATCGCTGACTTTCAAGCTAAGTTGGATTCTATGCATAGTCTTCTGATGGGCAAGACACATAAAGCTGTTCACTTTGCTGAAGATGTCGAGGTATTCAACGAAGATGAAGTAGAGGATGTTAACTACATTGGTGGTATTGGCTTTCAGGGTCAGAGAAATCAATTCAACAAAAACCAAAACTTCAACAACAACTCGCAGCAAGGAGGGTCGAATCAGTTTGGCCAGAAACCATTTCAGAATAGTGAGTATGTCAGGAACTATGGGAATTCATCTTATCAGCCTGTACCTGCCAAGTTACCCGACAGCAAGATCGAGGGTATGTTTGAACAGCTGATTCAAGGACAGCAGCAACTCACAATGAATCTCTATGGAAAGATAGATGATGTGTACAAGGATCTGAGTGGAAGGATCGACGCCCTCAATACTCATCAGAAGATGCTGGAAACACAAGTAGTTCAAACTGCAGCTGCTGTGAAAGGAAAGGCGACTCAAGCGCAGAATGAATACGTCAACGCGATCACCCTCAGAGGTGCAGGAGACCTCGAAAACCTTGTAGAAGTTAACTACGAAGTTGATTCGCCAGTATCGATCGATACCACTGAGGATATCGATCGATACCAACTTGAAGAACCGACACATGAACTTTGTGTCGATCGACACCTCCCTAGTATCGATCGATACCCATCGGAGGCTGAACCAGAGATCACGAGGAAACCAAAAACAGATGAGAGACGTGTCTACAACCCTAAGAAACTAGATCCTCGACCACCTAAACACCTCAGAGATCCTATTTCTCCAAAATAGCTGCGTGGCTTTGTGAAGATGGTACGAAGAATCCCAGTTACACATACTTTTGAAGAAGCTCTTGAGTACATGCCTCTACTGAGTCATTTCCGAGACTGCAGAGAAATTGAGGAAGAGATTAAGGCACTCTTCGCCAAGGTCAGAAGTCCACCGCCTCCACTGAAGCGGTTGACTAAGAGGGAAGACCCAGGGAAATTTTGAATTCCATGCTCCATCTCTGGAGTTGAGATCAAGGAATCACTGGTTGATTCAGGGTCTAGCGTGAATGTCATGTCAAAGACACTTGTAGAGAAGCTTGAGATCGATGACATACAACCTACTCAGATGCCTCTCACATTCGCGAACTCTTCCACATATGTTCCGTACGGTCAAATCCATGACTTGATGGTTAAGGTAGGAGACAGTCTGGTTTCTACTGATTTTCAGGTTGTGGAGATGCATGCAAGGTCTAGCACACATTTGATTATTGGAAGACCGTTCATGGCTACTGCTGTTGCAGTTATGGACACACCTAGTAGGCAGATTTCATTCTCGTACATCGACGAAGAGGTCTCCTACGAAGCTATTCCCTCTAGAAGAGCTCCAACACAGATATCTTGCATCCCCGTTGGTGAAGGAGAAACATTGATGGTTGATCTTTTGGACGAGCCTGACGCTGTGCCAACTGTCATGGAAGCTTTAGATCACCCTACTATCATCGCCATGAAAGTCATCAAAAAGACTAAGGCAAAGAAGAAGGTGAAAGACAAAAGCGTCGAGAATGCTACATGTGTCACCTTAACCCCTCGGAAGAGTAATGGAGATTCGATCGAGTACAAGGTGAAGTGTTAGGGACGCTCGAAACCGTTCTCTAAGGCCAGAATCATCATAACCCAAAAGCTGAAAGAGAAAGGGCAGGAAGTTATTGAGCGTATGCTGCGCAAAACTCTGAGTGTGGAAGTGTCTAGTTGTGGCACTAGCATGGGAGTGAGTTCCCTACTTCCTTCCGACTGATCGTTGATATATCATGGTTTTTACCCCTTTTAGACCATGATATAGGTCCTATTTAAGGAGTCTTTCTAGTATTTTGGAGTCTTTTAGAGTCTTTTACAGGTTTAGGTATGTTTGGAGCTTAATTAGAGATATTGAAGCATTTTGGAGAATATGGAGATGCAGAGTCATGCACAAACGTCAGAAGTTTGGCATTCGTTGAAGAACTTTCCACCAATGTATTGAGCTCATTTTTGGATACAAGATAGATCAATGGATTAACTTTCATTTGCAAGTGATTTGAGGCCATTCCAACGGTGCGATCGAAAATTATGCCAGTTTTCGTGAAGACTGTCCAGTATGGCGAGCAGAAGAAGCTTGGTGTCGACCGACACTGTTTGGTGTTGATAGACACCGCTTGGTGTCGACCGACACTGTTTGGTGTTGACAGACACCGCTTGGTGTCGACCGACACCGCTTGGTGTCGACCGACACCGACTTCAGGTAAGCAGATACGCGATTTTTAAAGCATGCAGAGTTTCTCCCTAAGCCTAGAAGACTTTATTAATTACAGAAAAGGCCCATAACGTGTTTTAGCTTATAAATTAGGTTTTCAGCCACCTGTTTAGGCTATGCTTTTATTCTACTCTTGATTTTACTTTGGTTTTTGGAGAGACAACTCTGAACTCTTGTTTTATTGATTTCTTTGATGATCTATTCAATCATGTTGTTTTCATCCTCTATGTCTGAGTAGATCCACTTTAGGTTCAGGGTTCTCATAAGGGTTTTCTCCAAATGCTAGGTTGATTAGTTTATTAGGATTCACCATCTGAATTAGTTCTTCGCCTTAGGTTATGGTAAAAGCTAATTCTAGGTTGACGAATCTGGAACATAGATCTTAGGATAATTGATTAGGCACGACAGTGCGATTAATTACCTGATAGAACCTTAGGTTAGCAAATTGATTATTCGCAAAGAGATTTGGTTTAATTGATTTGTGAACATATCAAACCTGAACTTTAAAGCTGATTTATTCTTAGGAATTTGCAAAGAGATTTGGGATTCTGAGGTTTAGATTTAGATAGTTCTCACAACGACAGTTGGTTAATTATAGCTTAGTGATTTGAGTTCAAGAACCGCGCTAAATCTGAATCATGTTAGTTAGTTTATCTGCATTCATTGATTCCTTGAGAAATACCCTGAACCTATATTTCTCCCATCGAATTTACAACTCGTTTACTGTTTATTGCTTTCTG
Organism: Eutrema japonicum; assembly: GCA_030161315.1. Classification (NCBI taxonomy): domain Eukaryota; kingdom Viridiplantae; phylum Streptophyta; class Magnoliopsida; order Brassicales; family Brassicaceae; genus Eutrema; species Eutrema japonicum. The sequence goes on along the minus strand of BSQW01000005.1, from coordinate 11,618,269 downwards.
TTTCAACTAAATTGCTTAGCTTGATTCTCATCTATATAATCTACTGTGTGTTTCTGTGAGTCTTTGTGTTCGACCCCTACTTTACTGCAACTACTGCTTAGTACTTTTAGGGTATTAATTTGAGCATATCAAATTTGGCGCCGTTGCCGGGACTCTATTCGCCATTAGATTTTAGTCTGAGAATTTCGACTAAGCTTGTCGGTATTGATCGATACTACCTAGTATCGGTCGATACTCGTCGTCTTTTTTTTTGTTGATATCGATCGACACCACCCAGTGTCGGTCGATACTCAACGTGTATTTTTTTGTTACTTACGTGCTTTGCCTAGTGTGTTTCAGGTGTGAATTTGGAACGTGCAAACAGGAAAGCAAAAAAAAAAAGCCAGCAGAGATGAATAACACGATGATTCTGATTCAGGATGCTGCTGGAGCTTTGAGAGACCAAGAGGGTCAGTTGTGCAACGAGAGAGGACAACGTCTGGATGGAGAGGGGAACATCATTCCACCTGCTCGTGTTGTCGCTGGGAATATCGTTGGGAACGCTAATGCAGGGAATGCTATGGCTGCTCGCGGTAGGACGATTGGTGAGTACAACAAGCCTGATCAGTTTTATGCCAATCGATCAGCGATTCGTCCTCCGCATTTTCAGAGGAATGACTTTGAGCTGAAACCTGCATACTTCACTCTTGTGGGTCAGCATTTTTTCATGGTTTTCCTCATGAACACCCTATGGATCACATTGAGAGGTTTGAGGATCTGGTTACAAGCATCAAGAGCAATGGAGTCTCCTATGACTACCTTTTCTGCAAGCTCTTCCCATACTCTCTTGGTGAAGATGCAACTTACTGGCTGAAGCAGTTACCTCCTGGATCACTGACTACTTGGGAAGAAATTAAGACTGCCTTCCTGAACAACTTCTATGATGATGCACTTTCCGAGGATCTCAGGAACAAGATTTCTCAGTTCTCTCAAGGACCGACTGAGGCACTCAAGGCTGCTTGGATTGGTTTCAAGTCATATCAGAGAGATTGCCCGCACCATGGTTTCACTCAAGTTCAACTGCTGGGTACTTTCTACAGAGGAGTCGATTGGAGGTATCAGATGACTCTAGATGCTGCGAGCAATGAAAATTTCTACACGAGGTATCCTGACGACGCCTATGTGCTTATTGAGAACTTGGTTTATAGCAATAGTACCAAGAATGCATACATGGAGCGAAAGAAACGAGCTGTTAACTTGGATTGCAGTCAGATTGCTGAGGTGAACGCTAAGTTAGATTTCTTGATGGACAAGCAGCAGAAGGCTTTTCTTTTTGCTGGAAAAGATGGAGTGGAATTTGTTAACCACATTGATGGAGTTGCATTTCAAGATCAAAGATATCAATGCCCACCCACACCACCCAGACCTTCTGAGAGCAAAGTTGAGTCTATGCTTGAACAGCTTCTCCAGGGACAGCAGAAGATGACACTAAACCTCAATGGGAAGATGGACGATATGTACACAGATCTGAACGAGAAAATTGTGTCTCTCAGTATTCATCAGAAGATGCTGGAAACTCAAATAGCAGAGATTTTCGTCCTTCTTGCCAAGGATGACGATGAGATTTTGGACACCACCCCTGTGTCGACCGATACTCCCTTGTATCGATCGACACCCGTCCACGAATCTGTCAAGGACGTTTCGAAGGAGCAAGTATCTATCGACACCCTCCCTGTATCGATCGATACTCACCTAGATACTGCAAAGGAGCTGCGTATGAGTGTTGACAGACTTCGCAAGCCCAAGCAGATGAATCCTATTCCTCAACACCTCCGAGCCCCCATCACTCCAAAGCAGCTGCGTGGCTTTGAGAAGATGGTACGAAGGGTACCCCACTCGTTGACTTTTAAAGAAGCTCTAGAGGGCTGGCCTCTGCTCAGTCACTTCAAAGATTGCAAAGAAACTCTGGAAGAGATCGAAGTACTCTTTCTCAAGGCAAGAAGCAAGTCACTACCGCTGAGGCAGTTGACCAAGAGGGAAGATCCTGGAATATTCTCTGTTCCATGCTCCATCTTTGGAGCTGAATTCAAAGAGTCTCTCGTTGACTCAGGGACTAGCGTCAATGTCATGTCAAGGGCAATTGCAGAGAGATTGGGCGCTGATATTCGACCGCCCATGTCATCTATCACATTCGCGAATTGTTCCACCTCACTTCCATATGGTACAATCCCTGACTTGTTGGTTAAAGTAGGAGATTGTCTGGTTCCTGCTGATTTTCATGTTGTGGAGATGAGTGCATAATCTCGTACGCAATTGATTCTTGGAAGACCGTTCATGGCTACGGTTTGTGCCATTATGGACACACCCAGCAATCAAATCTCGTTCTCATACATTGACAAGGAGGTGTACTACAAAGCTATCCCTAGAGGAACTCTCACACGTGTCTCTTGCATCGATGTTGTTACAGATGGGACGTTGGTAATTGATCTTTTGGAAGAGCCTCCTGTCGAACCAACTGTCACAGACGTTCTAGATAGTCCTTCGGTCATCACCAAGAAAACGTCAAAACTGCTAAGGCAAAGAAGAAGGTGAAGGGCAAAGAGGTGAAATATACTCCCTCTATGACCTTAATCCCTCAGAAATGTGATGGGGATTCGATTAAGTACAAGGTGAAGTGCAAAGGAACTTTGAAACCATTCTCTAAGGCTCGAGTTCTTCTTACTTCGGAGCTGAAAGAGAAAGAAAAGGAGTTTATGGAGAGCATGTTGAGCATAACTCTGAGTCTGCAAGTATCTAGCTGTGGAACTTGCATGGTAGTAAGCTCTCAATCTTCTCCTGACTGATCACCTAAGCCAAAGTCAAGCTACTGACTTTAAACGAGCGCTTGGTGGGAGGCAACCCACTGGTGAGTTTGTACATACGTTTTTATTTTTCTTTTTATTTTTCGTTCTGTGTTTGTGTCAGGATAAACAAGGAGCAAAACTCGAAATCGCCTGAGTATCGATTGATACCAGATTGGTATCGCTCGACACCCTACGCGAGTCAGAAAGGTTCATCGTGTCGACTTAAGCCTGGTGTCGCTCGATACCAGGTTGTGTGTCGGTCGATACTCAATGTTCCAGTACGGTAACTTCTTGTTTTTCCCTTTTCTATTCTATTCTTTTGTTTTCTTTTACTGACTCTAGGCTAGATAACACTAGGGACAGTGTTGTTCAAGTCTGGGGGAGGTAGTCGCTGACATTGTTTTTGTTTTTCTTTGAGTCAGTCGTTTTTCAAAATTTGTTTTATTGAGTCAAAACTTTGTTTGAGACTGTGATCTTTTTCTTGAATCTATTGATCTGACCTTGCTTCTAAGTGACCATTGTTACAGAATCAGTTCTAGATCGACTAATGAAAAATCCAAAGGCTGACCAGTTAACTAGAAGATACTCATGTTTCTAGCAAAGTTCTTTAAAGCCTGAGCCAAATGTATGCACTTCATCGATGTGGTTAATGTCCATAGAGCTTGATTCCTCATTCGTATATGATAAAGGAACCCACATGTTTAAAATAATGGTATTTCTCTCCCTGTTACAAGTTAATAATATTTCATTAAAAGATGAAATGATTAATTTTCTTCTGAGAAAAATTTCCAACGATCCCATTATTCTACTTCAGAGGAGATGATCACACAAAGGTGAAAGCGAGGTTAGGAAAATTTTCTGTGATACCATTATTCGCCTACATCCTTTGATACGTTGAGAGGAAAGAACTAGGGATTTGGTGGCAAAGACCATCAATACTCGCGTCTCGAACCTTAACTTGTATATGCAAGGAATATAATAAGAAATAAGTCTGGGGGAGAGAAATAATACCAGAAAGTGTGAAAAGGGTGGTTCCTTGTCATGATATTGTATGGGAAAGAGTCTAGAAGGTTCTTGGTATTAATCACAGCGATGAAACTGGCGAGGATGGCTTGATTGAACAATGATGTGAAATAATGTGTTTATTCTGGAAAACTGTGAATGTCTACGGAGAAGTACATGGTGGTTAGATCAAAAGGCTGGTTAGGTGATATGTGGAGCACTAAGGAAAATGGTCATTGCAATGTTTCATGAACAAGTGAGTCTCTATGTTTTCAAACCTCTTTCTCTGGTTTAGTCTTCTATTTGCTTGAGGGCAAGCAAATGCTAAGTCTGGGGGAGTTGATATATCATGGTTTTTACACCTTTTAGACCATGATATAGGTCCTATTTATGGAGTCTTTCTAGTATTTTGGAGTCTTTTAGAGTCTTTTACAGGTTTATGTACGTTTGGAGCTTAATTGGAGATATTGAAGCATTTTGGAGCATATGGAGATGCAGAGTCATGCAGAGATGTCAGATGTCAGAGCATAACGACAGTTGGTTAATTATAGCTTAGTGATTTGAGTTCAAGAACCACGCTAAATCTGAATCATGTTAGTTAGTTTATCTGCATTCATTGATTCCCTGAGAAATACCCTGAACCTATATTTCTCCCATTGAATTTACAACTCGTTTACTGCTTATTGCTTTCTGTTTCAACTAAATTGCTTAGCTTGATTCTCATCTATATAATCTACTGTGTGTTTCTGTGAGTCCTTGTGTTCGACCCCTACTTTACTGCAACTACTGCTTAGTACTTTTAGAGTATTAATTTGAGCATATCAATCGTCGGTAAAGTCAAGCTCGTGACGTTAAATAAGCGTTGAATGGAAGGCAACCCATTGGTAAGTCTGTACATATGTTTTTGTTTTCATTTTGTTTTTGATTTTTTGTTTTGTGTCTTGTGTCAAACGTGAATCAGATTTAACGCGGAGTATCGATCGACACAAGTCAGTGTCGTTCGATACCAAGTGTCGTAAAGGAGCATAAATTTCAATCGACACCATCCAATGTCGACCAATAACAACATATGTCGATCGCTACCAGGGGGTATCTAAATTTGATAACACTGGGGACAGTGTTGTTTAAGTCTAGGGGAGGTAGTCGCTGACTTTGTTTTTGTTTTTCTTATAGTCAGTCCATTTTTGAGTCATTCATGATTTTATTGAGTCAAAAGTTTATCTGAGACTGTGATCCTTTTCTTGAATCTATTAATTTGACATTGCTTCTAAGTGACCATTGTTACAGAATCAGTTCTAGATCAACAAATGAAAAATCCAAAGGCTGACCAGTTAACCAGAAGACATTCATGTTTCCAGCAAAGTTCCTTAAAGCCTGAGCCAAATTTTTGCACTTCATCAATGTGGTTAGTATCTATAGAACTTGATTCCTCATTCGTATCTGACAAAGGAACCCATATGTTTGAAAATAACGGTATTTCTCTCCTTGTTACAAGTTAATTAATAAGTGCATTAAAAGATGAAATGATTTTCTTCTGAGTAGAGGGCTAGGAAAATTTCCAGCGATCCCATTATTCTACTCAAGAGGGAATGATCACACAGAGGATTGGAAGCTAGGCTAGGATTTTCCTATGATGCCATTATTCGCCTACATCCTTTGATATGTTGAGAGGAAAGAACTAGGGATTTGGTGGCAAAGACCATCAATACTCGCGTCTCGTACCTTAATCTGTATATGCAAAGCTAAAAACAAAAGAGAGAACATAATAATAAAAAAGTCTGGGGGAGAGAAATAATACCAATAAGTGTGAAAAAGGGTGGTTCCTTGTCATGATATTGTATGGGAAAGAATCTAGAAGGTTCTTGATATTGATTTACAGCGATGAAACTGGCGAGGATGGCTTGATTAAACGATGCTGCGAAATAATGTGTGTAGTCTGGGAAGCTGCGAATGTCTACGGAGAAGTACATGGTGGTTAGATTAAAAGATGGTTAGGTGACATTTGGGTACTTGAGAAATTGGTCATTGCAATGTTTAATGAACAAGTGAGTCTCTACGTTTTCAAACCTCTTTCTCTGGTTTAGTCTTCTATTTGCTTGAGGGCAAGCAAAGGCAAAGTCTGGGGGAGTTGATATATCATGGTTTTTACCCAGTCTAAGCCATGATATAAGTCTGTTTTGTTGAGTCTTTATTTCATTATAGAGTCTTTTAGAGTCTTTTATAGGTTTTAGCACATTTGGAACATTATTGGAAATATTAGAGTTTTATGGAGCATTATGGAGCAAAACTGAAGTCTTGTCCTGGTATCGATCGACACCCATCGGAGTAGATCACAAGTCGCGACTTTAATGAAGTTTGAAGAATTGCAGAACTGCCCCAGAAGACTTTAATATTTACAAGAAGACCCCGATTCGTGTTTAGACTATTTAATTAGGTTTTACATCCACTTTGGCTGTGTGCTTTTTATTACTTTGTTCTAGATCTTTTGAGAGGGGAGACAAGTCAGAACTCTGTTTGTCTGAGAGAAAATTTCGAACCCCTGTTTCAGTTTTACTCTTATTTTATTCTATTGATGATTTATTCAGTTATGTTGATTGTTTCATTCTCCATGTTTTAGTAAATCCCTTGTTAGGTTCAGGGTTCTCAATAGGGTTTTCTCTGAATACTAGGTTGACTTATTTGCTAGGATTCATTATCTGAATTAGTTCTTCACCATAGGTTGTTTGCAAAGCTAATTCTGGATTGATCACCTAGAACTTAGATCTTAGGATAATTGATTAGGCGCGAGAGTGCGATTAATTACCTGATAGAACCTAAGGTGAGCAAAATAACTATTCGCAAAGAGATTTGGTTTAGTTGTTCTGTGAACATATCGAACTTGTAGATTAAAAGCTGATTTAGACTTTAGGATTCGCAAAGAGATTTGGAATTCCTAAGATTTAGATTTAGATAGTTTTCGCAACGAGAATTGGTTAGCTATACTTTAGTGATTTGAGTTCAAGAACCGCGCTAAATCTGAATCCTGCTAGTTAATTTATCTGCATTTAGTGATTCCCTGAGAAATACCATGAACCTATATTTCTCCAACTGAATTTACAACCGATTTAATTTACGTAATTATTTTCAATACCATTGATTGCTTAGCGTAATTCCCACATCCATAATCTATTGTGTGTCTCTGTGAGTCATTGTGTTCGACCACTAGCTATACTATAACAACTGCTTTAGTATCTAAATAGGGTATTAATTTGAGCATATCACAAAAGTAAAGTAAAACCAATGAAGAACACAAATCCATACACCAAAACATAGTACAGCAGAGTTCAGATTCAATTACACTTTCAAGACCAGATTCAAACCACTATATCGACTCGAAATAAGAACAAAACAAAACATAGTACAAAACAAAACAATATCCTCCCTGAAAAACTCATAACACTTACTGAAACGACCGCACACATTTTTTTTTTTTTTCTTTTTTCTAAACAACGCAATATACAAGAACGAACCAAGTTCTACAGTTCATATAAACTAGCAGTTCTATAACATCACAGCAACCACAATAATATCAGCAACAAAAAGAAACCCTGGGTCCAAATCATCCCCTCTTCACCGCCTTGATTCCACGATCACGCCTTATCTTTACCTGCATCGACAAAAGTGATGCATCAACATTTGGCTAACCAAATGCTGAGTGAGATTGATCATCCCAACAACAGGCTAAACAATAAGCACAATCAAAAACAAAAACAATAGCAATCCATCACCATGAAAACTATACCAACGCCTAGCAATTCCATCCCAAGAAAAGCTAGACACACACAGTCTGAAAGATAAACACACAACACACTTCCCAGGCACAACCAACAACCAGTATCGATCGATACCCCCCCCCCCCTTGGTATCGATCGATACCCAAACACAAGCCCACAGGCAAACAACCGGTATCGATCGATACACCCCTGGTATCGATCGATGCCCACACAACACATGCCCAGAGGCAACGGCTGGTATCGATCGATACACGCCTGGTATCGATCGATACCCACACCACTCGAGTCCACCGACAAGAGTCTAGTATCGATCGACACCTACTTGGTATCGATCGATACCCACCTGCAACTCACAACCTTCCGCGAAATCTAAACCCAGAAAAACGCCAAGACCAACCACGAAAATCATCAATCAAGCTTAAACAAGCATCACACAAGCTTATTTGCTAACCTTTGGTCCCCACTCACATTAAATCGGACGGATCGAGCTATAGAAGACCTCCCACGCTTCCCTCTAGTTCACCACGACCAAACTCTTCCGATCTCTTCTTCAAGCTTCTCCCAAGCTCGAATCTCTCTCGATCTCGCAAGATCCAAGCTTCACCAAGCCTCACCTTCTCTCACGCTCTCCTTCTCTCTCTCTCTCTCTCTCTCTCGCGACCAAGACTTTACTCTCACAAAAGAAATGGTCTCCACGCGCAAGAAGAGAAGAGGAAGAAGAATATAAAGAGAAATCCCGGCTGGTATCGATCGATACTGCCCTGGTATCGATCGATACCCCATCCCGGAACAAAACAGAATTAATTATTTTCCCCAATAATCAATTCTTCCGGAACGCGGGCGTTACAATTCTCCCCCACTAACTTAGATTCGACCTCGAATCTTCGTTACCGTTCATCTCCCATGAACCGTTCATCTCCAATGAACCTTATCGTCGCAACGATTACACAACCTTCGGCCAACCCGACCATCTCAATACTCACACGAGGTCCAATACCAACCTACGAGGTTTCCCATTCAGTCCCTATGCTTATAACACCGCGGTATCACATGTACTTATTGCTCAAACACCGGCCAACCCCATTACTCAAGACACCGCAGCATCTCTGAGTTCTGAGCATCAGCCATATCCCGCAGGATATCCACCATACCAAATCACCCAAGACACCGCAGCATCTCCGGGTTCTAGGTATATGCCGTACCACTCCACTCGGTAATATAACCTACAAGAGTCTCAATACCCCATACCACTCAATTCTAGGCAATATATCCCACGTCTGGGACATACTCCTTACGAATCCACGGTATCACGTATCACTCTAGGCTATAAATCTCCCGAGACTGGGTACATCGCCACTCACACTCCCAGGACCACTACAAGAAATAACAGTTTTTGCGACCACTTTTTGTGACTCTTTTTTTGGTCGCAAAAAAGTGGGACGAAAGTGTGACCACTTTGCGACCACTGGTATTGCAGTGGCAAAAGAGTCCCAAATTACCGACTAAAAAAATTGGTCAGAAAAGAGTCGCTTATTTGCGACTATTTAAGGACTTGCAAAAGTAGTCCCAAATTTGTGACTGATTTGCTTCGGTTTAGCAACTGCACTCGATTTTTTTTAAATAAACATCAAATAATATTAAAAAAATATATAAACTCTAAATTCTAAACCCTAAACCATCAAATAATATACAAAAATTCAAATAATAATAAAAAAAAAATTCAAACTTACTATTTTTAAAAATCTAATCATTTATAAATCCTAAATTCTAAACCCTAAACATCTAACCCTTAATCATAAACTCTAAATCTTAAATTGTAAAATATATATTACACATAAACATAAATAATATACAAAAATATTAAATTGTAAACTAGATCTTACACATAAACATCAAATAATATACAAAATATTCAACACTTACAATTTTTTTAAAATATAATCATTTTAGGGTTTAGGGTAACATGTACACTAATTTGTAAACCCTAAATTAGATCATAAACTATAAATCTTAAATCATAAACATCTAACTCTTAATCATAAACTCTATATCTTAATTAAATCATAAACCTCTAACCCTTAATCATAAACCTTAAACCTCTAACCCTTAACCCTAAACCCTAAACCTCTAACCCTTAATCATAAATTTGATCTAAATCTTAAATTGTAAACGAAATTTTACACATAAACATCAAATAATATACAAAAAAATTCAACACTTACACAATTTTTTTTTAATATATGATCATTTTATAAATCCTTAATTCTAAACCCTAAACCACTCTTAATCATAAACTCTAAATCTTAAATTGTAAAGTAGATCTTACACATAAACATAAAAAAAATAAAAAATACATAACACTTACAAAAATTTCAATCTAATCATAACATCTACTAAGTGTTACATGTGTTTTATAAGAAATGATTTTGAAAGATAAAAATGATCTCAAAATTTATTTATTTTTAAGTTTTAACATATTTTTGAACTGCTATATACACAAAATCATTGTAAAGTCATATTTAAATTTTCTAGGTTCTTAAAGTTTAGGGTTTAGGGTAAAAAATTTTTATTGTCACAAAAGAGTCCCAAATTTGCGACCGTTTAGCAACCCCAGTCGATTTTTTTAATAGTAGTCACAAAAGAGTCCCAAATTTGCGACTAATTTGCGACCAAATGACAAAAATAATGAAAGTTTCTCATTGGCTAGTTCCTTGTGACGAGGATCGAGATCCTCCACCGTTGATTGGTTTAATCCAACGGTAGAGGATTAAAGCTGTTTTATTTTTTTTTTCTTTTTTTTTTAATTGATTTGATAATGGTCAAAGGCTCGATCGATTTTACCAGTGGAATCTATTACCGATGCTTTCAGCTTCTGGGCATCTTCTATGCGATCTTCTCGAATTTATGTTTCTATCCGTCGATGATTTGTTCATTGATTTTCTTAGTAATTACCGTTTGCTCTCTTGGATTTTATTTCTTCTAAATTGGAGCTGCGTGCTTTAATTTATCTATATGTGTGAGTGTTGTTTATGATATTGTGTTGCGTTTACTCTTTCTTTTTGTTTTACAGATCCGATGAGAAGGATCCGGCGAGGAGCAGATCCGGCGAGTGAAGATGAAGATGAAGCAGATCTTGGCCATGGTGGTTCGTGGTGAGCTCGATATGGAGGCGGAGGAGCAGATCTTGGCCATGGAGGGAGAATAAGATCGAAGATGGAAGGTCGCCGACGGTGAGGGAGAAGAAGATCGACCGCCGGCGAGGAAGAAGAAGATCGATCTTCTTTTTTGTTTTTAATTTTTTTTTTAATTTTGTAATTTTAATTTTTAATTAATTAATTTAATAAATAAATAAAATATTTTAGAATTTTTGTTTTGTCTTTTTTTTAATTATTTTTTTACAAGTAGTCGCAAATCAGTCTCTAAATTAAGACTGATATTATAGTCACATATCAGTTCCAAATTTGCGACCGTTTCGAGACTACTTTATTTAGCGACCAAATATTTGCGACCACTTTTTTTGGTCCCAAAATGGTCGCAAATGACTCATTTGCGACCATTTTGGGACTCTTTTAGTGGTCGCAAAAACTGTGTTTTCTTGTAGTGGACACACAGTCCTGCGAGCTATCGGCACCGGAGGAACCAGTCCTCCCAACGAGCAATAAATCACATATCTCTAAGCATCTCGACTGAACTATACTCCATACCCGGAATATCTGCCATGCATGACCAATAACCCGGCCATCGCACCTCCTTTGCGCACCTTCCAGTGTCGGCTTGCTTTAGAAAAACTTGTCAAGACAACTACGACTAGGCTATCGTTAACACCCAACAACTCTCTGCAGTAAGTCATCAATACAAACGTAATAAAACAAACAAGTACCATACGCCCGCAATCCGACCCACCACATAGAACCGCTAAGTGAAATAACCCGGTCTCGTCACTCGACTCATTTTCCCGAACAAGCTTAACTGAAAACACGCAACGCTCACAACAGCCCTAAGAACAACCATCTTAACACTCTCTTGCATTAACGTTTCTTACCCCAAACGTAATGCAAAACCGTGACTCCCAAAGTCACCAATAATAAGAAATACTCATCTTATTACACCTCATAATGTAACATCGTTCTATACAACGGCAATACAAAATGAAACACACATAGCACACAGCTACAACCGAAACTGGAACCTCTCGATGGAACTCAAGCCGCAGCTTGCTTCTGGAACCACTTCTGGAACCTCGCTTCCATCCTAGCCTCTGGCTCCCAAGTTTCCTCCTGAACACCGCCACAGTCCCATAGAACTCGCATCATCGGAATCTTCTTCCGACGAAGCTCCTTGACCCTCCGCTCGAGAACTCTCAAAGGTCTCGCCTCAACGGTCATATTGGGCTGGAGATCTGGCGGAATCTCAGCCAATACCTCGTCACCCCTATGCAAACACTTCTTCAGCATCGACACATGGAATACCTTATGAAATGCTTGCATAACCGCGGGTAACTCCAACCGATACGCTACCGGTCCAACACGCTCCACAATCCGGAACGGCCCCATATACCTCGGACTCAACTTAGTCGCAACAATGGACCTGTTCGGACCTCTCAGTAAAGCCATCTTGAGATACACACTATCTCCCACCTCAAACACAAGCTCTTTCCGCCTCTTATCAGCATAACTCTTTTGCCGATCCTGGGCCTCTTTCATGTTCAGCTTCAAAATCCGGATCTTCTCTGTAGTTTCCTGAACAAAACTCGCACCCAAAGTGCTCCTCTCCCCCACTTGGGTCCAACACAAGGGGGTACGACAGGGCCTCCCATACAGAGCCTCATATGGAGCCATGCCAATGCTCGCCTGGTAACTATTGTTATACGCAAACTCAGCCAAGCTCAAGTGATCCACCCAATGACCACCCCAATCCAGCACGCACATCCTCAACAAATCCTCCAAAGTCTGAATGGTCCGCTCGGACTGCCCATCTGTCTGAGGATGATACGCCGTGCTCAAGTGCACCTTCGTGCCCATCTCTGCCTGAAACGCATTCCAGAACTCCGATGTGAACTTAGGGTCCCGGTCCGAAACGATACTCACCGGTACTCCATACAGTCTCACAATCTCCTGCACGTACTTCCTAGCCAAAACTGCCGCCCCATCGGTCTTCTTAATGGCCAGAAAACGCGCACACTTGGTCAATCGATCGACGATGACCCAAACAGCATCCTTGGTCCGAGAAACTGGTAAACCCACCACGAAATCCATCGTGATCATATCCCACTTCCACTCTGGAATGGGTAAACTCCGCAACAACCCACTCGGGACCTGGTGCTCCGCCTTTACTAACTGGCACACGTTGCACGAAGCAACCCAGTTAGCCACATCCTTCTTCATCCCGACCCAATGATAATAGCGCTTGAGATCGCGGTACATCTTAGTCGCTCCGGGATGAATCGCAAACATACTCGAATGAGCCTCGCTCAGGATCTCTCGCCGCAAATCCTCATCCAAAGGTACGCATACCCTCCCACTAACAAGGATAGTGCCGTTCGCAGATACCTGATACTCAGAACCCTCTGCTCTCGAAGCCTTAACCAAACCCTCATCTTTTCCCTGAGCCAACCTAACCCTGCTCAAAAGATCTGCCTGGTTAGCAGCCTCCAAGCCCAAAGGTTCCTGAGATACAACACATAAGCGCAATGTGCTAATCTCGCTCACCAAGGACTCTACCTCGAGCTCCCGAGCCAAAGCCACCCGCTTCCGACTCAACGCATCCGCAACCAGATTAGCCTTACCAGGATGGTAAGCTATCTCCAGATCATAGTCGGCCACTAGCTCCATCCAGCGCCTCTGCCTCAAATTCAACTCAGGCTGAGTGAAAATGTACTTCAAGCTCTTATGATCTGTGAACACCTGCACCTTTCCGCCATAAAGATAAGATCTCCAAATCTTTAATGCAAAAACCACTGCAGCCATCTCCAAGTCATGGGTAGGGTAGTTGCCCTCATGCTTCCGCAGCTGCCGCGAAGCATAGGCAATAACCTTCCCCCTCTGCATCAACACACAACCAAGACCCACTCCCGACGCATCGGTGTACACCACGTAAGGCTCACCCGACTCAGGCAACGCCAATACTGGAGTACTAGACAACATGGCCTTCAGCCCTGCGAAACTCTTCTCACACTCTGAGGACCACACGAAAGGAACATCCTTCCCTGTTAGCTTCGTCATAGGCTTAGCCAAACTCGCAAAACCCTTGACGAACCGCCGATAATACCCTGCCAACCCGAGAAAACTCCGAATCTCAGTGGCATTCCTTGGCCTCGGCCAAGTACTAATGGCCTGGATCTTCCCTGGATCTACCGACACTCCCTCCGCAGAGACAATGTGACCCAGAAAACCGATCTCCCGCTGCCAGAAGCTACACTTGCTCAACTTAGCAAATAACTTCTGTTCCCGCAGCCTCGAAAGAACCACACGCAGATGAACCTCATGCTCCTCCCGGCTCCTCGAATACACCAAGATGTCATCGATAAAGATAATCACGAACTCATCTAGATACTCCTGGAAAACGCTGTTCATCAATCTCATAAATGCAGCCGGTGCATTAGTCAACCCAAATGGCATCACCACAAACTCGTAGTGACCATAACGAGATCTGAAAGCCGTCTTCCGGATATCTACCTCATCGATGGGAATCTGATGATAACCCGACGCCAAGTCAATCTTGGAGAACCAAGTAGCCCCTCTCAACTGATCCAACAACTCGTCAATCCGCGGAAGAGGATATCTGTTCTTTACTGTGACTCGGTTAAGTCCCCGATAATCAATACACAACCGAAAACTCCCGTCCTTCTTCTTCACGAACAACACTGGCGCTCCCCACGGTGAAGAACTCGGACGAATAAATCCCTTACCCAACAACTCCTCCAGCTGCTTCTTCAGCTCTGCCATCTCTGCAGGAGCCATCCTATAAGGAGCCCTGGATATCGGTGCCGTCCCCGGTTCCAACTCAATCGTGAAAGGATCCGACCTAGATGGTGGCAACCCCTGCAACGACTGAAACACATCTTGGAACTCGCGAACCACGCGAATATCCTGAACCCTAGCCTCTCCGACGGCCTCCGGCAAGGAAATGGTAGCCAAATACGCCTCGCAACCTCTCTCGATCAGACGCTCCGCGTGCACAACCGAGATCACGAGACTCCCGGAAGTCGGTCTCACTCCCTGATACACCAACTTCCCTTTCCCCTGGTCGAACTCAACTCGCCCTCGGTGACAGTCCAGATGCGCCCTGAACTTCCCGAGCCAATCCATGCCCAAGATGACATCGTACAGCTCCACTGAGCAGATAATCAGATCGGCAGCCATGGACTCTCCTGCTACCTGAACATCCACGTCCCGCACACGACCGTGAATCCTCAGGAGCTTCCCTCCGGCAACCTCCACGAAACCCAAACTCACACCGGGCTCCCTCCGTAAATTAGCCTTCTCGGCCAACTCCGGGGAAACGAAGCAATGCGATGCTCCCGTGTCAAACAACACATGACACTCTACACCTCCAACACACAAGGTCCCTGCACATATACATGTGCCGCGAACCTTAACACCCCGACAAGCCCGACATTCCCCAACACAGAATTAAACTTAGAGGAGTCTAAGAAAATACCTGTGATCGGCCTGGAACTCGGCTCGCCGGTCTCGGTGATGGAGTACACTCGAGGCGCTGATGCCACCTGCCTGAGAGGCTGCACTACCGCGGGCTCACTCTGCCGCAACTGGGGACACTGAGGCCTGATGTGCCCCGCCTCCTTGCAGTGATAGCACACTCGAGTATCCACTCGCGCTCCGCCCTTCTGAGGACAGCTCGCCACTCGGTGATCCATGCTCCCGCAACCAAAGCAACCCGGACCACCCCGACTACTACTCGAAGCGCTCTCCCGCTTCCGCTTCTGTCCGTGCGTCGGCTTACTACTGCCTCTGCTCGAACCAGACTGCGGCGGTACCGATCTCGCTTGAGAACGCGGTGTAGCCACTAACACCTCGTCCTTCAGACCCTCCTCAAGCAGAGCTGCAGTCTCTACCAACTCATCAACCGTGCGAAAGGACCTCACCATGCAACGGTTCCTCAAGTCAACCCGAAGACCCATCAAGAATCTCTGCACACGGGCAGACTCACTCTCACCCGCTCGTCTAACATAAGACCCGAGCCGGACGAACTCCACCTCATACTCGCGTACCGACCGATCCCCCTGAGTCAAACTCGCAAGCCTCGCCCCTAACCGGTGGAACGCCTCCTGAGGAAAGAACTTGGAGTTAAACTCCTCCACAAAATCCGCCCAAGCCATCGCGGCCTGCGCTCTCCGTGCTGCCACACCCCTCCACCAGAGATGCGCATCACCCTCCAGAAAATGGACCGCAATGTCCACCTGGTACCCCGCAGGACACCTACTCGAGAGGAAATTCCTCTCTATCCTCCTCAACCACGCATCAGCTTCCTCCGGATTAGCACCTCCAGAAAAGAACCCCGTGCCAATCTTCAGCATCTGCTCCATCATCCTCAGATAGGATGGGAGCTCCTCAGCAACCGCAGCTGCCGCCTGAGGCTGAGCTTCCACCACTACCGGAGCCACAGGAGCCTGAGCCGGTACCCTCTCTGGTAACCGCTCCAACAACCTCGTCAGCAGATCCGCTATGCGATCATCTCGGGCACGAGCATCACCCGCTGCTACACCCGCAGCACCCGCTGGAACACCAGCCACACTGACGCTCGCGCCAGTCCCAACGGCACTCACTCCGACCGCACCCTCAGATCCAACCTGACTCGCACGCGAATCCTCGACCTGCTCCGCCGGCACACGGCCACGACCTCTACCACGGCCACGACCCCTACCGCGCCCTCTAACCATCTGCACACGCGCAGAAGCACAAACTAAGAAACTAAAAACAATCATCACAATAAAGATACTCACCGTGGAATCTCACCAGGCTCGAAGAGGATGATTCTAAGACCCCCACACAATACCCAATTTAATCTAGAACCACCTAGGCTCCTAGAACCGTAAGGGCTCTGATACCAAATTGAAACGACCGCACACATTTTTTTTTTTTTCTTTTTTCTAAACAACGCAATATACAAGAACGAACCAAGTTCTACAGTTCATATAAACTAGCAGTTCTATAACATCACAGCAACCACAATAATATCAGCAACAAAAAGAAACTCTGGGTCCAAATCATCCCCTCTTCACCGCCTTGATTCCACGATCACGCCTTATCTTTACCTGCATCGACAAAAGTGATGCATCAACATTTGGCTAACCAAATGCTGAGTGAGATTGATCATCCCAACAACAGGCTAAACAATAAGCACAATCAAAAACAAAAACAATAGCAATCCATCACCATGAAAACTATACCAACGCCTAGCAATTCCATCCCAAGAAAAGCTAGACACACACAGTCTGAAAGATAAACACACAACACACTTCCCAGGCACAACCAACAACCAGTATCGATCGATACCCCCCCCCCCCCTTGGTATCGATCGATACCCAAACACAAGCCCACAGGCAAACAACCGGTATCGATCGATACACCCCTGGTATCGATCGATGCCCACACAACACATGCCCACAGGCAACGGCTGGTATCGATCGATACACGCCTGGTATCGATCGATACCCACACCACTCGAGTCCACCGACAAGAGTCTAGTATCGATCGACACCTACTTGGTATCGATCGATACCCACCTGCAACTCACAACCTTCCGCGAAATCTAAACCCAGAAAAACGCCAAGACCAACCACGAAAATCATCAATCAAGCTTAAACAAGCATCACACAAGCTTATTTGCTAACCTTTGGTCCCCACTCACCTTAAATCGGACGGATCGAGCTATAGAAGACCTCCCACGCTTCCCTCTAGTTCACCACGACCAAACTCTTCCGATCTCTTCTTCAAGCTTCTCCCAAGCTCGAATCTCTCTCGATCTCGCAAGATCCAAGCTTCACCAAGCCTCACCTTCTCTCACGCTCTCCTTCTCTCTCTCTCTCTCTCTCTCTCGCGACCAAGACTTTACTCTCACAAAAGAAATGGTCTCCACGCGCAAGAAGAGAAGAGGAAGAAGAATATAAAGAGAAATCCCGGCTGGTATCGATCGATACTGCCCTGGTATCGATCGATACCCCATCCCGGAACAAAACAGAATTAATTATTTTCCCCAATAATCAATTCTTCCGGAACGCGGGCGTTACACTTACTCTCTCACAGTATTGATCTTCAAGCCATTGTAGTTAACCACAAGCCTCACACTCATAACAATATCCTCCCTGGAAATGTCAGATAAAAGATTTTCAGAAGAAATGTCCAATTAGACACTCAAAGCTACACCAACTAGACCAGATTGGAATTCAAACCAATAAAAGTGTACAAATCTGTCAAAGACGTAATACTATGAGCAAAGGCTATATAATACCTAAGAAGGTCTTTGTATAAGTCATCGCATTTGTCGAGTTTGCTCGCTGGAATAAAGGCATACTTTGGGCCAAGCTTCTGGCAGACCGAGGAAGGATGAACATCTAGTGCACAGAAGTTCCAGTTAGAAGCAAAAGATGACAGATGATTCCATATAGATAGGAAGATACAAAACTCGAATGCACTTACAAAAACCAAATGCATATACTTTTAGAGATTTGATTCTGATAATTTGCATTGTCCGAGCTCCATTTGCAACCAGCACCTTAAATTGGGATGAATGCAATATGTCGAAAGTGAAATCTCTTCTCTGGTGACTCCGACCAGATACTCTAACACAAAAATGTAATGACAAAGAATAACAACTGAGAAGGAAAAGCTATAGGAACCTCAGAAGTAAATCCATAAGCATTTTTCTTCAACAACATTGGGAATTCGATACCAGTGCGAGGCTCAACTGTTTGTCTTTTCCAGTCCAATTTGTGAAAGCTCAAACTAGCCCTGGGCAAAATAACCGGAACCGGAACCGAACTGAAATACCCGAACCGGAACCGAATCGGAATTGTCAAAATATCCATTGGATCCTACACATTGATACCCATGGGTATCGGGTAGAACCGGAACCCAACCAAAAATATTTCGGGTACCCGAATACCCGAAATGTAATTATATATCCAAAAATATTAAATATATATCAGGTTTTTGGGTATATTTTCGGGTTTCCGGATATAATTTTGGATTTTCAGGTATATTTTTGGTATTTCGGGTATATATTCCTTAAAACGTTTTCGGATTTTCGGGTAAAATTTCGGGTTTTCGGATATATTTCGGATTTCGGGTAAAAAATACCCGGAACCGAACCGAAACCGATTAATATCCGAATGGTTCGGGTATATTTCGCTTCCTAAACATTTCTACCCGAAATACCCGGAACCGAACCAGCACCAAACTGAAATCATTTCGGTACCTATATGGATCCTAAACCTCTATACCCGAAATACCCGGAACCGAACCGGAACCGAAAATGCCCAGGGCTAGCTCGAACCACTATATTCCGCACGACTCGAAATAAGAACGGATCGAGTCACAAACCCAGAAAAAAATGAGTTGAATCCAGAAATCGAAAACAGTGAGAAACGAAGAAGATACTTTAAAAACGGTCAGATCTGCTCCTCCGAGTGTATCCCGAGCTCAGCCTGACTTAGGACCACCGACTAACCTTCTCCTAGCTCTCGTCGTCGTCCTCCAGAACTTCGGAGCACCGTCACGCCGCCGCGACGAAAGATCCCGCCACCGCACCGCACACCGCATATACATGTTGCTTCGCTACTCCCTGAGACGACGCGAAACGGAGCTCCGATTAACCCTACGGCCAAAACGTCGACCTCAGCCGAAGCCAAAACGCCGACACATATCGCTCAACCTAAAATTAGATCTTGTCCGTTGATAGGACGAAGACGCGAGACTGGGAAGAGATTTGATCGGGAGATAGATCAAAGCCTTGAAGGGAGATGAAGGAAGAGGAGAAGATATATCAACGGTAGATGATAAATCAAAGTGCAATCCTTGTCTCAATGGATTATCCAATGAGAAAGAAACTTTCATTATATTGTCATTTGGTTAGATTTATGCTTAAAAATAATTATAAGTACATAGTTTAAGATTGGTTTTATGTAAAGTATATATATAAATGGTGTAAAATATTGGTTTTATGTATATATAATGATTATATTTTGATTTTATGGTTTATGATTGAACTTATATGATTAAAAGTTTAAATTTTTAAGGTTTAGAGTTTATGATTTAGGGTTTGGAGTATAGATTTAAAGTTTAGGGTATGGGGTTTAGGTTTAAGAGTTAAGGTTTGAAAAAGATTTATAAAACTTGACTTTTTTTATAAGTGTTGGATCTTAGTTTATGATTTAGGGTTTTGACTTTGGAGTTTAGGTTTAAAGTTTAGGGTATGGGGTTTGAGTTTTAGGTTTAAGAATTAAAGTTTGAAAAAGATTTATACGAGAAATTTCTACTAGTGTAAGATCTAGTTTACAATTTAATATTTAGAGTTTATGATTAAGGGTTATAGGTTTAGGGTTTATGGTTAAGGGTTTGTGTTTGGGGTTTAGAATTTATAATTTATAAGATGATTATATTTATAAAAATTGTAAATGTTGAATTTTTTGATATTTATGTATAAGATCTAGTTTATAAATTAATATTTATAGTTTATGATTAAGGGTTTGAGGTTTAGGGTTTAGGGTTAATGGTTTGTATTTGGGGTTTAGAATTTATGATTTATAAGATGATTATATTTAAAAAATTGTAAGTGTTGAATTTTTTGTATATTATTTGATATGCATGTGTAAGATGTAGTTTACAATTTAAGATTTATAGTTTATGACTAAGGTTTAGGGTTTAGGGTATGTGTTTGGGTTTTAGAATTTAATATTTATAAAGTGATTATATTTAAAAAAATTGTATGTGTTAATTTTTTTGTATATTATTTGATATTTATGTGTAAGATCTAGTTTACAATTTAAGATTTAGAGTTTATGATTAAGGGTTAGAGCTTTGGGGTTTAGGGTTTAGGGTTTAGGGTTAAGGTTTTGTGGTTGGGTTTAGAATTTATGATTTATAAAAAAATTATATTTAAAAATGTGTAAGTGTTGATTTTTTTGTATATTATTTGATATTTATGTGTAAGATTTAGTTAGAAAATATATAGAAAATTTCTCGACTGATTCCCGACTGCAAACCAAATTAGGTACACTAACCACCAAATAAAATCCACGTGATTTATAACTACTTTTTGCTTCTGTTTTGCTACTGATTTGCTACTGTTCTACGACCCACCAAATTCATTAGCAAATCAGTCGCTAATATAACTACTAATTAGCTACTGCATGTTTCCGACTACAATTCAGCCACTAAGCAGTCGTAAAACGGCTACTAATTAACGACTAAAATTTTTAGATACTAAATACTTACTGATTTGCGACTGTTTGAAAATAGTCGCAAATCAATCGGAAACCAGTAGCGAAAGAGTCAGTAAATTTACCGACTGCCTAATCAGTAGCAACAATCAGTAGCAAAAACCCTGTTTTGGTGTAGTGGACTTTTTGAATATCATTTTCTGATTGCGTAATAGATTCATTATCATTTTCATCTATATTATTTATTCCTTTTTCTATGTCTAGCTTATCTAGTGTAGTCGAAATTGATTTTAATATTTCATTCGCAGAAAATTTAATTTCTCTAGTTATTGGTTTAAAGATTGGTGGAGTTACTGATGAAAAGGGATGTTGGAGAAATGGTTTATTTTGACTTGATATTTTGATTTCATTATTATTTATTTTATGGCCTATTTGCAAAAATACCCTACAATTTGAATTCAAAGCTAAAAATGCCCTCTTCCTCTCCTCTTTTTCAGAATCCCACGAATTACCCTTTAAGAATCTGGGTATTCACGGAAATGCCATTCCTTAGACTGCTAATAGAGTCTAACGTTTTTTTCAAAAGACCAAAAAATATTTCAGATCTAACTTAATTACGGAAATGCCATTGCCATCAATTCTCAACCTCCACGACAACCACCATCGTCGACGAGTTAATGCAGTAAGTAACCCATTTTTTCGCCATTAAAGCCCAAGAATAGAGCTCGGACTTCCTTTTCGCGAGTTCTCCTCTCCGATTTCTCACATTTCAAATCGATTTTCCGATTCAAACTTACCGAAATCATTTTTTATGGCATAAAAATGACAAAACACGACTGGGCTTGCGGGATTTCGGTGATATTAGACGTTCTGGGCGCTCGACGAGGGTGAAAACAAACTCTAAACGGATATAGGTACGAATTTTTGCATATCGTCGATTTTCAGATCTGAGTTGTATACTCAGACTGCTTTAGAAGTCTGATGAAACTCACATGGTCAACGAAATGGTAGTTTTGCAATTGACTTTTAAATAGTCAGACTACCATTGAAGTCTGGTAATTTCCTTTGAAAACTAAAAAATCAAGAAAAATACTCTAATCGAAGCATAGGGTAGTTTTGCAATTGACCAAAATCTAGACTTTTTATTCAGACTTCATATCCAGTATTTTGGAAAAATGTGCGACTTTGACCGGAAGTTAACTTTTTTCAGACGGAATCAGAAGTCTGAAAAAAAAACAGGGTACTGGTAGTAATTGACCGGAATTTTTCAAAAGTTGACCAAAATATGGGAAAATGTATCAGACTTCTTTAGCAGTCTGAAAAGGAGGGAAAATTTTTCAGATTTCTATGGTAGTCTGAAAATGATGAAATCCGTCAGACTGCTAAAGAAGTCCGAGATCGAAGATTTTGGTCAACGCAAAAAATACACCAGTTTCTGTCAGACTTCTATCGCAGTCTGAAGGATTTCTTCAGACTGCCCTGGAAGTCTGGGAACGAAAGTCAAACTTCGGTCAATTGCAAAACTACCCCATACATTTTTCAGACTGCAGGAGAAGTCTGAAAAATTTCAGACTTCTCCATGAAGTCTGACAAAAAAGTCAAAATTTTGGTCAATTGCAGAAATACCTTTTTCTCTTTCTTAGACATCTAATGCAGTCTGACAAAAACAAAGTTTGGGTCAATTGCAAAAATACCCTTTTTGTCAGACTGCAGTAGAAGTCTGCTTTGATAACTTTTCGTCAGACGGCATCCGCAGTCTGCTTTGTAACATTCTAATTGCAAAACTACCCTATTTTTCAGACTACCATAGAGGTCTGACGAACTGTTTATCAGACTTTTGTGTCAGTCTGGATTGACAAATTTTTTAAAACCATTTTTTTATATATTAGTGATGAATTTCGTTGATTTTAAATTTTTATATGTGTGTTAGTTGTATATGTTCCTCCTGCGTTAGTTTTACATGCTAATGTTCGGTAATTATTTTTAAAGAATTTTTTTAATAATTCTGGCAATGTAGCTAATAGAATCAGACTTCGCGAAGAAGTCTGATATTTCCATTAAGATCGCTAATGTGGTTTTTCCATGATTGTTTTTACAGATAATGGTGCATCTACCTGTTAATTTTGGTGAATGGGTTGTGAGAGACCAGATTTGGCATTTTGTGGTGGATACTCTCAAAGGAGTGCGGTTTATCACTTTGGGCGATCGTTCTACATATTGTGAAATTGTTGAGATGGTACAAGATAATTATATGCTAGACAAGAAAACCGAGTTGGTGGAGTTATCATATCCGTTACCGGAACCACTCTTGCAACAGATCGGTCCGGATAGCCCTCCTATTTATGTCACAAATGATAGGCAAGTAAGGAGCATGGTCGAGTTAGCTAGTGCGCATTTAATTCGTCTTTATGTCTCGAGCCGATCCGGTTTGGCATATCAAGATGCGGGGAATCACGATGTAAAAGATGAAGATGAAGATGAAGATGACGAAGACAAAGACTGTGAAGACGAAGATGTGGGCTCAGTATCAGATGATTCTATTTGTGGTGGTGGTGATGGGCCAGAGCAAGTTTTCATAAAACACGCTGAGTCTTACTATGATGGTGTTGATTATAGCATGTATGGGAAAGTGGGAGATGAAGATGAAGATGATAAAGAAGATGAAGATAATAAGACTTACGAGTTGCAGCATGTGGCTGAACGATTTGCTGGTCGAGGAAGAAATTGGTCCGACGGCATCTTTCTCGGAAAGTGTTTTGATAGCAAGCAAGATCTTATATCAGAGCTGCGTTTGACGACGATAATGAAGAAATACGCATTTACAGTAGATAAGTCTGACAAGAGCATGTTTGTCAATAAATGTCTTGTGGAAGGATGCAACTGGAAGCTTCGAGCGGCTGTCAAGAACGAACCAAACAAGTTTTGGGTGATGATCTACAATATAGCCCACACATGTTCAGCGCTGGACCGGAAGGCTAAGAAAAAACATCATACTCCACGTTACATTGGTTGGTTGTTTCTAGAATGCTTTGGAATAATTGAGAAGATTACACCAAAGCATGTGTTAGTATCAATGAACATGCAGTATGTGATTAAGATGAGCTACACAACTGCATACAGAGCGTTGTTACATGCTCAAAAGTTGGTGAGAGGATCAGCGGAAGATGGCTATGAGAGACTGCCTACTTTATTGCATGGAATCGAGCAAACCAACCCGGGAACGCAGACTGCTCTAGAACTAGATGAGGAGAATAGATTTAAATATTTATTTCTAGCATTTGGAGCTTCCATAGAGGGATTTAAGTATCTTAGAAGAGTCATTGTGGTAGATGGTACGATCTTACGGGGCCGTATGGAGGTGTTATGCTAGTGGCGGCCTCACAAGATGCCAATTTTCAAATATTTCTGTTGGCTTTTGGCATTGTAGACTCTGAGAATGATGCCTCGTGGGAGTGGTTTTTCACAAAGCTTAGAGACTGCATTTCATACCAATATCCTCTGGTCATAGTATCAGATAGGCACAGATCCTTCAAGAATGCTATTGAAAAGGTTCTTCCTTGGAAAAAGTGAGGGATTTGTTATTACCATCTACAAAATAACGTAGTCACAAAGTTCAAGGGAAAACATTTTTTGTACTTGGTGAAAAACGCGGCGTACGCATATACGATGTACGATTTTAACCGATACATGGCCTCCTTACGAGCGGTAAATCCTGACCTTGCTAGATACTTGGAGGAGGCGGATCCGAGTCTATGGTCACGCGTTCATTTCAATGGAGACAGGTATAATCTGAAAATGCATTTTTCTTATCAGACTTCTTGTGCAGTCTGATTTGTATTTATCAGACTTCTATTGCAGTATTATTTTATCAGACTTCTGTTGCAGTCTTGTTTTCACTTGCGTTAACCGCGTTCACTTTGTTGGAGAAAGGTACAACATAAAGACGAGCAACATTGCCGAAACTATAAACTCCGTAGTCAAGAAGGCAAAAGGATATCCTATCTATTTCCTTTTGGAGTTCATACAAGAGAAGCTAGGGACGTGGTTTTGTAAAATGTGGCTAGATGCATTGAGTCTCACAACAAAATTTAGCCGAGGAGTTGAATATTTGATGGCTATTCGTGAATATTATGCGGACTTCATGATGGCGGAACGCGTTGATGGGTATCAATTCGTTGTTAAGGGAGGACATAGGGATGGTGTGGTCGACTTGCACAACCGAATGTGTGAATGTGGTGTGTGGGATTACGAAAAGATACCTTACTCACATGCAATCTGCGCTGCACCAGAACTTGAGCTACACCCATATACGCTGCCATGCCCATCATATGGTAGGGACTATGAAAGCTCCTGACACCGTACGTGTCCTTCCCCCGCATAATCCTCGTCCTCCTGGAAGACCTCAGAAGTCGAGGTGGCAAACTTGGCTAGAAATTGCCAAGACAAAGGGCAATAAACCACGGAAGCTTCCCAAGCAATATACTTGTTCTAATTGCAAACAACCAGGCCACAAAAAACCAAATTGTGTAAGCTAAATCACCTTACACTCACCTGTTTTATAGTTGTTTTCATCTATCTACTGTATATGAGAAGCTGCTGTTTTTTTCGGTGGAGACAGGTAACCAAACATGAGAAGGATTAGATATGGTAGAAGTTTGATGTATGATGAATGCAATTTAGAAGTCTGACAGAGAAGTCTGAAGAAAGTCTGAGAGGAGTCTGTTGGTGTCTTTCCGGTACAATATTTCGTTTCCAAGTCGGTTTTTAAGTTGCCTAAGTCTAAGAACTTGTTGTGTTAATCGTTGGTTATTGTTGTTGGCTTAAACTTAATTTGTAGTACTTATGTGTTTGCTGCATCTCGTCAAGTTTAAATAAGTCTTAAGAAAATCACACCCTTTCCAAACTGCAATATAAGTCTAATAACAAAAATTCATTACAAAATATAGAAATATAAGTCTTACACCAGACTTCTATAGAAGTTTTAAACCAATTACCCTAGAAATACCCTACCTATGCCCAACACGCTTCTGACATCACAATTGGCATGGCACAAAAAATTCCCGCAGAAAGTAAGCCAAAAGATGGATGAGTTTTTCTTACATCTACAAAAGATAAATATATGCAAGAATCAATTGTTCTCGGGAATCCAAAAGTTAAAGAGGAACTCTACTTCACCTATTCGTAGACGTCTAGCAATTCATTCTCGGCGTCGGTACGACCCTCTTCACCTGTTCGGCAGAGCTTAGTGAATATCTCATACGCAAGCTTATCTCTGCAAGTCTTCATGTTTTTATCACACAGCCACTTCGGAAACGGCATCCCAAGAGAATGGAACTCAATGAACTTCAAACAAAACACCCCACAATCACATGTCTGCTTGTTTTGGGGAAGTTTTGGGCTCCTTACGATCGTGTAGGAGTATCGCTCAAGGGGATAATTCCAACTTTCATCTACTGGGGCCAAACAATGCATCATGTATGGAAAGATCTCACATATAGGTGCCACTGCCGCTCCTACCACCTCATCGGTTTTCCGTCCAATGATGTTGTCCCATATGGTTACGTGCCTATCCGGGATATAAATCATAATAGATATCCAATGATTTCCCCCAACGTGCAAGACAGTGTAGATGTAATCAATTTCCAGCCCCCAAGTCTTGTTTGATTTCAGGAATAAGGGTAGTTCACCAGTATGGTAATCCCATACACCAGGTGGCAGCCTCCTTGCCGTGGGCATCACATTTTCTCCTTCGCCGCTCTTCACAAAATCATCATAATGTTTTTTCCACAAATTACCCATCAGTGTGTCAATGAAGGTCAGCCTCTCGGACCAGAACCATTCTGGGTGTTCTTGTTGTCGAAGCCTCATCAGATCAATCCCAGCATATATTTGCTGCATTCAGTCAACATTGTGCAAAAAATGTCAGACTTAAACAGAAGTCTAAAGAAACTCTAAAAGAGAGAACACCAATGTCAGACTGCAAAACAAGTCTGAGAAAATAAATTCTTTCACCAGACTTGAAAAGAAGTCTGACACCAGACCTCTAAAGAAGTTTGTAGGAAGTCTAAAAGAGATAACAACAATGTCAAACTGCAAATCAAGTCTGAGAACAGAAAATCATTAAACCCGATCAGATATATACTAACCGTGTCATGCAGCCATTCCTGGGGGGTGCGCAGATCATAGTACCAAGCTAGGGATGTGTTCACTTCCCTCTTCGGATAACCCCTACAGAATATATTACGCGCGTTAGACATCGAGCTAATTATTCTAGAATATAGGTAGAGTGTGACGACATAGGCAGTTTTTTGACGTGATCATTTAGTGTCTTCACTTCCATCCTGGTTGCCAGAGCACAAGGATCATATGTCGGTGTGATATGCACTTGGGTTGAGCTCTTTCTCTCCTTCTTATCCTGCTCTTTCTGTTTGAGTTCTTGAGCCTTCGCCTTTACATAAGCTCCAACAGCTGCCTTCTTAATGTCTTGTTTCGACATATATGCAGCATCGAAGTTTACGCCAGTGGCCGCCTTATCGACGATAAGAACACTAAGTTCGCTGCCCACGACACTACTCTGCATTTACAAAATAAAAAAAACCACCTCTGTCAGACTGCAATAAAAGTCGAAGACAAATAATCTAACACTATCCACGCCACCTACAGACTGCAATATAAATCCAAAACAAAACCAGACTTATTTAGAAGTCTGACAGATATTAAAATAACACCAAAATCAGACCTAAATCTCAGTCTAATACCAGATAACCATGTTCACATCAAACACAACAACAAAGCGAAATAACTAGTTTTTAGTTGCACATAGGTTCAGGTTTTTACAAACAACAATCAGACTTATACTGCATATTAAGCAACGGCTTTGTCCTTAAGTCTTCGACTACTTCTCCTTTGTTGAATATTTTTTGGTAGAGGGTTTGGGACACTAACCCCAACATCCACAGTCTGAATCTTGGCCTCAAACGGTTGGGCAAGGTTGTCTTTAGCCAGGGCTTCTTTTGCATCCACTACCGCTGAAGCTTCTTTTTGAGGTCCTTTTTGGTCTGCAGCTTCAACAACCGCAGCAGGCTTAGGATGCTTCACAACAATTTTTTTGGGTGTAATATTCTTCCGCGGAGCCTTTTTGCGTTTCCCCGCCCCAGCCTCACCACCATCATCAACCTTACCCCCATCATCAGACTTCTTCTCAACACCACCATCAGACTTCTTCTCATCATCATACTTCATCTCAACACCAACATCAGACTTCTCAACACAAGATTTCCTCCTCTTTTCTCCCCTTAACAACCTAACTTCCTTCTCAAGTTCAATCATCTTCTCATTCACCTGCTCAAAACCTTTTTTAACAATACTAAAAAGTTCATTCATCTTCTCACCCACCGACTTGATCAAGTAAACAACCTTACCACCATCATCACCGCCTGATTTTGCTCGCTTCTTATCATCATCAACATCCTCACCATCATCATCAACAACTTTCCTCTTAACACCCTTTCTCTTGGCCTTCTTCAGACCACCCTCAGACTTAACCACCACGAACTTAATAAGGGGCACCTCTTTCTTGACAATGGCCAACACACACCTTCAGACTTCCAGTGTTTAAAACTCCACCTCCAAGGGCGCTCAAACTCACCAAACATTGCTTTCACAATGTTCACAACTTTCTCATCATCCTCACCATCGTCCCACCGGGGGAACATGTCCTCAAACTCCTTGACGATGAAGTTTTTGATGCTGGTCTGCAAGTACAAGTCAACGAGCAAAATGTATATTAGTATGTAAAAAATAAATAAGTCTGGTACAAAGTTTCTGACTTCAAAAAGGTTTGACTGCAATATTTCATACTGCAAATTAAGTCTGGCAACAACTTTCAAACTGTAAATTAAGTCTGGCAACAACTTTCAGACTGCAAATTAAGTCTGGAAACAACTTTAAGACTGCAAATTAAGTCTGGCAACAACTTTCAGACTGCAAATTAAGTCTGGCAACAACTTTAAGACTTCAAAATTAGTCTGATAACGTATTAGACTGAATTTGCAGTCTGACATAGAGCAATCAAAAGTGAATTTTAAGGAAAAAATGTCAGTAAAATACCTGCTTGCGCAACTCTAAATCGACTTTCTTCCGATTCCTTGATCCTTTGTAAGCCAAGAGCGGTGGGTCTGGTTTATCTTTCAAGTGCATTCCATAAAGCGTAGCAATCCCGGGACAGGCCCAATATACCCAGACGTTCAAGACCTCAGCGAAGCCCTCAACCTGATAGTTTTTGTCATCTTGTAGTTTTTTGTTTGCCTGTATTTTGACAGAGTCTACCAAGATTTTGAAGGCCATTCTTCCCCATGGGTATGCTTCTAACGCCCCTGGAGACAGCAGTAGCTTAGTCATGTCAGCCCTTGCAGAAACTGACCAGTGTTGAACCTCAATGAAGCTCGTGTAGATGGCTAGGTAGCCCAACCAAATCCTATCTTGTCGTTCCCAGCCTCGACATCTATTGCAAGAGCCCAGGAACTGAAAATAACTTGGCCCTACCTAGAAATCCAGCCCAAGAAGCTCCCACATTGCTCTAATATCGGCTGTATACTCAACCTCCGGGTACTCCAGATTCTCAACATAGTCGCAATTGAGTCCGGTTATCTGGTGAAACTCATGGAGGGAAAACCTCACCGGTTGAAGGCCAAGAAGACACCAAAGCTCATGCTTCTGATCTACCTCTAGTTGCATAGTAAGCATGTAGTGCACCATCCTTGAACACCATACGAAGTTCAGCTCATGCCACTTCACAAAAACCCCAAAGGCTGAGTTGCGAAGCTCTTCCCACTCATCATCATCCAGCGCTTCTTTGAGAGCGTCCATGAGATCTCTCTTACCGCTGAAGTAGTGTATTCTTTTGTCTGGTTGAGGCTCATACCCTGAAGTGAACATCCTTCGAGGGTATTCATGTTCTGCCATTATGTCTAAAACCTGCATTAACCAACACAAGACTTCATTAGGAGTCTGAAAACTTAACGTCATACGTCATATGCAGGCTGACTACTAAAATTCAGATTCTATTTGCAGTCTGAAGAAATATAGTCAGACTCTATTTGCAGCCTGACGCAATCCGACGAATTCCAAAAATCCACAAAACACAATACAACTCAAACCCAAAGATCTAACCATTATTGCTCAATTTGAATCTTTTACCTTCTGGAAATCAGATCTGGAAATCAAAAAGGAGCGGTGACAACAGCTAGGAGAGAGAAACCAGATCTGGAAATAAAAAAGACAAGAGTTCAGTGCTGAGTTCTAGAAATCAGTGTCGAGAAGGTGACAGTTTGCGGCGAAGAGAGGAGTAGAAGAATCTTACCATCGAAGGCGACGAATTCAGGCAGCGACAACGAATATGTGTCCTAAGCGGCGGTTCAGTTTCTCCGAGAGAGATGAGATAATTGAGCGAGAAGTTTGCAAATTTTGGGCGGCAAAATTCCCGCCTTTTTCTGCGGTTTTTTCTAAAAATTTTAATTGCCGCTTAGAAGTATTTGAAAAATAGTTCTACAGACAGACTCGTTTTGCAGTATGAAATTGTGATATTTTCAGGACCAGACTTCTGAAAGTTTTCAAAAGTTTAAGTTTTCAGACTTCGAAAGAAGTCTAATAAATTTAGACTTCATAAACAGTCTGACATAGTAAAGAAGGACACATATAACTTAAACCAGACTTCTTAACCTAGTCTGATATCAGACTCTTTTAGCAGTCTGATAGTGATGAGATAATTGAGCGAGAAGTTTGCAAATTTTGGGCGGCAAAATCCCCCCCTTTTTCTGTGGTTTTTTTCTAAAAATTTTAATTGCCGCTTAGAAGTATTTGGAAAATAGTTGTACAGACAGACTCGTTTTGCAGTATGAAATGGTGATATTTTCAAGACCATACTTCTGAAAGTTTTAAAAAATTTAAGTTTTCAGACTTCGAAAGAAGTCTAATAAATTCAGACTTCATAAACAGTCTGAAATAGTAAAGAATGACACAGATAAATTAAACCAACTTCATAATCAAAAATAAAAATTTTGGTTACAAATTGGGTCACATATTACAATAAACCAAAACAGATAAACATGATCAGGACGATAATAATAGCACCAGCGAACGTCAGACTCTTCAACTCGACGCCACGCATTATCTGGCCACATGGCTTCTCCGTCAACTGCTCCTTCAATTGAGCTATCTTTGCCTTCGTTACCTTGACGTCATCGAGCAACGTGGACAAATACTTGTCGCTTTGAGCATTAGAAACGAACATACCATCAATTAGTTGACCATGTTGGTCAACATACAGCTTTACATCGTTAAACTCCTCAGTCATAGCCTCATCCCACCACTTCATTATATGGTAACCACCATCCTACACAGCCACATTTATACAATCATATTAAGATCCCAAATTATAATAAGCAGAAGAAAAAAAAACCAAAGCACATGACATATAGAGGTCATTACATCATAGTTATGACATTCGAAGAATCTTCTTCCCGGATTATCGGCAGTAG
This sequence comes from Eutrema japonicum, assembly GCA_030161315.1. Lineage (NCBI taxonomy): Eukaryota > Viridiplantae > Streptophyta > Magnoliopsida > Brassicales > Brassicaceae > Eutrema > Eutrema japonicum. Next base: position 11,586,735 of record BSQW01000005.1, on the reverse strand, counting down.
TGGATGTTCGCAGGACGGGCTCCAGACCGTAGAAGCATTTCTTGGGGAATCCGTAGGATGATCCGGATCGAAGTCGGCCTGGTGAACATGAACTACTCGACGTTGGAAGGTGACTGAATCGCCCCATCCTGTGTACCAGAAAACATTCGCAAAAATTTAAAATAGTCTAACGCCAGACTTCTAATAAAGTCTAATTTAAAATCAAGTCGAAATTCAGACTTCTAAAAGAGTCTAATTCGGAAAAGTCTAATTTCAGACTTCTTCTCAAGTCTAATTCGTACAAAGTCAAATTTCAGACTTTTAACAGAGTCTAATTAAATGAAAGTACAATTTCAGACTTCTAATCGAGTCTAATTCAGATCAGTTCAAGTATCAGACTTCGTATCGAGTCTAATTCACTTTCAGACTTCTAATATAGTAATTTTCAAGTATATCTAAAATGGAATTAATTAGATCTAGGCAAATAACCCATCTGTTTGTTTAGATCTATGCAAAGAACATGGAAAATGGTCTTATTTCATATAGATCTAAAAAAATTTGCAGAAAAAGTAGAGTAGAAGGCGAAAAAGGAGAGGTATTTACCAGACTGAAGAAGCAGACGACGGCGGTGGCGGTGGCGGGTTTCCGGAGAGATGTTTGAGAGAGTTTAGAGAGAGAGATATTCTTCTTGTTTTAGAGAGAGAGAGTCGATAATGACTTTTACAGATTAGGGTTGGTAACTTTAGTTTATATATGGCGTAAAATCACAAGTAGGGTAACTTATTTCCATCAAGAAGTCTGATACACCATGGACATGATCAGACTGAAATGGCAGTCTGATAAACCATAAACTTGGTAATTACTACTTAAGTACCATCATATTATATAGAAAACTTATTACAAACATCAAACTCGTTTAACTTACTCACAAACTAACCAGTATATGTAAAAAAAACATTATGAATTAAAAATTTAGAAACTCTCAATCTAACCCTACAGATAAGAACAGGATATCCACGCCACCTACAGACTGCAATATAAATCCAAAACACAATCAGACTTCTAAAGAAGTCTGATATCAGACTACTTCTAAAGAATTTTGACAGATATTAGTCTCGACGACGACCCTTACCTCTTGAGGACTCTCCTTGTTCTTGTTTTGGTTGTTTCATTGCAGCGGAGTTGAGTTCTTGGTTTATGAGCCTTTGTTCTTTCTTTCTGAGGTTTTGGAGAAGTCTTCGGACCTCAGGTTCGATGTCTTCTTCGTCTGACTCAATCCGCATCAAGTATCCCATAGCTCTCTGGTAATATTCTCGTGTGAGCTCCACCACATCACTTCCTCGATCATCATCTGCTTCTTGTGGTGGCTGTGGGTGGAGCTGTGGTATGATTCGTTTTGCCGGGAGTCCGCAGATTATGCCTTTCCTTGCTTCCATTTCTGAATCAAGCTGTTGTATGATTCCGTTTGCCGGGAGTCCGTAGATTATGCCTTTCCTTGCTTCCATTTCTAATTAAAGACTCGTTGGTAATCTTCTCGTGTGAGCTCCACCACATCACTTCCTCGATCATCATCTGCTTCTTGTGGTGGCTGTGGGTGGAGCTGTGGTATGATTCGTTTTGCCGGGAGTCCGCAGATTATGCCTTTCCTTGCTTCCATTTCTAAATCAAGCTGTGGTATGATTCCGTTTGCCGGGAGTCCGTAGATTATGCCTTTCCTTGCTTCCATTTCTGAATCAATACGTAAAGCAACACTAATTAAAGAGTCTAATTAAATGAAAGTACAATTTCAGACTTCTAATCGAGTCTAATTCAGATCAGTTCAAGTATCAGACTTCGTATCGAGTCTAATTCAATTTCAGACTTCTAATATAGTAATTTTCAAGTAGATCTAAAATGGAATTAATTTCATGTCCGGAAATGTTTCCATTACAAAACATGTTTTGAGGTTTACAACCTACTTTGCCTTACATTTTTTAAAATTTATTCAATTTTACGAAATTAAATTTTAATACTTCGAAATCTTCTATATTTAATTTATGTATAATAAATTTTTAACAAAATAATTTTTTACAATTTTTAAATTTAAATTTACTAATTAAATCTGTATCATACTTCTTCGAGAAGTTTAATATTTATTGAGGTATATGCATAATTAACTAAACTTGTTTAATTTGATTCAATTTTATGAAATATTAATTTCTATACATCAAAATCGTCTATATTTAATTATTGTATAAACCAAAAAATTTAAAATTGTTTTGTTTTAATTTTTAAATTTAAATTTACTGTTTTAATCTGTATCAGACTTCTCGAATACGTCTGATAAAAGTATGGTAAGAGAAATCAATCAGACTTCTATTAGAGTCTAAATGTCAGACCTCTATAGAAGTCTGACATGTCGCGAAGGTTAAAATGGTAATAGCGGTTTCGCATTTTTTGTTTGATCATAAGGGGGTAACTGTAATTTACCACCCCAGAAAGTGTAGCGCAGCATTTGATTGAAAAGACAGTGTATTTTTGTCATAAAAATGAAATTTTGGTGTAAAAACAACAATTTGCCCTTATTTTATTATCAACTAGTGGGTTATCCGCGGTTCGCACGGTATATTATAAATTTATTTATCAATATAGTTAAAAAAAATGGTAATAACAAAATTTTTAATTAAATTTAGTATTTTGCAAAAAGAATTTATAATAATAATTTAGTATATCTAGTATTTGATGTGTTTATATATATTCAATAAAATAAAATTTATTTTAAAACATATAATAAATACAATTCAACACATGCGTTAAAGAATAATTGTTATATATACTTCTTTCTTTTGAAATATGGATCGAATTTCCATTCATCTATCTCTCACTTATGAACGCGATAAAACTGCATACCATATTTTAGTATGATTAACCTAATAATTTCCATTCATCTACAACAATCTCATTCTGAAATTATCTAACATGTTTCCAAGATGCACTCATAATCTCTCTCTCTCACTTTAGCTCACTCTCTATCTTTTTTTTATAAGAATCATACTCTCCATCTCTCATTTATTAACGTGATAAATTGAACTACATACCACATTTTGGTATGATTTAACCTAACTTTCACTATCTTCTTCATATTTTCGATTTTTTGGCCAATTTTGGTGTCTACTTTCTTACTTTAGTGTTGGAGAGCTTTCGGGAGGACTTCATCCATTTGTCCTCTCAATGATTGGCTTGAACACGTTATCATTTTGGGATACTACAATTTGCCTCTCATAACATGCATTCTTGCATACCCATCAAAAGATTGGAGATGCAATTCGAGATTGTGGAAGCTCTTGCGAGTATCCTTTTTTGAACGAATCCTTATTCGCATGCTTAAACAATGATTTCTATCCATCAAAATGCATTGTTTTTTTTTTCCTATAACCCACTTGAAATTAACTAACAAATTTCGAAAGTTTGTCCAAAACAACGACTACACAACATTCTTGATTTTATTTATAAAACAAATAAATACATAAATTATAAACATTAAATTCTACAATTAGAGTGTTGTCCAATAAGACTAAGAAGCCATGAGAAACCAGTTAAATGTTTTTATATCCAAATAAAATTATAAAATAAGATTAAGTGTATATAATATTTACGTTAAATTTTATTTTATGATTTAATGTTTTAAATTTTTTAGAATTTATATTATTATAATATTTTTGCTTTTTAATGGATTTAGATATTCGCGGATATTAGAAAATCCTGATTCCGAAAGTTTTTTTTTGGATTTAGGAAAATCATATATGGATCCGGTTATCCTACCCGTTTTTATCTAATCTTATATCTTATTATAATTATACATTACTTTATAGTTTATATAATTCATTTATCTTGGAATCATAACTTTCTACTTTATATGAAGCTCAGTTTATAATGTACTGAAATTATTATTAATGTTTTCATGTATTCATCTAAAAGTAAATGTTTTTCTAAACTCTATTAATAAATCTCATAAAACTAAAATTTATCAATTGAAGTTTTTTAGATCAATAACATATGAGATATCTTGTATAACAAAATATATTTTCATATTCTAAGGAAACCTATTATATTAATGGATGACAATTATCACGAGAATGAATGTATCATAACACAATTAGTTTTAGAATTATAGAATTAAGTGATTATGTGATTAGAGGATGTAATAGAGAATAATTGAATGCTGATGTGTCAAGATTATAGAGTATGTGAGAATGAGGTGGCAGCCTAAGAAGAGAAGGATTTCTTCTTTATATATATATAGATATGATCAATTTGCTTGGATATTGTATGTAATAATTGATTTTGATCATTATTTTGTTCGTAAACTGATTTAATATCTTGCATGACCACTGGATCAGTGTTGATTTTATTCGCTCCAGTTTTAAAGGGTCTGGATATTATTTGTCGATCTTGAGTACATATTTTAAGATCTTTTAATGGTGGATGTATAGATTTGACTTTACTTCCATCAGTTTGTTCCCAGATTTGACTTAATGATGAACTTGTATTAATTGTTTTAAATGGGTAATTAATGTTATATGCTATAGAATATGTTTCAAACCATATGAAGAATGAAATATTTAATTTCATACAATTATGCCATTTTTCTCTGTAGTCTATTGTTTATTGTTTATTAAATGTTTGAAAATACCAATTTCATTTTTCATTATTTTTTATTGAATAAAATTCTTCTTTAATATATTGTTTATCGATTTCATATTCTTTGATAATTACATTAATTTCTCGGAAATCTGATTGATTAGGTCGATGTTGGATACATATTTGGTGCAGCTATTGGTGCTTTGAACTTTATTGAATTTTCTTGTTTATCGTTCTGGTTTACACTTTCTGTTTCTAAGTCTGTACTGGGTTGTTCAGATCGGAACTCAGAACAGGATTGTCTTAAAAGATATGAGCAAGATGCTCTCAAATAATATGAACTGATTCTAGGTGGAAGTGGTTCTCTAAATGATCCAAATTGCAGTAGTATTTTTCCGTCTGGGATAGTTATTTCGTTCCATTTTAGTTGTTTAGGTGTGTAAGTAGTGCTTGGTGTATCCTTGCTATGAACTGTTAGTATAGTAGTTTCATCCTTATTATCTTGTAATAAACATCTAGGATTGAATTCAGATGTTGATAGCTTAAAATAGATTCGATACATTAATAGGTATCCATGCCGTTCATTTTGAAATTTTATTTCTGGTAAATGAACATTTAGTAATAAAGTATTAAGTATGGTTGGATCACGCAAACTTACTTGAAAATTAGGTGCGCAATTGAAATAAATGGCTCCATTATGTAAATTGGATTGTATTGCTCATAGGAGTGAATCTTCAAATTTTAATAAGGTGTTATCTCTTAAAAGCATAAGTATTGGAGAATCAATACCCTTCTAGTGAGGGGTTTGATTGCTATTTGGATTAGTCCAAAATGGATATAATTAAATTTCTTTTGTCTGTATTTTTCTTAAGAGACTTCTGATAATAATTTAATTTCTTCAAATTCATTTTGAAGAGATAGTGTTTGTTCATGATCTTTTATTGCATATGCTGTCTTAAAGTCAAAAGTACCAAATTGATATATATATTTTCAGGATTCATTTTTGGTAATTGATTATTGCATATTTCATTAAAAGAGGTTATTTTGACATTATTTCTCTTGAATTAATAGTTAAACTAGATGCAGAACTTGCTTGTTTTTGTTTAAAAAATTTCTAATCGAAGATGCCATGACTTTAATCTAGATGTAAACTCATACTAAAGAGATACTAACCAGTTTCTAGATCGACACAACTGGGGCTTGCCAACGGTCTTACTGCCTTCTTCAGGGTTTGCAGCCTGCAACACCTACAATGACAGTGTTTCTGTAGAAAAGGTAGGGATCTGTTTAGATGGGTTTAGACTAGTTTAAACTTATGAAAATCTTTTGATTTTGAAAACGTTTTAAAGAAAACTTTGCAATAATTTGCATCGGTTTGTTTAGAAATCGTTTTGGTCTAATACCATTAAAAAAAAAAAACTTTTTCTTAATATTCACTTTGAACGCTAGATTGCGAGGCTTTAGAAAGGCGCTTAGGCTTTGTATAAAATTTTGTTTTATTAATTTGAATTTGAAATACAGACTTTGAAATAAAACAAAGTGCTTACAATATAAAACTTAAAACTTTGTAGTGAGAAGTGAGAGCTGTTTTAGTGAGAGATAGAGTGATGAAAATTGCTCGTGCCTCTTTGATGATGCAAGGTCTTCTTTTTAAAGGGGAGGGACGTGAATAATGTCTTGATACGTGTCGTTAGATGAATGGTGCCGACACTTTGTGTTGAGTGTGTAGATATGTGTCGTGAGCTGAATGGTGCCGACACTTTGTGTTGAGTGCGTAGATACGTGTCGTCGTATGAATGGTGCCATTAATTTGAATTTGAAATACAGACTTTGAAATAAAACAAAGTGCTTACAATATAAAACTTAAAACTTTGTAGTGAGAAGTGAGAGCTGTTTTAGTGAGAGATAGAGTGATGAAAATTGCTCGTGCCTCTTTGATGATGCAAGGTCTTCGTGAATAATGTCTTGATACGTGTCGTTAGATGAATGGGGCCGACACTTTGTGTTGAGTGTGTAGATATGTGTCGTGAGCTGAATGGTGCCGACACTTTGTGTTGAGTGCGTAGATACGTGTCGTCGTATGAATGGTGCCGACAGTTGCATAATTTCTTTGGTCGGGTTCCACTTGTCTGGTGACGTGTCAATGTGGGTCCAACTTGTTGGTAAATGTCTTCTTTTTATCGGGTTGTTCTTGGATAGGTATACTCTTTATTTTATCTTTCTTAGAAAACGTATATATTTTCAAATTTTAGATTCATTTTTTTCTGTTTTGAGCTATTAATTTCAACTAATGTATTTGTTTTAGTTACGGATATGCTATTGGATTTTGGATCTGTTCCTTAGAAGTCTTGCCGCTCTTGGGTGTTCTTGGTTGATTTTCGTAACTGGATTTATAAATGAAAAAGCTTGAATGTAGGGTTTATAAGAAGAGAGAGTTGTTTCTTGAACCGATGTTCGTGATTCCATCTCTGCGATCTGTTAACATACAAGCGTTAATGTAATTTTTATCCATTGTCTCTCTCAAGTGTACCCATTTTTTAAGGTTTCCGAGATTCTAAAAAATCACGACTTTGGTATGTTTTTTTTTTGCAGGGATTCGCTGTTGGTTTCATCACCGGAAATTGCAGGTTTTATCTAATCTGAGTTACTTCTAAATCAAAACTCAACAGATTTGTATTTTTCTCAATCGTTCGTGTCAAATAAGTTTTTTTTTATCCTGGGAATTTTATAGGTAACCATATGGTAATTATAACGTCCCGACCGCCCCTACCTGTGGGCCCCATGCCCTCTCTCGGCCCGTGGGCCCCACCCTTGTCCGACGGCCGGTGCGTTAGTCCGGGAGGCTTGTAATACTTGTTTACTGACCCTGCAATCACCACGTGATCTTTCCCCGTGTTTTGTCCTCACTCACACGATACCGCGAATCACTTCCCGGTAGGTCACCCATCCTTAAATTGCTCCAGCTCAAGCACGATTAACTCTGGAGTTCTCTTTGGACAAGTTCCCGAAAAGATAAGTGCACTTTGGTGACATAGGTAGCCAAATCAATTCTTATAAGCCTCTCCGCATATACAAGAAATCGGGATGTTACAATCACCCCCACTCATAGAGCGCAACGTCCTCGTTGCGCACTAGGATCGTCACCCTAGACGGTGTGGGCCCACCTGACTCCACACACGTGTTTGGGTTCGGCTCTGATACCACTTATAACGTCCCGACCGCCCCTACCTGTGGGCCCCACCCTTCTCTCGGCCCGTGGGCCCCACCCTTGTCCGACGGCCGGTGCGTTAGTCCGGGAGGCTTGTAATACTTGTTTACTGACCCTGCAATCACCACGTGATCTTTCCCCGTGTTTTGTCCTCACTCACACGATACCGCGAATCACTTCCCGGTAGGTCACCCATCTTTAAATTGCTCCAGCTCAAGCACGCTTAACTCTGGAGTTCTCTTTGGACAAGTTCCCGAAAAGATAAGTGCACTTTGGTGACATAGGTAGCCAAATCAATTCTTATAAGCCTCTCCGCATATACAAGAAATCGGGATGTTACAGTAATGGAGGACCAGATCATTATCCGACGATAGAACAAAATCACTCTCATGAGTTTTGTACCGAGAAACTCATGGTATTTTCCGACGATTTGAAAATCCGGATGTATGATAAATCGCAAATCCTTAGGTAATAATTGAAATTCAATCTTTGAATTTTTATAATTTTCGCATTACGTGGCCGGAGGAATAGCTTACCTCCGATGGTGGAAGTGATGATAATACCCTCTCCATCGTCGGTGCGTAGAACCGGAGAGGAGTGAGAGTTGAAGATGCGAAAGAAGAAATAAATAATTGTATATTTTTGGTTCGTATTACTATTTCAGTTCTTATTATTTATTTTTAAAAGTTTTTTTAACTTATTCTTTTTCATATAATTATTACGAAATATATAATTGTTACTAAACTTTTAAAGTTAAGGATTTGGATATATAGTGTAACATCCCGATTTCTTGTATATGCGGAGAGGCTTATAAGAATTGATTTGGCTACCTATGTCACCAAAGTGCACTTATCTTTTCGGGAACTTGTCCAAAGAGAACTCCAGAGTTAAGCGTGCTTGAGCTGGAGCAATTTAAGGATGGGTGACCTACCGGGAAGTGATTCGCGGTATCGTGTGAGTGAGGACAAAACACGGGGAAAGATCACGTGGTGATTGCAGGGTCAGTAAACAAGTATTACAAGCCTCCCGGACTAACGCACCGGCCGTCGGACAAGGGTGGGGCCCACGGGCCGAGAGAGGGCATGGGGCCCACAGGTAGGGGCGGTCGGGACGTTATAAGTGGTATCAGAGCCGAACCCAAACACGTGTGTGGAGTCAGGTGGGCCCACACCGTCTAGGGTGACGATCCTAGTGCGCAACGAGGACGTTGCGCTCTATGAGTGGGGGTGATTGTAACATCCCGATTTCTTGTATATGCGGAGAGGCTTATAAGAATTGATTTGGCTACCTATGTCACCAAAGTGCACTTATCTTTTCGGGAACTTGTCCAAAGAGAACTCCAGAGTTAAGCGTGCTTGAGCTGGAGCAATTTAAGGATGGGTGACCTACCGGGAAGTGATTCGCGGTATCGTGTGAGTGAGGACAAAACACGGGGAAAGATCACGTGGTGATTGCAGGGTCAGTAAACAAGTATTACAAGCCTCCCGGACTAACGCACCGGCCGTCGGACAAGGGTGGGGCCCACGGGCCGAGAGAGGGCATGGGGCCCACAGGTAGGGGCGGTCGGGACGTTATATATAGTATCGGCTCATATATTTTGAGGAGTTGTGAACATTTAATTTACCAAATTTTAATAATTAGAAAATTAATTTATTAATCAAATATTTCAAAAGGTTTCTTAATTTCAAAATTTTAATAATTAGAAAACTAATTTATTAATCATATATTTCAAAATGTTTCTTAATTTCATTACCTATAATATTAGTGAACATAATATTTTATAAAAAAAAATTGTTTGATTTAAAACCTAAACGAACGTAGAACTATTGTTTGTAAATTCATATGAACTGAATATATATATAACAAAACGGATCATAAAATTGAGGTAGCTAAAATAACTAATTTTAAATTATACATGTCACATATCTTCATTGTGGATTAAAATTTTAGAAAACTATATAATATATTTTATACCAAAAATAAAATTGTTAACACATCTCAAACTTTTACATCTACAAATACATTTTGTCGAAAAAATAAAACTAAAATTCAGAATACAAAATTTAAAACTTAGCCCCGTTCTAAGGTGGATTAGAAAAAAATTGTCAACATAATGAATTCCCATTACTTTTCATATTGAACTCCCGTTCTAGGACGGATTAGAAAAAACAAACTATATCTAAACAGCAAAATAATTATGTCTCATATGACAAAAATTAAATATACAAAAAGTTATATCTAAAGACAAAATAATTAAACACAAATTATATTACCAACTTTGATAATAAAAATATATATATTTCCGTGCGGAAGCACGAATTTAGAATCTAGTAAGTATTAAAATATGGTTACAGGCTCGTGAAAAAAGGAAAAAAATTTAATAAATATTAAATACTAAGATACATAAGTAAAAGCCGATGCGTGAAAAAAGAAAAAGAATTTAATAAATATTTTCAATTTTTTGTTCTTTTTTTTAGGGTATTTGATCATCTGCAGAGACTTCAACTCATTTTCATGTTATCAATACTCTTATTCTTTGGCAGTTCATATCTTTTTTTCAACCACATATTTTCTTTTATCAAGATTCTTCAATTTTCAAGATCCTTCAATTTTTTCTCTGTTTTTGTGTTTTGAATTATTGATTGGTTTCATCCTCGACTATTTTTTTGGTTTTTCATCTCTTGGCCGATGGCAAATCTTTTGAATTTGTTCCAAGTTTCTAAAATTTCTTTTAAATCTTGCGAAGTTTCTTTTAAATTTCACATGGTACAATTTGTTTTTAAGTTGCAATTTTCTTATGGGCCTGGGCTTTATGAACACATAACGGAGTTTAGACAAATAAACTCTACTTCAGATTTGCTCTCTTTGAGAGCAGATTCTAAAGAGAGCAGATTCTTTGACTGCAGATTCTTCTCTTCCCCGAGAGCAACCCTAAGAAATTCCAGGTCGAAATTCATTTTTCCCCTTTGATAAGCTTTAGATACTGATTCATTTGATACATTGTATACGATGATACTGTTTTGTTCTCCCAACGCTTGATTTTACATGGGTTTCTAAAATTTTACTGTTTTTCTTTTGATATTGGTTGATGTTGTCCCAGATCTATAATCTGATTTTGATTTTTGGGTTGCGTTGTGTTTAGCTGATTTACATGTGGTTTTTCATGCTTCGTTCGATACATTGTCAAAGAGAGATATTCTTTTGTTCTTCTTCTCTATGAATAAATCGACGCTTGATTTGACATGTCTTCCTGGCTTTTTTTTTAATGTTCTTCCTTCTTTATTTTTGTTGTCGTTTTCCCCGATCGATAATCTGATTTGGAATTTTTCGTTGCGGTGTGTTCAGCTTATTTACATGTAATTTCAATTCATCCTTCATTCGATACATGGCATAAGAGATATATTCATTTGTTCTTCTTCTCTATGAAAAGTTGATGCTATTTGACATGGGTTTCTGTTTTTTTTTCGTTGTTGTTGTTGTGTGGATGGCTATTTTCAACTGTCCAAACTGTCTCGAAGTAAAACACCTTCAAGCTAATGTTCAGAACATTGAAGATGAGCATATATTCAACTTAACATGTGCTCGTTGTGATAACCATTTATGTGGAAAGGTAATCTTCTTGTTATGTGGTTGTGTTTTGTTTCAACAAAATTTTCTCTTCTACAGTGTCATTGAGCATCACATTACCCTGCTCACTGTCTAGAGTTTTGAGTATTTTTCCACCGTCATTCACTTGTGCAACTCCCTTCATGGTCACATCGTTTACTAGCCCTTGAAGGCCATCTGCTTGATTTTAAGGTTGTTGTCAACAGTGTCGAACTCATAGAGAAAGAGCAACCAAGAAGAAGTGCATAGTCGAACTCATAGAGAAAGAGCAACCAAGAAGAACTCGTAGATGTAATAAATGCAGAAGTACAAAATAATATACATAGTCTACATATCCAAGAACAAGCCATGATGATCGACAAGCTCCTCAATGCTTCCACTAAACCGGTTCACTTCGTTGGCGACAAAATGGTGGATTTGAGCAACCAAGAAGAAGTGCATTATGTTGGGAACAATGGTGGCTACCAAAGAGGTTTCAACAACAACTATGGCAACCAAGGCCAAGCCCCACTTAATAACCAACAAAGCTATGCTCCCAAAAACAACTTCCAAACGAACCAAAGTGGTTTTCAACAAAGCTTTGTCCCACAATATTAAGGCAACAACTCCAAGCCTCAGGAACTTGATGTGAAAAACGATCTTCAACAACTTCTTCAAGGTCAAGCAAGTGGAGCATTGGATATAAGCAAGAAGATGGAGGAAATCAATACCAAGGTAGCTTGCTCATACAATGATCTCCACAAGAATCTTGAGGCATTGAGTTCCAAAGTGCAAGAAATGGAGACCAAGGGCAACAATGGAGACAAAGTACAACAAAGCTCTTCAAATGGGAAAGCAACAAAGGAGTATTGCAATGCCATCTCCTCAAAGGTATCACGTCCCATTGAAGATCATGAAGCCGCCACTAAGGAGATTGAGCTTCTACTCTATGGATCACAAACCGTTTCACCTCCCCCTAGAGAAGCTCTCTTGAAGCTCAATGAGGACATTGAGGAACAAGGTGGGGGAGTGACCCTTGAGAAAGATGAGGACGTGACCATGGTTCAAGAACCAAAGGGTAGTGTTGCTTGCATTGATTCACCAAGCACAACTAGGATCGAGCCTAAATCTCTCCCCAAACTTGGTAATCCCGGTAAATTCTCTAAAGCTTGCTCTCTTGGACATTTGGAGATTGAGGACGCTTTGTGTGACTCTGGATCAAGTGTGAATGTAATGTCCCATGAGATGTTCAAGAGTCTAGGTATAATAACCCTCTCCTATCATCCATCACCTATCACCTTTGGAGACGCTTCTTCAAAGAAGCCACTTGGTCTCCTCGAAGACTATCCACTCAAGGTTGGGAATTGCATAGTCCCAACGGACTTTGTGGTCATGGAAATGAAGAAGACTAACAAGCTTCCACTACTCCTTGGAACTCCATTCCTACTCACTACCGATGCTAGAATGGACTTCAAAGAGCAAAGGGTAGTTCTCTTGAATGTGGATGATAATGTGTATTACCCAATGAGGACTTCTTCCAATAAACTTTGTGGTACAATCACCATGAATGATGATGAGTTTCGAGAAGAAGAAGTGAGGTATGTGGGTATATGTGATATGGTTGAAGAAGCTCCACCCCCAAAGGTCTATGAAGAGGAAGAAACGTCTCTTGAGGGAAAAGATTTGGGTTATGGTAATGACAAGGAAGCTTCGGGAGTTGACATGATCACTTGTGTGGAACCGATCCCTCCCACCACAATGGAGAATGACGTTGAGGTTAGTAAGGGTGCAAAGAAGAAGACAAAAGCCAAGGCTAAAATGGGAAACGGATCAAGCACGCTTCATGGGTTTAGGTCCGAACAAAGCCAACCTTCTATGATGACTCTCACTCCATGGAAACACAAGGATGGAGTGATTGAGTACAAGATCAAATGCAAAGGTCGGTCAAAGCAATCCTCACACCCGAGCTCAAAGCAAAAGGAGAAGCCGGTCTTGAAGAGGTAATGAGCAAGGTGCTCAAGCTCGAGCTCAAAGATCCGCCTTGGAGTGCTCACACTCCTCTCTCACCCGCCTAAAAATGGTAACCAAAGTCAAACTTAGTGACTTTAAACAAAGTGCTCTTGGGAGACACCCCAAGCTTATCATTGTACATACTTTCGTTTCTATGTGTTTTTATGTTTTCTTGTTGTTTTTGATGGGTTTGCTTAGTGTGAATAGGTTCTTGATGGTCTAATGGTCATGAACTTAAGGACAAAGGTGTGAAGGATTGAGGTGATCACTCTCGTTCCCTCCATTCATTTCCAAGGTAATACTCCAAACTTTGTAGATAGCATTTAGAATCATATCTTCTTTCTTTCTTTCATGCATTGTTTAGCTCTCTTTTAAGCTTATATTACACAAGGGACTGTGTAATTTAAGTTTGGGGGAGGGTTTGTATTTTATCTAACTTTGTTTTTGGTGATCTTATTTTGCTTTTTGCATCTTGAGTCTCATGCATATCATGCATTTTCAATAAATTTGAACAATTTTGAACTTTTGTGCATTCCATATAGGATTGAGTCTAGATGCATAGCAAAAAGGTAGCTTTGCATGAGCATTAGGAGCAATGATAGATTTGTCTTTGTAAAGTATCTTATTAAGAGTCTAGTCCAATGTCATTGTCGCTAGTTACTTGATGCTTTGATAGTGTAGAAATTAAGAACGAACCATGCCTTGATCTCATGTCTTATTGTTCTTGCTTTGATTGAAACAGATTTTGACTTGAATTCAACCTCATCTAAGTGATAACCATAAATTTGACTTGTAAATATTATGTTTGTGCAATCTAGAATGAATTCGTGGATCACCTATACATACTTGGATATTCTTTCTCCTTTTTACCACTCTTGCCTATCCAAGTAGCCATATCCCATCATTGGAATGGTTTCCCCTACCCTAACCTTAACCTTCTTCCAAGCCATTGTTATTAGTGTGTGAATTGTGAGGCATTTCTTTCGAACAAACTTGGCAAAACGTGTTAGGTTTAGGGCGACAAGAGGGAATTCTCATGAAGATTTAGCTCCAACATCTCGGAGTTAATCTAGGAATAGGGTATTTAGGATTGCGGTTCTTGGTTCTAGTTTGGGGGAACGGTTTTAGACTTGGTGAACATTTGAGAATAGATTGTGGAATGGAAAAGAAGAAAAGGAGAAAGGAAAAAAGGGATCGGATTTGTGTAGATTGGTTGGTGCAAAAATCATAAGACTAGCTCTAAAGAATAAGATAGCCTCAAAAGATAGAAGGAAAAAGAAGAAGGCCAAAAATGCCAAAGCATCAAAGAATGAGAAGAGGCGTGAACCAAAAAGAAGAAAAGAAGAGCTAGATCACAACAAAGGAGCACCAAACCATGAAAGAACAAGGAAGAAGAAGTGATCCCCAAATGAGAAGAAGGTGAAATGAAAAGACAAGAAACATGTGGGTTTGAGAAGGCAAAATGCCTCAAGATAAAAAGGGTAGCTTAGGATATGGGCATAACAGGTTAGAAGCTTTAGGTTAGAGATACTCTAGTCATTTGGGTAGATGAGAATTCTCCCTTGTATGTATAGGTTGGCTTTTACCTTTAGCATTTTTCTAAAGTTTGTTCAGTTCATGAGAGATCCTTGTACCTAATTACCCATGCATGATAATGAGATCACCTTCATCTCATAACCTTACCCTTAGCCAAACGAATTCATTTGATCTTGCATAAACATGATTCACACCTATTATACTTAATCAATGTCAAGAGGTTGGAAGATATGAAAGTTTGTGTAGGTTGAGGTTCGGATGTAAGGCATGCAATGATAAGTATGGCTATTCACTTTTGAGTAAGTTGTTTGATCGCATCAAGAAGTTTGCAACTTGGACATTGGGCTCGGATTCCTTTTATGGCACTTTTAGATTTGATCTCCCATTTCTAGTCTTCTCCCTTTCTTTATTCTTGTTTGCTTGAGGACAAGCAAAGGTTTAAGTTTGGAGGAATTGATATACTCATATATTGCATGTTTTAGCATGCATTTCATTTAGAGTTTTGTGTAATTCGCATACATAATCATGGTCTTGTCTTGCATTTAGGTTTTAATTAGAAATTAGGACATTTGCATTAGGTTTAGTGTGTTCTTGCATGTCTTGGAGTATTTCCTAGGTAATTGGAGGCGGTTGGACATATTTGGAGAGTTGGACAAAAGTGGAGTGCAAAGTCCATCCGAGACGCCGGAAAAACGTGGATGGACGGAGACCTTCCGATCCTAATCGGCTTGGATGACCTTCATTAATGTTGTAGAGGAGTCAGTTATCTGTCTAAGGGAGGTTGAATCAGGCCATTCGGACGAGTGGTTCGTGAGTTACCGCAGTTTCACTGAAGACGTATCCGCCTGGGCGAGAAAATGTGTGGCTCGTCTCAACCGACCACCACCCACTCGATTCAATTGGGTCGGTCTTGGGTCAGGAAAAGTAACCGACCCAAAGACACTATCTCAACCGACCCGATGGTACTCAGTCCAAACCAAGCAGTCTCAACCGACCATGATCCACACGGTTAACTCCACCCGGTCCAAACATCCAAGATACCAGCCAAAGTTACTAAACAATCAGGCCAAATGAAGACCTTTCCGTGCCTAGTTTAATCCGAGGTCTTCATAAAAGTCATATACAATTGAGCTGACTTTCGTTGAGTGGTGGTTTCATGTCATTCAGATCAGCCGTTCAAGAGATATGGCAAATATAGCAAGGACGTGTCTGTCTGGCATCCAAACGAGTTTTGCTCCAAATACGAATTATGAAAGATCAACCCAGAAGAAGGGTTTCCACTCCGATTCAGCTTTTGAGTTCTTCATAGAGGTTGTATAGAACTGCGTTGGCTGTCTTCTGGAGGTGGTTTCAGGTCTTTCGGATGTCAGGTTCCTGAGTTATGGCTGATTCACTAAAGACATATCCGCCTAACCGAGAAACTGCACCTTGTACCTTCCACTCGGTCCTAGCACAGGAAACTCGACCGAACAAAGCTAACCGACTAGATCATGCTTGGTTACAGACCACCAAGATCCAACCGGGTCAATATCCAGTTTGTTCCGGGTTGACCCGGTCGTCCACTTTTCATATAAAACCCATCTAAACCTAATTTTGGGGTTTACGCTTTTGTTTGTTCAAAAAAACCTTCCTTTTGGGAGAGATTGAGAGATTTTGTGAGATAGATCTTTTTAGTTTATGCAATTAAGTGTTTATTTCATTGATTCTCCTCTATCTATCTTGATTATTCAAGATTCATCCATGGATCTAAGCCCTATCTGTATCGATTTTGGCTTGGTTCTAATGGGTCTTGAGTAGTTCTTTAGAATCTAGGGATGGGGTAGATTAGGGTGATCCAAGGCTTGATTATTGATGTCCTAGGTTAGATTATCTCATATCTCTTCTTGTTTGGTGTTCCTAATGCTAGATCTAGCTTGAGAAAGTAGATCTAGATCATAAGACATTTCATGCACACCAAGTGTTTGATGAAATGCCTCGATGAACTATTCAAGAGATTTATGCTCATAGCCTATGATGATAGTTGTCTAGGGTGTATTTTTGGTTGATCTTGTTTATATAATCTCAATGCTTGCTAATCATTGATTCACAAATGAGAGTTTGGTAATGAATTAGTGATTAATTGCTTGAAAGAGAATTAGTCTAGATTAGGGTCTTATGCCTAGGGATTGGCTTGATTGAGTGTTTTGACATCATAAATGAGACTTGTGTCACCTTATTTCAATAACCCCATCTTTGGATTCACTTTTATTCATTGAATTGCATCTTGTTTATTGCTTTTACTTAATTTCAATTTAGTTACCTAATTACAAAACCCCACTTTGATTGCTTAACTCATTTAGTTGTAGGCATTTGAGTAATTGATACACGGCAAAATCCTTGTATCAATGACATTCGCTCCCGAGGTGGTAATGAGAACGTTTGTTGTTCCGTCCGAGTTTACCGGAGCGATGTTTTCAGGTTGCGACAGTGGAATGGAGGTATAACTCCAGATGAAGCAGTGGCTGCTGCGCTTGTTGTGCCCGACATTATCCTCCTTTAAATAATTAGTTTCGCAGGTTACGAGAAGGAAATTGTTTTTCTTCTCCCCACAGATGGCGCCAAATTGTGAGAGAAGAATCTCACAACCTCAATTCTCAGCGTGCAGGTTGTATGTTCTTGAGAATTACTTAGAAGATTTCGAGAGAAAAGTTTGTATATTCTTATATTTGCCAAGAATTCGGTCCTTTACAATGAGGCCGATATTCAAAACTTATACCAGCTGAAAAATGTAACTGCCTAATTATTATACACATTAACTACATAATTAAATTTGTAATCTTTTGTCATTAATATAAAATAAATGTGTTTGACCAGGTTTGAGCTTGGTCATGTGCGTGCTCCTGTCTTCCTGCGAGCTCGCTTTCTTTCCTCGTGCTTGGTTCTCCCAGCTTGTTGACTTGCTCTACCTCACGACCTCGCTTACTTCAGCTTGTAAACAGTCTCATGAGACCTCTCCGTGGGCCGAGCCTTCTTTGTCTAGCATGTTTATTCGTTATGGGCCTTGAGTGCGGAATTGACGCATCCCGCGGCCTGAGACCGCCTACTCTTGCGCCTTCCCTCGGTAGCAGTTGAAACGACTGGATTAGCCAACCCTTCTGGAACCACTTCGGAAGTATTCACAGCGAGAGGAGCATCATCTCTCTCCTCCCTCCCCCCCCCCCCCCCCCCCCCCCCCCCCCCCGAGGTGACCTCGAGAATCAGCTAGTTCCTCTTCAGAACGGCCTGGCGGAGTCTTTCTCTTCCTCAAAGGATCTGATGGCTCAACACTCTCTCCCATATCGACTTCGGGAACTCCCAAGTCGATATTCGAAGGCACCACGGCAGTGCGTGTAACCGATTCAGACCCAATTATCTGATCGGCGTCATCCCGGTTCGCAGACGGGACGACATCATCAACCCGCGAGGATATGTTGATTTTGTCATCCTCCCCGACGATATGAACGACCTCGGGAGGGACATCATCGTCCCTCCGAGCTGAAGGAAGTATGGAGTCATCGAGGGTAGTCGAGTAATCAGGGATGACGAGAAAATTCCGACGCGGTGGCATCCTGGACGAAGATCCTCGGCGAGTTTTATAAGCATAACGAACCTAAGAAAGGATCGGGTAAAAACGAAATCTTTTTGCTTAAAGAATTTTGGGACTAACCAGGACTGGAACGCTGTGATTTGTTCTTTGCAGGACGAGCCTGGTGGATATACAGCCAGCGAACTCTCCCTAACTCCCTGAACCGAGCTGCAACTGCCTTCCAATGATCGGAGACACGCCGGTAGGTAGGATTAAAAGAGGAGTAACATAAGCAGCTTCGTTATAACAGGACAAATAACTACCAATATTCTGGTTTCATGTCCTTTTATAACCAATGCCCGAGGTGGACACAGAAGTGGAGTCAAGCTTTACGAAAAAGTATTTCGTCTCCCAGTCTTGAATTTTACTGGGCTTCGGGCCGGTAATTATGTCGTAGCTCGGATTCATATTCACCAAGAAATACCAGGGTTTAGCCTCGGTGAGTTCTTCAAATATTCGGGCAGTGACCGGAATGCCGAGTTCAGCTCCTAAAGACAAGAGCCCTGTTATATTAACCACACTCGCAGGATTGAGTTGGCTAATCGCGGTATGCCACCTGCTACAGTAGTCAAAAAGCAGTTAGGTTAGAGGACAATCAAGCCCACACGCCTTAAACCATGCCTCGTAAACGCAAACATGCCCTATCTGAGCATCCCAAGGCCGTTCATGATTATCCGGAAGCGTAAATGATATTTCACCCATAAAATTGAGGGACCCGATCATTTCCTCGATCTCTTCAAACGATAGGCAAGTCGGTCCGACAGACATTGGCTGCACTGCCAAGGGAATCAAAGGAGCTCGGGGATTTCCTTCTAAATTGCCCTCCAAAGGATTGATCGGGATAGAATCTCGACCTGACGCCTCGGCTTTTCCCAAAGCATGGACCCTCTCCTATTCAACGAGCTGGGAGGCGATAACCGAGTCACGACGGATCTGCTCATCTTCCATCTCCTTTTGTTCAGCAGCCATTTTTCTCGCCAGCTTGACATCAATCTCCATATCACGTTGAATTTGGGCTTCAATATGAGCAGGACGGACCCGAGGCCGAGGATTACTCGATTTGGCGGTATCATCACCGACCTGCCTGGAGAGGAAGAGTCGTTCCATCTCAGCAAGCCGCGATTCATCGGCTACAGGGAGATCGTTGCCGGCCTCCCCGCATCGATCGACGCGCACTGGCCTACTAACACTCTCCGGCGCATTCAGTTCCCCGCCGAAACTCCCTCGAGCCACGATTTCGACATTGTCTCGGTCATGTAAACCCGAAACCGGCGCCAGAGACGGAACTGCAGAACAGACTTCTGCGCGGCGCGAGTTGCGACGAAATAATTGAGGAACTTCCACTTGATCACTCATGATTGAAATCAACAGTTATGGTTTTAATGAGAACCGTAGAGGATAAACGAAGAGTCGCGAAGAAAGAAGAAGAAATATCAATCAAAAATAATGCAGAGATTCACAAAAAGATAGTGGGACAGACCCGAAAACCGAAGATCTTCAAGAAAATCAAAGGGATTTGTCGAAGAGATCGTCGAAATCCGAATGCGACAGTCAATAAATAAGCAAAACCCTAAGAGGAAGGAAGCCAAAAAAACCAGAGAGAGAGAAAAGAAGAAATGTGTTACCATTATGAGCAGGAAAATGAAGAAAGCCGCTGAGTCAAGGAAATATATAGAGAGAGAAGCAATCATGACAAAATCCATCGATTCCCGCGACAGTCGAAGAAAATGAAACGACATTGTCTTCTTTGAGAAGATTCGCCGAACTCAACGCCGAAATCATTTACATCACTAAAGTCAACCAAGATAAGACACCGACCTCAATTCCAAACAGGCTAAAGAATTCTCCATGAACTTTGCCGAACTCAAACACACTCCTTTGCCGAACTGAGGGGGGGGGGGACTTATTGTTAGTGGTGAGTTTAGCACTCCCCGGTTTAACCCGGTTTGAACCAACTGATCATATACACTTAATTCACCCAATTATCAATGAGACATTAACATGAATTGAAAATGTCCAAAACCAAAAAAAAAAAGAGCTTTATTTATAAAGAAAAAACAAATTTGGATTAAAAACAAAAACAAAAAAGAGAAGCAAACACACTCCTTCGCCGAACTCAATTACAATCGGCTAAAGAATTCTCCATGAACTTTGCCGAACTCAAACACACTCCTTCGCCGAACTGAGGGAGGGGGGACTTATTGTTAATGGTGAGTTTAGCACTTTCCGGTTTAACCCGGTTTGAACCAAGACCGGCCCAATTGATTCTGGTTGACGACGGTTCAAATTAAATAAAGAAGGCCCACGATCGTGACCAGAGGACCGAGCTCGGCCCAAAAGCCCAACATGCCGAGTTCCGAGAAATAATGGATCTTTCCCGATTTCGTCGGAGGGAAAATGAAGATTTTCCTTATCCTGATGGAATTAGGAAAAGGAATCCCCCTATTTTAGGCCGACTTGAAACCTTATATATAGGGAGACCCCCGCCACAATTCAAGATCATCCACAAGCATCTGCGAGACCTAAGAGACATAGAGTTGAGACTTTAGTTCATAACTTCTTAATTCGCAAGTCATGTTTTTACGATCAAACAATCTTGTAACTCCCTCGAGTTTAATCAATAAACGAGATTCGATCCATTGAGTTTACTATTTTGCCCCTTGTGTGATTTTCATAATCAACAGTCGTCGAGTTTTGATGAATAGTAATGCCGGCTGTTGGATGAACAGTGTCGCCGAAATCTTCTATCAAAAAATGAGTTTCAGAGCAATGACATTTCTGTAATTATTAAAAAGAGCAAAATATATTTTTGGTTTAATTATTTTTTCTTTTTCCTACTTATATAATTTACAAATTATTATTAACACTTACCTAATTTTTTGGTCAAGTGATCATATACACTTAATTCACCCAATTGTCAATGAGACATTAACATGAATTGAAAATGTCCAAAATTAAAAAGGAAAGAGCTTTATTTATATTTAAAAGGAAAAAACAAATTTGGATTAATAAAAAAAAATTTGGATTAATAAATAAAAATAAAACAAAACCTGTTTGGTCTTTTTGCCGTTTCGTATAAAGTGAAAGAAGTGCCTGCTTTGTCCCAATCTTCTCCTTTTTATAATTCTATCAAAAATCGCCGATCGATACTGGAGAGGGTTCGAGAGAAAACGACCATCCGTTCATCGCCGACGGAGAAATCGTGGCCGTCTTATTTAGGCGAAACCCGATTCGAGCGATTATAGAAGAATTGGGATGGGGAAGAAGAGAAAATCCACAGCGACGAGCCTCGATGAGGTAGATCGGACTGTTTACGCCTCATTTCGAACCGCCGCGAACTCGTTATCTCAGCTTTACACTCAGTCCATGAACCATCAGAAACTATCCTTCCAAGCCGGTGAACGCCATGGTCTGGTATGGATTTAACCCTTTTCACTCTCTCTCTCTCTCTCTCTCTCTCTCTCTCTCTCTCTCTCTCTCTCTCTCTCTCTCTCTCTCTCTCTCTCTCTCTCTGTGTGTGTGACTGTTTATGATTCTTATCTATTAGGGTAAATTCAATTTGAAAGCTTAACCGATTTCGATTTCTGAGCTTAGTCTTATGCGATTTGCTTGAGACTCTTAGCAATCGTTTCTGTTGATTCCAAGTTTTGATATTTAAGGCAAAGTTGTTAGCTTTCTCACTTCTGCATAATCTATTTAGTATTGCTATGAGTGAAAATTTATGTTATGCTCTTGGTGTTTCTTGTACAATTATTGATTAGTCTTGAACATGGCTTGAGACTCTTAGCAATCGTTTCTGTTGATTTCAAGTTTTGATTTTTAAGGCAAAGGTGTTAGTTTTCTCACTTCTGCCTTATCTATTTAGTATTGTTATGAGTGAACAATTATACGTTGCATTATGCTTTTGGTGTCTCGTGTACAATTTTATTGATTAGTCTTGAACATGGCTTGAGACCAGTTAAGATGAAAATATCAGTTTTGAGTTTCTGTGTAATCGTGTATAGTATTGTTATTAGTGTACGATGTATGTTGCATTATGCTTTTGGTGTTTCCGTGTACAATCTTTGTGTTAATCTTTCTTGTGATAACATAGGTGTTCCAATTGTAACATTGCAAAAGATTCTCTGTTTTGTAGTTTTTCCAATTCTTTTTTCATCTTACTTCTTGTGGGGAGCCATAGATTTCTTCTTCTGGACTTGTGTCCATACAGAAAGATTCTTTTTTTTTGTTCCTTCTTTTGATTGAAAGCGGCTGCGTCATTGCATCTCTTATCAATGAAACCAAAGCCAAAGAAGTGAAAGCTTCTTTTTCTTTCTTGTTTTCATGGTTTTTTTAATTGGTAGTAATTAGTAAAGTCTGGGTGATATGTTTGATTCTGTAGCTTGAATCAAGTTATAGCCGGTCCTTTGCTATATGTTTAAAGCATACTCCCTCCTTACATTCACTCCCATTCACTGTCCAAAAGCCAGAGTTTTTTTATTGCTCCTTCGTCTTCTTCATGTTGTTCTTTAGGGAGCTAAGTCTCTGTAACTCCCCATCAGCCTTTACCGATGCATTGTGCTTTAGTTTTGTATATTCACCTTCTCTTTTTTACCAAGTTGAGTCTACCTCCTATCTACCTTTCCTTTTTATCATTTGTTCCGTCTAACCAGTTATTAGAACTGTAATTTAGAATATGTAATCTATTTGAGAAAGGAAGAAGGCTATGAAGCTTGGAGATGGAAAGGCAACAAAGTGAAAGTTTCTCTGAAGGCCTTGTTTCCTACCTACGCTGAAGGGTTTCCAACTTTCACCCTTGCGTCCCTTTGTATCTTCATCTATATTACACGTCTGGTTATAAACATAACAATTCTAAGAATCCCCCCCCCCCCACACCCTTCTCTAGCTCTTTCATTTGCTTCTTAGCTACGTGAATTGAACGCTAGTCTTGATATGATAGGGTAAGCATTTTGTTGTTATGTGGTGGTCTCCGCTGCTATATTGAGTGTGCTTGTATCTATTTGACTATAAGATGTTGACGACTAGAATTGTTTTGAGATGTGAAACTTTTACTTGGAAGATGAACATTCTACACGAGATAAATATGTTAAATAAGGTTTGATTACATAGAAACGTATAGACTATGCCACTCTTGCTAGTTTTATGCATACTTAACCCAAGTTTAAAGGAGCTTTGTGGCAGCTCCAGGTCAGGAACAATAGCATTAGCAATACACACTGAATATATAAACTAAAGGGGTAAAAATATCCTAATGAGAATGTTCTGCTCATCTTCAATGTTTCAGGAAAAACTGTACCAATGGATATGGAGGCAACAAGAAGGAGGATCAAGAGTGACACCTATGGATATAATCAATTACATTCAGGTTCGTATGACCTCTATCTATCTATCTAACTTGGAATCCTAGTCAGATCTGTTTTCTGTTCTTGATTGAGTTTCTGGTTTCCTTATGCAGAACGAGCTCGAATGCTGCATAGAGGAGCCCCCAATGTCCCCAAGAGCGCCGCCACCTCAACCAACAATGCATGTCACTCATTCCGGGCTCATGGCCTCTTCAGGCACGTCCTGCCCAACAGCTGTTCCAGTGGTTCGGTCTGAGCAATGTGAAAACCAGGTGAAGAACTCGGTTTTCTCAAACGCCCTTTCAAGTCCGATACGCCGCAGTCTTCAGAACTACCAAATCCCGCAGGGAGGCTACACATCTGGCGGAACCAGAAGCAGTGAACTGAACAGGGGATCTAACTCCCCAGGTTCTATTGATTCTTCAATGGACATGCATGCAGACTAAGAACTAAGATTATAATGTATTCTCGTTTGAAGATGTTTGCTCTATACAAAACCTGTTTGATTCTTCATCATGTGTCAATTGGTTCCTATCTTGGAGGTGGTTTGCTGGTATTTTGTGGTTAGGGTTTCTAATGTTCACATGTAAATCATTGTCTGTGATTCTTATCACTTGTTCAACTCTTTAATTTTCATGTTTAAACTATTTGAAGACCATCTAGCAAATCGTTAATATCATAATTCTTCGTGCAGTAAAAAGTAGTGTGAATTAGGTAGATAGCAATATATGAAAGAAAACGTAGTGAAGTAGATGACAAGTGCAAAAGTTGCTGAAGCAAAATAGTAAAACCCAATTGATGGTTTCTTTGGTCTATTAACCAGGGATTGACCGCCGGTTTGTATTTTTTTTTTTTTTTTTGACGTCAAAAGCACCATATATTATTACGATGATTTTAAAAGGGTGGCTTCAGAGACCATCTAGATCGGAACCAAAGAGTTTACATGGGAAAATGTAATATCGCGTGCTCGGACCCCTTTCGCAAGGGTAACGGCACGGACATTAAAAACGCGAGGAATATAAGAGATATTAAAATGAATAAAAGTGGAATGTAAATGATTAAACTCATCAATTTCTGAAGCCAAAGCAGGTCATTCTTCCTCTTCCTCGATCAGCTTAACCATCTGGAGGCAATCTGATTCGAAAGACATAGATAGTTCTCCCATTGTTCGAACGGTCTTCATGGCCCATAATAATGTGGTAAATTCAGCGTGTAGAGGAGATAATGTCCGTTCCTTCGCAAATGAGCCAAACATGCATATTCCGTTCACAAGTTCTATGATACAACCGCTTCCAAACATCATGTCAATGCCTACCCAAGAGGCGTCTATCTGACACCGAGGTCTTACTCTGCTACTTTCTGCCCTTGGGGTGGGTCCGGCTGATTATCGTTATCTTCGCCTATTTGCGAGACCATATGTGCTACTTTCCAGTTTTCCGCCTCCTGTGTGGCGATCTGGAAGGTGTCAATGTGAGAGATCTCCTTACCGTTAAAATTTTTATCATTCCTAGCCTTCCATATATACTAGGTTATCCATGGAAAAGCCGATAGGGGTTTCTACAAAGCTCCTACTTCCTTTGCACGCCGAAGAAGGTAATCGAAATTCATGAATAGAGACCCACTCGGAAAAGAGCCCGCATTTGACAGAATCCCTGAAATTGCCCAGGTCTGGAGTGCTGGCGGGCATTCGAAAAGTAAGTGGTTGATTGTTTCAAACTCCGCTCCGCACCTTGGGCAAGAGCGGTCCGTCCCACAGTGGCGGGCTACGAGGTTATTACTCACCGGAACACATCCGGAAACTGCCTGCCAGAGAAAATGTTTGATCTTCCTTGCTGTTTTCAAAGTCCAGACTTTACTTTTTAACAGAGTGGGACTGGGTTCAAGGATATATTGAGGACCCTCCTCTTCCTTCATATGGTTCACAAGTTCATAGCCTGATTTTACCGAGTAAATGCCTGACTTTGTATGGTTCCAACAATACATGTCTGCCTTATAACCTCGACTCGGCTTAATACTCTGGATTAGCGTGATGTCCTCAGGGGCTATTATGTTCTGCAAGGTCTCCATTTTCCATTCTTTGGTGTTTTGGTCGATCAGATGTCCAACATAAAGATAAGGATCTCGGAAGACGCCGTTATCTAAAGCTGGTCTAGACATAACAACTGGGATCCAGCCATCATGCCAAACTCTTGTGTTAAAACCTGAACCTATCGATTTCTTTTAACCATTCTGGAGAAGACTTCTAGCCGCGATTATACTTCGCCACCCATAAGATGAGGAGTTAGCTTTACCCACTTCCATAAGAGTAGAGTATCATAAATACATTCCTTTAAGAACTCGGGTAAGGAGTGATGAAGGAAATTGTATTAAACGCCATAATTTCTTTGCAAGCAGTGCAAGATTAAAATTCATGAGATCTCGGAAGCCCAAGCCTCCCTTATCAATGGGAAGACATATTTTGTCTCATGCTATCCAATGAAGTCCCTGATTATTTTGCTTAGTACTCCACCAGAACTTTGAAATAACACCTTTTAGCTTATTAATGATCTCTTGGGGTAGGAGGAAGCAAGACATGACATAAGTCGGGAGGGCTTGAGCAACTGATTTGATAAGGACTTCCTTTGCCGCCTTTTGTATTTTTAAATCAAATATAAATATTATTTTAGTATGGAAAAGTTGAAAAAATTTCTGTTCAAAATACAGTAGTTGATCTTTATTTTTTTTTTGTTGTCACAATATCGCATGTGATATTTCTCTTTTATATATAGTTATACACTAAGAGAGAATCCGCGATATGCTCATATCTTGTTTTATATTGTGTTGTAAATAAATATTTTATGTTTTTAGATCTTCAATTCGATTATCAATCTCTTTTGAGTTATTTTATAAAAAATAATATTTTTTACAATGACTTTGGTAATCTTTTCTTTCTACTGATTTTCAAATTTATTCATCAAAATTTTGATCTCGCAATAAATTTTAATTTTCTTTGTTTCCGTATTGTTTCTCTATATTTTTGTTATCTTTTTCTCTTTATTTTTTGATAATCTGTTATCTTTTTGATTCTTTGTTGAATGTTATCAAATTTATGATTTTGTAGTTCTTATTTTTCTTTTTCAGTTGTTTGAAACTTTCTTAACCTATTGTTTCATTTTTGATCTCATAATTTGCATTTTTTCACTTGCATTAGGATAGTTGCATAATTTAGTCCATTTTAGCATTCATTCAAGTTAGTTTTTACATCCTTATAGCATTCATTTCATGGTTTTGATCTAATTTGCATTCATTTTAGAGTTAGAGAGTTTTAGATTAGTTCTTGCATGGTTTGGTGCATTGTGAAGTGTTTTAGGTACCTTTGGAGGTTATTGAGGCTAAGTGGAGCTTGTAAGAAGGCCATAGATTGAGCAACGCTTGTGTGGAGCAAATGAGATGATCAAGAGAAGAAGAACAAGGTCGGCTAAACGATATCAGGATGTGGTATCGGCCACTGGCGCCCGATGCGAGTCATCCAGACTTTCCACCGGAAGATCTATCGGGCTATGGTATCGGCCACCGGCGCCCGGCTGAACCCAATCGGTCTCTGCGATCGGCCACCGATGCCCGATGCGAGTCGTCCAGACTTTCCACCATCATCTCCATCGGTCTCTGATATCGGGCACCATGATGAGGACATCGGCTCTAGAACCGACCCATTTCAAGCTGTAGCCGAGAGACGAGAGCCCATGCTAGATGACCGTCCGAACGACCTGATCTTCACTGAGGGAGGTAAGTTCTCTCGTCCAAGTGACCATTCTAAGACTAACAGGACGAGTGGTTTTTGTCCCACAGCCACGGAACCAGTTCTAGCCGAAGGACTTTACTCGGAGACGGTTTTAGCCGAGACAAAGGAGCCAAGTCCAAACGATCGTCCAAACGATCCGATCAGCACTGAGGGAGGTAAGTTCTCTCGACCAAATGCATATTTTAAGACTAATGGGACAGGTAGTTTTCCCCTTAGAGATGCAGAACAGACAGCTGCTTCAATCACAAGCCGCCTAGCCGGGAAGGACCAACAAAGGGCTAAAGAAGGTGTTGAAGCTAAGGAATTGCAAGAGCTCGAAGAGGATGGCTTCTCTGTTCAAGAAGACCTCCTAGAAGACTTCACCAAGTCATTGCACGCACGGGACGCACCGAAGCCAGAGTCACCTTCAAAGGCGCCTCATGCACCACCGTGGGCCGCTTCAATCGTTAATGTGAAAGCGCATGGAAATACTACCACCTCAGAGAGGATTTGTACTGAGCGTACGACAAGATCACTAGCTGGTCTTGTTTATTGGCGACAGCGATTCTTCTATGTTGTTGGGACAGTTGCTCCTACGCTAATATTGCCCAGAACCCATCAAATGAAAGAAAGTGCACGTCTTGAAGAAGTTTGCCTCAACCAGAAGGAGTCAGGCCGTGAAACCACTTGGCCTACATTCTCAGCTCAACCAGAGAATGCCTCGAAGTGGAATCAGTCCAATCCGAGTTCAGGTGAAGAAGTTATTCAACGTTCAAGTCAGGTGATCCCCAGCTTACGCGATTCAGACATACATGCGTTCAAAGAATTATTTCAACCAAACCAGAAGGAATCAAGCTACAAAACAAATTGTTTTGGAATCCTGATTCATCAGAGCAACCATGAAAATTTGAATCATCTAAAACACGGTTCAGACTTGGGAGTTATCGATTTTACAAATCGACGGACCTGCTTTGGACTCAATCCAGCGACAAGGCCAAAGATTGTGCTACACAGCCCAACTCAGCAAAGATCTCGACCCAAGACCAATTGGAGAATATCACTGGGCCTCTCATGGTTACATCAAGCCAAAGATCAAACAAAATTCCCATCGGATCCACAAGATACACCCAAATCTCTGAAACGGGTCCGCTTGGTGCCATATAAGGAAAGTCTCCCTCTCACTTGTTTATATGGAACGCAGCACCTTACATGGGACCCAGGAGATCATCTAGAAGCTATTCCACACGTCCAATGGTGCACCAAACCTCACTTGATCAGGAGGATCAAGTTCGAGCTACACTTGCCTTATTTGGAGTCTCACGACTTCCATATCCAACGCCTATTTTCCTTGAAGTGTGACCACGAAATAAATCTCTCTTGCAGCAGTCAGAATGTACCTAGACACTCTACATTCGCCCCCAAGCTATCAAGACTCAAGCACAGCTCGACCTTCCTTATTTAGGCCGATTTGGTCATTAAGAGCCTAACGGCTAGTTTTTGATTATTTGCGCAAGTCTTTAGGTTTTTAGATCTTTATTTTCGTGTAAGGGCAGTATATAAGCCCCTCTTAGTCCATTGTAAACAACCACCTTTCAATCAAATTAATACAGAAGTTTCTTGTTTTCTTTTCAAAGCGTTTCTTTGCAAAGAGTTATTTTCTTTTGAATAAAAGTGTGCGATTCACTTCTATTCTTTAGAAGCCACGAATTAAGTTGTTTGTGTGATTCAAATAACTTGTTCGTCCACCGGTTGAGAGAGTCAATCACCCACAGATTGAGAGAGTCAATCAAAACAATCACCTTCCATCTCACCATCGTCCCCACTTCCGCAACAAAGCTTGTAATCTCTTGATTATCACGTGTCCGTAAGTTTGGTGGATTCCAAAGCTTATATCATCTGGTATCAGAGCTTTAAAAGCTCCTATCTCAGGTTGTGTTCATCCAACCTTTATCTTTTACATTTCTGTTTTGTTATTTTATTTCATCTAAACCGAAAAAAAAAAAAAAAAAAAAATCCATAGAAATTGTTTTTGTTTCGATTTTGTTCTTATTTTGTGATTTATCATAAACTAAAACCCAAATAAAAATATTTTTTTTTTAAGTCTTTGTTAAATTCTCGTTTCATAAAAAGAAAAAAAAAAAACAAAAGAAAAATTGTTTCCATTATTATCGTTGTCTTTGTTTCTCTAAAAACGAAAACCCATAAACAAAAAAAAAAATTATCTTTTTTATTTTCGATTTAATTATTTCCACCAGTTTGTGTTATTTCCTTTGTTATAAAAAAATCAGAAAATAAAAATAAGAATTTTCCTTGTTGTTTTGTTTGAATTTCGAAATTTGTTTTAGTCCAAAAAAAAAAAAAAAAAAAAAAAACCATCGTTTTGATTTTGTCATTTATTTCTTTCCATTTTGACTCATTGTTCAAACGACCACAATATCTTTGATATCTCTTTGAACTTGATACTGATTATTGAATATTCTTTTGCAAGGTCTATCAAAGAACATCCATGGTAACGTATGGTAATGGCTACCAATCAAGGAGAGAAGAGACGATGTTCTATAGAAGAGAAGGCAGCAATTATTGGGACAATAAAAAAATAGATTCTATGGATACGCACCACATCCAAAGCAGCCTGACCCTGAACCACCTGACCATCAAAGGAGAAACACGAGACGAACTGAGCCATGGCTACACCCACACCCCGGTAATAACAGATTTATGCCTCAACTCTCAAAATTTTCAGGAAATAAGCGAAATCCAGAGTTATATCTAGAATGGGAAAGAGACATGGATGAGTGGTTTTGGTACCACCATATTCCAAAAGAGGAGACGCTGTCCCACGCCATCAACCAACTCTCCGGATGGGCGTATGAGTGGTGGAGGCAAGAAGAAAAAGAACAAAGGAGATATGAAAAACTAGCCATCACCAATTGGGAAGAATTGAAGTTGCTCATGAATAAGAAGTATGTTCCAAGAGACCTTTTACAAGGAATCAAGGAACGATACACTCGGAGGATCCCAAAACGCAAGATTAGGGAGACAAGGAGAAATCTGCCACAAGTAATTCAACAAGGAGGTTCTGATCCACACAAAGTGACGCCATCAAGTTACTGCCCTGATCTGAAGGTGATGATCCCGAAAGCCATGGAGAAGAAGCAAGAACCGAGCCCAACTCCATTGCGTGAACCAAGAACCAAACAAGGACAAGGTAAGTCTTCTAGCACTCAAAAATCACATGAAGTAATTTGTTATAAGTGTCAAGGCAGAGGACATTTTGCTAAGATATGCCCAGCTAGAAAATCAGAAACAATTTCATCAATTGAATTGGAAAAAGGAGCTAGAGAAGTAGAAAAAGATGAGATGCATTTTGAAATTTCCAATTCTTGTATAATGCACTTGTCTTTGCCAAAGGTTGTTAATGCAGGTATCGAACATGGAGTGGAGCACACAGCGGGAGTAGTAGGCCCCGAGATAGCCACTGAAAATGGTGGAGGTTGCATCAGCAATATCTTGCTTCAAGAAGAGCCACCGGATAAAACACAAAATCAGAATACCGTGGCCTCTAAGAAAGCAAAACTCACCGAGAGTTTTGACCAGGTAAGTAGCTCTCTACTATCATTCATTCCCAATGATTCAAAGTATGTGCTTATGAACTTGTTAAATCCAATAGAATCTGATAAAAAAATAATTTCGATGGAAAAATCTATAAACCAGATTTCTTATCTTGAGTCACACGTAAAAGAGGAACTATTTGAATTGCCGCAAACTGAATTTTGCTCTGATTTTTTACATAATGCCATGATTGTTATAACGCACTTGTCTCTTGTCAAAAGTGTAGAGAATATTTCAGGTACTGAGGAGAAGCAACAAGAGCCAAAACCGCAAAAGTTCAATGGCGACATAGAAGGTGAAAAAGGAGATTTCGCTAGAGCAACTACCGTACTGCCCAATAAATTCGGCAACACACCTTGGAGAGGAGTCATTGCCTCTTTGCTGATCAAAGAAGAACCACCAGATGCTCGGCATCAATCCCATCCGAGTCGCAACAAAAATTTTCCGCGAGGTCAAGAAGTTTTGTGGACAAAACCTCTTGAAGAGGGAGGGAATGATGAGGACATCGGCTCTAGAACCGACCCATTTCAAGCTGTAGCCGAGAGACGAGAGCCCATGCTAGATGACCGTCCGAACGACCTGATCTTCACTGAGGGAGGTAAGTTCTCTCGTCCAAGTGACCATTCTAAGACTAACAGGACGAGTGGTTTTTGTCCCACAGCCACGGAACCAGTTCTAGCCGAAGGACTTTACTCGGAGACGGTTTTAGCCGAGACAAAGGAGCCAAGTCCAAACGATCGTCCAAACGATCCGATCAGCACTGAGGGAGGTAAGTTCTCTCGACCAAATGCATATTTTAAGACTAATGGGACAGGTAGTTTTCCCCTTAGAGATGCAGAACAGACAGCTGCTTCAATCACAAGCCGCCTAGCCGGGAAGGACCAACAAAGGGCTAAAGAAGGTGTTGAAGCTAAGGAATTGCAAGAGCTCGAAGAGGATGGCTTCTCTGTTCAAGAAGACCTCCTAGAAGACTTCACCAAGTCATTGCACGCACGGGACACACCGAAGCCAGAGTCACCTTCAAAGGCGCCTCATGCACCACCGTGGGCCGCTTCAATCGTTAATGTGAAAACGCATGGAAATACTACCACCTCAGAGAGGATTTGTACTGAGCGTACGACAAGATCACTAGCTGGTCTTGTTTATTGGCGACAGCGATTCTTCTATGTTGTTGGGACAGTTGCTCCTACGCTAATATTGCCCAGAACCCATCAAATGAAAGAAAGTGCACGTCTTGAAGAAGTTTGCCTCAACCAGAAGGAGTCAGGCCGTGAAACCACTTGGCCTACATTCTCAGCTCAACCAGAGAATGCCTCGAAGTGGAATCAGTCCAATCCGAGTTCAGGTGAAGAAGTTATTCAACGTTCAAGTCAGGTGATCCCCAGCTTACGCGATTCAGACATACATGCGTTCAAAGAATTATTTCAACCAAACCAGAAGGAATCAAGCTAAAAAACAAATTGTTTTGGAATCCTGATTCATCAGAGCAACCATGAAAATTTGAATCATCTAAAACACGGTTCAGACTTGGGAGTTATCGATTTTACAAATCGACGGACCTGCTTTGGACTCAATCCAGCGACAAGGCCAAAGATTGTGCTACACAGCCCAACTCAGCAAAGATCTCGACCCAAGACCAATTGGAGAATATCACTGGGCCTCTCATGGTTACATCAAGCCAAAGATCAAACAAAATTCCCATCGGATCCACAAGATACACCCCAAATCTCTGAAACGGGTCCGCTTGGTGCCATATAAGGAAAGTCTCCCTCTCACTTGTTTATATGGAACGCAGCACCTTACATGGGACCAAGGAGATCATCTAGAAGCTATTCCACACGTCCAATGGTGCACCAAACCTCACTTGATCAGGAGGATCAAGTTCGAGCTACACTTGCCTTATTTGGAGTCTCACGACTTCCATATCCAACGCCTATTTTCCTTGAAGTGTGACCACGAAATAAATCTCTCTTGCAGCAGTCAGAATGTACCTAGACACTCTACATTCGCCCCCAAGCTATCAAGACTCAAGCACAGCTCGACCTTCCTTATTTAGGCCGATTTGGTCATTAAGAGCCTAACGGCTAGTTTTTGATTATTTGCGCAAGTCTTTAGGTTTTTAGATCTTTATTTTCGTGTAAGGGCAGTATATAAGCCCCTCTTAGTCCATTGTAAACAACCACCTTTTAATCAAATTAATACAGAAGTTTCTTGTTTTCTTTTCAAAGCATTTCTTTGCAAAGAGTTATTTTCTTTTGAATAAAAGTGTGCGATTCACTTCTATTCTTTAGAAGCCACGAATTAAGTTGTTTGTGTGATTCAAATAACTTGTTCGTCCACCGGTTGAGAGAGTCAATCACCCACAGATTGAGAGAGTCAATCAAAACCATCACCTTCCATCTCACCATCGTCCCCACTTCCGCAACAAAGCTTGTAATCTCTTGATTATCACGTGTCCGTAAGTTTGGTGGATTCCAAAGCTTATATCACACCGGCACCCGATGCAGCCTGCACGACCCATTTGCCTATAAATAGCACATGACCCCTTGTTGCTTAAAAAGTCTTTTTATCCCTTTTTTTTCCTTTTGGAAACTTGTTTCTCTTGTGTTCTTTATACTTTATGTAATTGAACCTTTGTTTTTAATGTAATTTGAAGTTTCATTTCTCTAATCCATCTTCTTATTTCTGTAATCTAATCATGGGATCTAACATCTTTCTTATTAGATTTGTTGGATTCAACATGATTAGTGAGTAGTCTTTTTGAGAACTCATGGGTGTGGTAGATTCGGGGAATTTGATGGTTGATCTTTAATGTCTAGGTTGTAGAAACTTATTTTCCTTCTCTATTTAGTGTTTCTAATGCTTGATTAGCTTGAGAAAGTTGATTTAGATCTAAGAGAATTTCACGCCCACAAGGTGTTTGATAAAATTCCCCAAAGAGCTAAATAGAGGGTTTTCTTGTATAACATATGATAATAGTTTGTTTAGAGAGCTTATTAGTTATTTGATCTTGTTATTAATGATTGGTAATTACTTTTTCACAAATGAGAATTTGTTCTTGATTTAGTGATTAGCAAAGTGATTAGTGCCATGAGAGTGGATTAATCTTAATTAATGATCTAGACTTAAGGATTAACAAGTATTTAGTTGTTTGGACATCATAGACTAGCTATTAGATTCCCCAAATCGATAACCTCACCCAAGGGTTCCCTTTTTATTATCATCTTAATCTCGTTTAGTTAATTGCTTAGCTTGTTTGCTTATTTATTTGCTTGCTATTTAGTTTCATTTAGGATAATAGAAAAAACCAACTTCACTTGTTTAGCTTAAATTAGAGAGTTTCTTGTATTCTTGTTGTATTAAACTCAACCCGATTGGATTGACACCTAAAGTATTGCAATGACATGAGCATACTTAATGATTGATTCCTAGTAGGAAAAATCCTTCTTATCAATTGGCACCGTTGCCATTTGGGGTTCTAGTTTAGTCAATTAGATTTAGATTCTTTTTGAGATTAAGATTTATTTTTCTTTTGATTACTAATCTCTTTCACTATACATTTCTCCCTTCTCTTGTACGTAGGTGCATGAACTTGCGTTCTCGCGGCAACGACAATCTTGTTGAGCCAAGAGACGATTTACACTTTATAGACCGTGGGATTAGAGCAAGAAGAGCAAGAGAACGGGCTTTATACATCGAGAGGCTCGGTATGGACAACGTTGAAGAGCCTCCGGTTGGTAACAACCGTGAGAACGTTGCTAATGAGAAACAACAAGGAAACGGTGGAAATGGTCAACATTAACCACACAGTGGAACATGCACCAACACCCACCACCACCCGCCCGCAATGCTAGAGCTCCAAACCACCCTCCACGAGCCCAAAACATTGTTGGAGGGAGACGCGGCCAATACTCATGTCAACTGCCAAGGCATACAACCACCACCGGTGGAAAAGATGAGTCTTATTAACATGGTACAAGGTAACAAGTTTCATGGATTGGCGGTGGAAGATCCCCTTGACCACTTGGATCAATTTGACCGAATATGCGGGTTGACCAATATGAATGGAGTTTCTGAGGATGGCTTCAAGGTACGGTTGTTCCCATTCTCTCTTGGGAACAAAGCACGACAATGGGAATTCCCAAGGGTCCATCACTTCATGGGACCAATGCAATACGACATTCCTAGAGAAATTCTTCTCTCCTTCTAGGACGACCAAGTTGAGGAACGAGATATCTAACTTCACTCAAAAGGCGAATGAAAGCTTTAGTGAAGCATGGGAACGATTTAGAGGGTACACAATTCAATTCCCACACCACGGGTTCTCAGATGCATCCCTTTTGAGTACTTTGTACCGTGGTGTCTTTCCCATGATAAGGATGCTCCTTGACACTGCTTCTAATGGGAATTTCCTAGCCAAAGAAGTAGATGGAGCTATGGAACTTGTTGAGAATCTTGCCCAAAGCAATGAGAATTATGGCCATGACTATGATTGAGCTTTGAGGGGAAATGGGGAGTATGAGGATCGCACGAGAAAGGAAATGAAAGCCCTTAATGATAAATTGGTCAAGGTCTTGGAAGCCACACAAAGGCAGGTGAACTATGTGGGAGATTGTATAGAATACCAAGAGGAAGTTCACTTTGTGGGAGGACAAGGCGGTTACAATAAAGGCTTCAATCCAAACTTCCAAAACCCTCAAAACCAAGCTTACAACCAAGGACACCAAGCTCAAGGATCCAATTTTCAACAAAAAGGGTTTGTTCCTCGAAACCAATTTCAAGGGAACCAAGGAAGCTATCAAAACAAGGCTCCTTTTATACCTCAACAAAGTTTTCCACAAGGTTTTGATCTTCAAGGTCAACCTAGCTCTTCCAAGCCACAAGACTTTGAATTTAATGGGATGTTTCAAAAAATACTCAAGGGTCATGCCGAGACTAAAACAAGGATAGATTGCTCCTACAATGAGCTCTACACAAAGCTTGAGACCATGGCTTCTAAGCTCAAACATTTGGAGAATCAAGACACTCAAGGAAGCTCACTCTCTAATAGACCCATAGAAAAACTCAAGGGTAAACTCGATGAAGGCCCAAAGGAGTATTGCAACGCTATCCTCTCACGTGAGGTGCATTCAATTGATGAGAGTGAGGAAGCTATAAGAGAGATTGAGAGGATTCTCCATGGTCCCAAATATGAAGATTTGGTGGTTCCTACACAAGTGGAGGTTGAGAAGTTTCTAATGGAAGAGGTGAAAGGGAAGGACGTGGTTACACATTTGGTTGAAAGGGAGGAGACTTATAGCATTGATCCTTCTACGTTTGAGCCCAAACTTCCGTTTCCCAGACGTTTTCTCACCAAGGCTCAAAAGAAAGTGCTTTCAAGCTTCAAAGCAACCATGTATAAGATTGGAGCTCCACTGGCTCATGTGAACGACTTGACTCAAGTTCCACGATACAAAGAGTTCATCAAATCCTTCTTTGCAAACCGATAGAAGGTGGAAGAGACTATGGACACCTTTGACCCACTAAGAACTTAAGCCCAAATCTATTCCCAAGCTCGGAAATCGAAATCCGGGTAAATTCTCCATATCTTGCTCTCTTGGGGATTTGGAGATTGATGATGCTTTGTGTGATTCCGGTGCGAGTGTGAATGTGATCTCTTATGAGATTGTGAAGATTCTTGGGATCAAAGTCATGAAGCAACACTCAATCCCCATTATGTTTGGAGATGCTTCCTTAAAGTGTCCACAAGGCTTGATTGAAAATTATCCTCTCAAGGTTGAAAATTGTTTGGTTCCAACGGACCTCATGGTTGTGGAGATGGAGCAATCCCACAAGCATCCTATCATTCTAGGGACATCCTTACTTAACACCGTAGGTGCAACCATCGACTTTCCCAATAAGAGGGTGTTACTCAAAAACGTCAATGCCAAGGTCTTCTACCATATCAAGACATTAAAACTACTTTTGTGGCCCATCAAAAAAAAAAAAGGGGTAGTACAAGGCCATGGCCTACATGGCCTAGCCTGCCTAGCCTCTGGGCCGGGCATGAGTACGTTGTCTCGAGTTCTTCGCCAAAGTAACAAAACAAGTTTTAATATATGGTTTGTGATATTGTATAATCTAGGATTCATATACACCAAACAGGTTTTTGTTTTCGTTTCAGAAAAAAAGGAATGAAAATGTATGGTATATATCTAGAAATGTCCATTTTAGACTTTTAGTGTATATGTAACATGATTGTATAAGTTTTAAATTATTAAAAACAAGACACTTATATTAATTATAAAAATCCAATGGATATAAGATAACAACATGATTTCCTTTAATAATCCATTATTAAATCTGAAATTGTTCCATGAGAAATTTGAAAAAAACAACAAATTGATCATATATGTTCTATTATAACGATAATGATGATCATCATCTTAGTATATTACTAGTTCTTCTTATTATCTGAGATCACATATTGAGATGAGGAAACCTCTGGATCCATATTTATCAATTCTTTCAGAACTATTATCGATTCCCACAACAAGTTTTGATCTTTTTCCTTTTCTTCGACTTTTATAGGCATCTCGTTTTCTTCAATGTACTGTATCAACATCTTCATCAACTCCTAAATTTACATAAATGAAATTAATTTTAGTAGAAAATATTAAAGATTACCCTATATTAAAATACTAAAAAACCAAAAGTTTCTCCCAAAAATACAACAAACTTAAGCCTAATGAATAGGACTTAAAATTTTAGCAGTAATTCCTAAACTATTTGGAAATTTTATAAACATATCCGAACCCTTTCAAAAACATAAATTTTTTGATATTTATTAAAAAAATTTATAATTTTGGTGATTTTTAAAACAAAACATAAAAACTTCCAGTACTAATATTATTGAAAACAATAAAAAAATATTAAAACGAACACTAGTTTACCTTGTTCCGCATTGTTGCCTCTTTTTTCGATGGTACTAGCATATGATCGAGTTCAGCTTCAAGTTCGAAAATCCTAGCCTTCTTTGCCTTCTTACACTCGTCTTCACTTTCCACTTGTTCCATGTTCAGATCAAAATCGGCTTCAGGCTGCATCACCCACTTTCCACGCTCCATTTCTTGAGTATTGTTATTTGTATTAGAATAAGAGAGGAAATGGCTTATGTCTATAACTCGTTGTTATTGTTCTTGTTAATGTTCTCCTCTATCACATTTATAAAAGTATTGGATGACCTATCTCGTCTCTGGTACTGCATGGTTCTTGTTCAAAGCAAGTCCACCATGGTCAATTTCTCAATTACTATCATAGGTATTTAGTTACCATCATAAGGAGAAATAATTATTTTGTTAGGATTTTCCCTGTTTTTTGAAGTTATACACATTTAAATGAATTACCATTTACCTACCAAAAGGTCGTAAGTCAAAAATTTATGTCATTCCACGTAGATTATTTCAAAAAATTGTTGAATTAAAACTTTTTTTATTGGTATGTGCATAAATTCATACGTATATATGCACACACACACACACACACTTTTGTATAATCTGTTTCGAACACCTCAAAATTTATCCCATATACAAGAACTTTTTTCGTGGCACATAACTGTAACATCCCGATTTCTTGTATATGCGGAGAGGCTTATAAGAATTGATTTGGCTACCTATGTCACCAAAGTACACTTATCTTTTCGGGAACTTGTCCAGAGAGAACTCCAGAGTTAAGGGTGCTTGAGCTGGAGCAATTTAAGGATGGGTGACCTACCGGGAAGTGATTCGCGGTATCGTGTGAGTGAGGACAAAACACGGGGAAATGTCACGTGGTGATTGCAGGGTCAGTAAACAAGTATTACAAGCCTCCCGGACTAACGCACCGGCCGTCGGACAAGGGTGGGGCCCACGGGCCGAGAGAGGGCATGGGGCCCACAGGTAGGGGCGGTCGGGCGTTATAAGTGGTATCAGAGCATTTACGGTTCTAGGACGGTTTTAAAAAAAAAAATTTCCGCTATTAGAACTGTCTATGTGAGTTAGTCAATTGTTGAGCTTGAAGTTCTAGATCATCCTCTTCGAGCCTTCAATGAGATTCCACGGTAAGACTCGTGTTTGTTTTACTATTGCTGTTGTCAATTAGTAACAAGTGGTTATTGCAGATGGTTGATTCTGATAGCGTTGGGCAAGGTCTCAGAGGTCGGGGTGGTCGTGGCGGCCGTGGTCGGGGCGGCAGAACAGGCCGTGGCGGCAGAGGTGGTAGAGGTGGCAGAGCAGCTGCGAATGTGACGCAGAGTGTCACGGTGGAGCAGGGGGCGTATGATCACGCCGAGGGGGAAGGTCAGTCGGAGCCAGCGGCCGTGTATGGTGCGATGCCGGCGCCGGGTGGTGCTCAGGCGGGTGCGGGCCCGAACCCGATGGCGGCTGTTTTGGGCATGTTGGCCCAGCTCTTGGAGAGGTTACCTGGTGTGGTACCGGCTCCAGCTCCAGTGGCGCCACAGGGGGTTGCCGCGATGCCAGGTGTTGTTGCTCCGGGAGTTCCAGGAGTGGTTGCTGAGGCCGAGCTAGTGGTTCCGTCGTACCTGAGGGTGATGGAGCATATGCAGAGGTTGGGCACCAAGTTTTTCAGTGGTGGTGCTCGACCGATTGAGTCTGATGAGTGGAGGTCCAGGTTGGAGAGGAACTTCCAGTCGATCAGATGCCCTGAGGAGTATAGGGTTGACTTGGCGGTGCATTATCTGGAGGGAGATGCACATGAGTGGTGGCAGGGTGTTGCTGCGAGGAGGGCGGGAGTAGTGTTGTCTTGGGACGAGTTCCGGAGGGAGTTCGATCTCAAGTATTTTCCGCGGGAGCCTCGCGATAGGTTACAGGCGGAGTTTCTGTACTTGTCACAGGGGATTCGTTCGGTTCGAGAGTACGAGGCCGAGTTTAACAGGCTGAAGCGGTTTGCTGGTCGGGGTGCAGATACCGAGTATGAGTTGATTTGTGCTTTCATGCGAGGTATGCGTATCGATCTCAGGAATCGATGCATAGTCCGCAAGTTCGAGTCGGTATCCGAACTGGTGGAGTGTGCAGCGCAGCTTGAGGAGGGGATGAGGCAAGAGGCTAGTTTAAAGGCTACAGTACCAGAGGTTCCGCGATGGCCTCAAAGTCAGAGTGTTGCTCCGAGCAAGGGCGGTAAGTCTGGTCAGCAGCAGGGACAGAAGAGGAAGTGGGAGGATACTTCCAAGGAAGCGGGTTCTGGACCACGTTGTTTCGGGTGCGGAGCCTATGGACATCGCGTGGCGGATTGTTCTCGAGGGGGTCCGGTGTGCTTCCATTGCAAAGAACCAGGTCACATCAAGAAGGATTCTCCGAAGTTGGCTCAGCCATTTGTGAGGATCGAGGCACCGCCTCCGAAACGGGCC
This sequence comes from Eutrema japonicum, assembly GCA_030161315.1. Classification (NCBI taxonomy): domain Eukaryota; kingdom Viridiplantae; phylum Streptophyta; class Magnoliopsida; order Brassicales; family Brassicaceae; genus Eutrema; species Eutrema japonicum. Next base: position 11,546,097 of record BSQW01000005.1, on the reverse strand, counting down.
GCAGTGGCACCGAGGGTGTTCACCATAGGCGCGGAGTCAGGCGAGGCGAGCGGCAGCAGACCGATTACTGGTTAGTTACCTTAACTATGTTCTTGTTTGATTGTAATTTCAGTTACTCGCTCTGTAATTGGTGTTTGCTGTTTGCCTTAAATCCTTTTCATGCTTAGGGACCCTTAGTGTGGCTGGGGTAGAGTCACATGTGTTGTTTGACTCCGGAGCGTCCCACAGTTTTGCCACACCGGATTGGGTGTCGGGGAGCGGTATCCAAGAGGTGTTTGGGGACCACTCGGGTGTGGTGAGAGTTGCTGGGGGTCGTTTGTTGAGGACTCAGGGCTGTGTGGAGAGTGTCGACATTCTTATCGCCGGAGAGCTGATGCCAGCGGATTTGATAGTGTGTCCAGTGGAACTCTATGACATCATTTTGGGTATGGACTGGCTGGGAAAGTTCAAGGCTCATTTGGATTGTCACCGGGGTCGTGTGGTTTTCGAGCATGCTAACAGAAGACTGGTTTATCAGGGGGTGAGACCGGTGCCGGGAGGTATCGTCATTTCTGCGGTTCACGCGGAGCGTTTGATCGAGCAGGGGTGTGAGGCCTATTTGGCTACCATTTCGATACCTGGTGAGGTTAGGGAGTCAGCGGTGCAGGATATTGAGGTGGTCTGGGAGTTCGAGGATGTGTTCCAGCAAATGAGCGGGTTACCATCATCCAGGTCGGATCCTTTTACCATTGAGTTAGAACCGGGGACGACGCCGTTGTCTAAGGCTCCTTACAGGATGGCTCCAGCGGAGATGGCTGAGCTTAAGAAGCAGCTTGAGGAGTTGTTGGAAAAGGGTTTCATTAGACCGAGCAGTTCTCCGTGGGGTGCACCGGTACTGTTCGTCAAGAAGAAGGATGGGAGCTTCCGGTTGTGTATTGATTATCGGGGGCTGAACCGGGTTACTGTGAAGAACAAGTATCCATTACCAAGGATCGACGAGTTGCTAGATCAGTTGCAGGGTGCTTCGTGGTTCTCTAAGATTGATTTGGCATCGGGCTATCATCAGATCCCGATAGCGGAGTCGGACATCAGGAAGACGGCTTTCAGGACGAGATACGGGCACTACGAGTTTGTGGTGATGCCGTTTGGGTTGACGAATGCACCGGCTGCGTTTATGAGGTTGATGAACGGCGTGTTCCAGGAGTATCTGGATGAGTTCGTCATCATTTTCATCGACGACATTCTAGTGTATTCGAAGAGTCCTGAGGAGCACATGGTTCACCTGAGGAAAGTTCTGGAGAAGCTACGGGAGCAAAAGTTGTTCGCTAAGCTGAGCAAGTGTAGTTTCTGGCAGCGGGAGATCGGATTTCTGGGGCACGTCGTATCTGATCGTGGTGTTTCAGTGGATCCGGAGAAGATTTGCTCGATTGAGGAGTGGCCGAGACCGAAGAATGCCTCGGAGATTCGCAGTTTTCTGGGTCTGGCGGGTTATTATAGGAGGTTCGTCAAGGGGTTTGCTAGTATGGCGCAAGCCATGACCAAGTTGACCGGGAAGGACGTTCCTTTCGTGTGGTCGGACCAGTGTGAGGAGAGCTTTGTGAAGCTCAAGGAGATGCTGGTGAGTACTCCGGTGTTGGCCTTGCCGAAGCAGGATGAGCCATACGTCGTGTTCACAGACGCGTCCAGGGTGGGGCTCGGTTGTGTATTGATGCAGCAGGGTAAGGTGATTGCATATGCTTCCAGGCAGTTGAGGAAACATGAATGCAATTATCCTACTCACGATCTTGAGATGGCTGCCGTGGTGTTTGCATTGAAGATCTGGAGGTCTTATCTGTATGGCGGTAAGGTTCAGGTGTTCACAGACCACAAAAGTCTGAAGTACATCTTTACCCAGCCCGAGCTGAATCTGCGACAGAGGCGGTGGATGGAGCTTGTTGCGGATTATGACCTGGAGATAGCTTACCATCCCGGTAAAGCGAATCTTGTAGCCGATGCTTTGAGCAGGAAGCGGGTTATTTTAGACACTGAGCGAGATACAAAGGCGTTGGTAGGCATGGTGAGTGCCCTGAGACTGTGTGATGTGTCTGAGGAGCCCGAGCCGTTGGGTTTAGAGGCGGTGGATCAGGCGGATATTCTGAATAGGGTGCGGGTAGCACAGCAGTTGGATGCGGAATTAATGCAGGCTGGCAGGGTAGAGCGGTCTGAGTACGAGTTCTCCAACAATGGAACTATCCTTTTGAGGGGCAGGGTGTGTGTACCGAAGGACGAAGTGCTGAGGCAGGAAATCCTGAGGGAAGCACATCAGAGCCGTTTCTCTATTCATCCAGGAGCTACCAAGATGTACCGTGACCTCAAACGGTATTACCAGTGGGTAGGGATGAAGAAGGATGTTGCCAACTGGGTTGCGGGGTGTGATACCTGTCAGTTGGTGAAGGCTGAGCATCAGGTTCCGAGCGGGTTGTTGAGGAGTTTACCCATTCCGGAGTGGAAGTGGGACATCATCACCATGGATTTCGTGGTGGGTCTGCCGGTTTCGCGAACCAAGGACGCTATTTGGGTCATCGTCGATAGGTTGACCAAGTCTGCGCACTTCTTGGCCATAAAAAAGACCGACGGTGCGGAAGTGTTGGCCAAGAGGTACGTCAGGGAGATTGTGAAGCTGCATGGGGTACCAGTGAGTATAGTGTCAGATCGAGATCCGAAGTTCTCCTCGTTGTTCTGGGGCGCTTTCCAGAAGGAGATGGGCACTAAGGTACACATGAGTACAGCTTATCATCCCCAGACCGATGGGCAGTCGGAGAGGACTATCCAGACGTTGGAGGATCTGTTGAGGATGTGTGTGTTGGATTGGGGTGGACATTGGGCGGATCATCTGAATCTAGTGGAGTTTGCGTACAATAACAGCTACCAGGCTAGTATCGGCATGGCACCATTTGAGGCGTTGTATGGTAGGCCTTGCAGGACCCCGTTTTGTTGGACACAAGTGGGGGAAAGGAGCCTGTTGGGGGCTGACTTTGTGCAGGAGACGACTGAGAAGGTTCGGATTGTGAAGTTGAACATGAAGGAAGCTCAAGATCGTCAGAAAAGCTACGCAGATCGGCGTAGGAAGGAGCTGGAGTTCGCAGTTGGCAATTTGGTCTATCTGAAGATGGCCATGTTGAGGGGTCCGAACAGGTCCATTTCCGAGACTAAGTTGAGTCCGCGATATATGGGTCCCGTCAGGGTGCTGGAGCGGGTCGGACCGGTGGCTTATCGGTTAGAGTTGCCGGAGTCTATGCAGGCATTTCACAAGGTGTTCCACGTGTCGATGCTGAAGAAATGTCTGCACAAGGATGATCAGGTGGTCACGGGGGTGCCATCAGATTTGACACCGAGCATGGTGGTGGAGGCGAGGCCTCTTAGAGTCCTAGATCGTCGGGTGAGAGTGATCAGGAGGAAGAAGGTTCCTGAGATGCAGGTGCTGTGGGACGGCAATGAAGCCGAGGAGGTGACTTGGGAGCCGGAAGCGAAGTTGAAGCGCAAATTTCCCAAGTGGTTCGGCAAACTGGAGGGTTAGCCGGGTGTTTCCATATCGTTGTAACCATGGTGTTGGGACTTTGGGAGTTATTGCGTTGTTGTACTCGTCTATTTTATGGTGTTATAATTAATCGATGTACTTTGGAGCTTTTGATTATTCAATAAAAAGGTGTTTTCATTGAATATGTTGAGTGGTGGGTTTACTAGAGGATTAGTAGACAGGTTGGCGGGCTACTAGTGGTAGTGGTCTGATAGCGGGGGTGCGGATACTAGGTGTTTAGTAGCTGCATAGGGCTGATAGTTCCGGATTGGTTTGGTACAGGGTGGTGGCCCATATAGCGGCGTCGGAGTGCACTGGTGAGTCACTGCCGAGTGTACCTGGCCGGTTGGTTTCGACGTGATTCCTGATTGGTGAGACAGGTCACTAGAGAGATTGTCGTTGCCTGGCTCTCTATGCGTTAGACGGATCGATCCATGGTGTTGGGTCGTGAAGTCGGTATACTCCCGGGTGTTGGAGTGGTTGGCCAAACCAAGTAGGAAACTAGGGCGCTATGGTGTTGAGCCGTGATACCGTTGTTAGTGGAGTTGGAATAGCGGTCGTGCTACGCTGAGTTGGAATAGCGGTTGTGCTATGTTGTGGATGTTAGCTGGATGTTAGATTCGAGGACGAATCTATGTTAGTGGGGGAGAATTGTAACATCCCTAATTCAATTTTGAGGTTGAAATTGAATAATTAGAAGTTGGGGGTTAAATTCGCGTAAATCAATTTTTCTGGGTGGGTTTAATTGATAATTTTGGAAGTTTGGGGCCATTTGTGAATTCGAAAAATTAAGGGTTAAATTGATCGAATTGAAAGTTGTTTTGGGCGGTGATTTTGATCAATTAAGGAGTTATGGGGTCAATTCTGAGAAAAACAGGAAACGGGAAGGACCGTTTGGTGTAATAAGAAAAATTGGTTCCACATATGTATATATGTGCGTAAGCATCGCCGTCTCCGAGTTTCCCCATTAACCTAGCCGTCAAGTTGTGTTGCTGTGTGGCGTGGGAGACAAGGGAGAGTAGTGGTGAGGAATCGAGAGAAAGATCGAGTGGGTGGGTCGCCGTGAGCCAAGTCTCGGCGCTATCTCCTCTTCGCCACGGTAAGGAAACTCCCCTCTCTCCTTAGTTATTTCATGTGGTGCGTGGTCGCTCGGGGTTGTGCGGCTGAGTCGACGGATGGTGGAGAAGGAGAGTGGTGTCAATGAGAAGATCGTCGGTGTTGTTGTCGTCAAGTCTTGACGGTGATGAGGACTCGACGGTGTGTGGTGTTTGGAGTCGAGATTGTGGGTCGGGGGTTGGATCGTGGTGGTTCCGGTGGTGAGCTCCGGTGGTGGCGTAGTTGCACCGGCGGTGGTGAAGACGATGAAGTTGATTACCGGTTTAGACCGGTTTAATAATCAATTATCGAGCGTGTGTTTTATTTTGATTATTTTATTATTTTTATTTTTAGGTGGTTTAATAGAAGGTTATTCATCCCGGGGAGTTCTAGAAAATTGCTGAATTTTCTCGTGAAACTTTCTGTGCGGGAATAAGGTGAGTGCAGGACCATAGGCGTAATTAAATAATTTTGATAATTGATGTGATTTCGTGATTATAGGCCGTTTACGATCTCGGAGGGTCTAGATCGAGTGTTTCATGAAATGTTTGATTTATTCGGTATTTTCGTGATAGTCTATATTAATTATCTTAATTATTTGTTAGCCTGTAGATGGGAGGATTGTCTCACTAAGTATTTATCGAAATACTTATGCATCTCTTATATTTTAATTGATGCAGGAAAAGAGAAAGTGTGACCGTGGGATCAGGGCGAGGAAGAGGGGGTGATCTAGACTTGTCGTTTATTTGATTATTTTATTTAATAATTTATGATCTTGATTATTCGGATTTTTAATCTTGAACCGGAAATTAATTGGTGAGGTTCAGTTATTATTATTTATGGGATTTTAATAATTATTTGCAAAAAAAAAAGAATGGGTGCGGTTGTTTCAATTTGGTATCAGAGCCGAACCCAAACACGTGTGTGGAGTCAGGTGGGCCCACACCGTCTAGGGTGACGATCCTGGTGCGCAACGAGGACGTTGCGCTCAATGAGTGGGGGTGATTGTAACATCCCGATTTCTTGTATATGCGGAGAGGCTTATAAGAATTGATTTGGCTACCTATGTCACCAAAGTACACTTATCTTTTCGGGAACTTGTCCAGAGAGAACTCCAGAGTTAAGGGTGCTTGAGCTGGAGCAATTTAAGGATGGGTGACCTACCGGGAAGTGATTCGCGGTATCGTGTGAGTGAGGACAAAACACGGGGAAAGGTCACGTGGTGATTGCAGGGTCAGTAAACAAGTATTACAAGCCTCCCGGACTAACGCACCGGCCGTCGGACAAGGGTGGGGCCCACGGGCCGAGAGAGGGCATGGGACCCACAGGTAGGGGCGGTCGGGCGTTATAATAACAATATGCTTCCATCTCCGTATGAAGAAATGAGAAATGACCTTTTATTAAGCCTATAGCTCCAAGTAATTAATGATGTACTGCCATGGACCTAATAATGATAATAATATTCATCATTAAAGTGTATTACTAGTTCAGACTACATACTGAGATAAGTAAACCTCCGGATCCATATTTACAAATTCTTTCAAAACTATTATCGATTCCCACAACAAGTTTTGATCTTATCTTTTTCCAGTTCTTTGATTTTAATAGTCTTATTTTTTTTTTCAATGTACTTAATCACACTTCTTCTTCAACTCCTAAATGTACATAAATGTAATTAATATTTTGTAGACATTTTTTTTTGTGCATTCATGATTTTGTTCCAAAATACCACAAGTTTGTTAAATTTCAAAAATACCATAATTTTGGAAAATTTCAAAAATACCACAATTTTGGAAAATTTTCAAAAATACCATAAATTTGGAATTTTTTCAAAAAAACCATAATTTTTATGTATATGACTAGTACCTAAAAATTTAGTTTTTCATTCAAAATCATTTGAAATTAATATTTTTTTTTTGTTGAATAAATTTCACATTCCAAGAAAAACTATGTATAGAAAAAAGAGAAAGGGACTTAAGAAATGAAAAGAATTATTTTGGTTAGTATTATTTATCGAAACTCATAAATATGGCCATCCACTCTATATATGTGTTATTGTGTTAATATTGGGACAATATACAGTTATCACACAAATTCATTCATGATTTAATGACAAAAAAATCCAATAAGCTCAACCACAAAATTGATTGAACCACCATATCTTCTAAACATCCAATATTGAGTACTAAAGTCTAAGTAAATGGAGTGAAGTGACAACTTTAAGCATCTCATGAGCATCCAACATTAAAACTAATTTTGTGGCCCATCAAAAACTAAAAACAAAAAGGTGGACCAAGGCCATGGCCTAGCCTCTGGGCCGGGCCTGAGTACGTTGTCTCGAGTTCGTCGCCAAAATTAACAAAACAAGTTTTAATATATGGTTTGTGACATTGTATAATCAAGGATTCATGTACACCAAAAAGGTTTTTGTTTTCGTTTCGGAAAAAAGCAATGAAAATGTATGGTATATATATATCCTGCAATGTTCGTTTTAGACTTTTAGTGTATATGTAACATGATTGTATAAGTTTTAAATTATTAAAAACAAGGTACTTATATTAATTATGAAAATCCAATGGATATAAGATAACAACATGATTTCCTTCCATTATTAAATCTGAAATTGTTCCATAAGAAATTTGAAAAAACAACAAATTGATCATATATATGTTCTATTATAATGATAATGATGATCATCATCTTAGTATATTACTAGTTCTTCTTATTATCTGAGATAACAGATTGAGATGAGGAAACCTCCAGATCCATATTTATCAATTCTTTCGGAACTATTATCGATTCCAACAACAAGTTTTGATATTTTTACTGTTCTTCGACTTTAATAGGCATCTCGTTATCTTCAATGTACTCTATCAACATCTTCATTAACTCCTAAATTTACATAAATTAAATTAATTTTAGTAGAAAATATTAAAGATTACCCTATATTAAAATACTTAAAAACCAAAAGTTTCTTCCAAAAATACAACAAACTTTAAGCCTTATGAATAGGAGCTAAAAATTTAGCAGTAATTCCTAAACTATTTGGAAATTTTATAAACATATGAGAACCCTTTCTAAGACATAAATTTGGTGATATTTTTTAAAAAATTTAAAAATTTTGGTGATTTATAAAACAAAACATAAAAACTGATATTTTTTCCAAGATAAATATTATAGAAAACAATAAAATATATTAAAACGAACACTAGTTTACCTAGTTCCGATTTGTTGCTTCTTTTTCGATGGTACTATCATATGATCGAGTTAGCTTCAAGTTCGAAAATCCTAGCCTTCTTTGCCTTCTTACACTCTTCTTCACTTTCCACTGGTTCCATGTTTAGATCAAAATCAGCTTCAGGCTATGAAAAAATTATTTTGGTTAGTATTATTTATCAAAAGTCATAAATATGGCCATCCACTATATATATATGTTATTATGTTAATATTGGGACAATATATAGTTATCACACAAATTCACTCATGATTTAATGACAAAAAATCCAATAAGCTCAACAAGGTGATAAGCTCAAATTAATACCCTAAAAGTACTAAAGCTTTGTCGATTGTAATATTTAGGGGTCGAATCCACAAAGACTCAAGAAAACACACAATATATTTTAAGGGTTGAATTATGCTAAGTGATCAATGGAATTGAAAGCATATACGTAAATTAAACAAGTTGTGATTCGATTGGAAAGAAGATAGGTTCATGGTATTTCTCAGGAAATCAATAAATGTAGATAAACTAACTAATCAGGGTTCATGTTACGCACGGTTCTTGAACTCAAATCACCAAAGTATAATTAACCAACTGTTGTTGCGAGAATTATCTAAGTCTAAATCCTAGAATTCCAAATTTCTTTGCGAATCCTAAAGTCTAAACCAGCTTTTAGTTCAAGTTTGATTTGTTCACAAAACAACTAAACCAAATCTCTTTGCAAATATTTATTTTGCTCACCCTAAATTCTATCAGGTAATCAATTGCACTGTCGTGCCTAATCGATTATCCTAAGATCTAAGTTCCAGGTGATCAATCTAGAATTAGCTTTGAGAACAACCTAAGGTGAATAACTAATTCAGATTATAAACCCTAACAAATTAATTAACCTAACATTCAAAGAGATCCCTTATTGAGAATCTTAAACCTAACAGGAGATCTACTCAGACATGGAGATTGAAACAATAAACATAACTGAATAAAACTCTGAATAAATAATAGTCTTCTGGGGCAATTTGCAGTTTCTCAAATCTTCAGAAAAGTCGCGATCCTTATGTTTCTTCGACAGGTATCGATCGATACCATAAGTGTATCGATCGATACTCAGGCATCAAATCGGTGTCTCAGATACATGATCTCTGCGTGACTCCAAAAAGCTCCAAAATGCTTCAATATCTCCGATAATGCTCCAAACGTACCTAAAACCTGAAAAGACTCTAAAATACTAGAAAGACTCTATAAAAAGGACTTATATCATGGCCTAAAACGGGTAAAAACCATGATATATCAACTCCCCCAGACTTAACCTTAACTTGCCCTCAAGCAAACAGAAAACGAAACCAGAGAAAGAGGTTTGAAAACACGGAGACTCACCTGTTTCTGAACCATCGCAAAGACCCTTTTCGTAAGCACCCAAATGTCACCTAACCAGTTCCAGATCTAACCACCATTTACTTCTCCATAGACATTCGCAGCTTCCCAGACTCCACACACTATCTCACAGCATCGTTCAATAAAGCCCTCATCGCCAGTTTCATCGCTGCAGCCAATGTTCAAGAACCTTCTAGATTCTTTCCCATACAATATCATGACAAAAGAACAACCCTGTTTTCACACTTTTTGATATTGTTGTCTTTCCCCCAGACTTATTTCACATCATGTTCTCTTGCATATACATATTAAGGTTTGAGACGCGAATATTGATGGTGTTTGCCACCGAATCCACGGTTCTTCCCTCTCTATGTATCAAAGGCGTAGGCGAATAGTGGTATCACGAGAAATTTTCCTAACCTCGCTTTCAACCTTTGTGTGATCATTCCTTCACAAGTAGAATAATGAGATCGCTGGAAGTTTTCCTAGCCCTCTACTCAGAAGAAAATCATTTCATCTTTTATGCTCTTATTTATTAACTTATAGCAGGGGAGAGAGATACCATTACTTTAAACACATGGGTTCCTTTGTCAGATATGAATGAGGAATCAACCCCTGTAAACATCAACTGCATCGATGAACTGCAAAAATTTGGCTCAGGCTTTATAAGAACTCTGCTGGAGACATGGGTGTTTTCTAGTCAATTGGTCAGTCTTTGGATTTTTCATTAGTCGATCTAGAATTGATCCTGTAACACTGGCCACTCAAAAGCAAAATCAGAACAATAGATTCAAGCACATGATCATAATCTCCAACAGGTTTTGACTCAATAAAATGATTTTTGACTCAAAAACGACTGACTCTAAGAAAAACAAAAACAATGTCAGCAACTACCACCCCCAGACTTAAACAACAATGTCCCAGTGTTATCTAGTCTAGAGTCGGTAAAAGAAAGCAAAAGGACTCAATGCAAGATGTTAAGATCAAGAGGTGTTACCATCGTGGTCATGGTGTCGACCGACACACAAGCCTGGTTTCAATCGATACCAGGCTTGAGTCGACACATGTCCTCAAATAAGCGACAATGGGTCAATTGCTACTCCGGATTTTGTGTCAAACGATCCAAGTGTTAAAGGTAGCACTGTTAGATCACTCAAACACAAGTCAGATGCAACAAAAGATCATAGATGCATAAATCCACAAGTCCAAAACAAAAGAAAATGCTGACATAAAGACTCAAAAGTTCAAAAGAAAATAAAAAGAAAAGAAAAATCAAACGTGATAATCAGGTAGAAGGAAGACTAATCCTACTCCTCAGAGGTGTCGTCGCCAGCAGTGTGGGATGGGCCAGCCTCCGTCGGTGTGCACGGTGAACGAGGACGAGGTGGAACCATACATCTGCATCGTGAAATGGCACTCCAAATCGTCTGTAGACTCTCGACGACGTATCGCTAAAAAGGATCCATCTCCATGTCAGGCGGTGGAGGAAGAGAAAGTGCAGGAGCAGCAGCAGGTGTATGCGCATTTCGTGAATGTCGTGGTCGACCTCCAGCAAGGTCAGGTGCAGGTGTGTCCTCAGCAGCAGCAGGAACACGACCTCCAGATGAGGCTCCTCCTCGACGACGAGTAATAGGTGCAACATGCATGTCCACCGGATTAGGCGTGAAAAGCAACTGAGCAGGATCGTCACCAATGTCCTTCAGGTCGGTGTTGGGAAGCTGAACTAAAAGGTTCCCATCAGAAGTGCTGAAACACCAATGTCGACCTGGTTTCAGCCACCTCAGGTTCTCCAATTGCTGCTAGTCCATAACATCTCGTGTAGTCACAACCGAGCAGCTCGCGGTACTGATCCCAAGGTTCTGAAAAATGGGAATGAGAAGACTGCCCACCGTCTAAGTCTTGACTCTAGTCTCAGTCCTGCGAGTCGTGCCACCACGTCCTGCGAAAGGTTTGGCCTTCAGCGAGACCAAGTGGTGCTCGAATACAGCACCTAAGTTGACCGCAAGGTCCATCTCAGGCCACTCGTAGGCCTCATCCTCAATAATGTCCCCAATAGCGATAAAGAGAACAATAAGCTCAGATACCCGCATCTTGTTGGGCTCCATCTTGCACAGAAGTGTGTTGCTCAAGATCCTCGCGAGGCAGCGCAGAACAGGATGACGCACATCCATCTGGGTAGTGGTCTTGCTATCATAAACTCCGTGCCCAAAGTGCTGCCAGAATGCATGAATATCGAGGAACTGACGAGGGAACTCACACCTCGAAAAGTCTCTGTGGAACACAAAGATATCGCATAGTTCCTGAAATGGTAACCGATATCGCACACCCCGAATCATGAAGGTCATAACACCCTGCTGTGCAGTCGTGGGAGCTTCACCAGTGTAATTGACTCGAACTGTAGCAAGGAACTGGTGCACGAGAACGGGATAAAGATCAAACTGTCTCGTAGCCATCTTCCCCAAGCCGATCTTGCGGATCAATCTGTCGAGGTCCCTGTCAAAACCCAGATGCCTCATAGTGAGCGTGTCGACGAACCGGGTGGGCCACATATCAACATCCAACCATGCGTTGTAAAACAACGAATCATAATCGTCCCACTCCTCAGAAATAGGCTTAGACACGCAAGCCTTGCTCTCAGATCTTCCTTCTCTGTACCCTCAAATTCCTGCGTCAGAGGTATCCTCGCCTTCTCATTCCTCTTAGGCCAATGAGGCCTACATACTGTGCCCGGAGACACGGGATTAGTGGGACCAGAGAGAGGCGGCGAGGGTGAATCAGCAGGCATTGTGCGTAGACACGCGTACGGAAGATCTGTATCCTCGTATGAACCATCATATCTAACCCTGTATCGGTTTCCCGCCAAACAGGCTTTCACCATCCCTCTGCGCCAAGTGAGACCGTCAAGGAACTTAACTCTTTCGAGCAAACGGAACTCATGCGGAGGATCCTCAGGCGGATTCGAGCTTGTGGCCACTGTTCGTGTCCTCTTCCTAGGCTGCATATGTATCAACAACAAAAGACAAACAACATAAAAACAAAATCTCTCTCAAACATAGCAAAAACGACCCAGGAATACACTGAGGATCGACCGATACTCAAAAAGTTTTTGAACCACACGAAGATCCAAAATCAAAAAATTCCAAAAGTCAAAACTAATGGCAATTAGGGGTAAGGAGGGGGGGGGGGTGCCGACTAGTCCTAGAACAACGTAATCAAGTGATATTCGCCCAAACAAATGAGTTCTAAGAGCCAAAAATCAAAAGCCCAACCTTTCGTCACAAATTGAAAAAGAGGAGATTCATGTTTCATACCTTGTAGATCAAGTGAAAGGGTGCGAGAATGAGAAAGAGCACAAAAATCCAACAAGGATGGACTCTTGAATCACTCAAATCCGTGAAGAAACAAAGATTTGGTGATTTGGAGAGAAAAGGGCCTGCTTATCGATCGATGGAGGCTGAGGAGAGAAAGAAGAAAAACCGTAGGGTTTTAAAGGAAACTTACCTGCGCGTTGGGTAACGACCGATAGCATTAATGGTATCGATCGATACCTGGACCTTTGGTCAATGCTACGTTTGTTTCTCCTGGTGTCGATCGACACCAAGTGGGTATCGGTTGACATCGCCCTTTTTTCATCTGATTCACTTGAAAACGCAAGACACACAACCAAAAGCAAAGAAATAAAAGGACTTATATACAGACTTACCAGTCGGTTGCCTCCCACCAAACGCTCGTTTAACGTCATTAGCTTGACTGTACTGTCGTTCAGGCAGTGGGTGCATCATCCAGAGGCATTATATGTCCTTCTGGAATCTCGGCTCTTACCCAATAGTGTTTCACCCTTTGTCCATTGATAGTGAACTCCTCGCCTGAAGTATTCGTCAGGACAATTGCACCATGTGGTCTAACTTCCTTGACTGTGAAAGGACCTGACCAACGAGAACGCAATTTACCGGGAAACAATTGCAAACGAGAGTTATACAGACGTACCTGATCATCGGGTTCAAAGTGTCTGGAAAGGATTTTCTTGTCGTGATACGCCTTAGTCCTCTCCTTGTACAGCTTCGAGTTCTCATAGGCATGATGCCTAATCTCGTCGAGCTCATTCAGCTTGATCAATCGCCTCTTAGCAGCAGACTTGATGTCGAAATTCAGCAACTTTGTAGCCGATCCTGCCTTATGCTCGATTTCTACTAGAAGATGGCACACTTTTCCATACAGCAAGTGAAACGGTGTAGTCCCAAGTGGTGTCTTGAAAGCAGTCCTATAAGCCCAAAGTGCGTCATCCAACTTCAAAGACCAATCCTTCCTGGTAACATTCACTGTCTTATCTAGAATCTCCTTGATCTTCCTGTTGGAAACCTCAACTTGTCCACTGGTCTGAGGGTGATAAGGAGTAGCAACACGATGATTCACACCATACTTCTTCAGCAACCTCTCGAAAACCTTGTTGATAAAGTGAGTGCCACCATCACTTATCACAATTCGAGGTACTCCAAATCGAGGGAAAATGATGGTCTTAAACAGCTTAAGGACTACTGAAGAATCATTGGTTCTGCTAGCAATGGCCTCAACCCACTTAGACACATATTCTACAACAACCAAGATGTATTTGTTTCCATATGACGAAGGAAAGGGACCCATAAAATCGATGCCCCAACAATCAAAAATCTCAACCTCAAGGATGAAATTATGTGGCATCTCATGTTTCTTACTGATCTTCCCTCTCCTCTGACAAGCATCGCACTGCGAAACGAAGGCATGATCATCCTTAAACATAGTAGGCCACCATAAGCCTGCTTGAAGAACCTTGGACACTGTCTTGGAAGTAGCAAAGTGTCCATCATACTCAGATCCATGACAATGAAACAAAACATTAGGTACCTCTGATTCACCAATGCATCTCCTGTAGATACCATCATAACAATGCTTGTACAGGTAAGGTTCATCCCAAAAGAATCACCTTATGTCACACATAAACTTCTTCCTGTCATATTTCTTGAGATGCTTTGGCTCTTCATCTGCAGCGAAGTAGTTGGCAATATCAGCGTACCATGGTTGATCAGAATCAGCTGTAGCGACCATATACTCTTCAGAGGCACCAAGGTGTTCAACAGTCAAAACAGGTCTGGAAATCGCAGGGTATCGACCGACACCAAGGGAGTGTCGATCGATAGCAAAACCTGTAATTCATGGGAATTGCAGAGTTTCGGCAAAACCATTTGAAACTCAGTTTCAATGAAGTAAATGGACTCTTCTGGTAGTTGATCATCAATAGGCACGTCTACATCGATCCGAATCCTCGAAAGATAGTCAGCAACCCCGTTCTCTATTCCTTTCTTGTCCTTAACCTCGATATCAAAACCTTGGAGCAAAAGGACCCAACGACAAAGGCGAGGCTTGAGATCCTTATTCTGCATCAGATATTTGAGAGTAGCATGATCAGTATGAACAATCACTTTGCTCCTAATCAGGTAGGATCAAAATTTCTCAAAGGAGAAAACAACTGCAAGTAGTTCCTTCTATGTGGTGTTGTAATTCCTCTGAGCATCATCCAATGTCCTGCTGGCATAGTAGATAACGTGCAACTTCTTATCCTACCTCTGACCCAGAACTTATCCGACAACAAAATCACTAGCGTCGCACATGATCTCAAAAGGCAAAGTCCAATCAGGAGGTTGCACAATAGGAGCACTCACCAAAGCCTTTTTAATCTCCTCAAAGGCTGCAAGACACTCATGTGTGAAATCGAATTTGATCTCCTTGCATAATAGTGCGGTGAGTGGGCGGGCTAACTTGGAGAAGTCCTTGATGAATCTTCTGTAAAACCCAGCATGACCAAGGAAGCTTCGAATATCTTTCACATAAGTCAGTGGTTGGAGGCTTGTCATGACCTGAATCTTGGCTTTGTCAACTTTGATCCCAGCTTCAGAAATCTTGTGCCCAAGCACGATGTCATCCTGAACCATAAAGTGGCACTTTTACCAATTAAGGACCAAGTGTTTCTCTTCACACCTCTGTAGCACCTTGCACAAGTTAGCCAAACAGTCCTTGAATGATGATCCATACACTGAAAAATCATCCATGAACACCTCCATAAAATCCTCAATCATGTCTGTGAAGATAGACATCATGCATCTCTGAAAAGTGGCCGGAGCATTACACAATCCAAATGGCATTCTCCTGTATGTGAATGTGCCATAAGGACATGTAAAAGTCGTCTTCCTTTGGTCATATGAATGTATCGAAATCTGGAAGAAACCTGAATACCCATCGAAAAAACAGTATTAGGGATGACTAGCCAACCTCTCCAACATTTGGTCAATGAATGGCAATGGGAAGTGATCTTTCCTTGTGGCTGCATTCAACTTCCTGTAGTCAATGCACATTCGATGCCCAGTGATAGTCCTAATAGGAATCGTCTCATCCTTCTCATTCTTCACCACAGTTATCCCTCCTTTCTTAGGAACAACGTGCAGTGGACTGGCCCAAGAACTGTCCGAGATAGCATAGATAACCCCTGCGTCCACGAGTTTCATGACCTCCTTCTTAACCACTTCTTTCAAATTTGGATTCAGCCTCCTCTGATGCTCAATTGAAGCCTTTGACTCATCCTCAAGATGAATCCTATGCATGCACAGGTCCGGTGATATATCTGAAATGTCATCAAGAAAATAGCCAAGAGCTTTGCGATAATTGCGCAACTTGCTCAGTAGTAAGGCAATCTCTGCGTTGTTCAAAGAAGCATTAATAATCACTGGTTATGTGGAATTAGGACCAAGAAAACTATACCTCAGATTTGCTGGAAGTGGCTTGAGTTCTACCTTAGGAGCTTTCTCCTCGCTCCAATATCCAAGCCCAACAGCTTGCTTAGAACTTTCGGCCAACTCCCTTTCTGGTCGCAGGGTATCGACCAATACTAGGGGAGTATCGATCGATACTGGGGGTGCAGTATCGAGCATCTTTGAGTATCCAGCAATAACATCAGCCGAATACACCTCTGACTCAGCTGAACAGACCAATGCTCTCTCCAATGGATCCTCAGGATGCATCTCCAGGAAGTACTCCTCAGCTATGTCTCTGAAGGTATCAAAAAAGAAAGTCTGTCCATCGATGGTTGGTCTCTTCATCATATTTTCCATGTTAAAAGTCATGACCAACTCGCCGATGTTAAGAGCTATCTTCCCATTCCTGCAATCAATCAGAGCACCAGCTGTTTCTAGGAATGGCCTTCCCAAGATAAGAGGATCTCTGAGTTCTGCATCATACTCGAGGACAATGAAGTCAGTTGGGATCAAGCAATTCCCAATCTTAATAGGAACATCCTCGAGCAACCCCTCTGGAAGTCTAACTGAGCGATCATCAAGTATCAGTGAGATCCTTGTTGAAGTGAAGTCTGTCATCCCCATTCTCTTAGCAACTGAGAAAGGCATGAGGTTGACACTTGAGCCAAGGTCACAAAGAGAATGCTCAAATCTGTCTGTGTAGATCGTACAATCCAACACAAAACTCCCTAGATCTGGTAGCTTCTTTGGGATCCTGTTGGTCAGGATTGCACTGCACTCATGAGTAATCATCAAACATCCTTCCTCAAGGTTCACATTGCTAGACACCATCCTCTTGACATATCTCCTGAAAGCTGGAGAAGTCTTGATAGCATCGATGAAAGGAAGTTCAACAACCAGCTTGTCCAAAATTTCCTTGCATCTAGAGTCTTCTACCTCCTTCTTAGTCTTCCCAATAGCCCTGGGGTAAGGTATCCTCGGTATGTAAACTCTTTCTGCAACCACATCAGGTACTTTCTTTAAAATTTCAGGTGTCATATCGACTGCAGGGTCGGTATCGACCGATACCATAGGGGTATCAATCGATACACGGGTTTTGGAGTTATCCTGTTTCAATATCGGGACTGGTGTCGATCGATGCTGGCTAGTGTCGATCGATACCCTGGGGATTTCAGAATCCTCGTCGTCAAGATTGACGAAATTTCCTGCAGTTTGGCCAACTTTCACTCCTGTATTGACCTCTTTTCCATTCCTTAAGGTGATTGCATTGATGTGTGCCCTTGGGTTTTCTCCTTTCCCTAGAAGAAAACCTTCTTGCCTTTTCACAGCCTCTGAAGTCTGAGCTACCTAAGTTTCCAGCTTCTTCTGATGAATACCGAGAGCTTCGATCTTTCCACTAAGATCTTTGTACATAGCATCCATCTTCCCATTGAAATCCAATGTTATCTGCTGCTGTCATTGAACCAGCTGTTGAAGCATAGACTCAATCTTGCTCTCTGGGGTTTTAGCAGGTATAGGCTGATAAGATGAATTCCCATAGTTCATGGTGTAACCATTGTTCTGGAGAAGTTTCTGGCTAAACTGATTCGACCCAAAACCACTTGGATTAGCTTCAGATTTGATTCCTCCTTGCCGAAAATTGTTGTTGAAGTTTTGGTTGTTGTTGTATTGATTCCTCTGACCCTGAAAACCAGAACCACCAATGTAGTTAACATCCTCTACTTCATCCTCATCGATATTCTCGACTTCCTCAGCAAAATGAACTGCCTTCATCGATTTTCCCTGCAAGAGATTTTGCACTGAATCTAACTTAGCCTGAACATCAGCAATCTGCGATCCATCCATGTTCCCACTATACTTCTTGCGCTCAAAGTCTGCATTCTTGGTGCTATTGCTAGACGCCAAGTTCTCAATAAGCACATAAGCATCATCGGGATACCTGGTATTGAAATTCCCATTGCTCGTAGCATCCAAAACCATCTGATACCTCCAATCAATCCCTCTGAAGAAGAAACCCATGAGCTGAACATTAGTGTATCCATGATGTGGACAATCTCTCTGATATGATCTAAATCTCGTCCAAGCAGCCTTGAATGGCTTAGTCGGGCCTTGAGAAAATTGGGAGATCTTGTTCATAAGATCCTCGGATCGTGCATCATCATAGAAATTATTCAGGAAAGCAGTCTTAGTCTCCTCCCAGGTAGTCAGTGATCCAGGAGGTAACTGCTTCAGCCAGTAAGTCGCATCTCCACCTAGAGAATATGGGAAGAGCTTGCAGAAGAGGTAATCATAGGACACTCTATTACTCTAGTGACAAAATCCTATAACCTCTCAATATGATCCATGGGGTGTTCATTGGAAAAACCATTAAAAGGGTGCTGACCCACAAGAGTGTAGTATGCAGGTTTCAGCTCAAAGTCATTCCTCTGAAATGGTGGAGGGCGAATCGCTGATCGATTGGCATAAAACTGATCAGGCCTGTTGTACTCACCAATTGTTCTACCACGATCAGCCACAATATTCCCAGCGTTGGCACGGCAATCTCACCAACAACAACTGGAGGGACAATGACGTTTCCATCTCCATCAAATCGTTGCTCTCTCTCGTTACACAACTGACCCTCTTGGTCTCTCAAAGCGCCAGCCTCATCATGAGTCAATACCACTGGATTGTTGTTCATCTCTGCTGGCTTCTTTGCTTTTCTGTTTGTGCGTTCCAAAAGTGCTAACTGCTCGTTTGACAGATTAACTAGCGGAGTGCTCTTGTTCCCTCTGGTTTCACGAATAGGCATGCACCTGAAACACAAAAGTCAAGAACGTAAGTAAAAACAATTCACGACATGTATCAACCGATACTACTAGGGTGTCGATCGATACTGGTCGTACTTCTCAAACTAAAATCTAATGGGGAATTGAAGTCCCCGGCAACGGCGCCAAATTTGATAAGCTCAAATTAATACCCTAAAAGTACTAAAGCTTTGTCGATTGTAATACTTAGGGGTCGAATCCACAGAGACTCAAGAAAACACACAATAGATTTTAAGGGTTGAATTAAGCTAAGTGATCAATGGAATTGAAAGCAAATACGTAAATTAAACAAGTTGTGATTCGATGATATATCATGGTTTTGACCCTGTTTAGGCCATGATATAAGTCCTTTTTATAGAGTCTTTCTAGTGTTTCGTAGTAGTTTAGAGTCTTTTATAGGTTTTAGCACGTTTGGAGCGTAATTGGAATTATTGGAGCTTTCTGGAGCAGGTTGGAGCAAGGCTGAAGTTCGTGTTGCTGAGTATCAGATTTCACGTCAAGCATCGATCGATACCCCCTAGTATCGATTGATACCCATCGCAGCATGACAAGACACGCGACTTAATGAAGAGTTGAAAAAATGCAGATTTGCCCCAGAAGTCTTTAATAATTACAAGAAGCCCCAACTCGTGTTTTACGCTATTTATAGGGATTTTACAACCACTTTTAGGCTATGCATTATTTCACTTTGGTTTGAGAGAGACAAGTCTGAATCTCCCTTCGTCCGAGATCAGATCTCAAAACCTCTTGTTACTCTTTCTATTTTATTGATGATTTATTCAGTTATGTTGATTGTTTCATTCTCCATGTCTGAGTAGATCCACTTTAGGTTTAGAGTTTTCTCATAAGGATTTCTTTGAATGCTAGGTTGATTATCTGTTTAGGATTCACCATCTGAATTAGTTCTTCGCCATAGGTTGTTCTCAAAACTAATTCTAGGTTGACGAATCTGGAACTTAGATCTTAGGATAATTGATTAGGCACGACAGTGCGATTAATTACCTGATAGAACCTAGGTGAGCAAATTGATTATTCGCAAAAAGATTTGGTTTAATTGATTTGTGAACATATCAAACCTGATATTAAAGCTGATTTAGACTTTAGGATTCGCAAAGAGATTTGGAATTCCTAAGATTTAGATTTAGATAGTTTTCGCAACGAGAGTTGGTTAGCTATACTTTAGCGATTTGAGTTCAAGAACTGCGCTAAATCTGAACCCTCTTAGTTAGTTAGTCTGCATTCATTGATTTCCTGAGAAATACCCTGAGCCAGCTGGGCACGCCAACGTTATTGAGATTGTCGCGCCAGCTGGGCACGCCAACGTTGGGAATGCTGCAGGTGATCGAGGTAGGACACTTGGCGAGCATAACAGACCTAATCAGTTCTTTGCAAATCGATATGCGATTCGCATCCCAACTTTTCAGAGGAATGATTTTGAGCTGAATCCTGCGTACTACGCTCTTGTGAGTCAAAGTCCTTTCCATGGCTTGCCTCATGAACACTCCATGGATCATATCGAGAGGTTCGAGGACTTGGTCACTGGTATGAAATACAATAGAGTGCCCAATGAGTTCCTCTTCTACAAACTTTTCTCATACTCTCTTAGTGGGGATGCTGCTTATTGGCTGAAGCAGTTGGCTCCCGGTTCGCTAACTACATGGGATAAGACGAAATATGCATTCCTATGCAACTTCTATGATGATGTGAGATCCGAAGAGCTCAGGAACAAAATTTCTCAGTTCTATCAAGGTCCGATAGAAGCACTTAAGGCAGCTTGGATTCGTTTCAAGTCATACCAGAGGGATTGTTCGCACCATGGTTTCACTCAGGTTCAGATGCTGGGTACTTTCTACAGAGGGATCGATTGGAGGTACCAGATGGCTTTGGATACTGCGAGTAATGGGAACTTCAGCACCATGTATCCAGATGATGCAGTTGTGCTAATTGAGAACTTGGCGTCTAGCAATAGCACCAAGAATGCTGATTTCGAGAGGAAGAAGCAAGCTGCAGGAATTGATGGGTCTCAGATTGCTGAAGTTCAAGCGAAGCTAGATATTTTGCTTGGGAAGTCGAAGAAGACTGTGCACTTTGCTGACGGAGTCGATAATATCGGTGGAGCTGAAGTAGAGGATTGTAACTATGTTGGTGGTTCTGGATTTCAGGGTCAGCAATTTGGGTACAACAACAACAATCGCAATTACGGGAACTCTTCATACCAGCCCATCCCTCCAAAGTCCACAGAGAATAAGATGGAATCCATGCTTGAACAGATTCTTCAAGGACAGCAAAAAACTGCAAGTGGATTTCAATGGGAAAATTGACCATCTGTATACTGATCTGAATGGGAAGATTGACCATCTCAATGGGAAAATCGAGGCTCTAAATACCAATCAAAGGATGCTGGAAACACAAGTAGCTCAGACTGCAGCAAATGCTAAGGGAAAGTCGGTTCATTCACACAGTGCACACGTCAATGCAGTCTCCTCAAGTGCAGAAAATTTAGATGAGGATCCTGAAACCGCCAAGCCATCGATCGATACCCTCAAGTGTCGATCGATGCCAGTTACAATTCTGAAACGCGATACTTTCAAAACCCGTGTATCGATCGATACCCCATTGTTATAGGTCGATACTGAGGCGATTTTTGAGGAAACACTTGAGACTTCGACTGTGGTGCCTAAATAAGTTCAAGAACGAGTCTATATACCGAGGATACCTTATCCCAGAGCTGCTGGGAAGACTAAGAAGGAGGTATAGGACGCCAGATGCCAGGCTTTGTCGGATAAATCGATTGTGGAAACTCCTTTTTGTGATGATGTATCTGCCAGGGAAGATTCAAGACCAAGGCATCGATCGATACCCCCAAGTGTCGATCGATACCCCTCGCAGAACGAGCCAGAAATTGTGAAAACACCTGAGGTGATCGACGAAAGAGTTCGCAAGCCCAAAAAGATGAATCATATCCCTCAGCACCTCAGAGATCCCATCACTCCAAAGCAGCTGCGTGGCTTTGAGAAGATGGTACGAAGGATCTCCCATGAATCATCTTTTGAAGAATCTCTAGAGGACTGGCCTATCCTGAGTCACTTCAAAGATTGCAGAGAAACTCTGAAAGAGATCGAAGTGCTCTTTATCGAAGCAAGACGCAAGTCACTACCGCTGAGACAGTTGACCAAGAGGGAAGACCCATGGATATTCTCAGTTCCATGCTCTATCTCTGGAGTTAAATTCAAGGAATCTCTCGTTGACTCAGGGGCCTGCGTCAATGTCATGTCAAGGGCAATTGCAGAGAGATTAGGAGCTGATATTCGACCTCCAAAGACATCTATCACGTTCGCGAACGATTCCACCTCTCTTCCATATGGTGCAATCGCTGATTTGATGATCACAATAGGAGATTGCCTGGTTCCTACTGATTTTCAGGTTGTAGAGATGAATGCAATATCTCGTACGTAGTTGATTCTCGGAAGACCGTTCATGGCTACGGTTGGTGCCATTATGGACACACCCAGCAAGCACATCTCGTTCTCATACATTGACAAGGATGTGTACTATAAGGCCATCCCTAGAGGAACTCCCACACGTATCTCTTGCATCGATGCTATAATAGGAGCGTTGGTACAAGATCCTTTGGAAAAACCTCCTAACGTACCAACTGTCACAGATGTTTCAGCTGAACTACCCAGCGTCCCCAAGGAAGTTGTCAAGAAGGCTAAGGCAACAAAGAATAAGGTGAAGAGCAAAAGAGTCGAGAATCCCCATGTCACTTTGATACCTCAGAAGTGCAATGGAGACTCGATTGAGTACAAGGTGAAGTGCAAAGGAGCCTCGAAACCATTTTCTAAGGCTAGAGTACTTCTCACTTCGGAGCTGAAAGAAAAAGGGCAAGAGTTTGTGGAGAGTATGTTGAGCAAAACTCTGAAGATAGCGATGTCAAGTTGTGGAGCCTGCTTTGGTGCAACCTCTTATTCTTATCTTGCCTGAAGGGCGTTACAGTCAAGCTAATGACGTAAAAAGAGCGCTTGGTGGGAGGCAACCCACTGGTGAGTATATATATATAAGTATTTTCTTTTTATTTTTCGTTTTGTGTCAGGATAAAAAAGGAGCAAATTCGAAATCGCCTGAGTGTCGATCGATACCTTTCAGTATCGATCGATACCCTACGCGATTGAGAAAGGTTCATGTCGATTTAAGTCTGGTATCGATCGATGCCAGGCTGTGTGTCGATCGATACTCAATGTTCCAGCAAGGTAACTTCTTGTTTTTCCCAATTTTATTCTGTTCTTTTGTTTTCTTTCACTGACTCTAGGCTAAATAACATTGGGGACAGTGTTGTTCAAGTCTGGGGGAGGTGTCTGCTGACATTGTGTTTGTTTTTCTTAGAGTCAGTCGTTTTATCGAGTTAAAATTGTTTGATTGAGTCAAAACTTGTTGGAGATAATGATCCTGTGCTTGAACCTATTGATTTGATTTTGTTTTTGAGTGCACAGTGTCACATGATCAGTTCTAGATCGACTAATGAAAAATCCAAGGACTGACTAGTTGACTAGAAAACATTCATGTCTCCAGCAGAGTTCTTCCGAAGCCTGAGCCAATTTTTGCACTTCATCGATGTGGTTAGTGTTCGTAGAGCTTGATTCATCATTCATATCTGACAAAGGAACCCATATGTTTAAGATAATGGTATTTCTCTCCCTGTTACAAGTAATAAGATGCATTAAAAGATGAAATAATTTTCTTCTGAGTAGAGGGCTAGGAAAGTTTCCAAGGATCCCATTGTTCTACTTAAGAGGGAATGATCACACAAAGGTGAAAGCGAGGTTAGGAAAATATCATGTGATACCATTATTCGCCTACGCCTTTGATTACTTTTGAGGGAAGAACCGGGGATTCGGTGGCTAACACCATCAATACTCGCGTCTCAAACCCTAATATGTAAATGCAAGGAACATAATGTGAAAAAGGGTGGTTCCTTGTCATAATATTGTGTGGTAAAGAATCTAGAAGGTTCTTGAACATTGGCTGCATCGATGAAACTGGTGATGAGGGTTTTATTTGAACAATGTTGTGGGCTAATGTGTGGAGTCTGGGAAAGCTGCGAATGTCTACGGAGAAGTACATGGTGGTTAGATCAAAAGCTAATTTGGTGACATTTGGGTACTTGGGAAAAGGATCTCTGCGATGGTTCATGAACAGGTGAGTCTCCGTGTTTTCAAACCTCTTTCTCTGGTTTAGGCTTCTATTTGTTTGAGGGCAAGCAAAGGCTAAGTCTGGGGGAGTTGATATATCATGGTTTTTACCCTATTTAGGCCATGATATAAGTCCTTTTTATAGAGTCTTTCTATTTTTTCGTAGTAGTTTAGATTCTCTTACAGGTTTTAGCACGTTTGGAGCGTAATTGGAAGTATTGGAGCTTTCTGGAGCAGTTTGGAGCAAGGCTGAAGTTCGTGTTGCTGAGTATCTGATTTCACGTCAAGCATCGATCGATACCCCCTGGTATCGATCGATACCCATCGCAGCATGATAAGACACGCGACTTAATGAAGAGTTGAAGAACTGCAGATTTGCCCCATAAGTCTTTAATAATTACAAGAAACCCCAATTCGTGTTTTAGGTTATTTATAGGGATTTTACAGCCACTTTTAGGCTATGCATTAGTTTACTTTGGTTTGAGAGTGACAAGTCTGAATCTCCATTCGTCCGAGATCAGATCTCAAAACCTCTTGTTACTCTTTCTATTTTATTGATGATTTATTCAGTTATGTTGATTGTTTCATTCTCCATGTCTGAGTAGATCCACTTTAGGTTTAGGGTTTTCTCATAAGGATTTCTTTGAATGCTAGGTTGATTATCTGTTTAGGATTCACCATCTGAATTAGTTCTTCGCCATAGGTTGTTATCAAAGCTAATTCTAGGTTGACGAATCTGGAACTTAGATCTTAGGATAATTGATTATTCGCAAAGATAGTGCGATTAATTACCTGATAGAACCTAGGTGAGCAAATTGATTATTCGCAAAGAGATTTGGTTTAATTGATTTATGAACATATCAAACCTGATATTAAAGCTGATTTAGACTTTAGGATTCGCAAAGAGATTTGGAATTCCTAGGATTTAGATTTATATAGTTTTCGCAACGAGAGTTGGTTAGCTATACTTTAGTGATTTGAGTTCAAGAACTGCGCTAAATCTGAATCATGTTAGTTAGTTAGTCTGCATTCATTGATTTCCTGAGAAATACCCTGAGCCTATCTTTCTCAAATTATATTACAACACTTTTAATTTCTGCAATGCTTTCAATTACATCCTATTTGCTTAGCTTGATTTGACACTATACAATCTATTGAGTGATCTCCGTGAATCTTTGTGGTTCGACCCCTAACTATATTACAACTACTGCTTTAGTACTGTTAGGGTATTAATTTGAGCATATCATTCGATTGGAAAGAAGATAGGTTCAGGGTATTTATCAGGAAATCAATAAATGCAGATAAACAAACTAATCAGGGTCCATGTTACGCACGGTTCTTGAACTCAAATCATCAAAGTATAATTAACCAACTGTCGTTGCGAGAATTATCTAAGTCTAAATCCTAGAATTCCAAATCTCTTTGCGAATCCTAAAGTCTAAACCAGCTTTTAGTTCAAATTTAATTTGTTCACAAAACAACTAAACCAAATCTCTTTGCGAATAGTTATTTTGCTCACCCTTAATTCTATCAGGTAATCAATTGCACTGTCGTGCCTAATCGATTATCTTAAGATCTAAGTTCCAGGTGATCAATCTAGAATTAGCTTTGAGAACAACCTAAGGTGAAGAACTAATTCAGATTATAAACCCTAACCAATTAATTAACCTAACATTCAAAGAGATCCCTTATTGAGAACCTTAAACCTAACAGGAGATCTACTCAGACATGGAGATTGAAACAATAAACATAACTGAATAAATCTCTGAATAAATAACAAGAAAGAGAGTAAAACAGGGGTTGGAAATCTTCTCTCGGACGAACAGAGTTTCAGACTTGTCTCCCTCAGAAAGCTCTCTCACAAAACCCGAATAGAATAAAGCGTGTATGAAGCGTCATAGCCAGGCTGAAAAGCTTAATAAATAACCTAAGACACGTTCTGGGATTTCTTGTAAATAATAAAGTTTTATGGGGCAATTTGCAGTTTCTCAAATCTTCAGAAAAGGCGCGATCCTTCTGTTTCTTCAACGGGTATCGATCGATACCATAAGTGTATCGATCGATACACAGGCATCAAATCGGTGTCTCAGCTACATGATCTCTGTGTGGCTCCAAAAAGCTCCAAAATGCTTCAATATCTCTGATAATACTCCAAACGTACCTAAAACCTGAAAAGACTCTAAAAGACTCCAAAATACTAGAAAGACTCTATAAAAAAGATTTATATCATGGCCTAAAACGGGTAAAAACCATGATATATCACAAGGTCAGCCACAAAATTGATTGAACCACCAAATCTTCTAAACATCCAACATTGAGTACTAAATTCTAAGTAAATGGAGTGAAGTGAACAACTTTAAGCATCTCATGAGCATCCAACATTAAAACTAATTTTGTGGCCCATCAAAAACTATAAAAAGGTGGACCAAGGCCATGGCCTAGCCTCTGGGCCGGGCCTGAATATGTTGTCTCGAGTTCGTCGCCAAAATTAACAAAACAAGTTTTAATATATGGTTTGTGACATTGTATAAGCAAGGATTCATGTACAACAAAAATGTTTTTGTTTTCGTTTCAGAAAAAGGATTGAAAATGTATGGTATATATATATCCTGCAATGTTCGTTTTAGACTTTTAGTGTATATGTAACATGATTGTAAAGTTTTAAATTATTAAAAGCAAGGTACTTATATTAATTATGAAAATCCAATGGATATAAGATAACAACATGATTTCCTTCCATTATTAAATCTGAAATTGCTCCATGAGAAATTTGAAAAAACAACAAATTGATCATATATGTTCTATTATAATGATAATGATAATCATCATCTTAGTATATTACTAGTTCTTCTTAGTATCTGAGATCATAGATTGAGATGAGGAAACCTCCAGATCAATATTTATCAATTCTTTCAGAACTATTATCGATTCCAACAACAAGTTTTGATCTTTTTCCTGTTCTTCGACTTTAATAGGCATCTCGTTTTCTTCAATGTACTCTATCAACATCTTTATTAACTCCTAAATTTACATAAATTAAATTAATTTTATTAGAAAATATTAAAGATTACCCTATATTAAAATACTAAAAAACCAAAAGTTTCTTCCAAAAATACAACAAACTTTAAGCCTTATGAATAGGACCTAAAAATTTAGGAGTAATTCCTAAACTATTTGGAAATTTTATAAACATATAAGAACCCTTTCTAAAACATAAATTTTGTGATATTTTTTAAAAAATTTAAAAATTTTGGTGATTTATAAAACAAAACATAAAAACTGATATTTTTCTCCAAGACAAATATTATAGAAAACAATAAAATATATTAAAACGAACACTAGTTTACCTTGTTCCGCTTTGTTGCCTCTTTTTCGATGGTACTATCATATGATCGAGTTCAACTTCAAGTTCGAAAATCCTAGCCTTCTTTGCCTTCCTACACTCTTCTTCACTTTCCACTGGTTCCATGTTCAGATCAAAATCGGCTTCAGGCTGCATCACCCACTTTCCACGCTCCATTTCTTGAGTATTGTTATTTGTATTAGAACAAGAGAGGAAATGGCTTATGTCTATAACTCGTTGTTATTGTTCTTGTTAATGTTCTCCTCTATCACATTTATAAAAGTATTGGAAGACCTATCTCGTCTCTGGTATTGCATGGTTCTTGTTCAAAGCAAGTCTACCATGGTCAATTTCTCAATTACAATTATAGGTATTTAGTTACCATCATAAGGAGAAATAATTGTTTTGTTAGGATTTTCCCTGTTTGTTGAAGTTATACACTTTTAAATAAATTACCATTTAAATACCAAAAAGTCGTAAGTCAAAATTTTTATGTCATTACACGTAGATTATTTCACAAAATTGTTGAATTAAACTTTTTTATTGGTATGTGCATAAATTCATACGTATATATGCGCGCGCACACACACACACACACTTTTGTATAATCTGTTTCGAAAACCTCATAATTTATCCCATATACAAGAACTTTTTTCGTGGCCCATAACAATATGCTTCCATCTCCGTATGAAGAAATGAGAAATGACCTTTAATTAAGCCTATAGCTCCAAGTAATTAATGACGTACTACCATGGACCTAATAATGATAATAATATTCATCATTATAGTGTATTACTAGTTCAGACTACATACTGAGATAAGGAAACCTCCAGATCGATATTTAAAAATTCTTTCAAAACTATTATCGATTCCCACAACAAGTTTTGATCTTATCTTTTTCCAGTTCATTGATTTTAATAGTCCTCTTTTTTTTTCATTGTACTTAATCATGCTTCTTCTTAAACTCCTAAATGTACATAAATGTAATTAATTTTTTTTTCGAATTTTTTTTTGTGCATTCATGATTTTGTTCCAAAATACCACAAGTTTGTTAAATTTCAAAAATACCATAATTTTGGAAAATTTCAAAAATACCACAATTTTGGAAAATTTTCAAAAATACCATAAATTTTATGTATATGACTAGTACCTAAGATTTTAGTTTTTCATTCAAACTTATTTGAAATTAATATTCTATTTTTTTGTTGAATAAATTTCACATTCCAAGAAAAACTATGTATAGAAAAAGATAAAGGGACTTAAGAAATGAAAAGAATTATTTTGGTTAGTATTATTTATCAAAAGTCATAAATATGGCCATCCACTATATATATGTGTTATTATGTTAATATTGGGACTCCACCTGCCCTCCATGTGTGTGGTTATTTGGCTATTGGGCCGGTGTGTTGTGGCCCAAAATGATGATTAAAAATGTTAATATTGGGACAATATATAGTTATCACACAAATTCACTCATGATTTAATGACAAAAAATCCAATAAGCTCAACAAGGTCAACCACAAAATTGATTGAACACCATTTCTTATAAACATCCAACATTGAGTACTAAAGTCTAAGTAGATGGAGTGAAGTGAACAACTTTAAGCATCTCATGAGCATCCAACATTAACACTAATTTTGTGGCCCATCAAAAACTAAAAAAAAAAGTGGATCAAGGCCATGGCCTAGCCTGCCTAGCCTCTGGGCCGGGCCTGAGTACGTTTTCTCGAGTTCGTCGCCAAAGTAACAAAACAAGTTTTAATATATGGTTTGTGACATTGTATAATCAAGGAGTCATGTTCACCAAAAAGGTTTTTGTTTTCGTTTCAGAAAAAAGGAATGAAAATGTATGGTATATATATATCATGTAATGTTAGTTTTAAACTTTTAGTGTATATGTAACATGATTGTATAAGTTTTAAATTATTAAAAACAAGGTACTTATATTAATTATGAAAACCAATGGATATAAGATAACAACATGATTTCCTTCCATTATTAAATATGAAATTGTCCATCAGAAATTTGAAAAAACAACAAATTGATCATATATGTTCTATTATAATGATAATAATGATCATCATATTAGTATATTACTAGTTCTTCTTATTATCTGATATCACAGATTGAGATGAGGAAACCTCTGGATCCATATTTATCAATTCTTTCAGAACTATTATCGATTTTTGATATTTTTCATTATCATCATCTTAGTATATTTTTAATTTTTCATATTTTTCAGGTTGCGCACGGTTTTTGAACTCAAATCACTAAGGTATAATTAACCAACTCTCGTTGCGAGAATTATCTAAGCCTAAATCCTAGAATTCCAAATCTCTTTGCGAATCTTATAGACTAAACCAGCTTTTAGTTCAAGTTTGATTTGTTCACAAAACAACTTAACCAAATCTCTTTGCGAATAGTTATTTTGCTCACCCTTGGTTCTATCAGGTTTCTCAATTGCACTCTCGTGCCAAATAATTTAACATAAGATCTAAGTTCTCGGTGATCAATCCAGGATTAGCTTTGAAAACAACCTATGGTGAAGAACTAATTCATATTATGAATCCTAACAACTAATCAACCTAGCATTCAAAGAAATCCATTATGAGAACCCTAAACCTAACAAGAGATCTACTCAGACATGGAATTTGAAGCAATAAACATGACTGAATAAATACTCAAATAAATAATAAGAAAGAGTAACAAGAGGGTTCAAAATTTTCTCTCCGACGAATAGAGTTCCAGACTTGTCTCCCTTCAAAAGCTCTCTCACAAAACCAAAGTAAAATATAGCATAGCCATCAAAGTAACTGTAAAATCCTAATAAATAATCCAAGTCACGTTTTGGGGCATCTTGTAAATAATAAAGTCTTCTGGGCAATTTTGCAATTCTTCAACTCTTATAAAAAGTCGCAATCGTGTCTTGCTGCAGTGAGTATCGACCGATACTTGTCAGTATCGATCGATACCGAGGCTTCAAATTGGGTAATCAGCTACACGAACTTCTGCTTTGCTCCAAAATGCTCCAGAAATCTCCAATATCTCCAATATCTCCAATTACTCCAAACCTGCTAAAACCTGTAAAAGACTCTAAAACACTACGAAATAGTAGAAAGACTCTATAAAACGGACTTATATCATGGCTTAAAAGGGGTAAAAACCATGATATATCAACTCTCCCAGACTTAGCCTTTGTTTCGACCGACACCCAACTTGGTATTGTGAAAAACAGAGTGGAATTGTGAAAAACGAAAAATTACCGAAGTGGGGTACGAGTGTCGACCGACACCCAACTTGGTATCGATCGATACCAAGTATTGGTCGACACAGGTGATTCGTTCTCATTCGTATGGGGTGTCGACCGATACCAACAGGGTATCGATCGATACTCTAGCGATTTCGAGTTTGCTCCTTGTTTATCCTGACACAAAACACAAAACACAAACGAAAAATGAAAAGAAACAGTCTTTTATACAGACTCACCAGTGGGTTGCCTCCCACCAAGCGCTAGTTTTACGTCACGAGCTTGACTTTACGGGCGATCAGTCAAGATAAGAATGAGAGCTTGCAGTAAAACAGGCTCCACAACTTGACATCTCCAGCTTCAGAATTTTGCTCAACATGCTCTCCACAATCTCCTTTCCTTTCTCTTTTAGCTCCGAAGTAAGAATAATTCTAGCCTTAGAGAATGGCTTCGAGGTTCCTTTGAACCTCACCTTGTATTCAATCGAATCTCCTTCACACTTCTGAGGGATTAAGGTCACATGTGTAGTACTCTCAACTCTTTTGTTCTTCACCTCCTTCTTTGCCTTAGTCTTTTTGATGACTTTCTCGGTGATGATAGGAGGACGATCTGAAACGTCTATGACAATTGGCTCATCATAAGGCTCGTCTAAAAGATCGACCATCAATGTCTCTCCTGTAACAACAGTGATGCAAGAGATATGTTTAGGAACTCTTCCAGCAGGAATGGCTTTGTAGGAGAAATGTTCGTAAATGTATGAGAACGAGATTCTCTTACTGGGCATGTCCATAATTGCACCAGCTGTAGCCATGAACGGTCTTCCAAGAATCAAAGGCGTACTAGACCTTTCATGCATCTCTACAACCTGAAAATCGGTAGGAACCAGACTGTCTCCTACTTTAACCATCAAATCAGGGATTGTACCGTATGGAACCGCTGTGGAAGAGTTCGCGAATGTGATAGATGTCTTGGGATATCGAATATCAGCTCCTAATCTCTCTGCAATTGCCCTTGACATTACATTGACACTAGCCCCCGAGTCAACGAGAGACTCTTTGAATTCCACTCCAGAGATATAGCATGGAACTGAGAATATTCATGGATCTTCCCTCTTAGTCAGCTGCCTCAGCGATAGTGACTTGCTTCTTACCTTGATAAAGAGTGCCTTAATCTCTTCCTCAGTCTCTCTGCAATCTCGGAAATGACTCAGCAGAGGGTGATACTCTAGAGCTTCTTCAAAAGTCAGTGTGTGGGGAATCCTTCGTACCATCTTCTCAAAGCAAAGCAGCTGCTTTGGAGAAATGGGGTCTCTGAGGGGTCTGGGGGGCATGGGATATGACATCCTAGGCTTGTAAACTCGCTCCTCAATCACCTATGGTTTCTTCACAATCTCTGGTTCAACCTGCGAGGGGTGTCGACCGATACAAGGTTGGTGTCGATCGACACAAGGCTCATGTGTCGTTTCTTTAGGTCGGTATCGATCGATATTCGCAGTGGTGTCGGTCGATACAGACGTATCAGGTTCGGAATCACCTTCGACAAGGTTTTCGAAATTTCCTGCACTTCGTAAGGTGATTGCATTGACGTATTCGTTATGTGAATTAGCCATCTTTCCCTTGAAAGCTACTGCAGTCTGAGCTACTTGCGTTTCCAGCATCTTTTGATGAGTACTGAGGGCCTCGATCCTTCCACTCAGATCCTTGTACAAAGCATCTATCTTTCCATTGAGATCCACTGTGATCTGCTGCTGTCTTTAAACCAGCTGTTCAAACATATATTCAATCTTGCTATCCGGGAGCTTAGCAGGTATAGACTGATAAGATGAATTTCCATAGTTCTTGGTATACCCACTGTTCTGAGATGGTTTCTGGCCAAACTGATTCGAACCTCCTTGCTGAGAGTTGTTGTTAAAGTTTCAGTTGTTGTTGAATTGATCCCTCTGACCTTGAAAACCAGAACCACCAATGTAGTTAGCATCCTCTACTTCATCCTCATTGAACACCTCAACATCTTCAGCAAAATGAACGGCTTTCGTTGTCTTGCCCATCAGAAGACTGTGCATAGAATCTAACTTAGCCTGAACATCAGCAATCTGCGATCCATCCATGTTTCCACTCTGCTTCTTTCGCTCAAAATCTGAATTCTTGGTGCTATTGCTAGACGCCAAGTTCTCAATAAGCACATAAGCATCATCAAGATACTTGGTATTGAAATTCTCATTGCTCGCAGCATCAAAAGTCATCTGATACCTCCAATCAATTCCTCTGAAGAAGAAACCCATCAGTTGAACATCAGAGTACCCATGATGTGGACAATCTCTCTGATACGATCTAAATCTCGTCCAAGCAGCCTTGAAAGCCTCAGTCGGTCCTTGAGAAAACTGGGAGATCTTGTTCCTCAGATCCTCAGATCGTGCATCATCATAGAAATTATTCAGGAAAGCAGTCTTGGTCTCCTCCCATGTAGTCAGTGATCCAGGAGATAACTGCTTCAGCCAGTAAATTGCATATCCATCTAGAGAGTAGGGAAAGAGCTTGCAGAAAAGGTAGTCATAGGACACTCCATTGCTCTTGATGCTAGTGACCAAATCCTCAAACCTCTCAATATGGTCCATGGGATGTTCATTGGAAAGACCATGAAAAGGGTGCTGTCCCACAAGAGTGTAGTATGCGGTTTCAGCTCAAAGTCATTCCTCTGAAACGCAGGAGGACGAATCGCTGATCGATTTGCATAAAACTGATCAGGCATGTTGTACTCACCAATCGTTCTACCACGATTAACCACAACATTCCCTACGTTCGCGTTCCCAGCGGCAATCTCTTCGACAACAGGAACAGGTGGAATGATGTTCCCCTCTCCATCCAATCGCTGCCCTCGCGCATTGCACAACTGACCCTTTTGGTCTTTGTAAGCACCAACTTCATCTTGAACCTTAATCACTGGATTGTTGTTCATCTCTGCTGGCTTCTTTGCTCTTCTGTTTGTCCGTTCCACAAGTGCTAGCTGCTCCAATGACAATTCAAGTAGCTGAGTGCTCTTGTTCATTCTGGTTTCACGAATAGGCATACACCTGAAAACAAAAGTCAAGAACGTAAGTAACACGGTAATACGATGAGTACGATCGACACTGGGTGGTGTCGATCGATATCAACAAAAATAAAACGACGAGTATCGATCGATACCGATGAACTTAGTCGAAATTCTCAAACTAAAATCTAATGGTGAATTGAGTCCCCGGCAACGGCGCCAAATTTGATATGCTTAAATTAATACCCTATAAGTACTAAAGCAGTTGTTGCAGTATATGTAGGGGTCGAACACAAGAACTCAAGGAAAGACACAATAGATTATATAGAGGAGAATTAAGCTAAGAGATCAATGTAATTGAAAGCAAAACGTAAATTAAACTGATTGTAAGTTCGATTGGAGAAATATAGGTTGATGGTATTTCTCAGGAAATCAATGAATGCAGACAAACTAATTAATCAGGGTTCAGGTTGCGCACGGTTCTTGAACTCAAATCACTAAGGTATAATTAACCAACTCTCGTTGCGAGAATTATCTAAGCCTAAATCCTAGAATTCCAAATCTCTTTGCGAATCCTAAAGTCTAAACCAGCTTTTAGTTCAAGTTTGATTTGTTCACAAAACAACTAAACCAAATCTCTTTGCGAATAGTTATTTTGCTCACCCTAGGTTCTATCAGGTTTCTCAATTGCACTCTCGTGCCAAATCAATTAACGTAAGATCTAAGTTCTAGGTGATCAAAATAGAATTAGCTTTGAAAACAACCTATGGTGAAGAACTAATTCAGATTATGAATCCTAACAACTAATCAACCTAGTATTCAAAGAAATCCCTTATGAGAACTCTAAACCTAACAAGAGATCTACTCAGACATGGAAATTGAAGCAATAAACATGACTGAATAAATACTCAAATAAATAATAAGAAAGAGTAACAAGAGGGTTCGAAATCTTCTCTCCGACGAACAGAGTTTCAGACTTGTCTCCCTTCAAAAGCTCTCTCACAAGACCAAAGTAAAATAGAGCATAGCAATCAAAGTGGCTGTAAAATCCTAATAAATAACATAAGTCACGTTTTGGGGGATCTTGTAAATAATAAAGTCTTATGGGTAATTTTGCAATTCTTCAACTCTTGGAAAAATTCGCGATCATGTCTTGTTGCAGTGAGTATCGACCGATACAAGTGAGTATCGATCGATACCGAGGCTTCAAATCGGGTACTCAGCTACACGAACTTCTGCTTTACTCCAAAATACTTTAGAAAGCTCTAATATCTCCAATTATGCTCCAAACGTCCTAAAACCTGTAAAAGACTCTAAAACACTACGAAATAGTAGAAAGAGTCTATAAAACGGACTTATATCATGGCTTAAAAGGGGTAAAAACCATGATATATCACATTCCACGTAAATTATTTCACAAAATTGTTGAATTAAAACATTTTTTATTGGTATGTGCATAAATTCATACGTATATATGCACATACACACACACACACACTTTTGTATAATCTGTTTCACAAACCTCAAAATTTATCCCATATACAAGAAATGTTTTCGTGGCCCATAACAATATGCTTCCATCTCCGTATGAAGAAATGAGAAATGACCTTTAATTAAGCGTATAGCTCCAAGTAATTAATGATGTACTGCCATGGACCTAATAATGATAATAATATTCATCATTATAGTGTATTACTAGTTCAGACTACATACTGAGATAAGGAAACCTCCGGATCAATATTTACAAATTCTTTGAAAATTATTATCGATTTCCACAACAAGTTTTGATCTTATATTTTTCCAGTTCTTTGATTTTAATAGTCATATTTTTTTCTAGATAGTTAATCATGCTTCTTCTTTAACTCCTAAATGTACATAAATGTAATTAATATTGTGTAGAATTTTTTTTGTGCATTCGTGATTTTGTTCCAAAATACCACAAGTTTGTTAAATTTCAAAAATACCATAATTTTGGAAATTTTCAAAATACCACAATTTTGGAAAATTTTCAAAAATACCATAATTTTGGAAATTTTCAAAAATACCACAATTTTGGAAAATATTCAAAAATACCATAAATTTGGAAAAGTTTCAAAAAAACCATAATTTTTATGTATATGACTAGTACCTAAAATTTTTGTTTTTTATTCAAATTTATTTGAAATTAATATTCTTTTTTTCGTTGAATAAATTTCACATTCCAAGAAAAAACTATGTATAGAAAAAAGAGAAAGGGACTTAAGAAATGAAAAGAATTATTTTGGTTAGTATTATTTATCAAAAGTCATAAATATGGCCATCCACTCTATATATGTGATATTATGTTAATATTGGGACTCCACCTGCCCTCCATGTGTGGGGCTATTTGGCAATTGAGCCGGTCTATTGTGGCCCAAAATGATGATAAAAAAAATGTTAATATTGGGACAATATATAGTTATCACACAAATTCACTTATGATTTAATGACAAAAAATACAATAAGCTCAACAAGGTCAACCACAATATTGATTGAACCAGCATATCTTCTAAACAACCTACATTGAGCACTAAAGCCTAAGTAAATGGAGTGAAGTGAACAACTTTAAGCATCTCATGAGCATCCAACATTAAAACTAATTTTGTAACCCATCAAAAAAAAAAAAAAAAGGTGGACCAAGGCCATGGCCTAGCCTGCCTCGCCTCTGGGCTGGGCCTGATTACGTTGTCTCGAGTTCGTCGCCAAAGTAACAAAACAAGTTTTAATATATGGTTTGTGACATTGTATAATCAAGGATTTATGTACACCAAAAATGATATGATTCTGGATGAGCAGCTCGAACCCGAGCTTGGAGCTATGCATGAACCTGTTGGAATGCTTAGGAAATCCCGTGATCAAATTAATTCAAGTATCGGAGCTAAGGCAAAACGATTCAAGAGAGTCTTTGGGAGGTTATTTCATCAAGTCGGATTTAATAAGAGGCACTTGGGCCCGGACGAAGAAGTTGTTTACCAACCTCACTGGATATGGAAACAAGGCCCAAGTAGATCAACATTTGGCTAAGTGATTTATTTGTGCTCTTTTCCTTCGTTTCGGTTTTGTCCCAATGGGTTTTCCGAAGCAAGGTTTTTAACGAGGCAAATATTTCACTTCCAATAAAACCCAATTGTTGATCTAAGCCCATGAAGCCCACGAAATTCACATGTCAAAGTCAACAAAATATCAAGAAATCAAAGGGTCATTTTCGCATGGAATCCTAAGGGGCATTCAAACTTTTGCTTTAATTTTAGTCAAGTTTTTATTCAAACTTTGTCTTTATTTTTTGTAATTTTCGAGGTGGTTAATTGCTGTGCATGCAACCCCTCTTATTTTCCTATATAATTCCCTTGTAGCTCATTATCAAAATTCATCTAGTCTTTGAATCAAAAATCTCTTTTCTCTCTAGATCAAAAATCTCGATTGTGAGTCATATCAATCGAAAACCTTTGTTTATTTTTGGTGAGTCATATCCGAAAATAGCAAAGAGGAATATCAAGGGCTTTCCGCACCCCTTGTGAGACCATTCGATCCACACACTTTGAAGCAATCCCGTTGCTTGCAAAGCCTATCCCGTTCTTACCCAAACCGTAGAGTGAGCATCCTTGGGAGGAGTGTGTCAAAAAAGGTTTTTGTTTTCGTTTCAGAAAAAAAGGAATGAAAATGTATGGTATATATATATCCTGCAATGTTCGTTTTAGACTTTTAGTGTATATGTAACATGATTGTATAAGTTTTAAATTATTAAAAACAAGGTACTTATATTAATTATGAAAATCCAATGGATATAAGATAACAACATGATTTCCTTCCATTATTAAATCTGAAATTGTTCCATGAGAAATTTGAAAAAACAACAAATTGATCATATATGTTCTATTATAATGAAATGATGATCATCATCGTAGTATATTACTAGTTCTTCTTATTATCTGAGATCACAGATTGAGATGAGGAAACCTCCGGATCAATATTTATCAATTCTTTCAAAACAATTATCGATTTCAACAACAAGTTTTGATATTTTTCCTGTTCTTCGACTTTATTAGGCATCTCGTTTTCTTCAATGTACTCTATCAACATCTTCATTAACTCCTTAATTTACATAATTTAAATTAATTATATTAGAAAATATTAAAGATTACCCTATATTAAAATACTAAAAAACCAAAAGTTTCTTCCAAAAATACAACAAACTTTAATCCTTATGAATAGGACCTAAAAATTTAGCAAGAATTCCTAAACTATTTGGAAATTTTATAAACATATAAGAACCCTTTCTAAAACATAAATTTTGTGATATTTGTTTTTAAATTTAAAATTTTGGTGATTTATAAAACAAAACATAAAAACTGATATTTGTTTCCAAGAAAAATATTATAGAAA
The DNA here is from genome assembly GCA_030161315.1 of Eutrema japonicum. Classification (NCBI taxonomy): domain Eukaryota; kingdom Viridiplantae; phylum Streptophyta; class Magnoliopsida; order Brassicales; family Brassicaceae; genus Eutrema; species Eutrema japonicum. The sequence continues at coordinate 11,508,080 of BSQW01000005.1, read as the reverse complement.
ACAATTACGTATATTAAAACGAACACTAGTTTACCTTGTTCCGCTTTGTTGCATCTTTTTTCGATGGTACTATCATATGATCGAGTTCAGCTTCAAGTTCAAAAATCCTAGGGTTCCATGTTAAGATCAAAATCGGCTTCAGGCAGCATCACCCACTTTCCACGCTCCAATTCTTGAGTATTGTTATTTGTATTAGAACAAGAGAGGAAATGGCTTATGTCTATAACTCGTTGTTATTGTTCTTGTTAATGTTCTCCTCTATCACATTTATAAAAGTTTTGGAAGACCTATCTCGTCTCTGGTACTGCATGGTTCTTGTTCAAAGCAAGTCTACCATGGTCAATTTCTCAATTACTATCATATGTATTTAGTTACCATCATAAGGAGAAATAATTATTTTGTTAGGATTTTCCCTGTTTTTTGAAGTTATACACTTTTAAATGAATTACCATTTAACTACCAACAAGTCGTAAGTCAAACATTTATGTCATTCCACGTAAATTATTTCACAAATTGTTGAATTAAAACTTTTTTATTGGTATGTTCATAAATTTATACGTATATATGCACATACAAACACACACACACACACACTTTTGTATAATCTGTTTCGAAAACCTCAAAATTTATCCAATATACAAGAACTTTTTCGTGGATTATAACAATATGCTTCCATATCCGTATGAAGAAATGAGAAATGACCTTTAATTAAGCTTATAGCTCCAAGTAATTAATGATGTACTGCCATGAACCTAATAATAATAATAATAATATTCATCATTTTAGTGTATTACTAGTTCAGACTACATACTGAGATAAGGAAACCTCCGGATCGATATTTAAAAATTCTTTCAAAACTATTATCGATTCCCACAACAAGTTTTGATCTTATCTTTTTCTAGTTCTTTGATTTTAATAGTCCTCTTTGTTTTTCAATGAACTTAATCATGCTTCTTATTAAACTCCTAAATGTACATAAATTTAATTAATATTTTGTAGAATTTTTTTTTGTGCATTCTTGATTTTGTTCCAAAATACCACAAGTTTGTTAAATTTCAAAAATACCATAAATTTTGAAAATTTCAAAAATACCACAATTTTGGAAAATTTTCAAAAATACCATAAATTTGGAAAATTTTCAAAAAACCATAATTTTTATGTATATGACTAGTACTTAAAATTTTAGTTTTTCATTCAAACTTATTTGAAATTAATATTCTTTTTTTTTGTTGAATAAATTTCACATTCCATGAAAAACTATGTAAAGAAAAAAGAGGAAGGGACTTAAGAAATGAAAAGAATTATTTTGGTTAGTATTATTTATCAAAAGTCATAAATATGGCCATCCACTCTATATATGTGTTATTATGTTAATATTGGGACTCCACCTGCCCTCCATGTGTGTGGGTATTTGGCTATTGGGCTGGTCTATTGTGGTCCAAAATGATGATAAAAAATGTTAATATTGGGAAAATATATAGTTATCACACAAATTCACTCATGATTTAATGACAAAAAATCCAATAAGCTCAACAAGGTCAACCACAAAATTGATTGAACCACCATATCTTCTAAACATCCAACATTGAGCACTAAAGTCTAAGTAAATGGAGTGAAGTGAACAACTTTAAGCATCTCATGAGCATCCAATATTAAAACTAATTTTATAACGCCCCGACTGCCCCTACCTGTGAGCCCCATGCCCTCTCTCGGCCTGTGGGCCCCACCCTTGTCCGACGGCCGGTGCGTTAGTCCGGGAGGCTTGTAATACTTGTTTACTGACCCTGCAATCACCACGTGATCTTTCCCCGTGTTTTGTCCTCACTCACACGATACCGCGAATCACTTCCCGATAGGTCACCCATCTTTAAATTGCTCCAGCTCAAGCACGCTTAACTCTGGAGTTCTCTCTGGACAAGTTCCCGAAAATATAAGTGCACTTTGGTGACATAGGTAGCCAAATCAATTCTTATAAGCCTCTCCGCATATACAAGAAATCGAGATGTTACAATCACCCCCACTCATAGAGCGCAACGTCCTCGTTGCGCACCAGGATCGTCACCCTAGACGGTGTGAGCCCACCTGACTCCACACACGTGTTTGGGTTCGGCTCTGATACCACTTATAACGCCCCGACCGCCCCTACCTGTGGGCCCCATGCCCTCTCTCTGCCTGTGGGCCCCACCCTTGTCCGACGGCCGGTGCGTTAGTCCGGGAGGCTTGTAATACTTGTTTACTGACCCTGCAATCACCACGTGATCTTTCCCTGTGTTTTGTCCTCACTCACACTATACCGCGAATCACTTCCCGATAGGTCACCCATCCTTAAATTGCTCCAGCTCAAGCACGCTTAACTCTGGAGTTCTCTCTGGACAAGTTCCCGAAAAGATAAGTGCACTTTGGTGACATAGGTAGCCAAATCAATTCTTATAAGCCTCTCCGCATATACAAGAAATCGGGATGTTACAAATTTTGTGGTCCATCAAAAACTAAAAAAAAAAGGTGGATCAAGGCCATGGCCTAGCCTGCCTAGCCTCTGGACAGGGCCTGAGTACGTTGTCTCGAGTTCGTCGCCAAAGTAACAAAACAAGTTTTAATATATGGTTTGTGACATTGTATAATCAAGAATTCATGTACACGAAAAAGGTTTTTGTTTTCGTTCCAGAAAAAAAGGAATGAAAATGTATGGTATATATATATATCCTGCAATGTTCGTTTTAGACTTTTAGTGTATATGTAACATGATTGTATAAGTTTTAATTTATTAAAAACAAGGTACTTATATTAAATATGAAAATCCAATGGATATAAGATAACAACATGATTTCCTTCCATTATTAAATCTGAAATTGTTCCATGAGAAATTTGAAAAATCAACAAATTGATCATATATGTTCTATTATAATGATAATAATGATCATCATCTTAGTATATTACTAGTTCTTCTTATTATCTGAGATCACAGATTGAGATGAGGAAACCTCCATATCCATATTTATCAATTCTTTCAGAACTTTCATCGATTCCAACAACAAGTTTTGATCTTTTCCCTGTTCTTTGACTTTATTAGGCATCTCGTTTTCTTCAATGTACTCTATCAACATCTTCATTAACTCCTAAATTTACATAAATTAAATTAATTTTAGTAGAAAATATTAAAGATTACCCTATATTAAAATACTAAAAAACCAAAAGTTTCTTCCAAAAATACAAGAAACATTAAGCCTTATGAATAGGACATAAAAATTAGCAGTAATTCCTAAACTACTTGGAAATTTTATAAACATATAAGAACCCTTTCTAAAACATAAATTTTGTGATATTTTTTAAACAATTTCAAAATTTTGGTGATTTATAAAACAAAACATAAAAACTGATATTTTTTCCAAGACAAATATTATAGAAAACCATAAAATATATTAAAACGAACACTAGTTTTCCTTTTTCCGCTTTGTTGCCTTCTTACACTCTTCTTCACTTTCCACTGGTTACATGTTCAGATCAAAATCGGCTTCAGGCTGCATCACCCACTTTCCACGCTCCATTTCTTGAGTATTGTTATTTGTATTAGAACAAGAGAGGAAATGGCTTATGTCTATAACTCGTTGTTATTGTTCTTGTTAATGTTCTCCTCTATCACATTTATAAAAGTATTGGAAGACCTATCTCGTCTCTGGTACTGCATGGTTGTTGTTCAAAGCAAGTCTACCATGGTCAATTTCTCAATTACTATCATATGTATTTAGTTACCATCATAGGGAGAAATAATTATTTTGTTAGGATTTTCCCTGTTTTTTTGAAGTTATACACTTTTAAATGAATTACCATTTAACTACCAAAAAGTCGTAAGTCAAAAATTTATGTCATTCCACGTAGATTATTTCACAAAATTGTTGAATTAAAACTTTTTTTATTGGTATGTGCATAAATTCATACGTATATATGCACAGACACACACACACACACACTTTTGTATAATCTGTTTCGAAAACCTCAAAATTTATCCCATATACAAGAACTTTTTTTCGTGGCCCATAACAATATGCTTCCATCTCTGTATGAAGAAATGAGAAATGACCTTTAATTAAGCCTATAGCTCCAAGTAATTAATGATGTACTGCCATGGACCTAATAATGATAATAATATTCACCATTATAGTGTATTACTAGTTCAGACTACATACTGAGATAAGGAAACCTCCGGATCGATATTTACAAATTCTTTCAAAACTATTATCGATTCCCACAACAAGTTTTGATCTTATCGTTTTCCAGTTCTTTGATTTTAATAGTCCTCTTTTTTTTTCAATGTACTTAATCATGCTTCTTCTTCAACTCCTAAATGTACATAAATGTAATAAATATTTTGTAGAATATTTTTTGTGCATTCTTTATTTTGTTCCAAAATATCACAAGTTTGTTAAATTTCAAAAATACCATTAATTTGGAAAATCTCAAAAATACCACAATTTTGGAAACTTTTCAAAAATACAATAATTTTTATGTATTTGACTAGTACCTAAAATTTTAGTTTTTCATTCAAACTTATTTGAAATTAAAATTCTTTTTTTTGTTGAATAAATTTCACATTCCAAGAAAATCTATGTATAGAAAAAAGAGGAAGGGACTTAAGAAATGAAAAGAATTATTTTGGTTAGTATTATATATCAAAAGTCATAAATATGGCCATCCACTCTATACATGTGTTATTATGTTAATATTGGGACTCCACCTGCCCTATATGTGTGGGGGTAGTTGGCTATTGGGCTAGTCTATTGTGGTCCAAAATGATGATAAAAATAATGTTAATATTGAGACAATATATAGTTATCACACAAATTCACTCATGATTTAATGACAAAAAATCCAATAAGCTCAACAAGGTCAACCGCAAAAGTAATTGAACCACCATATCTTCTAAACATCCAACATTGAGTACTAAAGTCTAAGTAAATGGAGTGAAGTGAACAACTTTAAGCATCTCATGAGCATCCAACATTAAAACTAATTTTGTGGTCCATCAAAAACTAAAAAAAAAAGGTGGATAAAGGCCATGGCCTAGCCTGCCTAGCCTCTGGACTGGGCCTGAGTACGTTGTCTCTAGTTCGTCGCCAAAGTAATAAAACAAGTTTTAATATATGGTTTGTGACATTGTATAATCAAGAATTCATGTACACCAAAAAGGTTTTTGTTTTCGTTTCAGAAAAAAGGAATGAAAATGTATTGTATATATATATCCTGCAATGTTCGTTTTAGACTTTTAGTGTATATGTAACATGATTTTATAAGTTTTAAATTATTAAAAACAAGGTACTTATATTAATTATGAAAATCCAATGGATATAAGATAACAACATGATTTTCTTCCATTATTAAATCTGAAATTGTTCCATGAGAAATTTGAAAAAACAACAAATTGATCATATATGTTCTATTATAATGATAATGATGATCATCATCTTAGTATATTACTATTTCCTCTTATTATCTGAGATCACAGATTGAGATGAGGAAACCTCCGGATCCATATTTATCAATTCTTTTAGAACTATTATCGATTCCAACAACAAGTTTTGATCTTTTTCCTGTTCTTCGACTTTATTAGGCATCTCGTTTTCTTCAATGTATTCTATCAACATCTTCATTAACTCCTAAATTTACAAAAATTAAATTAATTTTAGTAGAAAATATTAAAGATTATCCTATATTAAAATACTAAAAAACCAAAAGTTTCTTCCAAAAATACAATAAATTTAAGCCTTATAAATAGGACATAAAAATTAGCAGTAATTCCTAAACTACTTGAAAATTTTATAAACATATAAGAACCTTTTCTAAATTATAAATTTGTGATATTTTTTAAAACAATTCAAAATTTTGGTGATTTATAAAACAAAACATAAAAACAGATATTTTTTCCAAGACAAATATTATAGAAAACAATAAAATATATTAAAACAAACACTAGTTTACCTTGTTCTGCTTTGTTGCCTCTTTTTTCGATGGTACTATCATATGATCGTGTTCAGCTTCAAGTTCGAAAATCCTAGCCTTCTTTGCCTTCTTACACTCTTCTTCACTTTCCACTGGTTCCATGTTCAGATCAAAATCGGCTTCAGGCTGCATCACCCACTTTCCACGCTCCATTTCTTGAGTATTGTTATTTGTATTAGAACAAGAGAGGAAATGGCTTATGTCTATAACTCGTTGTTATTGTTCTTGTTAATGTTCTCCTCTATCACATTTATAAAAGTATTGGAAGACCTATCTCGTCTCTGGTACTGCATGGTTCTTGTTCAAAGCAAGTCTACCATGGTCAATTTCTCAATTACTATCATATGTATTTAGTTACCATCATAGGGAGAAATAATTATTTTGCTAGGATTTTCCCTGTTTTTTGAAGTTATACACTTTTAAATGAATTACCATTTAACTACCAAAAAGTCGTACGTCAAAAATTGATGTCATTCCACTTAGATTATTTCACAAAATTGTTAAATTAAAACTTTTTTTATTGGTATGTGCATAAATTCATACGTATATATGCACACACACACACACACACTTTTGTATAATCTGTTTCGAAAACCTCAAAATTTATCCCATATACAAGAATTTTTTTTGTGGTCCATAACAATATGCTTCCATCTCTGTATGAAGAAATGAGAAATGACCTTTAATTAAGCCTATAGCTCCAAGTAATTAATGATGTACTGCCATGGACCTAATAATGATAATAATATTCACCATTATAGTGTATTACTAGTTTAGACTACATACTGAGATAAGGAAACCTCCGGATCGATATTTACAAATTCTTTCAAAACTATTATCGATTCCCACAACAAGTTTTGATCTTATCGTTTTCCAGTTCTTTGATTTTAATAGTCCTCTTTTTTTTTCAATGTACTTAATCATGCTTCTTCTTCACCTCCTAAATGTACATAAATGTAATTAATATTTTGTAGAATTTTGTTTGTGCATTCATGATTTTGTTCCAAAATACCACAAGTTTGTTAAACTTCAAAAATACAATTAATTTGGAAAATCTCAAAAATACCACAATTTTGGAAACTTTTCAAAAATACCATAATTTTTATGTATATGACTAGTACCTAAAATTTTAGTTTTTCATTCAAACTTATTTGAAATTAAAATTCTTTTTTTTGTTGAATAAATTTCACATTCCAAGAAAAACTATGTATAGAAAAAAGAGGAAGGGACTTAAGAAATGAAAAGAATTATTTTGGTTAGTATTATATATCAAAAGTCATAAATATGGCCATCCACTCTATACATGTTTTATTATGTTAATATTGGGACTCCACCTGCCCTCCATGTGTGGGGGTAGTTGGCTATTGGGCTAGTCTATTGTGGTCCAAAATGATGATAAAAAAAATGTTAATATTGAGACAATATATAGTTATCACACAAATTCACTCATGAATTAATGACAAAAAATCCAATAAGCTCAACAAGGTCAACCGCAAAAGTAATTGAACCACCATATCTTCTAAACATCCAACATTGAGTACTAAAGTCTAAGTAAATGGAGTCAATTGAACAACTTTAAGCATCTCATGAGCATCCAACATTAAAACTAATTTTGTGGTCCATCAAAAACTAAAAAAAAAAGGTGGATAAAGGCCATGACCTAGCCTGCCTAGCCTCTGGACTGGGCCTGAGTACGTTGTCTCTAGTTCGTCGCCAAAGTAATAAAACAAGTTTTAATATATGGTTTGTGACATTGTATAATCAAGAATTCATGTACACCAAAAAGGTTTTTGTTTTCGTTTCAGAAAAAAAGGAATGAAAATGTATTGTATATATATATCCTGCAATGTTCGTTTTAGACTTTTAGTGTATATGTAACATGATTTTATAAGTTTTAAATTATTAAAAACAAGGTACTTATATTAATTATGAAAATCCAATGGATATAAGATAACAACATGATTTTCTTCCATTATTAAATCTGAAATTGTTCCATGAGAAATTTGAAAAAACAACAAATTGATCATATATGTTCTATTATAATGATAATGATGATCATGATCTTAGTATATTACTATTTCTTCTTATTATCTGAGATCACAGATTGAGATGAGGAAACCTCCGGATACATATTTATCAATTCTTTTAGAACTATTATCGATTCCAACAACAAGTTTTGATCTTTTTCCTGTTCTTCGACTTTATTAGGCATCTCGTTTTCTTCAATGTACTCTATCAACATCTTCATTAACTCTTAAATTTACATAAATTAAATTAATTTTAGTAGAAAATATTAAAGATTATCCTATATTAAAATACTAAAAAACCAAAAGTTTCTTCCAAAAATACAATAAATTTAAGCCTTATAAATAGGACATAAAAATTAGCAGTAATTCCTAAACTATTTAAAAAATTTATAAACATATAAGAACCCTTTCTAAATTATAAATTTGTGATATTTTTTAAAACAATTCAAAATTTTGGTGATTTATAAAACAAAACATAAAAACTGATATTTTTTCCAAGACAAATATTATAGAAAACAATAAAATATATTAAAACAAACACTAGTTTACCTTGTTCTGCTTTGTTGCCTCTTTTTTCGATGGTACTATCATATGATCGTGTTCAGCTTCAAGTTCGAAAATCCTAGCCTTCTTTGCCTTCTTACACTCTTCTTCACTTTCCACTGGTTCCATGTTCAGATCAAAATTGGCTTCAGGCTGCATCACCCACTTTCCACGCTCCATTTCATGAGTATTGTTATTTGTATTAGAACAAGAGAGGAAATGGCTTATGTCTATAACTCGTTGTTATTGTTCTTGTTAATGTTCTCCTCTATCACATTTATAAAAGTATTGGAAGACCTATCTCGTCTCTGGTACTGCATGGTTCTTGTTCAAAGCAAGTCTACCATGGTCAATTTCTCAATTACTATCATATGTATTTAGTTACCATCATAGGGAGAAATAATTATTTTGCTAGGATTTTCCCTGTTTTTTGAAGTTATACACTTTTAAATGAATTACCATTTAACAACCAAAAAGTCGTACGTCAAAAATTGATGTCATTCCACTTAGATTATTTCACAAAATTGTTAAATTAAAACTTTTTTTATTGGTATGTGCATAAATTCATACGTATATATGCACACACACACACACACACTTTGTATAATCTGTTTCGAAAACCTCAAAATTTATCCCATATACAAGAATTTTTTTTGTGGTCCATAACAATATGCTTCCATCTCTGTATGAAGAAATGAGAAATGACCTTTAATTAAGCCTATAGCTCCAAGTAATTAATGATGTACTGCCATGGACCTAATAATGATAATAATATTCACCATTATAGTGTATTACTAGTTTAGACTACATACTGAGATAAGGAAACCTCCGGATCGATATTTACAAATTCTTTCAAAACTATTATCGATTCCCACAACAAGTTTTGATCTTATCGTTTTCCAGTTCTTTGATTTTAATAGTCCTCTTTTTTTTTCAATGTACTTAATCATGCTTCTTCTTCACCTCCTAAATGTACATAAATGTAATTAATATTTTGTAGAATTTTGTTTGTGCATTCATGATTTTGTTCCAAAATACCACAAGTTTGTTAAACTTCAAAAATACAATTAATTTGGAAAATCTCAAAAATACCACAATTTTGGAAACTTTTCAAAAATACCATAATTTTTATGTATATGACTAGTACCTAAAATTTTAGTTTTTCATTCAAACTTATTTGAAATTAAAATTCTTTTTTTTGTTGAATAAATTTCACATTCCAAGAAAAACTATGTATAGAAAAAAGAGGAAGGGACTTAAGAAATGAAAAGAATTATTTTGGTTAGTATTATATATCAAAAGTCATAAATATGGCCATCCACTCTATACATGTTTTATTATGTTAATATTGGGACTCCACCTGCCCTCCATGTGTGGGGGTAGTTGGCTATTGGGCTAGTCTATTGTGGTCCAAAATGATGATAAAAAAAATGTTAATATTGAGACAATATATAGTTATCACACAAATTCACTCATGAATTAATGACAAAAAATCCAATAAGCTCAACAAGGTCAACCGCAAAAGTAATTGAACCACCATATCTTCTAAACATCCAACATTGAGTACTAAAGTCTAAGTAAATGGAGTCAATTGAACAACTTTAAGCATCTCATGAGCATCCAACATTAAAACTAATTTTGTGGTCCATCAAAAACTAAAAAAAAAAGGTGGATAAAGGCCATGACCTAGCCTGCCTAGCCTCTGGACTGGGCCTGAGTACGTTGTCTCTAGTTCGTCGCCAAAGTAATAAAACAAGTTTTAATATATGGTTTGTGACATTGTATAATCAAGAATTCATGTACACCAAAAAGGTTTTTGTTTTCGTTTCAGAAAAAAAGGAATGAAAATGTATTGTATATATATATCCTGCAATGTTCGTTTTAGACTTTTAGTGTATATGTAACATGATTTTATAAGTTTTAAATTATTAAAAACAAGGTACTTATATTAATTATGAAAATCCAATGGATATAAGATAACAACATGATTTTCTTCCATTATTAAATCTGAAATTGTTCCATGAGAAATTTGAAAAAACAACAAATTGATCATATATGTTCTATTATAATGATAATGATGATCATGATCTTAGTATATTACTATTTCTTCTTATTATCTGAGATCACAGATTGAGATGAGGAAACCTCCGGATACATATTTATCAATTCTTTTAGAACTATTATCGATTCCAACAACAAGTTTTGATCTTTTTCCTGTTCTTCGACTTTATTAGGCATCTCGTTTTCTTCAATGTACTCTATCAACATCTTCATTAACTCTTAAATTTACATAAATTAAATTAATTTTAGTAGAAAATATTAAAGATTATCCTATATTAAAATACTAAAAAACCAAAAGTTTCTTCCAAAAATACAATAAATTTAAGCCTTATAAATAGGACATAAAAATTAGCAGTAATTCCTAAACTATTTAAAAAATTTATAAACATATAAGAACCCTTTCTAAATTATAAATTTGTGATATTTTTTAAAACAATTCAAAATTTTGGTGATTTATAAAACAAAACATAAAAACTGATATTTTTTCCAAGACAAATATTATAGAAAACAATAAAATATATTAAAACAAACACTAGTTTACCTTGTTCTGCTTTGTTGCCTCTTTTTTCGATGGTACTATCATATGATCGTGTTCAGCTTCAAGTTCGAAAATCCTAGCCTTCTTTGCCTTCTTACACTCTTCTTCACTTTCCACTGGTTCCATGTTCAGATCAAAATTGGCTTCAGGCTGCATCACCCACTTTCCACGCTCCATTTCATGAGTATTGTTATTTGTATTAGAACAAGAGAGGAAATGGCTTATGTCTATAACTCGTTGTTATTGTTCTTGTTAATGTTCTCCTCTATCACATTTATAAAAGTATTGGAAGACCTATCTCGTCTCTGGTACTGCATGGTTCTTGTTCAAAGCAAGTCTACCATGGTCAATTTCTCAATTACTATCATATGTATTTAGTTACCATCATAGGGAGAAATAATTATTTTGCTAGGATTTTCCCTGTTTTTTGAAGTTATACACTTTTAAATGAATTACCATTTAACTACCAAAAAGTCGTACGTCAAAAATTGATGTCATTCCACTTAGATTATTTCACAAAATTGTTAAATTAAAACTTTTTTTATTGGTATGTGCATAAATTCATACGTATATATGCACACACACACACACACACTTTTGTATAATCTGTTTCGAAAACCTCAAAATTTATCCCATATACAAGAATTTTTTTTGTGGTCCATAACAATATGCTTCCATCTCTGTATGAAGAAATGAGAAATGACCTTTAATTAAGCCTATAGCTCCAAGTAATTAATGATGTACTGCCATGGACCTAATAATGATAATAATATTCACCATTATAGTGTATTACTAGTTTAGACTACATACTGAGATAAGGAAACCTCCGGATCGATATTTACAAATTCTTTCAAAACTATTATCGATTCCCACAACAAGTTTTGATCTTATCGTTTTCCAGTTCTTTGATTTTAATAGTCCTCTTTTTTTTTCAATGTACTTAATCATGCTTCTTCTTCACCTCCTAAATGTACATAAATGTAATTAATATTTTGTAGAATTTTGTTTGTGCATTCATGATTTTGTTCCAAAATACCACAAGTTTGTTAAACTTCAAAAATACAATTAATTTGGAAAATCTCAAAAATACCACAATTTTGGAAACTTTTCAAAAATACCATAATTTTTATGTATATGACTAGTACCTAAAATTTTAGTTTTTCATTCAAACTTATTTGAAATTAAAATTCTTTTTTTTGTTGAATAAATTTCACATTCCAAGAAAAACTATGTATAGAAAAAAGAGGAAGGGACTTAAGAAATGAAAAGAATTATTTTGGTTAGTATTATATATCAAAAGTCATAAATATGGCCATCCACTCTATACATGTTTTATTATGTTAATATTGGGACTCCACCTGCCCTCCATGTGTGGGGGTAGTTGGCTATTGGGCTAGTCTATTGTGGTCCAAAATGATGATAAAAAAAATGTTAATATTGAGACAATATATAGTTATCACACAAATTCACTCATGAATTAATGACAAAAAATCCAATAAGCTCAACAAGGTCAACCGCAAAAGTAATTGAACCACCATATCTTCTAAACATCCAACATTGAGTACTAAAGTCTAAGTAAATGGAGTCAATTGAACAACTTTAAGCATCTCATGAGCATCCAACATTAAAACTAATTTTGTGGTCCATCAAAAACTAAAAAAAAAAGGTGGATAAAGGCCATGACCTAGCCTGCCTAGCCTCTGGACTGGGCCTGAGTACGTTGTCTCTAGTTCGTCGCCAAAGTAATAAAACAAGTTTTAATATATGGTTTGTGACATTGTATAATCAAGAATTCATGTACACCAAAAAGGTTTTTGTTTTCGTTTCAGAAAAAAAGGAATGAAAATGTATTGTATATATATATCCTGCAATGTTCGTTTTAGACTTTTAGTGTATATGTAACATGATTTTATAAGTTTTAAATTATTAAAAACAAGGTACTTATATTAATTATGAAAATCCAATGGATATAAGATAACAACATGATTTTCTTCCATTATTAAATCTGAAATTGTTCCATGAGAAATTTGAAAAAACAACAAATTGATCATATATGTTCTATTATAATGATAATGATGATCATGATCTTAGTATATTACTATTTCTTCTTATTATCTGAGATCACAGATTGAGATGAGGAAACCTCCGGATACATATTTATCAATTCTTTTAGAACTATTATCGATTCCAACAACAAGTTTTGATCTTTTTCCTGTTCTTCGACTTTATTAGGCATCTCGTTTTCTTCAATGTACTCTATCAACATCTTCATTAACTCTTAAATTTACATAAATTAAATTAATTTTAGTAGAAAATATTAAAGATTATCCTATATTAAAATACTAAAAAACCAAAAGTTTCTTCCAAAAATACAATAAATTTAAGCCTTATAAATAGGACATAAAAATTAGCAGTAATTCCTAAACTATTTAAAAAATTTATAAACATATAAGAACCCTTTCTAAATTATAAATTTGTGATATTTTTTAAAACAATTCAAAATTTTGGTGATTTATAAAACAAAACATAAAAACTGATATTTTTTCCAAGACAAATATTATAGAAAACAATAAAATATATTAAAACAAACACTAGTTTACCTTGTTCTGCTTTGTTGCCTCTTTTTTCGATGGTACTATCATATGATCGTGTTCAGCTTCAAGTTCGAAAATCCTAGCCTTCTTTGCCTTCTTACACTCTTCTTCACTTTCCACTGGTTCCATGTTCAGATCAAAATTGGCTTCAGGCTGCATCACCCACTTTCCACGCTCCATTTCATGAGTATTGTTATTTGTATTAGAACAAGAGAGGAAATGGCTTATGTCTATAACTCGTTGTTATTGTTCTTGTTAATGTTCTCCTCTATCACATTTATAAAAGTATTGGAAGACCTATCTCGTCTCTGGTACTGCATGGTTCTTGTTCAAAGCAAGTCTACCATGGTCAATTTCTCAATTACTATCATATGTATTTAGTTACCATCATAGGGAGAAATAATTATTTTGCTAGGATTTTCCCTGTTTTTTGAAGTTATACACTTTTAAATGAATTACCATTTAACTACCAAAAAGTCGTACGTCAAAAATTGATGTCATTCCACTTAGATTATTTCACAAAATTGTTAAATTAAAACTTTTTTTATTGGTATGTGCATAAATTCATACGTATATATGCACACACACACACACACACTTTTGTATAATCTGTTTCGAAAACCTCAAAATTTATCCCATATACAAGAATTTTTTTTGTGGTCCATAACAATATGCTTCCATCTCTGTATGAAGAAATGAGAAATGACCTTTAATTAAGCCTATAGCTCCAAGTAATTAATGATGTACTGCCATGGACCTAATAATGATAATAATATTCACCATTATAGTGTATTACTAGTTTAGACTACATACTGAGATAAGGAAACCTCCGGATCGATATTTACAAATTCTTTCAAAACTATTATCGATTCCCACAACAAGTTTTGATCTTATCGTTTTCCAGTTCTTTGATTTTAATAGTCCTCTTTTTTTTTCAATGTACTTAATCATGCTTCTTCTTCACCTCCTAAATGTACATAAATGTAATTAATATTTTGTAGAATTTTGTTTGTGCATTCATGATTTTGTTCCAAAATACCACAAGTTTGTTAAACTTCAAAAATACAATTAATTTGGAAAATCTCAAAAATACCACAATTTTGGAAACTTTTCAAAAATACCATAATTTTTATGTATATGACTAGTACCTAAAATTTTAGTTTTTCATTCAAACTTATTTGAAATTAAAATTCTTTTTTTTGTTGAATAAATTTCACATTCCAAGAAAAACTATGTATAGAAAAAAGAGGAAGGGACTTAAGAAATGAAAAGAATTATTTTGGTTAGTATTATATATCAAAAGTCATAAATATGGCCATCCACTCTATACATGTTTTATTATGTTAATATTGGGACTCCACCTGCCCTCCATGTGTGGGGGTAGTTGGCTATTGGGCTAGTCTATTGTGGTCCAAAATGATGATAAAAAAAATGTTAATATTGAGACAATATATAGTTATCACACAAATTCACTCATGAATTAATGACAAAAAATCCAATAAGCTCAACAAGGTCAACCGCAAAAGTAATTGAACCACCATATCTTCTAAACATCCAACATTGAGTACTAAAGTCTAAGTAAATGGAGTCAATTGAACAACTTTAAGCATCTCATGAGCATCCAACATTAAAACTAATTTTGTGGTCCATCAAAAACTAAAAAAAAAAGGTGGATAAAGGC
Organism: Eutrema japonicum; assembly: GCA_030161315.1. NCBI lineage: Eukaryota > Viridiplantae > Streptophyta > Magnoliopsida > Brassicales > Brassicaceae > Eutrema > Eutrema japonicum. The sequence continues at coordinate 11,492,642 of BSQW01000005.1, read as the reverse complement.
CATGACCTAGCCTGCCTAGCCTCTGGACTGGGCCTGAGTACGTTGTCTCTAGTTCGTCGCCAAAGTAATAAAACAAGTTTTAATATATGGTTTGTGACATTGTATAATCAAGAATTCATGTACACCAAAAAGGTTTTTGTTTTCGTTTCAGAAAAAAAGGAATGAAAATGTATTGTATATATATATCCTGCAATGTTCGTTTTAGACTTTTAGTGTATATGTAACATGATTTTATAAGTTTTAAATTATTAAAAACAAGGTACTTATATTAATTATGAAAATCCAATGGATATAAGATAACAACATGATTTTCTTCCATTATTAAATCTGAAATTGTTCCATGAGAAATTTGAAAAAACAACAAATTGATCATATATGTTCTATTATAATGATAATGATGATCATGATCTTAGTATATTACTATTTCTTCTTATTATCTGAGATCACAGATTGAGATGAGGAAACCTCCGGATACATATTTATCAATTCTTTTAGAACTATTATCGATTCCAACAACAAGTTTTGATCTTTTTCCTGTTCTTCGACTTTATTAGGCATCTCGTTTTCTTCAATGTACTCTATCAACATCTTCATTAACTCTTAAATTTACATAAATTAAATTAATTTTAGTAGAAAATATTAAAGATTATCCTATATTAAAATACTAAAAAACCAAAAGTTTCTTCCAAAAATACAATAAATTTAAGCCTTATAAATAGGACATAAAAATTAGCAGTAATTCCTAAACTATTTAAAAAATTTATAAACATATAAGAACCCTTTCTAAATTATAAATTTGTGATATTTTTTAAAACAATTCAAAATTTTGGTGATTTATAAAACAAAACATAAAAACTGATATTTTTTCCAAGACAAATATTATAGAAAACAATAAAATATATTAAAACAAACACTAGTTTACCTTGTTCTGCTTTGTTGCCTCTTTTTTCGATGGTACTATCATATGATCGTGTTCAGCTTCAAGTTCGAAAATCCTAGCCTTCTTTGCCTTCTTACACTCTTCTTCACTTTCCACTGGTTCCATGTTCAGATCAAAATTGGCTTCAGGCTGCATCACCCACTTTCCACGCTCCATTTCATGAGTATTGTTATTTGTATTAGAACAAGAGAGGAAATGGCTTATGTCTATAACTCGTTGTTATTGTTCTTGTTAATGTTCTCCTCTATCACATTTATAAAAGTATTGGAAGACCTATCTCGTCTCTGGTACTGCATGGTTCTTGTTCAAAGCAAGTCTACCATGGTCAATTTCTCAATTACTATCATATGTATTTAGTTACCATCATAGGGAGAAATAATTATTTTGCTAGGATTTTCCCTGTTTTTTGAAGTTATACACTTTTAAATGAATTACCATTTAACTACCAAAAAGTCGTAAGTCAAAAATTGATGTCATTCCACTTAGATTATTTCACAAAATTGTTAAATTAAAACTTTTTTATTGGTATGTGCATAAATTCATACGTATATATGCACACACACACACACACACACACTTTTGTATAATCTGTTTCGAAAACCTCAAAATTTATCCCATATACAAGAATTTTTTTCGTGGTCCATAACAATATGCTTCCATCTCTGTATGAAGAAATGAGAAATGACCTTTAATTAAGCCTATAGCTCAAAGTAATTAATGATGTACTGCCATGGACCTAATAATGATAATAATATTCACCATTATAGTGTATTACTAGTTTAGACTACATACTGAGATAAGGAAACCTCCGGATCGATATTTACAAATTCTTTCAAAACTATTATCGATTCCCACAACAAGTTTTGATCTTATCGTTTTCCAGTTCTTTGATTTTAATAGTCCTCTTTTTTTTTCAATGTACTTAATCATGCTTCTTCTTCACCTCCTAAATGTACATAAATGTAATTAATATTTTGTAGAATTTTTTTTGTGCATTCATGATTTTGTTCCAAAATACCACAAGTTTGTTAAACTTCAAAAATACCATTAATTTGGAAAATTTCAAAAATACCACAATTTTGGAAACTTTTCAAAAATACCATAATTTTTATGTATATGACTAGTACCTAAAATTTTAGTTTTGCATTCAAACTTATTTGAAATTAAAATTCTTTTTTTTGTTGAATAAATTTCACATTCCAAGAAAAACTATGTATAGAAAAAAGAGGAAGGGACTTAAGAAATGAAAAGAATTATTTTGGTTAGTATTATATATCAAAAGTCATAAATATGGCCATCCACTATATACATGTGTTATTATGTTAATATTGGGACTCCACCTGCCCTCCATGTGTGGGGGTAGTTGGCTATTGGGCTAGTCTATTGTGGTCCAAAATGATGATAAAAAAAAATGTTAATATTGAGACTATATATAGTTATCACACAAATTCACTCATGATTTAATGACAAAAAATCCAATAAGCTCAACAAGGTCAACCGCAAAAGTAATTGAACCACCATATCTTCTAAACATCCAACATTGAGTACTAAAGTCTAAGTAAATGGAGTCAAGTGAACAACTTTAAGCATCTCATGAGCATCCAACATTAAAACTTATTTTGTGGTCCATCAAAAACTAAAAAAAAAAGGTGGATAAAGGCCATGGCCTAGCCTGCCTAGCCTCTGGACTGGGCCTGAGTACGTTGTCTCTAGTTCGTCGCCAAAGTAACAAAACAAGTTTTAATATATGGTTTGTGACATTGTATAATCAAGAATTCATGTACACCAAAAAGGTTTTTGTTTTCGTTTCAGAAAAAAAGGAATGAAAATGTATTGTATATATATATCCTGCAATGTTCGTTTTAGACTTTTAGTGTATATGTAACATGATTTTATAAGTTTTAAATTATTAAAAACAAGGTACTTATATTAATTATGAAAATCCAATGGATATAAGATAACAACATGATTTTCTTCCATTATTAAATCTGAAATTGTTCCATGAGAAATTTGAAAAAACAACAAATTGATCATATATGTTCTATTATAATGATAATGATGATCATGATCTTAGTATATTACTATTTCTTCTTATTATCTGAGATCACAGATTGAGATGAGGAAACCTCCGGATCCGTATTTATCAATTCTTTTAGAACTATTATCGATTCCAACAACAAGTTTTGATCTTTTTCCTGTTCTTCGACTTTATTAGGCATCTCGTTTTCTTCAATGTACTCTATCAACATCTTCATTAACTCCTAAATTTACATAAATTAAATTAATTTTAGTAGAAAATATTAAAGATTATCCTATATTAAAATACTAAAAACCCAAAAGTTTCTTCCAAAAATACAATAAATTTAAGCTTTATAAATAGGACATAAAAATTAGTAGTAATTCCTAAACTACTTGAAAATTTTATAAACATATAAGAACCCTTTCTAAATTATAAATTTGTGATATTTTTTAAAACAATTCAAAATTTTGGTGATTTATAAAACAAAACATAAAAACTGATATTTTTTCCAAGACAAATATTATAGAAAACAATAAAATATATTAAAACAAACACTAGTTTACCTTGTTCTGCTTTGTTGCCTCTTTTTTCGATGGTACTATCATATGATCGTGTTCAGCTTCAAGTTCGAAAATCCTAGCCTTCTTTGCCTTCTTACACTCTTCTTCACTTTCCACGCTCCATTTCTTGAGTATTGTTATTTGTATTAGAACAAGAGAGGAAATGGCTTATGTCTATAACTCGTTGTTATTGTTCTTGTTAATGTTCTCCTCTATCACATTTATAAAAGTATTGGAAGACCTATCTCGTCTGAAACAACCGCACCCATTTTTTTTTTTTTTGCAATTAATTATTTAAATTCTCATAAATAATAATAACTAAACCTCACCAAATAATTTCCGGTTCAAGATTATAAATCCGAATAATCAAGATCATAAATTATTAAATAAAATAATCAAATAAACGACAAGTCTAGATCACCCCCTCTTCCTCGCCCTGATTCCACGGTCACACTTTCTCATTGCCTGCATCAATTAAAATATAAGAGATGCATAAGTATTTCGATAAATACTTAGTGAGACAATCCTCCCATCTACAGGCTAACAAATAATTAAGATAATTAATATAGACTATCACGAAAATACCGAATAAACCAAACATTTCATGAAACACTCGATCTAGACCCTCCGAGATCGTAAACGGCCTATTATCACGAAATCATATCAATTATCAAAATTATTAAATTACGCCTATGGTCCTGCACTCACCTTATTCCCGCACAGAAAGTTTCACGAGAAAATTCAGCAATTTTCTAGAACTCCCCGGGATGAATAACCTTCAATTAAATCACCTAAAATAACAAAATAATAAAATAATCAAAACCAATCGAACAACTCGATCTGATTAAACGATACGATTACTAAACCAGTCTAAACCGGTCGTCGACTCCATCGTCGACTTCCATAGCCGGAGCAGCGACGCCTCACCGGAGCTCACCACCGGACTTCACCTCGGCTCAACCCCGATCCACCAACCCGACCGGAGCTCACCGCCGGAGCTCACCGCGGGAGCTCTCCACGGCCCAGCCCGATCCACGATCACGACCGCAACTCACACGCCGGCGAGTACCCATCACCGGAGCTCACCGCGGAAGCTCAACCACGGCCCAATCCCGGCTCCAACCACGCACCGTCGCCCACCACCGAAACTCACACGGCTCAAAACTTCCGATCCACAATCCGACCTTCAACACGCACCACCCCGCACCGCGGGACCTAACTACGGAGAGAGAGAGGGGTTTCTTACCGTGGAGGAGGAGGTCGCGTCCCGGCTTGGCTCACGGCGGTCAACCACTCGAGCTTTCTCTTGAGTCGACGGCTAGGTTAATTGTAGGGGGAGATACATACGCACATATAACCATATGTGTGTGGGATCCTCTTTTTTTTTGACCCCAAACTCCCAAAGTTATCAATTAAACCCACCCAGAACAATTGATTTTACGCGAAATTAACCCCAAACTTCTAATTATTCAATTTCAACCTCAAAATTGAATTAGGGATGTTACAATTCTCCCCCACTAACATAGATTCGTCCTCGAATCTAACATCCAGCTAACAACCACAACATAGCACAACCGCTATTCCAACTCAGCGTCGCACGACCGCTCTTCCAACTCTACCAACAACGGTATCACGGCTCAACACCATAATGCCATAGTTCCCTACTTGGTTTGGCCAACCACTCCAACACCCGGGAGTACAACGACTTCACGACCCAACACCATGGATCGGTCCGTCCAACGCATAGAGAGCCAGACAACGGCAATCTCTCTAGTGACCTGTCTCACCAATCAGGAATCACGTCGAAACCCAACCGGCCAGGTACACTCGGCAGTGACTCACCAGTGCACTCCGATGCCGCTATATGGGGCCACCACCCCGTGCCAAACCAATCCGGAACTATCAGCCTTATGCGGCTACCAAACACCTAGTATCCGCACTCCCGCTATCGGACCACTACCACTAGTAGCCCGCCAACCTGTCTACTAATCCCCTAGTAAACCCACCACTCAACATATTCAATGAAAACACCTTTTTATTGAATAATCAAAAGCTCCAAAGTACATCGATTAATTATAACACCATAAAATAGACGAGTACAACAACGCAATAACTCCCAAAATCCCAACACCATGGTTACAACGATATGGAAACAACCCGGCTAACCCTCCAGTTTGCCGAACCACTTGGGAAATTTGCGCTTCAACTTCGCTTCCGGCTCCCAAGTCACCTCCTCGGCTCCATTGCAGTCCCACAGCACCTGCATCTCAGGAACCTTCTTCCTCCTGATCACTCTCACCCGACGATCTAGGACTCTCAGAGGCCTCGCCTCCACCACCATGCTCGGTGTCAAATCTGATGGCACCCCCGTGACCACCTGATCATCCTTGTGCAAACATTTCTTCAGCATCGACACGTGGAACACCTTGTGAAATGCCTGCATAGACTCCGGCAACTCTAACCGATAAGCCACCGGTCCGACCCGCTCCAGCACCCTGACGGGACCCATATATCGCGGACTCAACTTCGTCTCGGAAATGGACCTGTTCGGACCCCTCAACATTGCCATTTTCAGGTAGACCAAATCGCCAACTGCGAACTCCAGCTCCTTCCTACGCCGATCTGCGTAGCTTTTCTGACGATCTTGAGCTTCCTTCATGTTCAACTTCACAATCCGGACCTTCTCAGTCGTCTCCTGCACAAAGTCAGCTCCCAACAGGCTCCTCTCCCCCACTTGTGTCCAACATAACGGGGTCCTGCAAGGCCTACCATACAACGCCTCAAATGGTGCCATGCCGATACTAGCCTGGTAGCTGTTATTGTACGCAAACTCCACTAGATTCAGATGATCCGCCCAATGTCCACCCCAGTCCAACACACACATCCTCAACAGATCCTCCAACGTCTGGATAGTCCTCTCCGACTGCCCATCGGTCTGGGGATGATAAGCTGTACTCATGTGTACCTTAGTGCCCATCTCCTTCTGGAAAGCGCCCCAGAACAGCGAGGAGAACTTCGGATCTCGATCTGACACTATACTCACCGGTACCCCATGCAGCTTCACAATCTCCCTGACGTACCTCTTGGCCAACACTTCCGCACCGTCGGTCTTTTTTATGGCCAAGAAGTGCGCAGACTTGGTCAACCTATCGACGATGACCCAAATAGCGTCATTGGTTCGCGAAACCGGCAGACCCACCACGAAATCCATGGTGATCATGTCCCACTTCCACTCCGGAATGGGTAAACTCCTCAACAACCCGCTCGGAACCTGATGCTCAGCCTTCACCAACTGACAGGTATCACACCCCGCAACCCAGTTGGCAACATCCTTCTTCATCCCTACCCACTGGTAATACCGTTTGAGGTCACGGTACATCTTGGTAGCTCCGGGATGAATAGAGAAACGGCTCTGATGTGCTTCCCTCAGGATTTCCTGCCTCAGCACTTCGTCCTTCGGTACACACACCCTGCCCCTCAAAAGGATAGTTCCATTGCTGGATAACTCATACTCAGACCGCTCTGCCCTGCCAGCCTGCATTAATTCCTCATCCAACTGCTGTGCTACCCGCACCCTAGTCAGAATGTCCGCCTTATCCACCGCCTCTAAACCCAACGGCTCAGGTTCCTCAGACACAGCACACAGTCTCAGGGCACTCACCATGCCTACCAACGCCTCGGTATCTCGCTCAGTGTCTAAAATAACCCGCTTCCTGCTCAAAGCATCGGCTACAAGATTCGCTTTACCCGGATGGTAAGCTATCTCCAGGTCATAATCCGCAACAAGCTCCATCCATCGCCTCTGTCGCAGATTCAGCTCCGGCTGGGTAAAGATGTACTTCAGACTTTTGTGGTCTGTGAACACCTGAACCTTACCGCCATACAGATAAGACCTCCAGATCTTCAATGCAAACACCACTGCAGCCATCTCAAGATCGTGAGTAGGATAATTGCATTCATGTTTCCTCAGCTGCCTGGAAGCATATGCGATTACCTTACCCTGCTGCATCAATACACAACCGAGCCCCAGCCTGGACGCGTCTGTGAACACAACATATGGCTCATCCTGCTTAGGCAAGGCTAACACCGGAGTACTCACCAGCATCTCCTTGAGCTTCACAAAGCTCTCCTCACACTGGTCCGACCACACGAAAGGAACGTCCTTCCCGGTCAACTTGGTCATGGCCTGCGCCATACTAGCAAACCCCTTGACGAACCTCCTGTAATAACCCGCCAGACCCAGAAAACTGCGAATCTCCGAGGCATTCTTCGGTCTCGGCCACTCCTCAATCGAGCGAATCTTCTCCGGATCCACTGAAACACCACGATCCGATACGACGTGCCCCAGAAATCCGATCTCCCGCTGCCAGAAACTACACTTGCTCAGCTTAGCGAACAACTTCTGCTCCCGTAGCTTCTCCAGAACTTTCCTCAGGTGAACCATGTGCTCCTCAGGACTCTTCGAATACACTAGGATGTCGTCGATGAAAATGATGACGAACTCATCCAGATACTCCTGGAACACGCCGTTCATCAACCTCATAGACGCAGCCGGTGCATTCGTCAACCCAAACGGCATCACCACAAACTCGTAGTGCCCGTATCTCGTCCTGAAAGCCGTCTTCCTGATGTCCGTCTCCGCTATCGGGATCTGATGATAACCCGATGCCAAATCAATCTTAGAGAACCACGAAGCACCCTGCAACTGATCTAACAACTCATCGATCCTCGGTAATGGGTACTTGTTCTTCACAGTAACCCGGTTCAGCCCCCGATAATCAATGCACAACCGGAAGCTCCCATCCTTCTTCTTGACGAACAGTACCGGTGCACCCCACGGAGAACTGCTCGGTCTAATGAAACCCTTTTCCAACAACTCCTCGAGCTGCTTCTTAAGCTCAGCCATCTCCGCTGGAGCCATCCTGTAAGGAGCCTTAGACAACGGCGTCGTCCCCGGCTCTAACTCAATGGTAAAAGGATCCGACCTGGATGGTGGTAACCCGCTCAACTGCTGGAACACATCCTCGAACTCCCAGACCACCTCAATATCCCGCACCGCTGACTCCCCAACCTCACCAGGTATCGAAATGGTAGCCAAATAGGCCTCACAACCCTGTTCGATCAAGCGCTCCGCTTGAACCGCGGAAACGACGATGCCTCCCGGCACCGGTCTCACTCCCTGATAAACCAGTCTTCTGTTAACATGCTCGAAAACCACACGACCCCGGTGACAATCCAAATGAGCCTTGAACTTTCCCAGCCAGTCCATACCCAAAATGATGTCATAGAGTTCCACTGGGCACACTATCAAATCCGCTGGCATCAGCTTTCCGGCGATAAGAATGTCAACATTCTCCACACAGCCCTGAGTCCTCAACAAGCGACCCCCAGCAACTCTCACCACACCCGAGTGGTCCCCACACAACTCTTGGATACCGCTCCCCGACACCCAATCCCCTGTGACAAGTACAGAAACTCCGCCTGTAACCTGTCGCGAGCCTCCCGCGGAAAATACTTGAGATCGAACTCCCTCCGGAACTCGTCCCAAGGCAACACTACTCCCGCCCTCCTCGCAGCAACACCCTGCCACCACTCATGTGCATCTCCCTCCAGATAATGCACCGCCAAGTCAACACTATACTCCTAAGGGCATCTGATCGACTGGAAGTTCCTCTCCAACCTGGACCTCCACTCATCAGACTCAATCGGTCGAGCACCACCACTGAAAAACTTGGTGCCCAACCTCTGCATATGCTCCATCACCCTCAGGTACGACGGAACCACTGGCTCGGCCTCAGCAACCACTCCCGGAACTCCCGGAGCAACAACACCCGGCATCGCGGCAACCCCCTGTGGCGCCACTGGAGCTGGAGCCGGTACCACACCAGGTAACCTCTCCAAGAGCTGGGCCAACATGCCCAAAACAGCCGCCATCGGGTTCGGGTCCGCACCCGCCTGAGCACCCCCCGGCGCCGGCATCGCACCATACACGGCCGCTGGCTCCGACTGACCTTCCCCCTCGGCGTGATCATACGCCTCCTGCTCCACCGTGACACTCTGCGTCACATTCGCAGCTGCTCTGCCACCTCTACCACCTCTACCACCTCGGCCGCCACGGCCTGTTCTGCCGCCGCGACCACGGCCGCCGCGACCACCCCGACCTCTGAGACCTTGCCCAACGCTATCAGAATCAACCATCTTCAATAACCACTTGTTACTAATTGACAACAGCAATAGTAAAACAAACACGAGTCTTACCGTGGAATCTCATTGAAGGCTCGAAGAGGATGATCTAGAACTTCAAGCTCAACAATTGACTAACTCCCATAGACAGTTCTAATAGCGGAAATTTTTTTAAAACCGTCCTAGAACCGTAAATGCTCTGATACCAAATTGAAACAACCGCACCCATTTTTTTTTTTTTTGCAATTAATTATTTAAATTCTCATAAATAATAATAACTAAACCTCACCAAATAATTTCCGGTTCAAGATTATAAATCCGAATAATCAAGATCATAAATTATTAAATAAAATAATCAAATAAACGACAAGTCTAGATCACCCCCTCTTCCTCGCCCTGATTCCACGGTCACACTTTCTCATTGCCTGCATCAATTAAAATATAAGAGATGCATAAGTATTTCGATAAATACTTAGTGAGACAATCCTCCCATCTACAGGCTAACAAATAATTAAGATAATTAATATAGACTATCACGAAAATACCGAATAAACCAAACATTTCATGAAACACTCGATCTAGACCCTCCGAGATCGTAAACGGCCTATTATCACGAAATCATATCAATTATCAAAATTATTAAATTACGCCTATGGTCCTGCACTCACCTTATTCCCGCACAGAAAGTTTCACGAGAAAATTCAGCAATTTTCTAGAACTCCCCGGGATGAATAACCTTCAATTAAATCACCTAAAATAACAAAATAATAAAATAATCAAAACCAATCGAACAACTCGATCTGATTAAACGATACGATTACTAAACCAGTCTAAACCGGTCGTCGACTCCATCGTCGACTTCCATAGCCGGAGCAGCGACGCCTCACCGGAGCTCACCACCGGACTTCACCTCGGCTCAACCCCGATCCACCAAACCGACCGGAGCTCACCGCCGGAGCTCACCGCGGGAGCTCTCCACGGCCCAGCCCGATCCACGATCACGACCGCAACTCACACGCCGGCGAGTACCCATCACCGGAGCTCACCGCGGAAGCTCAACCACGGCCCAATCCCGGCTCCAACCACGCACCGTCGCCCACCACCGAAACTCACACGGCTCAAAACTTCCGATCCACAATCCGACCTTCAACACGCACCACCCCGCACCGCGGGACCTAACTACGGAGAGAGAGAGGGGTTTCTTACCGTGGAGGAGGAGGTCGCGTCCCGGCTTGGCTCACGGCGGTCAACCACTCGAGCTTTCTCTTGAGTCGACGGCTAGGTTAATTGTAGGGGGAGATACATACGCACATATAACCATATGTGTGTGGGATCCTCTTTTTTTTTGACCCCAAACTCCCAAAGTTATCAATTAAACCCACCCAGAACAATTGATTTTACGCGAAATTAACCCCAAACTTCTAATTCTTCAATTTCAACCTCAAAATTGAATTAGGGATGTTACATCGTCTCTGGTACTGCATGGTTCTTGTTCAAAGCAAGTCTACCATGGTCAATTTCTCAATTACTATCATATGTATTTAGTTACAATCATAGGGAGAAATAATTATTTTGCTAGGATTTTCCCTGTTTTTTGAAGTTATACACTTTTAAATGAATTACCATTTAACTACCAAAAAGTCGTAAGTCAAAAATTGATGTCATTCCACTTAGATTATTTCACAAAATTGTTAAATTAAAACTTTTTTTATTGGTATGTGCATAAATTCATACGTATATATGCACATACACACACACACACACACACACACACACTTTTGTATAATCTGTTTCGAAAACCTCAAAATTTATCCCATATACAAGAAATATTTTCGTGGTCCATAACAATATGCTTCCATCTCTGTATGAAGAAATGAGAAATGACCTTTAATTAAGCCAATAGCTCCAAGTAATTAATGATGTACTGCCATGGACCTAATAATGATAATAACATTCATCATTATAGTGTATTACTAGTTCAGACTACATACTGAGATAAGGAAACCTTCGGATCGATATTTACAAATTCTTTCAAAACTATTATCGATTCCCACAACAAGTTTTGATCTTATCGTTTTCCAGTTCTTTGATTTTAATAGTCCTCTTTTTTTCAATGTACTTAATCATGCTTCTTCTTCAACTTCTAAATGTACATAAATGTAATTAATATTTTGTAGAATTTTTTTTGTGCATTCATGATTTTGTTCCAAAATACCACAAGTTTGTTAAATTTCAAAAATACCATTAATTTGGAAAATCTCAAAAATACCACAATTTTGTAAACTTTTCAAAAATACCATAATTTTTATGTATATGACTAGTACCTAAAATTTTAGTTTTTCATTCAAACTTATTTGAAATTAAAATTCTTTTTTTTGTTGAATAAATTTCACATTCCAAGAAAAACTATGTATAGAAAAAAGAGGAAGGGACTTAAGAAATGAAAAGAATTATTTTGGTTAGTATTATTTATCAAAAGTCATAAATATGGCCATCCACTCTATATATTTGTTATTATGTTAATATTGGGACTCCACCTGCCCTCCATGTATGGGGGGGTATTTGGCTATTGGGCTAGTCTATTGTGGTCCAAAATGATGATAAAAAAATGTTAATATTGAGACAATATATAGTTATCACACAAATTCACTCATGATTTAATGACAAAAAATCCAATAAGCTCAACAAGGTCAACCGCAAAAGTAATTGAACCACCATATCTTCTAAACATCCAACATTGAGTACTAAAGTCTAAGTAAATGGAGTCAAGTGAACAACTTTAAGCATCTCATGAGCATCCAACATTAAAACTAATTTTGTGGTCCATCAAAAACTATAAAAAAGGTGGATAAAGGCCATGGCCTAGCCTGCCTAGCCTCTGGACGGGGCCTGAGTACGTTGTCTCGAGTTCGTCGCCAAAGTAAAAAAACAAGTTTTAATATATGGTTTGTGACATTGTATAATCAAGAATTCATGTACACCAAAAAGGTTTTGTTTTCGTTTCAGAAAAAAACGAATGAAAATTTATGGTATATATATATCCTGCAATGTTCGTTTTAGACTTTTAGTGTATATGTAACATGATTTTATAAGTTTTAAATTATTAAAAACAAGGTACTTATATTAATTATGAAAATCCAATGGATATAAGATAACAACATGATTTCCTTCCATTATTAAATCTGAAATTGTTCCATGAGAAATGTGAAAAACAACAAATTGATCATATATGTTCTATTATAATGATAATGATGATCATCATCTTAGTATAGTACTAGTTCTTCTTATTATCTGAGATCACAGATTGAGATGAGGAAACCTCTGGATCCATATTTATCAATTCTTTCAGAACTATTATCGATTCCAACAACAAGTTTTGATCCTTTTCCTGTTCTTCGACTTTAATAGGCATCTCGTTTTCTTCAATGTACTCTATCAACATCTTCATTAACTTCTAAATTTACATAAATTAAATTAATTTTATTAGAAAATATTAAAGATTACCCTATATTAAAATAATAAAAAACCAAAAGTTTCTTCCAAAAATACAACAAACTTTAACCCTTATGAATAGGACCTAAAAATTTAGCAGTAATTCCTAAACTATTTGGAAATTTTATAGACATATAAGAACCCTTTCTAAAACAGTAATTTTGTGATATTATTTTAAAAATTTAAATTTTTTGGTGATTTATAAAACAAAACATAAAAACAGATATTGTTTGCAAGACAAATAATATAGAAAACAATAAAATATATTAAAACGAACACTAGTTTACCTTGTTCCGCTTTGTTTCCTCTTTTTTCGATGGTACTATCATATGATCGAGTTCAGCTTCAAGTTCGAAAATCCTAGCCTTCTTTGCCTTCTTACACTTTTCTTCACTTTCCACTGGCTCCATGTTCAGATCAAAATCGGCTTCAGGCTGCATCACCCACTTTCCACGCTCAATTTCTTGAGTATTGTTATTTGTATTAGAACAAGAGAGGAAATGGCTTATGGGTATAACTCGTTGTTATTGTTCTTGTTAGTGTTCTCCTCTATCACATTTATAAAAGTATTGGAAGACCTATCTCGTCTCTGGTACTGCATGGTTGTTGTTCAAAGCAAGTCTACCATGGTCAATTTCTCAATTACTATCATAGGTATTTAGTTACGATCATAAGGAGAAATAATTATTTTGTTAGGATTTACCCTGTTTTTTGAAGTTATACACTTTTAAATGAATTACCATTTAACTATCAAAAAGTCATAAGTCAAAAATTTATGTCATTCCACGTAGATTATTTCAAAAAATTGTTGAATTAAAACTTTTTTATTGGTATGTGCATGAATTCATACGTATCTATGCACATACACACACACACACACACACACTTTTGTATAATCTGTTTCGAAAACCTCAAATTTTATCCCATATACAAGAACTTTTTTTCGTGGCCCATAACAATATGCTTCCATCTCCATATGAAGAAATGAGAAATGACCTTTAATTAAGCCTATAGCTCCAAGTAATTAATGATGTACTGCCATGGACCTAATAATGATAATAATATTCATCATTATAGTGTATTACTAGTTCAGACTACATACTGAGATAAGGAAACCTCTGGATCGATATTTACAAATTCTTTCAAAACTATTATCGATTCCCAAAATAAGTTTTGATCTTATCTTTTTCCCGTTCTTTGATTTTAATAGTCCTCTTTTTTTTCAATGTACTTAATCATGCTTCTTCTTCAACTCCTAAATGTACATAAATGTAATTAATATTTTGTAGAATTTTTTTTTGTGCATTCATTATTTTGTTCCAAAATACCATAAGTTTGTTAAATTTCAAAAATACCATAAATTTGGATAATTTTCAAAAAAATCATAATTTTTATGTATATGACTAGTTCCTAAAATTTTAGTTTTTCATTCAAACTTATTTGAAATTAATATTCTCTTTTTTTGTTGAATAAATTTCACATTCCAAGAAAAACTATGTATAGAAAAAAGAGGAAGGGACTTAAGAAATGAAAAGAATTATTTTGGTTAGTATTATTTATCAAAAGTCATAAATATGGCCATCCACTCTATATATGTGTTATTATGTTAATATTGCGACTCCACCTACCCTCCTTGTGTGGGGGTATTTGGCTATTGGGCCGGTCTGTTGTGGCCCAAAATGATGATAAAAAAATGTTAATATTGGGACAATATATAGTTATCACACAAATTCACTCATGATTTAATGACAAAAAATCCAATAAGATCAACAATGTCAACCACAAAATTGATTGAACAAACATATCTTCTAAACATCCAACATTGAGTACTAAAGTATAAGTAAATGGAGTGAAGTGAACAACTTTAAGCATCTCATGAGCATCCAACATTAAAATTAATTTTGTGGCCCATCAAAAACTAAAAAAAAAATGTGGACCAAGGCCATGGCCTAGCCTGCTGGTAAGCTTAAATTAATACCCTAAAAGTATTAAAGCTTTTTCGATTGTAATACTTAGGGGTCGAATCCACAGAGATTCAAGAAAACACACAATAGATTTTAAGGGTTGAATTAAGCTAAGTGATCAATGGAATTTAAAGCAAATACGTAAATTAAACAAGTTGTAGATAGGTTCAGGGTATTTCTCAGGAAATCAATGAATGCAGATAAACTAGCTAATCAGGGTTCAGATTACGCACGGTTCTTGAACTCAAATCACCAAAGTATAATTAACCAACTGTCGTTGCGAGAATTATCTAAGTCTAAATCCTAGAATTCCAAATCTCTTTGCGAATCCTAAATTCCAAACCATCTTTTAGTTCAAGTTTGATTTGTTCACAAAACAACTAAACCAAATCTCTTTGCGAATAGTTATTTTGCTCACCCTAAGTTCTATCAGGTAATCAATTGCACAGTCGTGCCTAATCGATTATCCTAAGATCTAAGTTCCAGGTGATCAATCTAGAAGTACCTTTGAGAACAACCTAAGGTGAAGAACTAATTCATATTATGAACCCTAACCAATTAATTAACCTAAAATTCAAAGAGATCCCTTATTGAGAACCCTAAACCTAACATGAGATCTACTCAGACATGGAGATTGAAACAATAAACATAACTAAATAAATCTCTAAAATAAATAATAAAGGTGAAAGAAAACAAGGGTTCGAAATCTTCTCTCGGACAAACAGAGTTTCAGACTTGTCTCCCTCAAAAGCTCTCTCGACAGAAATCCAAAGTAGAATAATTTGTGTATGAAAACTTCCTAGCCAAAGTGGCTGAAAAACCTAATAAATAACATTAAGACACGTTCTGGGGTTTCTTGTAAATAATAAAGTCTTCTGAGGCAATTTGCAGTTTCTCAAATATTCAGAAAAGTTGCGATCCTTCTGTTTCTTCGAGGGGTATCGATCGATACCATAAGTGTATTTATCGATACTCATGCATCAAATCGGTGTCTCAGCTACAGGATCTCTGCTTGGCTCCAAAAAGCTCCAAAATGCTTCAATATCTCCAATAATGCTCCAAACGTACATAAAACCTGAAAATACTCTAAAAGACTCCAAAATACTAAAAAGACTATATAAAAAGGACTTATATCATTGCCTAAAATGGGTAAAAACCATGATATATCAACTCCCCCATACTTAGCCTTTGCTTGCCCTCAAGCAAACAAAAAACCAAACCAGAGAAAGAGGTTTGAAAACACGGAGACTCACCTGTTCCTGAACCATCGCAAAGACCCTTTTCCTAAGCACCCAAATGTCACCTAACCAGCTCCAGATCTAACCACCATGTACTTCTCCGTAGACATTCACAGCTTTCCCAGACTCCACACATTATATCACAACATCATCCATTCAAGCCTTCATCGCCAGTTTCATCGCTACTGCCAATGTTCAAGAACCTTCTAGATTCTTTACCATATAATATCATGACAAAAGAACTACCCAATTTACACACTTTTTGGTGTTGTTTTCTCTCCCCCAGACTTGTTTCTCATCATGTTCTTTCTCTCCCTCTTTTTTTAGATCTACATATACGCATTAAGGTCTGTAACGCGAGTATTGATGGTGTTTGCCACCGAATCCCCGGTTCTTTCCTCTCTATGTATCAAAGGCGTAGGCGAATAGTGGTATCACGGGAAATTTTCCTAACCTCGTTTACAACCTTTGTGTGATCATTCCTTCACAAGTAGAATAATGGGATCGCTGGAAATTTTCCTAGCCTTATACTCAGAAGAAAGTCATTTCATCTTTTATGCTCTTATTTATTAACTTATAACAGGGGAGAGAGTTACTATTACTTTAAACACATGGGTTCCTTTGTTAGATATGAATGATGAATCAAGCCCTGTAAACATCAATTGCATCGATAAAGTGTAAAAATTTGGCTCAGGTTTTAGAAGAACTCTGCTGGAGACATGGGTGTTTTCTAGTCATCTGGTCAGTCTTTGGATTTTTCATTAGTCGATCTAGAACTGATCCTGTAACACTGGTCACTCAAAAACAAAATCAGAACAATAGATTCAAGCACAGGATCATAATCTCCAACAGGTTTTGACTCAATAAAACGATTTTTGACTCAAAAACGACTGACTCTAAGAAAAACAAAAACAATGTCAGCAACTACCTCCCCCAGACTTGAACAACACTGTCCCCAGTGTTATCTAGCCAAAGGTTGGTAAAAGCAATCAAGAGAAGGGTTTTAAGGAAAACTTACTTGCGCGTGGGGTATCGATCGATACCCAGGTGGTATCGATCGATACCAAGGCGATTTGGCGATGGAAGTTTTATTTCTCCTCGTCGAACCTGATTCACTAAAGACACAAGACACAAAAACAAAAAATAAAAAGACTTATATACAGACTCACCAGTGGGTTGCCTCCCACCAAGCGCTCATTTAACGTCATTAGCTTGACTGAACTGCCGTTCAGGCAGTGGGTGCATCATCCAGAGGCATTATGTGTCCTTCTGAATCTCGGCTCTCGCCCAATAGTGTTTCACCCTTTGTCCATTGACAGTGAACTCTTCGCCTGAAGGATTCGTCAGGGCAATAGCACCATGTGGTCTAACTTCCTTGACTGTGAAAAGACCTGACCAACGAAAACGTAATTTACCATGAAACAAATGCAAACGAGAGATACACTTATGGTATCGGTCGATACCCGTCGAAGAAACAGAAGGATCGCGACTTATTCGAAGAATTGAGAAATTGCAAATTGCCCCAGAAGACTTTATTATTTACAAGAAGCCCCAAAACGTGTTTTAGGTTATATTTTAGGTTTTTCAGCCACTTTTGGAGGCTACGCTTTTCATTACGCTTGAGTATACTTTGTTTTTGTGAGAGAACTTTTGAGGGAGAAAAGTCTGAAACTCTGTTCGTCCGAGAGAAGATTTCGAACCTTTGTTTTACTCTCTTCTTTATTGTTTATTCAAGGATTTATTCAGTCATGTTTATTGTTTCAGTCTCCATGTCTGAGTAGATCTCATGTTAGGTTTAGGGTTCTCATAAGGGATTTCTTTGAATGCTAGGTTGATTAGTTGTTTAGGGTTCATAATCTGAGTCAGTTCTTCACCATAGGTTGTTCTCAAAGCTAATTCTAGGTTGACGAATCTGGAACTTAGATATTAGGTTAATCGATTAGGCATGACAGTGCGATTGAGAAACCTGATAGAACTTAGGGTGAGCAAAATAACTATTCGCAAAGAGATTTGGTTTAGTTGTTTTGTGAAGAAATCAAACTTGAACTAAAAGCTGGTTTAGAATTTAGGATTCGCAAAGAGATTTGGAATTCTAGGATTTAGACTTAGATAATTCTCGCAATGAGAGTTGGTTAATTATACTTTAGTGATTTGAGTTCAATAACCGTGCATAACCTTAACCCTGATTAGTTAGTTTATCCGCATTCATTGATTTACTGAGAAATACCCTAAACCTATCTTCTTTCCAATCGACTTACACCTTGTTTAATTTACGTATTTGTTTTAAATTCTATTGATCACTTAGCTTAATTTTTATCTATACAATCTATTGTGTGTTTCCTTGAGTCTCTGTGGATTCGATTCCTAAGTATTACAATCGACAAAGCTTTAGTACTTTTAGGGTATTAATTTGAGCTTATCAAATTTGGCGCCGCTGTCGGGGACTCAATTCGCCAGTAGATTTTAGTTTGAGATTTTTGACTTAGTTCGACCAGTATCGATCGACACCCTAGTGGTATCGGTCGATACATGTCATGAATTTTTGTGTTACTTACGTTCTTGGCTATTGTGTTTCAGGTGCATGCCTATTCATGAAACCAGAAGGAACAAGAGCATTCAACTACTCGATCTGTCAAACGAGCAGCTAGAACTTTTGGAATGCGGAAACAGAAAAGCAAAGAAGCCAGCAGAGATGAACAACAATCCATTGGTTTTGGTTCAAGATGGAGCTGATTCTTACAGAGACCAAGAGGGTCGATTGTGCAATGAGAGAGGGCAACGATTGGATGGAGAGTGGAACATCATTCCACCTCCTGTTGTTGTCGCTGGGAATGCTGCGAATGCAGGGAATGATGTGGCTAATCGTGGGAGGACGCTTGGTGAGCACAACAGACCTGATCAGTTCTATAACACCCCGACCGCCCCTACCTGTGGGCCCCATGCCCTCTCTCGGCCCGTGGGCCCCACCCTTGTCCGACGGCCGGTGCGTTAGTCCGGGAGGCTTGTAATACTTGTTTTACTGACCCTGCAATCACCACGTGATCTTTCCCCGTGTTTTGTCCTCACTCGCACGGTACCGCGAATCACTTCCCGGTAGGTCACCCATCCTTAAATTGCTCCAGCTCAAGCACGCTTAACTCTAGAGTTCTCTCTAGACAAGTTCCCGAAAAGATAAGTGCACTTTGGTGACATAGGTAGCCAAATCAATTCTTATAAGCCTCTCCGCATATACAAGAAATCGGGATGTTACAATCACCCCCACTCATAGAGCGCAACGTCCTCGTTGCGCACCAGGATCGTCACCCTAGACGGTGTGGGCCCACCTGACTCCACACACGTGTTTGGGTTCGGCTCTGATACCACTTATAACGCCCCGACCGCCCCTACCTGTGGGCCCCATGCCCTCTCTCGGCCCGTGGGCCCCACCCTTGTCCGACGGCCGGTGCGTTAGTCCGGGAGGCTTGTAATACTTGTTTTACTGACCTTGCAATCACCACGTGATCTTTCCCCGTGTTTTGTCCTCACTCGCACGGTACCGCGAATCACTTCCCGGTAGGTCACCCATCCTTAAATTGCTCCAGCTCAAGCACGCTTAACTCTAGAGTTCTCTCTAGACAAGTTCCCGAAAAGATAAGTGCACTTTGGTGACATAGGTAGCCAAATCAATTCTTATAAGCCTCTCCGCATATACAAGAAATCGGGATGTTACAAGTTCTATGCCAATCGAGCTGCGATTCGCAATCCAACTTTTCAGAGGAATGACTTTGAGCTGAAACCTGCGTACTACGCTCTTGTGAGTCAGCATCTTTTCCATGGTCTATCTCATGAACATCTTATGGATCATATCGAGAGGTTTGAGGATTTGGTCACTGGTATGAAGTACAATGGAGTGCCCAATGAGTACCTTTTCTGCAAGCTTTTTCCATACTCTCTTAGTGGGGATGCAGCTTATTGGCTGAAGCAGTTGCCCACCGGTTCACTAACTACATGGGATGAGACGAAGAATGCGTTCCTGAATAACTTATATGATGATGCGAGATCCGAAGAGCTCAGGAACAAGATTTCTCAGTTTTCTCAAGGTCTGACAGAGGCACTCAAAGCTGCTTGGATTCGTTTCAGGTCATATCAGAGAGATTGTCGACATCACGGGTTCACTCATGTTCAGTTGCTGGGTACTTTCTACAGAGGCATTGATTGGAGGTACCAGATGGCTTTGGATGCTGCGAGTAATGGGAATTTCAACACCAGGTATCCTGACGATGCTTATGTGCTTATTGAGAACTTGGCGTCTAGCAATAGCACCAAGAATGCATACTTTGAGCGAAGTAAGCAGAGTGGGGGTATGGATGGATCGTATATTGCCGAGATGAATGCTAAGTTGGATTCTATAACGCCCCGACCGCCCCTACCTGTGGGCCCCAACGACATCTCCCGGCCCGTGGGCCCACCCTCGTCCGACGGCCGATGCGCTAGTCCGGGAGGCTCGTAAGACTTGTTTACTGACCCTGCAATCACCACGTGACCTTTCCCCGTATTTTGTCCTCACTCACACGATACCGCGAATCACTTCCCGGAAGGTCACCCATCCTTAGACTACTCCAGCTCAAGCACCCTTAACTCTGGAGTTCTCTCTGGACAAGTTCCCGAAAAGATAAGTGCACTTTGGTGACATAGGTAGCCAAATCAATTCTTATAAGCCTCTCCGCATATACAAGAAACCGGGATGTTACAATCACCCCCACTCACAGAGCGCAACGTCCTCGTTGCGCACCAGGATCGTCACCCTAGACGGTGTGGGCCCACCTGACTCCACACACGTGTTTGGGTTCGGCTCTGATACCACTTATAACGCCCCGACCGCCCCTACCTGTGGGCCCCAACGACATCTCCCGGCACGTGGGCCCACCCTCGTCCCACGGCCGATGCGCTAGTCCGGGAGGCTCGTAAGACTTGTTTACTGACCCTGCAATCACCACGTGACCTTTCCCCGTATTTTGTCCTCACTCACACGATACCGCGAATCACTTCCCGGAAGGTCACCCATCCTTAGACTACTCCAGCTCAAGCACCCTTAACTCTGGAGTTCTCTCTGGACAAGTTCCCGAAAAGATAAGTGCACTTTGGTGACATAGGTAGCCAAATCAATTCTTATAAGCCTCTCCGCATATACAAGAAACCGGGATGTTACAGATTCGGTGCACAATCTGTTGATGGAAAAGACCCAAAAATGGGAAAGACCCAAAAAGCGGTCCACTTTGCTGTTGAGGATGAAGTGGAAGGTGTTAACTACATTCACTACAAGAAAACAACGATTTGGCCACTACAGAAGGAGTCGCATAATAGTCGCTAAAAGTTGTAATACGACTACATAGCGACTAAAACCTGTCTATTAAACGACTATGTCTATTAAACGACTATTTGCCGACTATTATGGTCATCAGACTTTGCGTATTTAAATACGTTGTGACTACTCAGCTACTCTTATGCGAATATTTGGCGACTAATAGGCGACTGTTTAGTGACTATATTTGTTAACAAAACAAGAATATGGTACAATTGAATCAAGTTTGTTTTGTTTTTCAAATTCTTTGAAACATGTGTTACAAATAAAAAGATACAAAGTAAAATAAAGACATTATACAGAAAAGACCATTTCATTACCAATATTATTGTTTCAAACATGAGTTTACAAAAGCCAAAACATAAATAAAAACAAGTTCAAGTTCACAAAAAAAAGAGATTAGTGACCTAAGGTATGTTCCTTGGATATGGTAGAGAGGCTGATGGAAGCATTGCGGTTGTTGCTGTTGTTGCTGGTGTTGAATGTGATGCCACGAAGTCTAGAAACCGCGGATCGGTTTGTCTCAGGTACATTTCCACCAATGAGAAGTGCTCGAGCTTGTCCTTTTGCTCAGCCACATCTCTTTTGTGCTCTGCTTCACGGGCAACAACCTCAGCATCACGCTGTGCATTGTAAGCAGCCTGCTCTTCGATTTTCTTCTGAGCTTCCTTCAGTTGCTCTTGCAGTGCGACAAACATTGAAGAGTCTCCTGGTTGCTTGCGTTTGCCATTGAGAAGACTCTACTTCAGGCTTCCAAGCCCATAAATATTTCCTCTTGAATCCTTCTCGGTTGCCTGTGAAAAGGAACAGAAAAAAACCATCTGGTGTATGACAAACGATGAAGTATATGAAATATGAAGTATATGAAATATGAAAGAAAGATGAAGTATATGAAATATGAAGTATGAAGTATGAAGTATATGAAATATGAAACGATGAAGACAAACGATGAAGTATGAAATATGAAATATATGAAATATGAAAGAAAGATGAAGTATGAAGTATATGAATTGTTACCTCAAGAAAGATTGACGTATACTCATCTGGTGTTAGGTCTCCAGGTCGCGACGCACCGTCAGAAACTTCTGAAGTCTCTGCTTCTGTTCCACCTTCTTATCATATGCTTCAACAATTTTCTCCGCCTTCCTATCGACATATGTACCGTCAGCCTTTGTATGTGTCTTTTTGAAAACCTCACCAAGACTTACCGGTCTTCCTAATTCCTCTTCCTGCAATGTGACCAAAAAAATACAAGGATTAGGACTGAATACAATATACAACCAACACTAAACAGAATATGACAAAACAGAATTAATATGACAAAAAAAAAGAAATTGAAAAGTTACTAACCATTTCGGATTGGATTTGTTGATAGGACTTAGGCCCTGATAAGTGGATGTGATAACCTAGACCTTTACGGTCAGACAGACGAGCAGCTGAATAGGTGACACTCCTTTGCTTTGCCTCTTCTGTGTCCCAGTATGCTGTCATCGTTGCCCAGAGAGTGTCGCTGATCCATTTAGGTCTCTCTCGACTAGTCCTCGCGGTGCTAACCATTTCTTTCAACCTGCGTTGACAAATCTCCTTGAAATAGCCTTTAACCGTCCCTGTTATCAATGGATCCCATGTGTGGGTTTTCTACATTACAAAGAGAATTTGATGTTAGTAAAAACATCACAAGCAAAGCTATATGTGAATGCGAAAGAACAGAAAACTTACCGCGAACTTGAGAAAGTATCTTTCTTGTCTCTCCCGAGGCACAACTGTCCAGCTATAGTAGGGAGCATCAAATTTGTTTGTAAAGACTTTAGTAATTGACCTAACCAGTTTAGATCCTCTGTCACGTGTAAACCTGCAAAATCAAGTAGACATCAATCCTACACATACACACACACAAAACAGAACACACATTGACAAAGCAAAGAAAGAAAGACAAGACAAGTAAA
Organism: Eutrema japonicum; assembly: GCA_030161315.1. Lineage (NCBI taxonomy): Eukaryota > Viridiplantae > Streptophyta > Magnoliopsida > Brassicales > Brassicaceae > Eutrema > Eutrema japonicum. The sequence goes on along the minus strand of BSQW01000005.1, from coordinate 11,468,958 downwards.
GAAAGAAAACAAACCAGTAGACAACAATCCTAGACAATCAGACAAGAAACAGAAAATAAAACAAGTAGACATCAATCCTAGACGACAACAATCCTAGACAATCAGAAAATAAAACAAGTACACAACAATCCTAGACAATCAACGTTGCAATCCTAGAAACAGAACACACATTGACACACACACACACAACTATCTATATTGGATGACACACATACACACAGACAAAACAGAACACACATTGACAATGAGTATCCAACATTGAGAATCTAACATTGAGAAAAAGACATTAAGAAATCGGACAATGAGTATCCAACATTGAGAATCTAACAACTTCAAAAGACAACTAGAAGACATTAAGAAATCCGATTTACCTTGCGATACACTTACCAGGTTGAGTTTGGCGTCGGTGTGGGTGAATCTATCCCGGTCTGGCACCATAAGCAAGGCATTCAGCGCCCTTAGTGTGTCCTCTTGGAGATCCGGCAAACCTGGTGCAGATTCGTCATGGTAGTTGTGCCCTCCAGAAGATTGATGGCTGTGTTCTCCAGACGCCGGAGTGTACTCCAGTGGAGCCGAAGCCGCCGCAGGTAATTCTTCTTCACGGTGTTTAGGCATCGAGTCCGGGAATAGTTCTTGTGGCGGTGGAAAGCTCCGAAAACTTGGTGCTGGCGATGCCGATTGAGCGTTCACGGGGACTTGAGGTGTTGTCGACTGATTCGGAAGTTGGGGCGGCGGCGTAAAGTTGTACTACGGCGGTAGAGAGGTTGGGGTTCGCGACGAAGAAGGCGACACTCCGACTCTCTGAGAAACATTGGGAGTCAATCTTTTCTTCCTTGCTCGTTTGCTCTTATCTCCCGGCATCGTTCTGTGGATTCGAAGGCGAAGATCGAAGAAGAAGAAGAAGATCGGAGGCGATCAGAGTCGCAAAGGTGAGAGCAAAAGGACTTAGGGTTTTCGCGAAGTAATGGTAAAGTTTTTTTTTTAATCAGAAAAACAGAATACTTATTAAACGTTTTGTGTGTTCATAACCATTAAAATGATTCTAGCATATTGGTAATTCACCAACTCCCAACTCCATCAGCCCCGGTTTCGATTCTCCGTGAATACGGAGAAGTTCTTTTTCTTTTTTTTACCTTTTCGATCTAGTTATTAATATTTATGTTTGAATAATACCAATTAAAGACTTTAGCATATTGGTAATTCTTCCTCTCTTGATCCACCAACCCACAGTTCGAGTCTCCGTGAAGACGGAAATATTTTGTTTTTTGTAATCTTTTCTACTTATTAATATTTAACTGTGATCCACCCACGGTTCGAATCCTACTGAGTACGAAAATGATTTTTTAAAAAATCTTTTCTACTTACTTATTAATACGGAGATGTATTTTTTTTTACTCATAACGACATATAATGTAAACCACACATTACACCGAAATTCTGACATAAGTAACATAGTTAATTAGTAGGGTTCTTCGTCATCTGATTCTTCATCAGTAGACGACAAATTACACAGAAATTCGTCTTCTGGGTCTGCATCTCCGACATCGTAATCGAGGTTTACTGGGTCTCCTTGTACGAAATTGTCGAGTACGAGATCTTCAATTGTTGTTATCAATACAGCATCATCATTTTATGTTTGCAAAAGAGTCGGTTCTTTCTTTTCATAATCCCCTGAAATATTTCCCCTCGGATTCACTTTTATAACATTGAGCCAGAACTGCTTCGGTTTCTTTGTATATGGGTACGGAATATAACAAACTTGATCCGCTTGCGAGGCTGTTGTAATATAAATGTATATATAAGTTATACATATGTATATTGACATTAATAAAATGCTATATATAAATATTGTCATAAGTACGTACCTAGAATAAATGGTTCATATTTATTATATTTTCTCGATGAAAGAACGTCTACAACGCCACCATTGCTCCTCCGAGTGCCTCTACCGATAACAGGGTCATAACAATTACACTTAAAAAGTGTGATTCTCAAATTGACCATCCCCTCGTACTCGAGTTCTATGATATCAGTTAAGGTCCCGTAGAAATCAGCTGCATCGGATGCATCAGTGTAATTTTCACCTTTAACACTGACCCCATACTTACATGTCTTTCGTCCAGCGCCTCGATTCTGCGTATGAAACAAATAGCCTCTTGTAAAATACATTGGCCAGGCTTTGGCCTTATTCAAAGTTCCATGCACTATCTCTTGAACCCAAGTAGGAAATGGATTCGTAGCGTTCCAGTAAGAAACCTGCATATATATAAAAAAATAGCGTAAATATATATAAGTATACAAATATGAATAGTTATGAAATTTTTGAGACATACATATTCTTTCACCCATAAATGATATTCGTCAGCTCTTTTTGCGGCGAGTTCTTTTTCGGAAAGTCCTGGATATTTTGCAGAAATAAATTCCTCGAACATACTACACAAGACCAACACAAATATGAGAAATTAAACAAATGTTAAATATATTAAAACGCAATCTGAGAGCGATGCCAACTTATATACCTCTCAATTGGTTGAAAATAGTCACAATTTCGTAAAACATATGCATGTGCGCATTGATAGTCTCTCTCTGAGAGCCATAATTCATGCATTTCTCCACTTCGACGGCCTACGTGAGTAAATATAGAAGGTACTCCAGGGACATGATACACGGGGACTTCACCTTCATCGAATCTTGTTAACCTGACGAATGAGTAGCATGTGTATACAAATTAAATGGCAAAGTGGACATGAAGTGATTGATTTTAGCATTTACCTTGATTTCGTTTGTATATTCGCGGCAAAGTATTGTTCTGAGAAATAAGCAATCTCGTCATTGATATATGATTCAACAATCGATCCTGCCGCATATCTTTTGTTCTTTGCTTTCCCCTTCAACTTTTTGAAAACCCTTTCAAAAGGATACATCCACCTATACTGGACAGGGCCTCCTAATTCAACTTCATAGGGGAGATGTATAGGCAGGTGCTCCATAACATCGAAAAATGAAGGTGGAAAGATCTTTTCTAAATTGCATAGTATTAAAACTATGTGCTGTTTTAGAATTTGAACGCGACTTGTATGCAATGTTCTCGAACATAAGTCCCGGAAAAATGCCCCAACCCCTACAATATACGCAAAAATTGCTTTAGGTTACTAGATAAGTTACTATAATTTTATTTAAATAAATTGTCATAATTAGTACCTGATAACGCAAGGTGGACATTCCGATCTAGGAGTTCTGCAAAGATAAATGGAAGTAACCGCTCCATAAAAATATGACAGTCATGACTCTTCATGCCTGAAAACTTTTGGTTGTCCATATCATCACAAGTAGCTAAGTCTGACGAATAACCATCTGGGAACTTAACCACATTCTTCACACATTCCAATAAACCTTTTCTGGCTTCTTCTGTCAATGTGAAGGATGGGAAAGGAGCTTTACCCGCACTATCAATATGTAAGTGTGGTCGAGAACAAAATCGTTCTATATCCAATCTTGACATGATGTTGTCTTTCGATTTACCTTTCACACTCGTAAGAGTATTCATGATGTTGTCAAAACAATTCTTCTCTATATGCATCACATCAAGACAATGACGGAGATTAAGGTCCCTCCAGTACGGCAGCTCCCAGAATATGCTTTCCTTGTGCCAGTTATGTTGCTTCCCATACCCCGACTTCTTCTTTTCGTGACCGTTTCCACCAACATCCATTGTTTTTGATGGTTTTACACCAACCAACCGCTCGAAATAAACTTGCTCACCCGTCAAAGATGCAGGTGGATGCTCTCGCGAAGCGTCTTTTCCCTTTAGGAAGTCTTTTTTATTCCTCCTCAATGGATTACCATGAGGAAGAAATCTTCGGTGACAATCAAACCAACACGTCTTCCTTCCATTAGGTAGATAAAAAGACTTAGTATCTTCCATGCAAACTGGACAAGATAATTTACCATGGGTTGTCCATCCAGATAACATGCTATACGCCGGAAAGTCGCTTATCGTCCACATCAGCACTCCTTTTAGATTAAAATTTTGATTCAAAGACACATCGTATGCATCGACGCCATTAGACCATAACTCGTTTAACTCCTCAATAAGAGGTCGGAGGAAGATATGTAGACTAGCTCGCGGATGATTTGGCCCAGAATTCAGAATTGTAAGAAATAAATACTCTGTATTCATGCACATCCCCGGGGGTAAATTATATGGCGTCAAGATCACAGGCCACAACGAATGATTACGAGACATGCCAAATGGATTGAACCCATCTGTACATAATCCAAGATAAACGTTACGGGGTTCTTCAGCAAACCGGGGATGTTGATCTTGAAAATATCTCCACTCCGCCGCATCAGATGGATGACCCATTTCTCCCTCCTTTGCTTGGTGCTCGGCATGCCATCTCATTGCGGCTGCAGTCTTCTCGCTCTGATACATTCTCTTTAATATGTCAGCAATAGGTAGATACCACATACGACTGTATGGTACTTTGGTTCTACGCCGGTCGTTCTTAGGCTTCCATCTTTGTGCACCACAAAACCTACATTTATCCTCCTTCTCGTCCTCTTTCCAGAAGATCATACAATTGTTAATACAAACATCAATTGTATGATATGGGAGACCTAAATTGCGCATCAATTTTTCTGTCTCGTAATGTGAACCGGTTGACTTGTTTCCTTCTGGTAAATAGTCTGTCAAGATTCCGTAAACCGAATCCAATAACTTTTCACTCATATTATATTCTGCCTTATTTTGCATGACTCGAGCAGCTAAGGATAACTGCGAGTGACCTTCACGACAACCATCATATAATGGATTATTTGCACCTTCTAACAAGTCGTAGAATTTCTTTGAATGGTTACGTATCGGTTCTTCTACATTCTGATAACTACCTTCATGATGATAGTTATCAAAGCTCGCGTTTTCACGAAATGCATCATTCACCATATCCACATATCTATCTTCTCGATCCTAAATCCATATTGATTTCTTCCCCATGCTTATACCAAACATAATAATCTGGCATAAATCCTCTGCTATAAAGATGATTCCAAATTCTTGTTCCTGGGATAAATTTCTCGTTCTTGCAAACACTACAAGGGCAGAAAAACTTACCGCCATTACTTTGTGTTAAAGGCTGGCTATTTGCAAATGTCATGAATTGCTCCACCCCCGTTGTGAACTCTGCCGAGAAATTTCCCGTCGCCTCATCGAACCTCTTATACATCCACTCCCGGAAATTACTATAACTGTAATTTCCCGACATTATTTAACTAATAAAAACTGAATTTTTTTTTTGATTTTTTTTTTTGGTTTTTGAGATCGGATGAAGAGAAGAAATGAGGTGAATTTTACTTATATAAACATTTATGGCGACTACTAAGTGACTATAAAGCGTCTGAATAGCAACTACTACATGTAGTCGCAGAAAACAGGTACACCAACCCGCAAACGATTTACACGTGTTTTTCCACCGGTATTTAACGACTGTTTACCGATTACAGTGCGACCCGCCGAAATAGTCGCCTAATAGTCGCAGAGTTAGCGACTATTACGCGACTGTTATATCCCCTTTAAAATGTTGTCGGACATTAGTCGTAAAATAGCGACTATTGTACCGACTATCTACTGTAGTCGTCAATAAGCGACTCCTTTACGACTATATTTTATTCGTCGCTAAATAGTCGTAAAATAGTGGGTAATTCGTCGCAACATTTAGCGAATAAATATGTAGTCGCCCTTTGCAGTGGCCAAAACGCAGTTTTCTTGTAGTGATTGGTGGAGCTGGTTTTCAAGGTCATAGGTATCAATACCAGCAAAATAACAACTGAAACTTCACCAACAATTATCAGCAAGGAGGGTACAAATCTCTACCACCCAAAGCTCCTGAAAGCAAGGTTGAATCTATGCTTGAACAGCTTCTTCAGGGACAGCAAAATATGACAGTGGATTTCAATGGGAAGATGGATGCCATATATGTAGATCTGAATGGGAAAATTAAGTTTCTCAGTATTCATCAGAAGATGCTGGAAACTCAAATAGCTCAGACTACAACAGCTGTCAAGGGAAATATGGTTCATTCACAGAATGAACATGTCAATGCAATCACCTTAGGAAGTGCTAAAGAGGTCACTGCAGTGGTAGAAAAGGGTTTGAATGCAAGAAATTTCGAAAACCCTGTAGAAGATGACGATGAGGATTCAGAAAATCTCAGGGTATCGACTGACACCACCGAGTATCGATCGACACCAGTCCAAATACTTTCTCGAGACATGTCAAAGCCCCGAGTATCGATCGATACCTTTCCTGTGTCGATCGATACCCACTATGAGGTCGATACCACTACTTGTGTCAATCGACACCTCTCGCAGACTGAGCCAGAGATTATGAAAAAACCGGAGATGACTGAGGAACGTGTCAACAAGCCTAAGGTGCCATATCCTAGACCACATATACATCTCATGAATCCCATCACTGCAGAAAAGTTGCTCGCTTTTGAGAAGATGGTGAGAAGAATTCCCCATACTATGTCTTTTGAAGAAGCTTTTGAAAATCGCCCTTTGGATTGTTACTTCCGAGATTGCAGAGAAACTCTAGACGAGATCGAGGCACTCTTTATCAAGGCAAGAAGCACACCACCACCAATGAAGCAGTTGATTAAGAGGGAAGACCCAGGAAAATTTTCAGTTCCATGCTCTATCTCTGGAGTTTAATTGCAAGAGTCTCTCGGTTATTCAGGGTCGAGCGTCAATATCATGTCAAAGGCACTTGCAGAGAGGTTGAAAATTGGTGATATTAGATCTACTCATATGACTCTCGCATTCGCGAACTCTTCCACCTCAGTTCCATACGGTACAATCCCTGATTTGATGGTTAAAGTAGGAGACTGTCTGGTTCCTACTGATTTTCAGGTTGTGGAGATGAGTGCAAGATCTAGTACGCCTTTGATTCTTGGAAGACCGTTCATGGCTACAGTTGGTGCAATTATAGATACGCCTAGTAAGAGAATCCCGTTCTCATACATTGACAAGGAGATCTCCTACAAAGCCATCCCCTCTAGAAGATTTCCCAAACATATCTCTTGCATCACAGTTGTTACAGGAGAGACGTTGATGGTTGATCTTTTGGACGAGCCTTGTGATGAGCCAACTGTCACAGAAATTTTAGATGGTCCTTCTATCATCACCAAGAAAGACATCAAAACGGCTAAGGCAAAGAGGAAGGTGAAGAACAAAAGAGTCAAGAGTGCTACCCATGTGACCTTAATCCCTCAGAAGTGTGATGGAGATTCGATTGAATATAAGGTGAAGTGCAAGGGAACTTCGAAACCATTCTCTAAGGTTAGAGCTATTCTCACTTCAGAGCTGAAAGAAAAAGGAAAGAATTTTGTGAAGGGTATGTTGAGCAGAATTCTGAAGATGGAGATGTCAAGTTGTGGAGCTTGTTTTGGAGCAAGTTCTCATTCTTCTCCTGACTGATAACCCGAGCCAAAGTCAAGCTAGTGACGTAAAACGAGCGCTTGGTGGGAGGCAACCCACTGGTGAGTCTGTACATATTTCTTTTATTTTTGTATTATTCGTTTTTGTATTATGTGTTTTGCGTGAATCAGATACAAAGGATATGTATCGATCGATACCCTTGAGTGTCGATCGACACCACTTGCGCGATGAAAAGAAGTTTCTATGTCGACCTACGCCTGGTATCGATCGATACCAGGCTGTGTGTCGGTCGACACTGCAACCCCAATCCGGTAACTTCTCTGATTTTCACGCCTACACTCAGTTCTTTTGTTTTCTTTTACCTACTTGATATATCATGGTTATTACCCCGTTTAAGCCATGATATAAGTCCGTTTTATAAAGTCTTTCTACTATTTCGTAGTGTTTTAGAGTCTTTTACAGGTTTTAGCACGTTTGGAGCATAATTGGAGATATTGGAGCTTCCTAGAGCATTTTGGAGCAAAGCAGACGTTTGTGTAGCTGAGTACCCGATTTGAAGTCTCAGTGTCGATCGATACCGCATTGGTATCGGTCGATACCCACTGCAGCAGACACGAGTCGCGACTTAAATGAAGAATTAAAGAATTGCAATTTGGTCAAGAAGACTTTAATAATTACAATAAGCCCCAGAACGTGTTTTAGCATTATAATTAGGTTTTTCAGCCACTTTGATGGCTAGGCTTTCATTACTCTTGATTTTACTTTGGTTTTTGGAGAGACAACTATGAACTCCTGTTTTCTATTGTTTTCTTTGATGATATATTCAATAATGTTGTTTTCATTCTCCATGTCTGAGTAGATCCACTTTAGGTTCAGGGTTCTCATAAGGGTTTTCTCTGAGTGCTAGATTGATTAGTTGATTAGGATTCACCATCTGAATTAGTTCTTCGCCTTAGGTTGTGTTCAAAGCTAATTCTAGGTTGACGAATCTGGAACTTAGATCTTAGGATAATTGATTAGGCGCGAAAGTGCGATTAATTACCTGATAGAACTTAGGGTGAGCAAAATAACTATTCGCAAAGAGATTTGGTTTAGTTGTTTTGTGAACAAATCAAACCTGATTTAAAAGCTGATTTAGACTTTAGGATTCGCAAAGAGATTTGGAATTCCTAGGATTTAGATTTAGATAGTTTTCGCAACGAGAGTTGGTTAATTATATCTTAGTGATTTGAGTTCAAGAACCGCGCTAAATCTGAATCCTGACTAGCTAGTTTATCTGCATTCAATGATTCCCTGAGAAATACCCTGGGCCTATATTTTCCTCCATCAAATTTACGACCCTATTACTGTTTATTGCTTTTGTTTCATCTGATTTGCTTAGCTTGATTCGATATTATACAATCTATTGTGTGATTTCTCTGAGTCCTTATGTTTGACCCCTGATTTACTGCAGCTACTGCTTTAATACTTTTAGGGTATTAATTTGAGCATATCAAATTTAGCGCCGTTGCCGGGGACTGAATTTCGCCATTAGATTTTAGCTGTCGAGTTTCGACTAAGTTCGTCGGTATCGATCGATACTATTAGTGTCGGTCGATACTCGTCGTTTTCTTTTGTTGATATCGATCGACACCACCCAGTGTCGGTCGATACTCATCACGATTTTTGATTACTTACGTTCTTGACTTTTGTGTTTAAGGTGCATGCATAATCGTGAAACCAGAGGGAACAAGAGCACTCCGCTAGTTAATATATCGTTAGAGAAGCTAGCACGTTTAGAACGCACAAACAGAAAGGCAAAGCAAATATCAGGGATGAATAACACAGTGGTATTAAGACCTGATGAAGCTGGAGTTCTGAGAGACCAAGGGGGTCAAGTGTGCAATGAGAGAGGGCAGCGACTTGATGAAGCTGGAAACGTCATTGTGCCTCTTGCTGTTGTTGGTGAGATTGTCGTGCCAGCTGGGCGCGCCAACATTGGGAATGCTGCAGCTGATCGTGGTATAACAATTGGAGAGTACAACAGGCCTGATTAGTTCGATGCTGATCGATCAGCGATTCGCATTCCACCATATCAGAGAAATGACTTTGAGCTGAAACCTGCATACTACACTCTTGTGGTTCAGCACCCTTTTCATGTTCTTTCTCATGAACATCCCATGGATCATATTGAGAAGTTCGATGACTTGGTCACTAGCATCAAGAGTAATGGAGTGTCCTACGATTACCTCTTCTGCAAGTTTTTCCCCTACTCTCTAGGTGGAGATGCGACTTACTGGCTGAAGCAGCTGCTTTCCTGAATAATTTCTATGATGATGCACGATATGAGGATCTGAGGAACAAGATCTCCCAGTTTTCTCAAGACCCGACTGAAGCGTTCAAGGCTGCTTGGACGAGATTTAGATCATATCAGAGAGATTGTCCACATCACGGGTACTCTGATGTTTAGCTGCTGGGTATTTTCTTCAGAGGGATTGATTGGAGGTATCAGATGGGTCTGGATGATTCGAGCAATGGGAATTTCAATACCAGGTATCCAGATGATGCTTATATGCTTATTGAGAATTTTGCGTCCAGCAATAGCACCAAAAATGCAGACCTTGAGCGAAAGAGACAGAATGGGAACGTGGATGGATCGCATATTTCTGAAATTCAAGCCAAGCTAGATATACTGATCGGGAAGTCGAAGAAGACTGTATACTTTGCTGATGGAGTCGATAATATCGGTGGAGATGAAGTGGATGACGTTAACTACGTTGGTGGTTCTGGATTTCAGGGTCAGCAATTTGGGTACAACCACAACCGAAACTTCAACAACAACACTCAGCAAGGTGGGTACAAGTTTGAGGGAACCCAATCTGGTTTTGGAGCAAAACAATTCGCTCAGAAACCACTCCAGAGCAGCGACTTCACTCGCAATTTTGGAAACTCTTCGTACCAGTCCATCTCACCAAAGTCCACAGAAAGTAAGACAGAATCCATGATGGAACAAATTCTTCAGGGACAGCAGAAGTTGCAAATGGATTTCAATGGGAAGTTTGACTCTCTGTATACTGATCTGAATGGGAAAATTGAAGCTATAAATCTGACTCAGAGGAAGCTGGAAACTCAAGTTGCTCAGACTGCAGCAGCTGTGAAGACGCACGAAGGTTTTCTTCCAGGGAAAACTGAGAATCCAAGAGCACACGTTAATGCAATCACCTTAGGGATTGGTAAAGAAGCCACTGCAGTGGTAGAAAAGGGTTTGGATGCAGGAATTTTTGACGATGATGAAGATGACGACTGGGATTATGAAAATCCCCGTGTATCGATCGATACCATACAGTGTCGATCGATACTAGCTCAGACACCTACACGAGAGGATCCAAAATCACATGTATATATCGATACTCCTTCTGTGTCGGTCGATACTGAGGCGCAGGTCGAGAAAGAACCAGAGATTGTCAAGGAGAGGGTGTACAAACCCATAATACCTTATCCTATGCCTCATAAGATGACAAAGAAGGAATGGGAGGAAGCCAGATGCAAATCTATTCTGGATAAGTTGGTTGTGGAGCTTCCTTTTGTTGATGATATATATGAGGATGAGAATTCGAACACCACCCCTGTGTCGACAGATACTCTCTTGTATCGATCGACACCCGTCCAAGAATCTGTCAAGGACATCTCGAAGGAGCAAGCATCGATTGATGCCCTCCATACATCGATCGACACCCTCCCAGATACTGCAAAGGAGCCGCTTATGAGTGTTGACAGACTTCACAAGCCCAAGAAGCTGAATCCTATTCCTCAACACCTCCGAGCCCCCATCACTCCAAAGCAGATGCGTAACTTTGATAAGATGGTACGAAGGATACCCCACTCGTTCACTTTTGAAGAATCTCTAGAGGGTTGGCCTCTGCTAAGTCACTTCAAAGATTGCAGAGAAACTTTGGAGGAAATTAAGGCACTCTTCATCAAGGCAATAAGCAAGTCACTACCGCTGAGGCAGTTGACCAAGAGGGAAGACCCATGAATATTCTTCGTTCCATGCTCCATCTCTGGAGTTGAATTCAAAGAGTCTCTTGTTGACTCAGGGGCTAGCGTCAATGTCATGTCAAGGGCAATTGCAGAGAGATTGGGAGCTGATATTCGACCTCCCAAGTCAACCATCACACTCGCGAACAGTTCCACCTCGCTTCCATATGGTACAATCTCTGATTTGATGGTTAAAGTATGAGATTGTCTGGTTCCTACCGATTTTGAGGTTATGGAGATGCATGCAAGATCTAGTACGCAGTTAATTCCTGGAAGACCGTTCATGGCTTTCATGGCTACGGCTGGTGCAATTATGGATACACCTAGTAAGAGAATCTCATTCTCGTAGATTGACAAGGAGGTGTACTACAAAGCCATTCCTACTATAGGAACTTCCACACATACCTCTTGCATCACCATTGTTATAGGAGAGACGTTGGTAGTTGATATTTTGGAAGAGCCAACTGTCATAGACCTTCTAGATAGTCCTTCGGTCATCACCAAGACAGACGTCAAAACAGCTAAGGCAAAGAAGAAGGTGAATAGCACATGAGTAAAAGGTGATCCCTCTATGACCTTAATCCCTCAGAAGTGTGATGGGGATTCGATTGAGTACAAGGTGAAGTGCAAAGGAACTTCGAAACCATTCTCTAAGGCTCGAGTTCTTCTTACTTCGGAGCTGAAAGAGAAAGGAAGGTAGTTTATGGAGAGCATGTTGAGCAGAACTCTGACTCTGCAAGTATCTAGCTGTGGAACTTGCATGGGAGTAAGCTCTCAATATTCTCCTGACTGATCACCTGAGCCAAAGTCAAGCTACTGACTTTAAACGAGAGCTTGGTCGGAGGCAACCCACTTTGTGCACCTGAATCGCCTGAGTGTCGATCGATACCCTGTTGGTATCGGTCGACACCCTACGCGAATAAGAAGGTTCATCATGTCGACTTAAGTTTGGTATCGCTCGATACCAGACCGTGTGTCGGTTGATACTCGATGTTCCAGCACGGTAACTTTTTGTTTTTTCCAAGTCCATTTGATTCATTTGCTTTCTTTTACCAACTCTAGGCTAGATAACACTGGGGACAGTGTTGTTCAAGTATGGGGGAGGTAGTCGCTAACATTGTTTTTGTTTTTCTTAGAGTCAGTCGTTTTTGAGTCATTCGTTGTTTTTATTGAGTCAAAACTTTGTTGGAGACTGTGATCTTTTTCTTGAATCTATTGATCTGACCTTGCTTTTAAGTGACCATTGTTACAGAATCAGTTCTAGATCGACTAATGAAAAATCCAAAGGCTGATCAGTTAACTAGAAGACACTCATGTTTCCAGCAAATTTCTTTAAAGCCTGAGCCAAATTTTTGCACTTTATTGATGTGGTTGGTATTCATAGAGCTTGATTCCTCATTCGTATCTGACCAAGGAACCCATGAGTTTAAAATAATGGTATTTCTCTCCCTGTTACAAGTTAATAAATAAGATGCATTAAAAGATGAGATAATTTTCTTCTGAGTAGAGGGTTAGGAAAATTTCCAACGATCTCATTATTCTACTTTAGAGGAAATGATCACACAAAGGATTGGAAGCGAGGCTAGGATTTTTCTATGATGCCATTATTCGCCTACGCCTTTGATACTTTAAGAGGGAAGAACCGGGGATTCGGTGGCTAACACCATCAATACTCGCGTCTCATACCTTGATGTGTATATGCAAAGCTAAAAACAAAAGAGAGAACATAATAAGAAATAAGTATGGGGGAGAGAAACAATACTAGAAAGTGTGAAAAAGGGTGGTTGCTTGTCATGAGATTGTATGGGAAAGAATCTATAAGGTTCTTGGCATTAATCACATCGATGAAACTGGCAATGATGGCTTGATTGAATGATGCTGTGAAATAATGTGTGTAGTCTGGGAAGCTGCGAATGGCTTCGGAGAAGTACATGGTGGTTAGATCAAAAGTTGGTCAGGTAAAATTTGGGTGCTTGGGAAAAGGGTCATTGTGACGTTTCAAGAACATGTGAGTCTCTATGTTTTCAAACCTCATTCTCTGGTTTAGTCTTCTATTTGCTTGAGGGCAAGCAAAGGCTAAGTCTGAGGGAGTTGATATATCATGGTTTTTACCCCGTTTAAGCCATGATATAAGTCCGTTTTATAGAGTCTTTCTACTATTTCGTAGTGTTTTAGAGTTTTTTACAGGTTTTAGCACGTTTGGAGCATAATTGGAGATATTGGAGCTTTCTGGAGTATTTTGGTTTTTGGAGAGACAACTCTAAACTCCTGTTCTCTATTGTTTTCTTTGATGATCTATTCAATCATGTTGTTTTCATTCTCCATGTCTGAGTAGATCCATTGTAGGTTCAGGGTTCTCATAAGGGTTTTCTCTGAGTGCTATATTGATTAGTTGATTTGGATTCACCATCTGAATTAGTTCTTCGCCTTAGGTTGTGTTCAAAGCTAATTCTAGGTTGACGAATATGGAACTTAGATCTTAGGATAATTGATTAGGCGCGAAAGTGTGATTAATTACCTGATAGAACTTAGGGTGAGCAAAATAAATATTCGCAAAGAGATTTGGTTTAGTTGTTTTTTGAAAAAATCAAACATGATTTAAAAGCTGATTTAGACTTTAGGATTCGCAAAGATATTTGGAATTCCTAGGATTTAGATTTAGATAGTTTTCGCAACGAGAGTTGGTTAATTATATCTTAGTGATTTGAGTTCAAGAACCGCGCTAAATTTGAATCATGACTAGTTAGTTTATCTGCATTCATTAATTTCCTGAGAAATACTCTGGGCCTATATTTTCCTCCATCGAATTTACAACCCTTTTACTGTTTATTGCTTTTGTTTCATCTGATTTGCTTAGCTTGATTCGATACTATACAATCTATTGTGTGATTTCTCTGAGTCTTTGTGTTCGACCCCTGATATACTGCAGCTACTGCTTTAGTACTTTTAGGGTATTAATTTGAGCATATCACTACTCTAGGCTTGATAACACTGGGGATAGTGTTGTTTAAGCCTGGGGGAGGTAGTTGCTGACAGCGTTTTTGTTTTTCTTAGAGTCATAAAAAAATAAAAAATAAAAATCGTTTTATCGAGTCAAAACATGTTGGAGATTATGATCATGTGCTTGAATCTATTGTGCTGACCTTGCTTCTAAGTGACCATTGTTACAGAATAAGTTCTAGATCGACTAATGAAAAATCCAAAGGCTGACCAGTTAACTAGAAGACACTCGTGTTTCCAGCAGAGTGCATTAAAGCCTGAGCTAAATTTTTGCACTTCATCGATGCGGTTGATGTTCATAGAGGTTGATTCCTCATACATATCTGATAAAGGAACCCATGTGTTTAAAGTAATGGTACCTCTCTCCCCTGTTATAAGTTAATAAATAAGAGCATAAAAAGATGAGATGATTTTCTTCTGAGTAGAGGGTTAGGAAAATTTCCAGCGATCCCATTATTCTACTCAGAAGGAATGATCACACAAAGGTGGAAGCGGGGTTAGAAAAAATTCATGTGATACCATTATTCACCTACATCTTTGATACGTAGAGAGGAAAGAACCGGGGAGTCGGTGGCAAACACCATCAATACTCGCGTTTCAACCCTTAATATGTATATGCAAGAGAACATAATGAGAAACAAGTCTGGGGGAGAGAAACAATACCAAAAAGTGTGTAAACTGGGTGGTTATTTTGTCATGATATTGTATGGGAAAGAATCTAGAAGGTTCTTGAACATTGGATGCAGCGATGAAACTGGCGATGAGGGCTTTATTTGGACAATGCTGCGAGATAATGTGTGGAGTCTGGGAAAGCTGCGAATGTCTACGGAGAAGTATATGGTGGTTTGATCTGGAACTGGTTAGGTGACATTTGGGTGCTTAGGAAAAGGATCTTTGCGATGGTTCAGAAACAGGTGAGTCTCCGTGTTTTCAAACCTCTTTCTCTTGTTTAGTTTTCTGTTTTGCTTGAGGGCAAGCAAAGGCTAAGTCTGGGGGAGTTGATATATCATGGTTTTTACCCGTTTTAGGCCATGATATAAGTTTTTTTTATAGAGTCTTTCTAGTATTTTGGAGTCTTTTAGAGTCTTTTCAGGTTTTAGGTACGTTTGGAGCATTATTGGAGATATTGAAACATTTTGGAGCTTTTTGGATCTTTTTGTAGCAAAGCAGAGATCCTATAGCTGAGACAACGATTTGATGCCTGAGTATCGATCAATACACTTATGGTATCGGTCGATACCCGTCGAAGAAACAGAAGGATCGTGACTTATTCGAAAATTTGAGAAATTGCAAATTGCTCCAGAAGACTTTATTATTTACAAAAAGCCCCAAAACGTGTTTTTGGTTTTTTAGCCACTCTTGGAGGCTACGCTTTTCATTACGCTTGAGTCTACTTTGTTTTTGCGAGAGAGCTTTTGAGGGAGAAAAATATGAAACTCTGTTCGTCCGAGAGAAGATTTTGAACCTTTGTATTACTCTCTTCTTTATTATTTATTCAAGGATTAATTCAGTCATGTTTATTGTTTCAGTCTCCATGTCTGAGTAGATCTCCTGTTAGGTTTAGGGTTCTCATAAGGGATTTTTTTGAATGCTAGGTTGATTAGTTGTTTAGGGTTCATAATCTGAGTCAGTTCTTCGCCATATGTTGTTCTCAAAGCTAATTATATGTTGACGAATCTGGAACTTAGATCTTAGGTTAATCGATTAGGCATGACAGTGCAATTGAGAAACCTGATAGAACTTAGGGTGAGCAAAATAACTATTCGCAAAGATATTTGGTTTAGTTGTTTTGTGAACAAATCAAAGTTGAACTAAAAACTGGTTTAGACTTTAGGATTCGCAAAGAGATTTAGAATTCTAGGATTTAGACTTAGATAATTCTCGCAACGAGAGTTGGTTATTTATAATTTAGTGATTTGAGTTCAAGAACCGTGCATAACATGAACCCTGATTAGTTAGTTTATCTGCATTCATTGATTTCCTGAGAAATACCCTTAACATATCTTCTTTCCAATCGACTTACACCTTGTTTAATTTACGTATTTGTTTTAAATTCCATTGATCACTTAGCTTAATTTTCATCTATACAATCTATTGTGTGTTTCCTTGAGTCTCTGTGGATTCGATCCCTAAGTATTACAATCAACAAAGTTTTAGTACTTTTAGGGTATTAATTTGAGTTTATTAGTAAGCCCAAAGTGCGTCATCCAGCTTCGCAGACCAATCATTCCTAGAAGTACCCACTGTATTCTCCAAAATCTCCTTGATTTGCCTGTTGGAGACCTCGACTTGCCCACTGGTTTGAGGGTGATATGGAGTAGCCACACGATGATTCACACCATGCTTCTTCAGCAACCTCTCGAAAACCTTGTTGATAAAGTGAGTGCCACCATCACTTATCACAATTCGAGGTACTCCAAATCGAGGGAAAATGATGGTCTTAAACAGCTTAAGGACCACTGAAGAATCATTGGTTTTGCTAGCAATGGCCTCAACCCACTTAGACACATAATCCACAGCAGCCAAGATGTATTTGTTTCCATATGACGAAGGAAAGAGACCCATAAAATTGATGGCCCAACAATCAAAAATCTCAACCTCAAGGATGAAATTCTGTGGCATCTCATGTTTCTTACTAAACTTCCCTCTCCTCTGACACGCATCGCACTGCGAAACGAAGGCATGAGCATCCTTAAACATAGTAGGCCACCAGAAGCCTGCTTGAAGAACTTTGGACACTGTCTTGAAAGTAGCAAAGTGTCCAGCATACTCAGATCCATGACAATGAAACAAAACATCAAGTACCTCTGGTTCAACAATGCATCTCATGTAGATACCATCAGAACAATGCTTGTACATGTAGGGTTCATCCCAAAAGAATCGCCTTATGTCACACATAAACTTCTTCCTGTCATATTTCTTGAGGTAGTTGGTAATATCAGCGTACTATGGTAGATCAGAATCAGCTGCAGAGACTAGATACCATTCAGAAGCACCAAGGTGTTCAACAGTCAAAACAGGTTTGGAAATCGCAGGGTGTCGACCGGCACCAGGGGAGTGTCGATCGATACCAAAACCTGCAATTCGTGGGAATTGCAGAGTTTCGGAAAAACCATTAGAAACTCAGTTTCAATGAAGTAAATGGACTCTTCTGGTAGGTGATCATCAATAGGCACGTCTGCATCGATCCGAATCCTCGAAAGATGGTCAGAAACCCCATTCTCTATTCCTTTCTTGTCCTTAACCACGATATCAAAACCTTGGAGCAAAAGGACCCAACGACAAAGGCGAGGCTTGAGATCCATATTCTGCATCAGATATTTGAGAGCAGCATGATCAGTATGAACAATCACTTTACTCCCAATCAGGTAGGATTGAAATTTCTCAAAGGAGAAAACAACTACAAGTAGTTCCTTCTCTGTGGTGCTGTAATTCCTCTGAGCATCATCCAATGTCCTGCTGGCATAGTAGATAACGTGCAGCTTCTTATCCTTCCTCTGACCCAGAAGTGATCCAACAGCAAAATCACTAGCGTCGCACATGATCTCAAAAGTCAAAGTCCAATTAGGAGGTTGCACAATAGGAGCACTCACCAAAGCCTTTTTAATCTCCTCAAAGGCTGCAAGACACTCAGGTGTGAAATCAAATTTGATCTCCTTCCATAATAGGGCAGTGAGTGGGCGGGCTAACTTGGAGAAGTCATTGATGAATCTTGTGTAAAACCCAGCATGACCAAGGAAGTTTCCAATATCCTTCACAGAAGTCGATGGTTGGAGGCTTGTCATGACCTGAATCTTGGCTTTGTCAACTTCGATCCCAGCTTCAGAAACCTTGTGCCCAAGCACGATGCCATCATGAACCATAAAGTGACACTTTTCCCAATTAAGGACCAAGTGTTTCTCTTCACACCTCTGTAGCACCTTGCACAAGTTAGCCAAACAGTCCTTGAATGATGATCCATACACTGAAAAATCATCCATGAACACCTCCATAAAATCCTCAATCATGTCTGTGAAGATAGACATCATGCATCTTTGAAAAGTGGTTGAAGCATTACACAATCTAATTGGCATTCTCTTGTATGCGAATATGCCATAAGGACATGTAAAAGTCGCTTCCCTTGGTCATCTGGATGTATCAGAATCTTGAAGAAACCTGAATACCCATCGAGAAAACAGTAGTAGGGATGACTAGCCAACCTCTCCAACATTTGGTCAATGAATGGCAATGGGAAGTGATCTTTCCTTGTGGCTGCATTCAACTTCCTGTAGTCAATGCACATTCGATGCCCAGTGATAGTCCTAGTAGGAATCATCTCATCCTTCTCATTCTTCACCACAATTATCCCTCCTTTCTTAGGAACAACGTGCACTGGACTGATCCAAGAACTGTCCGAGATGGCATAGATAACCCATGCATCCAAGAGTTTCATGACCTCCTTCTTAAACACTTCTTTCAGGTTTGGATTCAGCCTCCTCTGATGCTCAATTGAAGCCTTTGACTCGTCCTTAAGATGAATCATATGCATGCAAATCTCATCAATAGAATAGCCAAGAGCTTTGCGATACTTGCGCAACTTGCTCAGCAGTAAGGCAATCTCTACGTTGTTCAAAGAAGCATTAATAATCACTGGGTATGTGGAATTAGGACAAAAAAAACCATACCTCAAATTTGCTGGAAGTGGCTTGAGTTCCACCTTAGGAGCTTTCTCCTCCCTCTAATCTCCAAGCCCAGCAGCTTGCTTAGAACTTTCGGCCAACTCCCTTTCTGGTCACAGGGTATCGACCGATACTAGGGGAGTATCGATCGATACTGGTGGTTATGCATCGAGCATCTTCGAGTATCCAGCAGTAAAATCACCCGAATATACCTCTGACTCAGCGGAACAGACCAATACTCTCTCCAATGGATCCTCAAAATGCATCTCCACGAAGTACTCTTCAGCTATGTCATTGAAGGTATCAACAAAGAAAGTCTGTCCATCGATGGTTGGTCTCTTCATCATCTTTTCCTTGTTAAAAGTCATGACCAACTCGCCGATGTTAAGAGCTATCTTCCCATTCCTACTATAAATCAGAGCACTAGCTGTTGCTAGGAATGGCCTTCCCAAGATAAGAGGATCTATGGGTTCTGCATCATACTCCAGGAAAATGAAGTCAGTTGGGATCAAGCAATTCCCAATCATAATAGGAACATCCTCGAGCAACCCCTCTGGAAGTGTAACTGAGCGATCAACAAATATCAGTGAGATCATTGTTGAAGTGAAGTCTGTCATCCCCATTCTCTTAGCAACTGAGTATGGCATGAGGTTGACACTTGAGCCAAGGTCACAAAGAGAACGCTCAAATCTGTATGTGAAGATCGTACAATCCAACACAAAACTCCCTGGATCTGGTAGCTTCTTTGGGATCATGTTGGTCAGGATTGCACTGCACTCATGAGTAATCATCAAACATCCTTACTCAAGGTTTACATTGGTAGACACCATCCTCTTGACATATCTCCTGAAAGCTGGAGAAGTCTTGATAGCATCGATGAAAGGAAGTTCAACAACCATCATGCCCAAAATTTCCTTGCATCTAGAGTCTTCTACCTCCTTCTTAGTCTTCCCAATAGCCATGGGATAAGGTATCCTTGGTATGTAAACTCTTGCTGCAACCACATAAGGTACTTTCTTCAAAACTTCAGGTGTCATATCGACTGTAGGGTCGGTATCGACCGATACCATAGGGGTATCGATCGATACACGGGTTTTGGAGTTGTCCCGTTTCAATATCGGGACTGGTGTCGATCGATGCTGGCTAGCGTCTATCGATACCCTGGGGATTTCAAAATACTCGTCATCAAGATCAACGAAATTTCCTGCAGTTTGGCAAACTTTCACTCCTGTATTGACCTCTTTTCCATTACTCAAGGTGATTGCATTGATGTGTGCCCTTGGGTTTTCTCATTTCCCTGGAAGAAAACCTTCTTGCCTTTTCACAGCTTCTGAAGTCTGAGCTACCTGAGTTTCCAGCTTCTTCTGATGAATACCGAGAGCTTCGATCTTTCCACTCAGATCTTTGTACATAGCATCCATCTTCCCATTGAAATCCACTGTTATATGCTGCTGTCCTTGAACCAGCTGTTCAAGCATAGACTCAATCTTACTCTCTGGGGTTTTAGCAGATATAGGCTGATAAGATGAATTCCCATAGTTCCTGGTGTAACCACTGTTCTGGAAAGATTTCTGGCTAAACTGATTCGACCCAAAACCACTTGGATTAGCTTCAGATTTGAATCTTCCTTGTTGAAAATTGTTGTTGAAGTTTCGGTTGTTGTTGTATTGATTCCTCTGACCCTGAAAACCAGAACCACCAATGTAGTTAACATCCTCTACTTCATCATCATTGATATTCTCGACTTCCTCATCAAAATGAACTGCCTTCATCGATTTTCCAGCAAGAGATTGTGTACTGAATCTAACTTAGCATGAACATCAGCAATCTGCGATCCATCCATGTTCCCACTCTGCTTCTTTCGCTCAAAGTCTGCATTCTTGGTGCTATTGCTAGACGCCAAGTTCTCAATAAACACATAAGCATCATCGGGATACATGGTATTGAAATTTCCATTGCTCGCAGCATCTAAAGCCATATGATACCTCTAATCAATCCCTCTAAAGAAGAAACCCATCAGCTGAACATTAGTGTACCTATGATGTGGACAATCTCTCTGATATGATCTAAATCTCGTCCAAGCATCCTTGAATGCCTCAGTCGGGCCTTGAGAAAACTGGGAGATGTTGTTCCTAAGATCCTCGGATCGTGCATCATCATAGAAATTATTCAGGAAAGCAGTCTTAGTCTCCTTCCAGGGAGTCAGTGATCCAGGAGGCAACTGCTTCAGCCAGTAAGTCGCATCTCCACCTAGAGAATATGGGAAGAGCTTGCAGAAGAGGTAATCATAGGACACTCCATTGCACTTGATGCTAGTGACCAAATCCTCGAACCTCTCAATATGATCCATGGGGTGTTCATTGGAAAGACCATGAAAAGGATGCTAACCCACAAGAGTGTAGTATGCAGGTTTCAGCTCAAATTCATTCCTCTGAAATGGTGGAGTGCAAATAGCTTATCGATTGGCATAAAACTGATCAGGTATGTTGTACTCACCAATTGTTCTACCACGATCAGCCACAACATTCCCAGCGTTGGCGCGCGCAGCTGGCGCGTGATATATCATGGTTTTTACTGATATGCTCAAATTAATACCCTAAAAGTACTAAGCAGTAGTTGCAGTAAAGTAGGGGTCGAACACAAGGACTCACATAGATCACACAATAGATTAAATATATTCGAATTAAGCTAAACCAAAAGATGTAATTGAAAGCAATACGTAAATTAAACAAGTTGTAATTCGATTGGGAGAAGGATATGCTAAGGGTATTTCTCAGGAATTCAATGAATGCAGATAAACTAACTAGCAGGATTCAGATTTAGCGCGGTTCTTGAACTCAAATCACTAAGATATAGCTAACCAACTCTCGTTGCGAAAACTATCTAAATCTAAATCCTAGAATTCCAAATCTCTTTGCGAATCCTAAAGTCTAAATCAGCTTTTAAATCAGGTTTGATTTGTTCACAAAACAACTAAACCAAATTCCTTTGCGAATAGTTATTTTGCTCACCTAAGGTTCTTATCATGTAATCAATCGCACTCTCGTGCCTAATCAATTATCCTAAGATCTAAGTTCCAGATTCGTCAACCTAGAATTAGCTTTGAACACAACCTAAGGCGAAGAATTAATTCAGATGGTGAATCCTAATAACTAATCAACCTAGCATTCAGAGAAAACCCTTATGAGAACCCTGAACCTAAAGTGGATCTACTCAGACATTGAGAATGAAAACAACATGATTGAATAAATCATCAAAGAAAACAATAGAAAACAGGAGTTCAGAGTTATCTCTCCAAAAACCAAAGTAGAATCAAGAGTAATGAAAGCGTAGAGAAAGTGTAGCCTCCAAACTGGCTGAAAAATCTAATTAGAAATCTATTACACGTTTTGGGGCTTCTAGTAATTATTAAAGTCTTCTGGACCAAGTTGCAGAGTCTTTAAACTTGTAAAATCACGTTTTTTCCGTCTGCAGTTGGTGTCGGTTGATACTGGACTGGTGTCGTTCGACACCAGTACTCTGTGCTCGCCAGACTGGACTGTCTTCACGAAAACTGGCATAACTTTCGATCGCACCGTTGGAATGGCCTCAAACCACTTTCAAATGAAAGCTAATCCTAGAAAACATAGACACTCACCTGTTCATAAAACATTGCAATGACCATTTTCCTTAGTGCTCCATATATCACTTTACCATCTTTTGATCTAACCACCATGTACTTCTCTGTAGACATTCGCAGTTTCCCAAACTACACACATTATTTCACAGCATTGTTCAATCAAGCCATCCTCGCCAGTTTCATCGCTGTGATTAATACCAAGAACCTTCTAGATTCTTTCCCATACAATATCATGACAAGGAACCACCATTTTTCACACTTTCTGGTATTATTTTCTCTCCCCCAGACTTATTTCTTATTATGTTCTCTTCTCTTTTTTTAGATCTGCATATACACATCAAGGTATGAGACGCGAGTATTGATGGTGTTTGACATCGAATCCCCGGTTCTTCCCTCAAAAGTAATAAAAAGTGTAGCCGAATAATGGTATCACGGGAAATTTTCACCTTTGTGTGATTATCTCCTCTGAAGTAGAATAATGGGATCGTTGGAAATTTTCCTAACCCTCTACTCAGAAGAAAATCATCTCATATTTTAATGCATCTTATTAATTAACTTGTAACTGGGAGAGAAATACTAATACTTTAAACATGTAGGTTCCTTTGTCAGATACGAATGATGAATCAAACTCTATGGACATCAATCACTTCGATGAAATGCAAAATTTTGGCTGAGTCTTTAAAGAATTTTGCTGGAAACATGAGTGTCTTCTAGTCAACTGGCCAGCCTTTGGATTTTTCATTAGTCGATCTAGAACTGATTATGTAACAATGGTCACTTAGAAGTAAGGTCAGATCAATAGATTCAAGAAAACGATCACAGTCTCCAGACAAAGTTTTGACTCAATAAAACAACGAATGACTCAAAAACGACTGACTCTAAGAAAACCAAAAACAATGTCAGCGACTACCTCCCCCAGACTTTAACAACACTGTCCCCAGTGTTATCTAACCTAGAGTTGGTAAAAGAAAACAAATGAACCACAGGGATTGTGAAAATCAAAAATCTTACCTGTGAAGGTGATGAGTATCGATCGATACAGACTGGTGTCGATCGATACATGTCGTATGTCGACACACTGATTGAAAATCAATGGTAACGAGTTTATTAACCCAGGGAAAGTGATCCAACGTGTTAGAAGTTAGCACTGCTAGGAACACTAAAAAACAAGTTAATAGCAAAAAGAAAATCAAGCATAAATTCATGGGTTCAAATGCAAAAATAAAGCTGACATAGGTTCAAAAGAAACGAAAAATAAAAAGAAAAATAAAAGACTTATGTACAGACTCACCAGTGGGTTGCCTTCCACTAAGCGCTTGTTTAACGTCACGAGCTTGACTATACGGACGATCAGTCCGGAGAAGAATGAGAACTTGCGCTTAAACAAGCTCCACAATTAGACATCGCCAGCTTCAGAGTTCTGCTAATCATGCGCTCCACAAACTCCTGTCCTTTCTCTTTCATCTCCGAAGTGAGAATAACTCTATCCTTAGAGAACGGTTTCGAAGTTCCCTTGCACTTCACCTTATATTCAATTGAATCTCCATCGCACTTCTGAGGAGTTAAAGTCACATGGGAAAAACTTTTTACTCCTTTGCTCTTCACCTTCTTCTCTGCCTTAGCTGTTTTGACGTCTTTCTTGGTGATGACAGAAGGATTATCTAGAACGTCGATGGTATTAGGTCCGTCAGTAGGCTTTTCCAAAAGATCAACTACCAACGTCTCTCCTGGAACAACGGTGATGCAAGAGATATGTGTGGGAGTTCCTCTAGGGATGGCTTTGTAGTACACCTCCTTGTCAATGTATGAGAACGAGATGTGCTTGCTGGGTGTGTCCATAATGGCACCAACCGTAGCGAAGAACGGTCTTCCAAGAATCAACTGCGTACGACATTGTGTGCTCATCTCCATAACCTGAAAATCAGTAGGAACCATGCAATCTCCTACGTTAACCAGCAAATCAGGGATTGTTCCATATGGAAGTGAGGTGGAACTTCTCGCGAATGTGATAGATGACATGGGAGATCGAATATCAGCTCCCAATCTCTCTGCAATTGCCCTTGAAATGACATTGACGCTAGCCCCTGAGTCAACGAGAGACTCTTTGAATTCAACTCCAGAGATGGAGCATGGAACGGAGAATATTCATGGGTCTTCCCTCTTGGTCAACTGCCTCCGCGGTAGTAACTTGCTTCTGGCTTTGAGGAAGAGTGCCTTAATCTCGTCCTCAGTTTCTCTGCAATCTCGGAAGTGACTCAGCAGAGGCATGTACTCTAGAGCTTCTTCAAAAGTCAGTGTGTGTGGAATTCTTCGTACCATCTTCTCAAAGCCAAGCAGCTGCTTTAGAGAAATGGTGGTCTCTAAGGTGTCTGGGTGTTATGGGGTATGACACCTTAGGTTTGTAAACCTTTTTTGCACTCAACTCGGGTTTCGGTTCAGGAACTGGACTGGTATCGACCGACACAGGGGTGGTGTCGACCGACACAGGGGTGGTGTCGATCGATGCTTTCACTTTGGAATCGTCCCTGGCAGAACTTTGGACGGGTGTCGAACGATACAAGAGAGTATCGGTCGACACAGGAGTGGTGTCCGAAATCTCATCATCATCCTTGGCAATATTGACCAAAATCCTTGCGGTTGAGCTCTTCTGCACTCCTGGGTGTACCTCTCTTCCACTCCTTGAAGGGATAGCAGTGACGTGTTCGTTCTGTGAATGACCCACTAGTTCCTTGACAGTTGTTGCAGTTTGAGCTACCTGAGTTTCCAGCATCTTCTGCTGAATATTAATAGCGTCGATCCTACCACTCAGATTGTTGTACATGACATCAATCTTCCCATTGAATTCCACAGTTAGCTTCTGCTGTCCTTGACGGAGCTGTTCAAACATAGATTCAATCTTGCTCTCAGAAGTTCTGGGTGGTGAGGATGGACATTGAGACCTTTGAACTTGAAATCCATCTCCACTATTTCGTAGTAGTTTAGAGTCTTTTACAGGTTTTAGCACATTTGGAGCATAATTGGAGATATTGGAGCTTTCTGGAGCATTATGGAGCAAATCTGAAGATCGTGTTGCTGAGTACCCGATTTCACGTCGAGCATCGATCGATACCTCCTTGGTATCGATCGACACCCATCGAGGCAGACACGACCCGCGACTTTAATGAAAAGTTGAAGAATTGCAACTTGGTCCAGAAGTCTTTAATATTTACAAGAAACCCCAATTCGTGATTTAGGTTATTTATAGGGATTTTACAGCCACTTTGTTGGCTATGCTTTATTTTACTTCGGTTTTGTGAGGAAGACAAGTCTGAAACTCCCTTCGTCCGAGAGAATATTTTGAACCCTCTTGTTACTCTTTCTGTTTTATTTGATGATTAATTCAAACATGTTGATTGTTTCATTCTCCATGTCTGAGTAGATCCACTTTAGGTTCAGGGTTCTCATAAGGGTTTTCTCTGAATGCTAGATTGATTAGTTTATTATGATTCACCATCTGAATTAGTTCTTCGCCTTAGGTTATGTTCAAAGCTAATTCTAGGTTGACGAATCTGGATCTTAGATCTTAGGATAATTGATTAGGCACGACAGTGCGATTAATTACCTGATATAACCTTAGGTGAGCAAATTGATTATTCGCAAAGAGATTTGGTTTAATTGATTTGTGAACATATCAAACTCGGTATTAAAGCTGATTTAGACTTTATGATTCGCAAAGAGATTTGGAATTCATAGGATTTAGATTTAGATAATTCTCGCAATGACAGTTGGTTAATTATACCTTAGTGATTTGAGTTCAAGAACTGCGCTAAATCTGAATCCTGCTAGTTAGTTTATCTGCATTCATTTATTTCCTGAGAAATACCCTAAGCCTATTTTTCTCCCAATTGAATTACAACTCTTTTAATTTCTGCATTGCTTTCAATTACATCTGAATTGCTTAGATTAATTCTTACCTATATAATCTATTGTGCGTCCCTGTGAGTCTTTGTGGTTCGACCCCTAGCTATACTGCAACTACTACTTAGTACTTTTAGGGTATTAATTTGAGTTATATCAAATTTGGCGCCGTTGTCGGGGACTCAATTCGCCATTAGATTTTAGTCTGAGAATTTCGACTAAGTTCGTCGGTATCGATCGATACTACCCAGTATCGATCGATACTCGTCGTCTTTTTGTGTTGAAATTGATCGACACCACCCAGTATCGATCTATACTCAACGTTTTTTTGTTACTTAAGTGCTTTTCCTAGTGTGTTTCAGGTGTGAGTTTGGAACGTGCAAACAGGAAAGCAAAGAAGCCAGCAGGGATGAACAACCCAGTGGTATTAAGAGCTGATGAAGCTGGAGTTCTGAGAGACCAAGAGGGTCAAGTGTGCAATGAGAGAGGGCAACGACTTGATGAAGCTGGAAACGTCATTGTCCCTCCTGCTGTTGTTGGTCAGATTATCGCGCCAGCTGCGCAAGCCAACGTTGGGAATGCTGGGGTTGATCGAGTTAGAACACTTGGTGAGCACAACAGACCTGATCAGTTCTATGCCAATCGAGCTGCGATTCGCATCCCAACTTTTCAGAGGAATGACTTTGAGCTGAAACCTGCGTATTACGCTATTGTAAGTCATAACCCTTTCCATGGCCTATCTCATGAGCATCCCATGGATCATATCGAGAGGTTCGAAGATTTGGTCACTGGTATGAAGTACAATGGAGTGCCCAATGAGTTCCTTTTCTGCAAACTTTTCCCATACTCTCTTAGTGGGGATGCTGCTTATTGGCTGAAGCAGTTTGCTCCTGGTTCGCTAACTACATGGGATGATGGGATGAGACGAAGAATGCATTCATGTGCAATTTCTATGATGATGCGAGATCCGAAGAGCTCAGGAACAAAATTTCTCAGTTTTCTCAAGGTCCAACAGAGGCACTCAAGGCTGCTTGGATTCGTTTCAAGTCTTATCAGAGAGATTGTCCGCACCATGGGTTCAATCAGGTTCAGCTGCTGGGTACTTTCTACAGAGGGATCGATTGGAGGTACCAGATGGCTTTGTATACTGCGAGTACTGAGAACTTCAACACCAGGTATCCAGATGATGCGATTGTGCTAATTGAGAACTTGGCGTCTAGTAATAGCACCAAGAATGCTGATTTCGAGCGGAAGAAGCAGGCTGCAAGAATTGATGGATATCAGATTTCTGAAGTTCAAGCGAAGCTAGATATTCTGATTGGGAAGTAGAAGAAAGTTGTACACTTTGCTGATGGAGTCGATAATATCGGTGGAGATGAAGTGGAGGATATTAACTATGTTGGTGGTTCTGGATTTCAGGATCAGCAATTAGGGTACAACAACAACCGTAACTTCAACAACAACACTCGCAATTACGGGAACT
The DNA here is from genome assembly GCA_030161315.1 of Eutrema japonicum. Classification (NCBI taxonomy): domain Eukaryota; kingdom Viridiplantae; phylum Streptophyta; class Magnoliopsida; order Brassicales; family Brassicaceae; genus Eutrema; species Eutrema japonicum. Next base: position 11,440,847 of record BSQW01000005.1, on the reverse strand, counting down.
CTTCGTACCAGCCCATCTCTCCAAAATCCACAGAGAATAAGATGGAATCCATGCTTGAGCAGATTCTTCAGGGACAGCAAAAACTGCAAGTGGATTTCAATGGGAAGATTGACCATATGTACACTGATCTGAATTGGAAGATTGACTATCAGAATGGGAAAATTGAAACTGTCAATCTTTCTCAGAGGAAGCTGGAAACTCAGGTTGCTCAGACAGCAACAGCTGTGAAGAGGCAGGAAGGTTTTCTTTCAGGGAAAACTGTGTAATCCAAGAGCACACGTCATTCCTATCTGACAAAGGAACCCATGTGTTTTAAGTAATGGTATTTCTCTCCATGTTACAAGTTAATTAATAAGTGCATTAAAAGATGAAATGATTTTCTTCTGAGTAGAGGGTTAGGAAAATTTCCAACGATCCCATTATTCTACTCGAGAGGGAAGATCACACAGAGGATTAGAAGCGAGGCTAGGATTTTCCTATGATGCCATTATTCGCCTACATCCTTTGATACGTTGAGAGGGAAGAACCGAGGATTAGGTGGCAAACACCATCAATACTCGCGTCTCATTCCTTGATTTGTATATGCAAAGCTAAAAACAAAAGGGAAAATATAATAAGAAATAAGTCTGGGGAAGAGAAATAATACCAAAAAGTGTGAAAAGGGTGGTTCCTTGTCATGATATTGTATGGGAAAGAATCTAGAAGGCTCTTGATATTAATTCACAGCGATGAAACTGGCGAGGATGGCTTGATTGAACAATGCTGCGAAATAATGTGTGTAGTCTGGGGAGCTGCGAATGTCTACGGAGAAGTACATGGTGGTTAGATCAAAAGCTGGTTAGGTGACATTTGGGTGCTTGTGAAATTGGTCATTTCCACGTTTCAAGAACAGGTGAGTCTCTACGTTTTCAAACCTCTTTCTCTGGTTTAGTTTTCTATTTGCTTGAGGGCAAGCAAAGGCTAAGTCTGAGGGAGTTGATATATCATGGTTTTTACCTCGTTTAAGCCATGGTATAAGTCCGTTTTATCGAGTCTATATTCTATTATAGAGTCTTTTAGAGTCTTTTACAGGTTTTAGCACATTTAGAACATTATTGGAGATATTGGAGTATTCTGGAGCGAAACTGAAGTCTGGTGACTAAGTGCCCAATCGAAGCGTCAAGCATCGATCGATACCCCCTGGTATTGATCGACACCCATCGAAGCAGATTACAAGTCGCATCTTTTAATGAAGTTTGAAGAATTGCAGAACTTGCCCAGAAGACTTTAATATTTACAAGAAGACCCCAATTTGTGTTTAGACTATTTAATTATGTTTTACAGCCACTTTGGCTGTGTGCTTTTCATTACATTTGTTTGAGGATTTCTGAGAGAGCTTGAGAGAGGGGAGACAAGTCAGAACTCTGTTCGTCGGAGAGAAGATTTCGAACCCCTGTTTTATTCTACTCTTATTTTATTCTATTGATGATTTATTCAGTTATGTTGATTGTTTCATTCTCCATGTCTGAGTAGATCCCTTGTTAGGTTCAGGGTTCTCAATAGGGTTTTCTCTGAATGCTAGATTGATTTATTATTAGGATTCACTATCTGAATTAGTTCTTCACCATAGGTTATTTGCAAAGCTAATTCTAGATTGTTCACCTATAAATTAGATCTTAGGATAATTGATTAGGCGCGGAAGTGCGATTAATTACCTGATAGAACCTAAGGTGAGCAAAATAACTATTCGCAAAGGAATTTGGTTTAGTTGTTTTGTGAACATATCAAACCTGACTTAAAAAGCTGATTTAGATTTTAGGATTCGCAAAGGAATTTGGAATTTCTAGGATTTAGATTTAGATAGTTTTCGCAACGGAAGTTTGTTAACTATATCTTAGTGATTTGAGTCCAAGAACCGCGTTAAATCTGAATCATGTTAGTTAACTTGTCTGCATTCAGTGATTCCCTGAGAAATACCCTGAACCTATCTTTCTCCAATTGAATTTACAACCTTTTAAATTTGCATTATGTTTTCAATACCATTAATCACTTAGCGTAATTCTCACATATATAATCTATTGTGTGTCTCTGTGAGTCTTTGTGTTCGACCCCTAGCTATACTACGACAACTGCTTTAGTATCTAAATAGGCTATTAATTTGAGCATATCAGCGCGGCAATCTCACCAACAACAACTGGAGGGACAATGACGTTTCCATCTCCATCAAGTCGTTGACTTCTCTGATTGCACAATTGACCATCTTGGTCTCTCAAAGCGCCAGCCTCATCATGAGTCAATAACATTGGATTGTTCATCTCTGTTGACTTCTTTGTTTTTTTGTTTACACGTTCCAAGTTTGCTAGCTCCTTGTTGGAAAGATTGAGTAGCTCAGTGCGCTTGTTCCTCCGGGCTTCGCGAGTGGGCATACACCTGAAACGCAAAAGACAAGGTACGTAAATAATAAAAATTGGTGAGTATCGACCGACACCAAGTTGGGTATCGATCGATACTAAAAAACTTAGTCGAAATTCTTGACTAAAATCTAATGGCGAAATAAAGTCTCCGGCAACGGCGCCAAATTTGATAAACTCAAATTAATACCCTAAAAGTACTAAAGCTTTGTCGATTTTAATACTTAGGGGTCGAATCCACAGAGACTCAAGAAAACACACAATAGATTTTAAGGGTTGAATTAAGCTAAGTGATCAATGGAATTGAAAGCAAATACGTAAATTAAACAAGTTGTAATTCGATTGGAAAGAAGATAGGTTCAGGGTATTTCTCAGGAAATCAATGAATGCAGATAAACTAACTAATCAGGGTTCAGGTTACGCACGGTTCTTAAACTCAAATCACCATAGTATAATTAACCAACTGTCGTTGCGAGAATTATCTAAGTTTAAATCCTAGAATTCCAAATCAGTTTGCAAATCATAAAGTCTAAACCAGATTTTAGTTCAAGTTTGATTTGTTCACAAAACAACTAAACCAAATCTCTTTGCGAATAGTTATTTTGCTCACCCTAAGTTCTATCAGGTAATCAATTGCACTGTCGTGCCTAATCGATTATCCTAAGATCTAAGTTCCAGGTGATCAATCTAGAATTAGCTTTGAGAACAACCTAAGGTGAAGAACTAATTCAGATTATGAACCCTAACCAATTAATTAACCTAACATTCAAAGAGATCCCTTATTGAGAACCCTAGCTAAACCTAACATGAGATCTACTCAGACATGGAGATTGAAACAATAAACATAGCTGAATAAATCTCTGAAATAAATAATAAAGGAGAAAGAAAACAAGGGTTCGAAATCTTCTCTCTGACGAACAGAGTTTCAGACTTGTCTCCTTCAAAAGCTCTATCAACAGAAATCCAAAGTAGAATAATGCGTGTATGAAAACGTCATAACCAAAGTGGCTGAGAAAACCTAATAAATAACTTAAGACACGTTATGAGGTTTCTTGTAAATAATAAAGTCTTCTGAGGCAATTTGCAGTTTCTCAAATCTTCAGAAAAGTCGCGATCCTTCTGTTTCTTCGACGGGTATCGATCGATACTCATGCATCAAATCGGTGTCTCAGCTACATGATCTCTGCTTGGCTCCAAAAAGCTCCAAAATGCTTCAATATCTACAATAATGCTCCAAACGTACCTAAACCTGAAAAGACTCTAAAAGACTCCAAAATACTAGAAAGACTCTATAAAAGGACTTATATCATGGCCTAAAACGGGTAAAAACCATGATATATCACCTGCCTAGCCTCTGTGCTGGGCCTGAGTACGATGTCTCGAGTTCGTCGCCAAAGTAACAAAACAAGTTTTAATATGTGGTTTGTGACATTGTATAATCAAGGATTCATGTACACCAAAAAGGTTTTTGTTTTGATTTCAGAAAAAAAGGAATGAACATGTATGGTATATATATATCCTTGAATGTTCGTTTTAGACTTTTAGTGTATATATAACATGATTGTATAAGTTTTAAATTATTAAAAAACTAGGTATTTATATTAATTATGAAAATCCAATGGATATAAGATAACAACATGATTTCCTTTCATTATTAAATCTGAAATTGTTCCATGAGAATTTAGAAAAAACAAAAAATTGATCATATATGTTCTATTATAATGATAATGATGATCATCATCTTAGTATATTACTAGTTCTTCTTATTATCTGAGATCACAGATTGAGATGAGGAAACCTCTGGATCCATATTTATCAATTCTTCAGAACTATTATCGATTCCAACAACAGGTTTTGATATTTTTATGTTCTTCGACTTTAATAGGCATCTCGTTTTCTTCAATGTACTCTATCAACATCTTTATTAACTCCTAAATTTACATAAATTAAATTAATTTTATTAGAAAATATTAAAGATTACCCTATATTAAAATACTAAAAAACCAAAAGTTTCTTCCAAAAATACAACAAACTTTAAGCCTTATGAATAGGACCTAAAAATTTAGCAGTAATTCCTAAACTATTTGGAAATTTTATAAACATATAAGAACCCTTTCTAAAACATAAATTTTGTGATATTTTTAAAAAAAATTAAAAATTTGGTGATATATAAAACAAAACATAAAAACTGATATTTTTTCCAAGACAAATATTATAGAAAACAATAAAATATATTAAAACGAACACTAGTTTACATTGTTCTGCATTGTTGCCTCTTTTTTCGCTGGTACTATCATATGATCGAGTTCAGGTTCAAGTTCGAAAATCCTACCCTTCTTTGCCTTCTAACACTCTTCTTCACTTTCCACTGGTTCCATGTTCATATAAAAATCGGCTTCAGGCTGCATCACCCACTTTCCACGCTCCATTTCTTGAGTATTGTTATTTGTATTAGAACAAGAGAGAAAATGGCTTATGTCTATAACTCGCTGTTATTGTTCTTGTTAATGTTCTCCTCTGTCACATTTATAAAAGTATTAGAAGACCTATCTCGTCTCTGGTACTGCATGGTTCTTGTTCAAAGCAAGGCTACCATGGTCAATTTCTCAATTACTATCATAGGTATTTAGTTACCATCATAAAGAAAAATAATTAGTTTGTTAAGATTTTCCCTATTTTTTGAAGTTATACACTTTTTAATGAATTACCATTTAACTATCAAAAAGTCGTAAGTCAAAAATTTATGTCATTCCACGTAGATTATTTTACAAAATCGTTGAATTAAAACTTTTTTATTGGTATGTTCTAAAATTCATACGTATATATATGCACATACACACACACACACACACATTTCTATAATCTGTTTCGAAAACCTCAAAATTTATCCCTTATACAAGAACTTTTTTCGTGGCCCATAACAATATGCTATGAAGAAATGAAAAATGACCTTTAATTAAGCATATAGCCCCAAGTAATTAATGATGTACTGCAATGGACCTAATCTAATATATAAAAGTAGACCAACTCTTTCCAACTGCTTGATACGTCAGTAGTGGAGAGAGTGACACGTGTCAAGTTTAGCATTAATTAAAAAAAAAACAGAGAAAACGTATGTGACTGTTTGCCTCTCTTCGTTCCTATTTGTTTATTACCCTTTCGATTAGATTTTCTGTTTCCACACCCTAATGTTGAACTTTCGGAAAGAGATGGAAGTCTTTTTTGAGGTTGATAATCCGACCGGTGTAAGAACCTGGACATTCTAAAATCAAAGAGAAACCTGGATCTAGATACCGGGCGACGATCATTCGCGGAATGGTTCAATCGCTATTCAACTTCTTTTTGTAGTCTCCAACTGCAGCCGGCGGTTGGACTGTCACAAGATGTGAACGTAGTGATGCTTTTGGGGAAGTAAAGAATGCCTACCCGGTGGACGAGAGCGGCCTTCTTGTCATCGTCTCCTTCGCATATCCTTGTTCGATAAAAGCCACTTTACAAGCCTTCAGTGGCCAGCCATATTCAGACCTTGATGGATGTTTGCATAGACGATATCTAGTACTTCTGATTACATTAACATAATTTTTTAATAAGTCCGAAATCCTCTCTTTCTTGCATAATTAGTTACATTCGCAGAAGATTCCAATAATGGTGAATCCAATTATGATTTAAGTTAGAAAATTCCAAATAGTATAATATGTTCTCTGTTTCTCCATTATTGGGTCTTAAACTCTTAATGGTCATGATTGGGATTTCTATATGCGAAAGAATTGGGTGGAGGTACTCTGAATTGATAGGTTTGGTATAATATGTGGTTTCAAAGTTTTGATCTTTATGTTTTGGTTTCGAGAGACACTCAACTTGGTAACAATTACCAAAGACATCAACTTTGTTCTTGTTTGCAATCTGTTTGCAATGAGCTCTCTCTTAAACTCCATTTGTGAATCTAATTAGTTGAAACTCTTCTCATTTTATTTTCGTAGACCAGGTGAACGATTGTATTCCAGTGTATTAGTTGATCAATAGTTGAATTGAGATTTTTCCAACTACCCGATTTTGTCAATGTCGAAGAAGAGCAGGTACATACTATTTGTAATGTGCGCACTTGATTTATTCTCTACTTGTTTTGTTTCTTTACTTTATCTTATTGCAGTTGTTGATACACACGTCCTAAGACCTCAATCTACTCTTGCAGCAGGTATATCAAATCTACAATGGTTCAGGTTGTGAAGTAGTATAAGTCATCTACTGATCTGTAAGAAAGTATATTTTTTTAAAAAAAAATAGCAACTACCTATATTGTATGAATTTTATGTTCTGCTACCATGTTCAGATTCACATAAATGTATTAACATTAATGGGCGTGGTTATCAGAAAATCAAATTACTTAAAGACCTGGGAGAAGACTGGGAAGTGGATGTACATGGGGAGGATTGAAAAGCAGATACCATTGGATGGGGGAACCAGTATGTTGTCGTTTCAAAAGTAAACAAGGTGATATCATTAAAATCTTTTTTATATACATTCTTTTAAAACACATGTGAAACCAATGCTGGATGCTAAACAGAAACATGAGACAAAGACGGTAAGACAGTTGTAGAAGACTCTGAGATTGTTAATAATGAAGAAACTACATCTCATCAATCTGAAAGCTTGAAAGGAGATAATCATCAGAGGGAGACTACAGAACCAGTGGAAGCAATACAAAACTCAAAGTATGGTGACAATGGGTCTTACCTGTATAGGAATCGGGTATGTGTTCCTAACGATGAGGATTTAAGGAAAGAAGTGCTCAGCCAAGCTCATCAGTCAAGATTTTTGATTCATCCCGGGAACACCAAGATGTATCAGGACATGAAGAAGTACTACCATTGGGGAGGAATGAAGCGGGACATTGCTAAATGGATAGCACATTGTGCGACGTGTCAACAAGTGAAAGCAGAGCAAATGACACCTAGCGGGTTACTCCAGAACTTACCGTTACCATAATAGAAATGGGACATGGTGACTATGGATTTTGGACCGGACTGCCTATGACCCTATATAAGAAGAACGCAATTTGGGTAATCGTGGATCGACTTAGTAAATCAGCTCACTTTGTGCCAATTAAGAAAATGGATGGAGCGGAACAATTGGCGCAGAGATACTTGGACGTAATTGTGAGGCTGCACGGAATGCCAGTGAGTATTGTGTCAGACAGAGATCCGAAATTTACAGCTAGTTTTTGGTAACCCTTTCTGAAACATATGGGAACAAAGGTACACTTAAGTACGGCATACCACCCTCAGACGGACGGTCAATCGGAAAGGACGATTCGAACCTTAGAGGATATGCTAAGAGCCTACGTTTTGGATTGGGCAGGAAGCTGGGGAAAGTTCCTACCCTTAGCAGAGTTCGCATACAATAATAGTTACCACGCCAGTATTGGAATGGCACCGTACGAAGCTCTATACGGAAGACCGTGTCGTACGCCCCTTTGTTGGACAGAAGTCGGAGAAAGGAGAGACTTGGAACAATAAGTGGTGAGGGAGACCACTGAGCAAGTGAAATTGCTTAAGAAGAGGCTAAAGTAATCCCATGAGCGTCAGAAAAGTTATTCGGACAAATGTCGGACAGACTTGACATTCGCAGTAGGAGATGTGGTGTACTTAAAGTTAAGAGCGCTCAGAGGGAATGAAAGGCACCGAAAGCTGAAGAAGCTTAAGCCAAGGTACATGGGACCGTACCCTATCGTCGAGAAAATCGGAGAAGTGGCCTATAGGTGATATGCTCAAATTAATACCCTAAAAGTACTAAAGCAGTAGTTGTAGTAAGTGTAGGGGTTGAACACAAGGACTCACAGAAATCACACAATAGATTGTATAGCATCGAATCAAGCTAAGCAAATTAGATGAAGTAAAAACAATAAGCAATAAAAGTGTTGTAAATTCGATGAAGAAAATATAGGCTCTTGGTATTTCTCAGGAAATCAATGAATGCAGATAAACTAACTAACAGGATTCAGATTTAGCGCGGTTCTTGAACTAAAATCACTAAGGTATAATTAACCAACTGTCGTTGCGAGAATTATCTAAATCTAAACTTCAGAATCCCAAATCTCTTTGCAAATTCCTAAGAATGAATCGGCTTTAATTTCAGGTTTGATATGTTCACAAATCAATTAAACCAAATCTCTTTGCGAATAATCAATTTGCTCACTTAGGTTCTATCAGGTAATTAATCGCACTGTCGTGCCTAATCAATTATCCTAAGATCTAAGTTCCATATTCGTCAACCTAGAATTAGCTTTGAACACAACCTAAGGCGAAGAACTAATTCAGATGGTGAATCCTAAACAGATAATCAACCTAGCATTCAGAGAAAACCCTTATGAGAAAACCCTAAACCTAAAGTGGATCTACTCAGACATGGAGAATGAAACAATCAACATAACTGAATAAATCATCAATAGAAAATAAGAGTAACAAAAGGTTTTGAGATCTGATCTCGGACGAATGGAGATTCAGACTTGTCTCTCTCAAACCAAAGTAAAATCAAAGTATAGAAAATAAAGCTTAGCCTAAAAGTGGCTGTAAAAATCCCTATTTATAAGCTAAAACACGAATTGGGGCTTCTTGTAATTATTAAAGATTTCTGGGGCAAATATGCAGTTCTTCAACTCTTCAATAAGTCGCGTGTCTTGTCATGCTGCGATGGGTATCGATCGATACCAGGGGGTATCGATCGATGATTGACGTGAAATCAGATACTAAGCTACACGAACTTCAGCCTTGCTCCAAACTTCTCCAGAAAGCTCCAATACTTCCAATTACGCTCCAAACGTGCTAAGACCTGTAAAAGACTCTAAAAGACTACAAAACACTAGAAAGACTCTATAAAAAGGACTTATATCATGGCCTAAACAGGGTAAAAACCATGATATATCAACTCCCCCAGACTTAGCTTTTGCTTGTCCTCAAGCAAATAGAAGACTAAACAGAGAAAGAGGTTTGAAAACGTAGAGACTCACCTGTTCACGAACCATCGAAATGACAAGTACCCAAATGTCACCTAATCAGCTTTTGATCTAACCACCATGTACTTCTCCGTAGACATTCACAGCTTTCCCATACTACACACATTATCTCACAGCATTGTTCAAATAAAATCATCCTCGCCAGTTTCATCGTTGCAGCCAATATTCAAGAAACTTCTAGATTCTTTACCAGACAATATCATGACAAGGAACCACCATTTTCACATTTTTTGTATCAATTTCTCTCCCCCAGACTTGTTCCTTATTATGTTCTTTCTTTTCTTTTCAGCTTTGCATATACACATCAAGGTATGAGACGCGAGTATTGATGGTGTTTGCCACCAAATCTCCGGTTCTTCCCTCTCTATGTATCAAAGGATGTAGGCGAATAATGGCATCATAGGAAAATCCTAACCTCGCTTCCAATCCTTTGTGTGATCATTCCCTCTTAAGTAGAATAATGGGATCGCTGGAAATTTTCCTAACCCTCTACTCAGGAGAAAATCATTTCAATATTTTATGCTCTTATTTATCAACTTATAACAGTGGAGAGAGATACCATAACTCTAAAAACATGGGTTCCTTTATCAGATATGAATGATGAATCAAGCTCTAAAAACACTAACCACATTGATGAAGTGCAAAAATTTGGCTCAGGCTTCAGAAAAACTCTGCTGGAGACATGGATGTTTTCTAATCAACTGGTCAGTCCTTGGATTTTTCATTAGTGGATCTAGAACTGATCCTGTAACACTGTGCACTCAAAAACAAAATCAAATCAATAGGTTCAACCACATGATCATCATCTTCAACAAGTTTTGACTCAATAAAATGACTGACTCTAAGAAAAACAAAAACAATGTCAGCAGACACCTCCCCCCAGACTTGAACAACACTGTCCCCAATGTTATCTAGCCTAGAGTCAGTGAAATAAAACAAAAGAACAGAATAAAATTGGGAAAAACAGGAAGTTACCTTGCTGGAACATCGAGTATCGATCGACACACAGCCTGGTATCGATCGATACCAGGCTTAAATCGACTTGAACCTGTCTCAATCGCGTATGGCATCGATCGATACTGAAGGGTATCGATCGACACTCAGGCGATTTCGAGTTTGCTCCTTGTTTATCCTGACACAAAACGAAAAATAAAAAGAAAATACTTATATATAGACTCACCAGTGGGTTGCCTCCCACCAAGCGCTCGTTTAACGTCAATAGCTTGACTGTAAAGCCCTTCAGGCAGGATAGGAGTGCGATCTTGCATCAAAACAGGCTCCACAACTTAACATCGCTAGCGTCAGAGTTCTGCTCATCATGCTGTCCACAAACTCCTGTCCTTTCTCTTTCAGCTCCGAAGTAAGAAGAATTCTAGCCTTAGAGAATGGCTTCGAAGCTCCTTTGCACTTGACCTTATACTCAATCGAATCTCCATCGTACTTCTGAGGTATCAAAGTTACATGGGGATTCTCGACCGTTTTGCTCTTGGCCTTCTTCTTTGTTGTCTTAGTCTTTTTGACAACTTCACTGGGAATGCTGGGCTGTTCAGCTGAAACGTCTGTGATGGTTGGTACGTCAGAAGGTTCTTCCAAAGGATATGATATCAACGTCGCTCCTATTACAGCATCGATGCAAGAGATACGTGTGGGAGTTCCTCTAGGGATGGCCTTGTAGTACACCTCCTTGTCAATGTATGAGAATGAGATGTGCTTGCTGGGTGTGTCCATAATGGCACCAACCGTAGCCATGAACGGTCTTCCGAGAATCAACTGCGTACGAGATTTTGCATTCATCTCTACAACCTGAAAATCAGTAGGAACCAGGCAATCTCCTATTGTGATCATCAAATCAGCAATCGCCCCATATGGAAGAGAGGTGGAATCGTTCGCGAACGTGATAGATGTCTTTGGAGGTTGAATATCAGCTCCCAATCTCTCTGCAATTGCCCTGGACATGACATTGACGCAGGCTCCTGAGTCAACAAGAGACTCTTTGAATTTAACTCCAGAGATAGAGCATGGAACTGAGAATATCCCTGGGTCTTCCCTCTTGGTCAACTGTCTCAGCGGTAGTACTTGCGTCTTGCCTCGATAAAGAGCACTTCGATCTCTTCCAGAGTTTCTTTGCAGTCCTTGAAGTGACTTAGTAGAGGCTAGCCCTCTAGAGCTTCTTCAAAAGTTGATTCATGTGAGATCCTTCGTACCATCTTCTCAAAGCCACGCACCTGCTTTGGAGTGATGGGATCTCTGAGGTGCTGAGGAATAGGATTCATATTTTTGGGCTTGCGAACTCGTTCTTTGATCACCTCATGTGTTTTCACAATTTCTGGCTCGTTCTGCGAGGGGTATCGATCGATACCAGTGCAATTGAATCATCCCTGGCATATACATCATCATCAGAAAGAAGCTCCACATTCTGTTTATCCAGAAAATACTTGCATCTAGCGTCCTCACATTCCTTCCTTGTCAGCTTAGGAATTATAGGATAGGGCATCTTGGGTTTATACACCCTCTCCTTGACAATCTCAGGCTTCTTCTCAACCTGCTCCTCAGTATCGATCGACACAGAAGGAGCATCGATCGATACTTGTGATTTTGGATCCTCTCGTGCAAGTGTCTGGACTGGTGTCGATCGATACATTGAAGTATCGATCGATGCTTGTGCGATTTCAGGATCCTCATCGAAATTTTCTGCACTTGAGGAGATCGCATTTACGTGTGGTCTTGGATTTTCAGTTCTCCCTGGAAGAACACCTTCCTGCCTCTTTACAGCTGCTGCTGTTTGAGCAACCAGAGTTTCCAGCTTCCTCTGGGAGAGACCGATGGCTTCGATTTTTCCATTCAGATCCATGTACAGCGAGTCAAACTTCCCATTGAAATCCACTTGCAGTTTTTGCTGTCCGTGAAGAATCTGCTCAAGCATGGATTCCATCTTATTATCCGTAGACTTTGGAGAGATGGGCTGGTATGAAGAATTCCCGTAATTGCGAGTGTTGTTGTTGTACCCAAATTGCTGACACTGAAATCCAAAACCACCAACGTAGTTACAATCCTCCATTTCATCTCCACCTATATTATCGACTCCATCAGCAAAGTGTACAGTCTTCTTCGACTTCCCAATCAAAATATCCAGCTTGGCTTGTACTGCAGCAATCTACGATCCATCAATTCCTCTAGCTTGTTTATTCCGCTCGAAATCAGCATTCTTGGTGCTATTGCTAGACGCCAAGTTATCAATCAGCACGACTGCATCATCTGGATACCTGGTGTTGAAGTTTCCATTACTCGCAGTATCCAAAGCCATCTGGTACCTCCAATCGATCCCTCTGTAGAAAGTGCCCAGCAGCTGAACCTGATTGAACCCATGGTGCGGACAATCTCTCTGATAAGACTTGAAACGAATCCAAGCAGCCTTGAGTCCCTCAGTTGGACCTTGAGAAAACTGGGAAATTTTGTTCATGAGCTCTTCGGATCTCGCGTCATCAAAGAAATTCCACATGAATGCATTCTTCGTCTCATCCCATGTAGTTAGAGAATCAGGAGCTAACTGCTTCAGCCAATAAGCAGCATCCCCACTAAGAGAGTACGGGAAGAGTTTACAGAAAAGGAACTCATTGGGCACTCCATTGTACTTCATACCAGTGACCAAATCCTCGAACCTTTCGATATGATCCATGGGATGCTCATGAGGTAGGCCATGGAAAGGACTCTGACTCACGAGATCATAGTACGCAGGCTTCAGCTCGAAATCGTTCCTCTGAAAAGTTGGGATGCGAATCGCAGATCGATTGGCATAGAACTGATCAGGTCTGTTGTGCTCGCCAAGTGTCCTAGCTCGAACACGTGCAGCATTCTCAACGTTTGCGCACCCAGCTGGCGCGACAATCTCAATAACAGCAGCAGGGACAACGACGTTTCCAGCTTCATCAAGTCGCTGCCCTCTCTCATTGCACACTTGACCCTCTTGGTTTCTCAGAATTCCAGCTTCATCAGCTCTTAAAACCACTGGGTTGTTCATCTCGGATGTTTGCTTGGTCTTTCTGTTTGTGCGTTCCACAAGTGCTAGCTGTTCCAGTGACAGTTCAACTAGCTGAGTGCTCTTGTTGCTTCTGGTTTCACGAACATGCATACAGCTGAAAACAAAACACTAGACAAGGCACGTAAGTAACCAAAAAGAAAATACGTTGAGTATCGATCGATACCAAGTGGTGTCGATCGATATCAACCAAAGAAGACGACTAGTATCGACCGATACTACAGAGTATCGATCGATACCGGCGAACTTAGTCGAAATTCTCAACTAAAATCTAATGGCGAATTGAGTCTCCGGCAACGGCGCCAAATTTGATATGCTCAAATTAATACCCTAATAGTACTAAAGCAGTAGTCGTAGTATAGGTAGGGGTCGAACCAAAAAAGACTCACAGAGATGCACAATAGATTGTATAGTATCGAATTAAGCTAAGCCAAGAGATGTAATTGAAAGTAGTGCAGAAATTAAAAGAGTTGTAATTCAATGGAGGAAATATTGGCTCAGGGTATTTCTCTGGAAATCAATGAATGCAGATAAACTAACTAATCAGGATTCAGATTTAGCGCAGTTCTTGAACTCAATTCACTAAAGTATAATTAACCAACTGTCGTTGCGAGAATTATCTAAATCTAAATCCTAGGAATTCCAAATCTCTTTGCGAATCCTAAAGTCGAAATCAGCTTTAATATCAGGTTTGATATGTTCACAAATCAATTAAACCAAATCTCTTTGCGAATAATCAATTTGCTCACCTATGTTCTATCAGGTAATTAATCGCATTGTCATGCCTAATCAATTATCCTAAGATATAAGTTACAGATTCGTCAACCTAGAATTAGCTTTGAACACAACCTAAGGCGAAGAACTAATTCAGATGGTGAATCCTAAACAGATAATCAACCTAGCATTCAGAGAAAACCCTTATGAGAAAACCCTAAACCTAAAGTGGATCTACTCAGACATGGAGAATGAAACAATCAACATAACTGAATAAATCATCAATAGAAAATAAGAGTAACAAAAGGTTTTGAGATCTGATCTCGGACAAAGGGAGATTCAGACTTGTCTCTCTCGAACCAAAGTAAAATCAAAGTATAGAAAATAAAGCTTAACCTAAAAGTGGCTGTAAAAATCCCTATTTATAAGCTAAAACACGAATTGGGGCTTCTTGTAATTATTAAAGACTTCTGGGGCAAATCTGCAGTTCTTCAACTCTTCATTAAGTCGCGTGTCTTGTCATGCTGCGATGGGTATCGATCGATACCAGGGGGTATCGATCGATGCTTTACGTGAAATCAGATACTCAGCAACACGAACTTCAGCATTGCTCCAAACTGCTCCAGAAAGCTTCAATACTTCCAATTACGCTCCAAACGTGTTAAGACCTGTAAAAGACTCTAAAAGACTACAAAACACTAGAAAGACTCTATAAAAAGGACTTATAGCATGGCCTAAACAGGATAAAAACCATGATATATCACCATACTCCACACAAAATCTCGCAGCATTGTTCAAATAAAACCCTCATCGCCAGTTTCATCGTTTTAGCCAATGTTCAAGAGCCTTCTAGATTCTTTACCGTACAATATCATGACAAGGACCCACCCTTTTTCACAATTTTTGTATAAATTTCTCTCCCCCAGACTTATTTCTTATTATGTTCTCTCTTTTATTTTCAGCTTTGCATATACACATTCAAGGTCCGAAACGCGAGTATTGATGATGTTTGCCACCGAATCCCCGGTTCTTCCCTATCTATGTATCAAAGGTTTAGGCGAATATTGGTATCACGGGAAATTTTCCTAACCTCGCTGTCAACCTTTGTGTGATCATTCCCTCTTAAGTAGAATAATGGGATCGCTGGAAATTTTCCTAGCCCTCTACTCAGAAGAAAATCATTTCAATCTTTTATGCTCTTATTTATCAACTTATAACAGGGGAGAGAGATACTATTACTTCAAACATATGGGTTCTTTTGTCATATATGAATGATGAATCAAGCTCTGTAAACACTAACCACATTGATGAATTGCAAAAACTTGGCTCAGGCTTCAGAAGAACTCTGCTATAGACATGGGTGTTTTCTAGTCAACTGGTCAGTCCTTGGATTTTTCATTAGTGATCTAGAGCTGATCCTGCAACACTGGTCACTCAAAACCAAAATCAAAACAACGATTCAAGCACATGATCATCATCTCCAACAAGTTTTGACTCAATAAAACGTTTTTGACTCGATAAAACAACTGACTATAAGAAAAACAAACACAATGTCAGCAGACACCTCGCCCAGACTTGAACAACACTGTCCACAGTGTTATCTAGCCTACAGTAGGTAAAAGAAAACAAAAGAACATAATAGAATGAAGAGAAACAAGAAGTTACCGTGCTGGAACATCTAGTGTCGATCGACACACGGCTTGGTATCGATTAAATCGACATAATGAACCGTACATTCGCGTATGGTGTCGATCGATACCAATGGGGTATCGATCAATGCTCAGGCGATTTCGAGTTTTGCTCCTTGTTTATCCTGACACAAACCGAAAAGTGAAAAAGAAAAAGAATCAAAAACAGACTCACCAGTGGGTTGCCTCCCACCAAGCGCTTGTTTAACGTCATTAGCTTGACTGTAACGCCCTTCAAGCAGGATAAGAATGCGAGCTTGCACCAAAACAGACTCCACAACTTGACATCGCTATCTTTAGAGTTTTGCTCAACATACTCTCCACAAACTCTTTTCCTTTCTCTTTCAGCTCAGAAGTAAGAAGAACTTTAGCCTTAGAGAATAGTTTCGAGGCTCCTTTGCACTTCACCTTGTACTCAATCGAGTTTCCATCATAGTTCTGAGGGATTAAAGTGACATGGGGATTCTCGACTCTTTTGCTCTTCACCTTCTTCTTTGTTGCCTTAGCCTTCTTGACCACTTCCTTGGGGATGCTGGGAGGTTTAACCGAAACGTCTATGACAGTTGGCACGTCAGGAGGTTCTTCCAAAAGATCAGCCGCTAACGACTTTCCCGTAACAACCTCGATGCTAGAGACACGTCCGAGAGTTCCTCTGGGATAGCTTTGTAGTACACCTCTTTGTCAATGTTCGAGAATGAGATTTGCTTGCTGGGTGTGTCTATAATGGCACCGACCGTAGCCATGAACGGTCTTCCAAGAATCAATTGCGTACGAGATTGTGCACTCATCTCCACAACATGAAAATCAGCAGGTACCAGACAGTCTCCTACGTTAACCAGCAAATAAGGGATTATACCATATGGAAGTGATGTGGAACAATTCGCGAATGTGATAGATGACATGGGCGGTCGAATATCAGCTCCTAGTAATAATAATAATGATCATCATTATAGTGTATTACTAGTTCAGACTACATACTGAGATGAGGAAACATCCGGATCCATATTTACAAATTATTTCAAAACTATTATCGATTCCCATAACAAGTTTTGATCTTATCTTTTTCCAATTCTTTGATTTTAATAGTCCTCGTTTTTCAATGTACTTAATCATGCTTCTTCTTCAACTCCTAAATGTACATAAATGTAATTAATATTTTGTAGAATTTTTTTTTGGTGCATTCATGATTTTGTTCCAAAATACCACAAGTTTGTTAAATTTCAAAAATATCATAATTTTGGAAATTTTCAAAATACCACATTTAAGGAAAATTTTCAAAAATACCATACATTTGGAAATTTTTCAAAAATACCAGAATTTTTATGTATATGACTAGCACCTAAAATTTTAGTTTTTCATTCAAACTCATTTGAAAAATAATATTTTTTTTTTGTTGAATAAATTTCATATTACAAGAAAAACTATGTATAGAAAAAAGAGAAAGGGACTTAAGAAATGAAAAGAAATGAAAAGAATTATTTTGGTTACTATTATTTATCAAAAGTCATAAATATGGCCATCCACTCTATATATGTGTTATTATGTTAATATTGGGACAATATATAGTTATCACACAAATTCACTTATGATTTAATGACAAAAAAATCCAATAAGCTCAACAAGGTCAACCACAAAATTGATTGAACCACCATATCTTCTAAACATCCAACATTGAGTACTAAAGTCTAAGTAAATGGAGTTGAAGCGAACAACTTTAAGCATCTCATGAGTATCCAAAATTAAAACTAATTTTGTGGCCCATCAAAAACTAAAAACAAAAGGTGGACCAAGGCCATGGCCTAGCCTGCCTAGCCTCTAGGCCGGGCCTGAGTACGTTGTCTCGAGTTTGTCGCAAAAGTAACAAAACAAGTTTTAATATATGTTTTGTGACATTGTATAATCAAGGATTCATGTACACCAAATATGTTTTTGTTTTCGTTTAAGAAAAAAAGGAATGAAAATGTATGGTATATATATATCCTGCAATGTTCGTTTTATACTTTTAGTGTATATGTAACATGATTGTATAAGTTTTAAATTATTAAAAACAAGACACTTATATTAATTATGAAAATCCAATGGATATAAGATAGCAACATAATTTCCTTCCATTATTAAATCTGAAATTGTTCCATGAGAAATTTGAAAAAACAACAAATTGATCATATATGTTCTATTATAATGGTAATGATGATCATCATCTTAGTATATTACTAGTTCACATATTGAGATAAGGAAACCTTTGGATCCGTATTTATCAATTCTTTCAGAACTATTATCGATTCCAACAACAAGTTTTGATATTTTTCCTGTTCTTCAACTTTAATAGGCATCTCGTTTTCTTCAATGTACTCTATCAACATCTTCATCAACTCCTAAATTTACATAAATTAAATTAATTTTAGTACAAAATATTAAAGATTACCCTATATTAAAATACTAAAAAAAACAAAAGTTTCTTCCAAAAATACTACAAACCTTAAGCCTTATGAATAGGACCTAAAAATTTAGCAATAATTCCTAAACTATTTGGAAATTTTATAAACATAAAAGAACCCTTTCTAAAACATAAATTTTGTGATATTTTTTAAAAAATTAAAAAAATTTGGTGATTTATAAAAAAAACATAAAAACTGATATTTTTTCCAGGAAAGGGTTCGAAAATCATAGAATGAAAAAAATAATATATATTAAAACGAACACTAGTTTACCTTGTTCCGCTTTGTTGCCTCTTTTTTCGATGGTACTATCATATGATCGAGTTCAGCTTCAAGTTCGAAAATCATAGCCTTCTTTGCCTTCTTACACTCTTCTTCACTTTCCGCTGGTTCCATGTTCAAATCAAAATCGGCTTCAGGCTGCATCACCCACTTTCCATGCTCCATTTCTTGAGTATTGTTATTTTTATTAGAACAAGAGAGGAAATGACGTATGTCTATAACTCGTTGTTATTGTTCTTGTTAATGTTCTCCTCTATCACATTTATAAAAGTATTGGAAGACCTATCTCGTCTCTGCTACTGCATGGTTCTTGTTCAAAGCAAGTCCACCATGGTCAATTTCTCAATTACTATCATAGGTATTTAGTTACCATCATAAGGAGAAATAATTATTTTGTTAGGATTTTCCCTGTTTTTTGAAATTATACACTTTTAATTGAATTACCATTTAATTACCAAAAAGTCGTAAGTCGAAAATTTATGTCATTCCACGTAGATTATTTCACAAAATTGTTGAATTAAAACTCTTTTTTTATTGGTATGTGCATAAATTCATACGTATATATGCACATACACACACTCACACACGTTTGTATAATCTGTTTCGAAAACCTCAAAATTTATCCCATATACAAGAACTTTTTTCGTGGCCCATAACAATATGCTTCCATCTCCGAATGAAGAAATGAGAAATGACATTTAATTAAGCCTATAGCTCCAAGTAATTAATGATGTACTGCAATGGACCTAATAATAATAATGATCATCATTATAGTGTATTACTAGTTCAGACTACATACTGAGATGAGGAAACCTACGGATCCATATTTACAAATTCTTTCAAAACTATTATCGATTCCCACAACATGTTTTGATCTTATCTTTTTCCAGTTCTTTGATTTTAATAGTCCTCTTTTTTTCAATGTACTTAATCATGCTTCTTCTTCAACTCCTAAATGTACATAAATGTAATCAATATTTTGCAGAATTTTTTTTTGTGCATTCATGATTTTGTTCCAAAATACCACAAGTTTGTTAAATTTCAAAATTACCACAATTTTGGAAAATTTTCAAAAATACAATAAATTTGGAAAATTTTCAAAAATACCAGAATTTTTATGTATATGCCTAGTACCTAAAATTTTATTTTTTCATTCAAACTCATTTGTTGAATAAATTTCACATTCCAAAAAAAACTATGTATAGAAAAATGAGAAAGGGACTTAGGAAATGAAAAGAATTATTTCGGTTAGTATTATTTATCAAAAGTCATAAATATGGTCATCCACTCTATATATGTGTTATTATGTTAATTTTGGGAAAATATATAGTTATCACACAAATTCACTCATGATTTAATGACAAAAAAACCAATAAGTTCAATAAGGTCAACCACAAAATTGATTGACCACACCATATCTTCTAAACATCCAACATTGAGTACTAAAGTCTAAGTAAATGTAGTGAAGTGAACAACTTTAAGCATCTTATGAGCATCCAACATTAAAACTAATTTTGTGGCCTATCAAAAACTAAAAACAAAAGGGTGGTCAAAGGCCATGGCCTAGCCTGCTTAGCCTCTGGGCCGGGCCTGAGTACGCTGTCTCGCGTTCGTCGCCAAAGTAACAAAACAAGTTTTAATATATATATGGTTTGTGACATTGTATAATCAAGGATTCCTGTACACCAAACAGGTTTTTGTTTTCGTTTCAGAAAAAAGGAATGAAAATGTATGGTATATATATATCCTGCAATGTTCGTTTTAGACTTTTAGTGTATATGTAACATGATTGTATAAGTTTTAAATTATTAAAAACAAGATACTTATATTAATTATGAAAATCCAATGGATATAAGATAACAACATGATTTCTTTCCATTATTAAATCTTAAATTGTTCCATGAGAAATTTGAAAAAACAACAAATTGATCATATATGTTCTATTATAATGATAATGATGATCATCATCTTAGTATATTACTAGTTCTTTTTATTATATGAGATCACAGATTGAGATGAGTAAACCTCCAGATCCATATTTATCAATTCTTTCAGAACTATTATCGATTCCAATAACAAGTTTTGATCTTTTTCCTGTTCTTCGACTTTAATAGGCATCTCGTTTTCTTCAATGTACTCTATCAACTCCTAAATTTACTTTGTACTAAATTAATTTTAGTAAAAAAATATTAAAGATTACCTTATATTAAAATACCAAAAACCAAAAGTTTCTTCCAAAAATACAACAAACCTTAAGCCATATGAATATGACCTAAGAATTTAGCAGTAATTCTTAAACTATTTGGAAATTTTATAAAAATATAAGAACCCTTTCTAAAACATAAATTTTGGGATATTTTTTTAAAATTTAAAAAAATTTCTGATTTATAAAACAAAACATAAAAACTGATATTTTTTCCAGAACAAATATTATAGAAAACAATAAAATATATTAAAACGAACACTAGTTTACCTTGTTCCGCTTTGTTGCCTCTTTTCGATGGTACTTGAAACAACCGATTTTTTTTTTTTGCAATAAATTCACCGCAATAATTAAACAATACCAGAACAAGTCTACAGTTTACACCAACTAGCAGTTCTATAATAGCAAAAGCAACCACAATAATAATAACAACAAAAAGAAACCCCGGGTCTAAATCATCCCCTCTTCACCGCCTTGATTCCACGATCACGCCTTATCTTTACCTGCATCGACAAAAGTGATGCATCAACATTTGGCTAACCAAACGCTGAGTGAGATTGATCACCCCAACAACAGGCTACCAATAAGCACATCAAACAACAATTAACCATACGAAGAATTAATTGACACCAATTAAAAGAAATCCCAGCACAATTAGCAATTAATCACAATTAAAAGAATAACCCAACACAAGCTTAGCAATTAATCACAATTAATCACAATTAAAAGAATAACCCAACACAAGCTTAGCAATTAATCACAATTAATCACAATTAAAAGAATAACCCAACACAAGCTTAGCAATTAATCACAATTAATCACAATTAAAAGAATAACCCAACACAAGCTTAGCAATTAATCACAATTAATCACAATTAAAAGAATAACCCAACACAAGCTTAGCAATCCCGCTCCCGTTAAGCTTTCACGGATCGCACAACAACAACAAAGGGAACAAGCTCGGATCGCAATCACAACAAGGAGGACAAGCGGAATCGCGATTCAACCACAAGAAGAACAAGCGGAATCGCGATTCAACCACCAGAAGAACAAGCGGAAATCGCGATTAACAACAAGGAGAACAAGCGGAATCGCGATTCAACCACAAGAAGAACAAGCGGAATCGCGATTCAACCACCAGAAGAACAAGCGGAAATCGCGATTAACAACAAGGAGAACAAGCTCGGCACAAGCTTAAATGCTAGCCTTTGGTCACAACTCACCTTAAAATCGGATGGATCGAGCTCTAGAAGACCTCTCTCGCTTCTCTTTAACCTCGCTTCACTCTAGCTCACCAAGACCAACTCTCCCGATCTCTTCTTCAAGCTTCTCCCAAGCCCGAATCTCTCTCGATCTCGCAAGATCCGAGCTTCACCAAGCTTCCACCTCTCTCACGCTCTCCCTCTCTCTCTCTCACTCTCTCCCTCTCTCTCTCTCACTCTCGCGACTAAGACCTTTCTTTTTCCAAAAGAATGGTTTCTTTCCACGCACAAGAGGAGAAGAGGAAGAAGACAATTAAAAAGATTCAGTCTTGAGAAAAACCCCACAACTTCCAAATCGATTTATGACACCCCCGGAACAAACCCGAATTAATTATTTCCCCCAATAATTAATTTCCCCAGATTTGTCTAAGGCTCAAAACCCGAAGGAAAATTCCGGAACAATTAAATTAATTAATTTAATTAATTTATTTTCCGGAACGCGGGCGTTACAATTCTCCCCCACTAACATAGATTCGCCCTCGAATCTTCGATACCGTTCATCTCCCATGAACCGTTCATCTCCAATGAACCTTATCGTCGCAACGATTACACAACCTTTGGCCAAACCCGACCATCTCAATACTCACACGAGGTCCAATACCAACCTCCGAGGTTTCCCATTCAGACCCTATGCTTATAACACCGCGACATCATATGTACTTATTGCTCAAATACCGGCCAACCCCATTACTCAAGACACCGCAGCATCTCTGAGTTCCGAGCATCGGCCATATCCCGCAGGATATCCACCATACCACATCACCCAAGACACCGCAGCATCTCCGAGTTCTAGGTATATGCCGTACCACTCCACTCAGTAATATAACCTACAAGAGTCTCAATACCCCATACCACTCAATTCTAGGCAATATATCCCACGTCTGGGACATACTCCTTACGAATCCACGGTATCACGTATCACTCTAGGCTATAAATCTCCCGAGACTGGGTACATCGCCACTCACACTCTCAAGACACACAGTCCTGCGAGCTATCGGCACCAGAGGAACCAGTCCTCTCAACGAGCAATAAATCACATATTTCTAAGCATCTCGACTGAACTACCTCCCGTGATACGTGTAAATCCTCGCAAGGCAACACCGGCATCACCCATATTCCATACCCGGAATATCTGCCGTGCATGACCAATAACCAGGCCATCGCACCTCCCTTGCGCACCTTCCAGTGTCGGCTTGCTTTAGAAAAACTTGTCAAGACAACTACGACTAGGCTACCTTCAACACCCAACAACTCTCTGCAGTAAGTCATCAATACAAACGTAATAAAACAAACAAGTACCATACGCCTGCAATCCGACCCACCACATAGAATCGCTAAGTGAAATAACCCGGTCTCGTCACTCGACTTATTTTCCCGAACAAGCTTAACTGAAACACGCAACGCTCACAACAGCAGTAAGAACATATATCTTATTACTCTCTCGCATTAACGCTTTTACCCCAAACGCAATGCATACCCGTGACGCACAAGTCACCAATAAGAAATACTCATCTTATTACACATCATAATGTAACATCGTTCTACACAACGGCAATACAAAATGAAACACACATAGCATACAGCTACAACCGAAACTGGAACCTCTCGATGGAACTCAAGCCGCAGCTTGCTTCTGGAACCACTTCTGGAACCTCGCTTCCATCCTAGCCTCTGGCTCCCAAGTTTCCTCCTGAACACCGTCACAGTCCCACAGAACTCGCATCATCGGAATCTTCTTCCGACGAAGCTCCTTGACCCTCCGCTCGAGAACTCTCAAAGGTCTCGCCTCAACGATCATATTGGGCTGGAGATCTGACGGAATCTCAGCCAATACCTCGTCACCCCTATGCAAACACTTCCTCAGCATCGACACATGGAATACCTTATGAAAAGCTTGCATAACCGCGGGTAACTCCAACCGATACGCTACCGGTCCAACACGCTCTACAATCCGGAACGGTCCCAAATACCTCGGACTCAACTTAGTCGCAACAATGGACCTGTTCGGACCTCTCAGCAAAGCCATCTTGAGATACACACTATCTCCCACCTCAAACACAAGCTCCTTCCGCCTCTTATCAGCATAACTCTTTTGCC
Organism: Eutrema japonicum; assembly: GCA_030161315.1. Classification (NCBI taxonomy): domain Eukaryota; kingdom Viridiplantae; phylum Streptophyta; class Magnoliopsida; order Brassicales; family Brassicaceae; genus Eutrema; species Eutrema japonicum. Next base: position 11,416,725 of record BSQW01000005.1, on the reverse strand, counting down.
GATCCTGGGCCTCTTTCATGTTCAGCTTCAAAACCCGGATCTTCTCTGTAGTTTCCTGAACAAAACTCGCACCCAAAGTGCTCCTCTCCCCCACTTGGGTCCAACACAAGGGGGTACGACAGGGCCTCCCATACAGAGCCTCATATGGAGCCATCCCAATACTCGCCTGGTAACTATTGTTATACGCAAACTCAACCAAGCTCAAGTGATCCACCCAATGACCACCCCAATCCAGCACGCACATCCTCAACAAATCCTCCAAAGTCTGGATGGTCCGCTCGGACTGCCCATCTGTCTGAGGATGATACGCCGTGCTCAAGTGCACCTTCGTGCCCATCTCCGCCTGAAACGCATTCCAGAACTCCGATGTGAACTTAGGATCCCGGTCCGAAACAATACTCACCGGTACTCCATACAGTCTCACAATCTCCTGCACGTACTTCCTAGCCAAAACTGCCACCCCATCGGTCTTCTTAATGGCCAGAAAACGCGCACATTTGGTCAATCGATCGACGATGACCCAAACAGCATCCTTGGTCCGAGAAACTGGTAAACCCACCACGAAATCCATCGTGATCATATCCCACTTCCACTCTGGAATGGGTAAGCTCCGCAACAAACCACTCGGAACCTGGTGCTCCGCCTTCACTAGCTGGCACACGTTGCACGAAGTAACCCAATAAGCCACATCCTTTTTCATTCCGACCCAATGATAATAGCGCTTGAGATCGCGGTACAACTTAGTCGCTCCGGGATGAATCGCAAACATACTCGAATGAGCCTCACTCAGGATCTCTCGCCGCAAATCCTCATCCAAAGGTACGCATACCCTCCCACTAACAAGGATAGTGCCGTTCGCAGATACCTGATACTCAGAACCCTCTGCTCTCGAAGCCTTAACCAAACCCTCATCTTTTCCCTGAGCCACCCGAACCCTGCTCAAAAGATCCGCCTGGTTAGCCGCTTCTAAGCCCAAAGGTTCCTGAGATACAACACATAAGCCCAATGTGCTAATCTCGCTCACCAAGGACTCTACCTCGAGCTCCCGAGCCAAAGCCACCCGCTTCCGACTCAACGCATCCACAACCAGATTAGCCTTACTAGGATGGTAAGCTATCTCCAGATCATAGTCGGCCACTAGCTCCATCCAGCGCCTCTGCCTCAAATTCAACTCAGGCTGAGTGAAAATGTACTTCAAGCTCTTATGATCTGTGAACACCTGCACCTTTCCGCCATAAAGATAAGATCTCCAAATCTTTAATGCAAAAACCACTGCAGCCATCTCCAAGTCATGGGTAGGGTAGTTGCCCTCATGCTTCCGCAGCTGCCGCGAAGCATAGGCAATAACCTTCCCCCTCTGCATCAACACACAACCAAGACCCACTCCCGACGCATCGGTGTACACCACGTAAGGCTCACCCGACTCAGGCAACGCCAATACTGGAGTACTAGACAACATGGCCTTCAGCCCTGCGAAACTCTTCTCACACTCTGAGGACCACACGAAAGGAACATCCTTCCCTGTCAGCTTCGTCATAGACTTAGCCAAACTTGCGAAACCCTTGACGAACCGCCGATAATACCCTGCCAACCCAAGAAAACTCCGAATCTCAGTGGCATTCCTCGGCCTCGGCCAAGGAAATGGTAGCCAAATACGCCTCGCAACCTCCCTCGATCAGACGCTCCGCGTGCCCAACCGAGATCACGAGACTCCCGGAAGTCGGTCTCACACCCTGATACACCAACTTCCCTTTCCCCTGGTCGAACTCGACTCGCCCTCGGTGACAGTCCAGATGCGCCCTGAACTTCCCGAGCCAATCCATGCCCAAGATGACATCGTACAGCTCCACTAAGCAGATAATCAAATCGGCAGCCATGGACTCTCCTGCTACCTGAACATCCACGTCTCGCACCCGACCGTGAATCCTCAGGAGCTTCCCTCCGGCAACCTCCACGAAACCCAAACTCACACCGGGCTCGCTCCGGAGATTAGCCTTCTCGGCCAACTCCGGGGAAACGAAGCAATGCGATGCTCCTGAGTCAAACAACACATGACACTCTACCCCTCCAACACACAAGGTCCCTGCACATATACATGTGCCGAGAACCTTAACACCCCGACGAGCACGACATTCCCCAACACAGAATTAAACTTAGAGGAGTCTAAGAAAATACCTGTGATCGGCCTGGAACTCGGCTCGCCGGTCTCGGTGATGGAGTACACTCGAGGCGCTGATGCCACCTGCCTGAGAGGCTGCACTACCGCGGACTCACTCTGCCGCAACTGGGGACACTAAGGCCTGATGTGCCCCGCCTCCTTGCAGTGATAGCACACTCGAGAATCCACTCGCGCTCCGCCCTTCTGAGGACAGCTCGCCACTCGGTGATCCATGCTCCCACAACCAAAGCAACCCGGACCACCCCGACTACCACTCGAAGCGCTCTCCCGCTTCCGCTTTTGTCCTTGCATCGGCTTACTACTGCCTCTGCTCGAACCGGACTGCTGCTGCACAGATCTCGCCTGAAAACGCGGTGTAGCCACTACCACCTCGTCCTTCAGACCCTCTTCAAGCAAAGCTGCAGTCTCAACCAACTCATCAACCGTGCAAAAAGGCCTCACCATGCAACGGTTCCTCAAGTCAACCCGAAGACCCATCAAGAATCTCTGCACACGGGCCGACTCACTCTCACCCGCTCGTCTAACATAAGACCCGAGCCGGACGAACTCCACCTCATACTCGCGTACCGACCGATTCCCCTGAGTCAAACTCGCAAGCCTCGACCCTAACCGGTTGAACGCCTCCTGAGGAAAGTACTTGGAGTTAAACTCCTCCACAAAATCCGCCCAAGCCATCGCGGCCTGTCCTCTCCGTGCTGCCACACCCCTCCACCAGAGATGCGCATCACCCTCCAGATAGTGGACCGCAATGTCCACCTGGTACCCCGCAGGACACCTACTCGAGAGGAAATTCCTCTCTATCCTCCTCAACCACGCATCAGCGTCCTCAGGATTAGCACCTCCAGAAAAGAACCCCGTGCCAATCCTCAGCATCTGCTCCATCATCCTCAGATAGGATGGGGGCTCCTCAGCAACCGCAGCTGCCGCCTGAGGCTGAGCCTCCACCACTACCGGAGCCACAGGAGCCTGAGCCGGTACCCTCTCTGGTAACCGCTCCAACAACCTCGTCAACAGATCCGCGATGCGATCATCTCGAGCACGAGCATCACCCGCTGCTACACCCGCAGCACCCGCTGGAACACCAGCCACACTGACGCTCACGCCAGCCCCAACGGCACTCACTCCGGCCGCACCCTCAGACCCAACCTGACTCGCACGCGAATCTTCGACCTGCTCCGCCGGCACACGGCCACGACCTCTACCACGGCCACGACCCCTACCACGCCCTCTAGCCATCTGCACACGTGCAGAAGAACAAGCTAAGAAAACTAAAACAATCATCACAATAAAGATACTCACCGTGGAATCTCACAAGGCTCGAAGAGGATGATTCTAAGACCCCCACACAATACCCAATTTATTCTAGAACCACCTAGGCTCCTAGAACCGTAAGGGCTCTGATACCAAAATGAAACAACCGATTTTTTTTTTTTTTGCAATAAATTCACCGCAATAATTAAACAATACCAGAACAAGTCTACAGTTTACACCAACTAGCAGTTCTATAATAGCAAAAGCAACCACAATAATAATAACAACAAAAAGAAACCCCGGGTCTAAATCATCCCCTCTTCACCGCCTTGATTCCACGATCACGCCTTATCTTTACCTGCATCGACAAAAGTGATGCATCAACATTTGGCTAACCAAACACTGAGTGAGATTGATCACCCCAACAACAGGCTACCAATAAGCACATCAAACAACAATTAACCATACGAAGAATTAATTGACACCAATTAAAAGAAATCCCAGCACAATTAGCAATTAATCACAATTAAAAGAATAACCCAACACAAGCTTAGCAATTAATCACAATTAATCACAATTAAAAGAATAACCCAACACAAGCTTAGCAATTAATCACAATTAATCACAATTAAAAGAATAACCCAACACAAGCTTAGCAATTAATCACAATTAATCACAATTAAAAGAATAACCCAACACAAGCTTAGCAATTAATCACAATTAATCACAATTAAAAGAATAACCCAACACAAGCTTAGCAATCCCGCTCCCGTTAAGCTTTCACGGATCGCACAACAACAACAAAGGGAACAAGCTCGGATCGCAATCACAACAAGGAGGACAAGCGGAATCGCGATTCAACCACAAGAAGAACAAGCGGAATCGCGATTCAACCACCAGAAGAACAAGCGGAAATCGCGATTAACAACAAGGAGAACAAGCGGAATCGCGATTCAACCACAAGAAGAACAAGCGGAATCGCGATTCAACCACCAGAAGAACAAGCGGAAATCGCGATTAACAACAAGGAGAACAAGCTCGGCACAAGCTTAAATGCTAGCCTTTGGTCACAACTCACCTTAAAATCGGATGGATCGAGCTCTAGAAGACCTCTCTCGCTTCTCTTTAACCTCGCTTCACTCTAGCTCACCAAGACCAACTCTCCCGATCTCTTCTTCAAGCTTCTCCCAAGCCCGAATCTCTCTCGATCTCGCAAGATCCGAGCTTCACCAAGCTTCCACCTCTCTCACGCTCTCCCTCTCTCTCTCTCACTCTCGCGACTAAGACCTTTCTTTTTCCAAAAGAATGGTTTCTTTCCACGCACAAGAGGAGAAGAGGAAGAAGACAATTAAAAAGATTCAGTCTTGAGAAAAACCCCACAACTTCCAAATCGATTTATGACACCCCCGGAACAAACCCGAATTAATTATTTCCCCCAATAATTAATTTCCCCAGATTTGTCTAAGGCTCAAAACCCGAAGGAAAATTCCGGAACAATTAAATTAATTAATTTAATTAATTTATTTTCCGGAACGCGGGCGTTACAGTACTATCATATGATCGAGTTCAGCTTCAAGTTCGAAAATCCTAGCTTTCTTTGCCTTCTTACACTCTTCTTCACTTTCCACTGGTTCCATGTTCAGATCAAAATCGGCTTCAGGCTGCATCACCCACTTTCCACCCACCATTTCTTGAGTATTGTTATTTGTATTAGAACAAGAGAGGAAATGGCTAATTTCAATAACTCGTTGTTATTGTTCTTGTTAATGTTCTCCTCTATCACATTTATAAAAGTATTGGAAGACCTATCTCGTCTCTGGTACTGCATGGTTCTTGTTCAAAGCAAGTCCACCATGGTCAATTTCTCAATTACGATCATAGGTATTTAGTTACCATCATAAGGAGAAATATTTATTTTGTTAGGATTTTCCCTGTTTTTTGAAGTTATACACTTTTAAATGAATTACCATTTAACTACCAAAAAGTCGTAAGTCAAAAACTTATGTCATTCCACGTAGATTATTTCACAAAATTGTAGAATTAATTTTTTTTTTATTTGTACGTGCATAAATTCATACGTATATATGCACATACACACACACACGTTTGTATAATATGTTTCGAAAACCTCAAAATTTATCCCATATACAAGAACTTTTTTCGTGGCCCATAACAATATGCTTCCATCTCCGAATGAAGAAATGAGAAATGACCTTTAATTAAGCCTATAGCTCCAAGTAATTAATGATGTACTGCCATGGAACTAATAATAATAATAACGATCATCATTAGAGTGTATTACTAGTTCAGACTACATACTGAGATGAGGAAACCTCCGGATCCATATTTACAAATTCTTTCAAAACTATTATCGATTCCTAGAACATGTTTGATCTTATCTTTTTCCAGTTCTTTGATTTTAATAGTCCTCTTTTTTTCCAATGTACTTAATCATGCTTCTTCTTCAACTCCTCAATGTAAATAATATTTTGTTGAATTGTTTTTTGTGCATTCATGATTTTGTTTCAAAATACCACAAGTTTGTTAAATTTCAAAAATAACATAATTTTGGATATTTTCAAAAATACCATAATTTTGGAAATTATCAAAAATACCATAAATTTGTAAAATTTTCAAAAATACCAGAATTTTTATGTATATGACTAGTACCTAAAATAATAGTTTTTCATTTAAACTCATTTGAAAATAATATTCTTTTTTTTGTTGAATAAATTTTACATTCCAAAAAAATTTATGTATAGAAAAAAGAGAAAGGGACTTAAGAAATGAAAAGAATTATTTTGGTTAGTATTATTTATCAATAGTCATAAATATGGCAATCCACTCTATATATGTGTTATTATGTTAATTTTGGGACATTATATAGTTATCACACAAATTCACTCATGGTTTAATGACAAAAAATCCAATAAGCTCAGCAAGGTCAACCACAAAATTGATTGACCCACCATATCTTCTAAACATCCAACATTGAGTACTAAATTCTAAGTAAATAGAGTGAAGTGAAAACCTTTAAGCATCTCCTGAGCATCCAACATTAAAACTAATTTTGTGGCCCATCAGAAACTAAAAAAAAAAGGGTGGTCAAAGGCTATGGCCTAGCCTGCCTAGCCTCTGGGCCGGGCCTGAGTACGTTGTCTCGAGTTCGTCGCCAAAGTAACAAAACAAGTTTTAATATATGGTTTGTGACATTTTATAATCAATTATTCATGTATTACCAAACAGGTTTATGTTTTCGTTTCAGAAAAAAAAAACGGAATGAAAATGTATGGTATATGTATATTTATATATATATCCCGCAATTTTCATTTTAGACTTTTAGTGTATATGTATCATGATTATATAAGTTTTAAATTATTATAAACAAGACACTTATATTAATTATGAAAATCCAATGGATATAAGATAACAACATAATTTCCTGCCATTATTAAATCTGAAATTGTTCCATGAGAAATTTGAAAAAACAACAAATTGATCATATATGTTCTATTATAATGATAATGATGATCATCATCTTAGTATATTACTAGTTCTTTTTATTATCTGAGATCATAGATTGAGATGAGGAAACCTACATATCCATATTTATCAATTCTTTCAGAACTATTATCGATTCCAACAACAAGTTTTGATATTTTTCCTGTTCTTCGACTTTAATAGGCATCTCGTTTTTTTCAATGTACTATATCAACATCTTCATCAACACCTAAATTTACATAAATTAAATTAATTTTAGTAGAAAATATTAAAGATTACCCAATATTAAAATACTAAAAAACCAAAAGTTTCTTCCAAAAATACAACAAACCTTAAGCCTTATGAATAGGACCTAAAAATTTAGCAGAAATACTAAACTATTTGGAAATTTTATAAACATAGAAGAACCCTTTCTAAAACATAAATTTTGTGATATTTTTAAAAAACATTAAACATTTTGGTGATTTATAAAACAAAACATAAAAATTGATATTTTTTCCAAGACAAATATTATAGAAAAAAATAAAATATATTAAAACAAACACTAGTTTACCTTGTTCCGCTTTGTTGCCTCTTTTTTCGATGGTACTATCATATGATCGAGTTCAGCTTCAAGTTCGAAAATCCTAGCCGTCTTTGCCTTCTTACACTCTTCTTCACTTTCCACTGGTTCCATGTTCAGATCAAAATCGGCTTCAGGCTGCATCACCCACTTTCCACGCTCCATTTCTTGAGTATTTATATTTGTATTAGAACAAGAGAGGAAATGGCTTATGTCTATGACTCGTTGTTATTGTTCTTGTTAATGTTCTCCTCTATCACATTTATAAAAGTATTGGAAGACCTATCTCGTCCCTGGTACTGTATGGTTCTTGTTCAAAGCAAGTCCACCATGGTCAATTTCTCAATTACTATCAAAGTTATTTAGTTACTATCATAAGGTGAAATAATTATTTTGTTAGGATTTTTCATGTTTTTTGAAGTTATACACTTTTAAATGAATTACCATTTAACCACCGAAAAGTCGTAAGTCAAAATTTATGTCATTCCACGTATATTATTTCACAAAATTGAAGAATTAAAACTCTTTTTTTATTGGTATGTGCATAAATTCGTACGTATATATGCACATACACACACACACACGTTTGTATAATCAGTTTCGATAACCTCAAAATTTATCCCACATACAAGAAATTTTTTCGTGGCCCATAACGATATGCTTCCCTCTCCGAATGAAGAAATGAGAAATGAACTTTAATAAGCCTATAGCTCCAAGTAATTAATGATTTACTGTTATGGACCTAATAATAATAATAATAATAATGATCATCATTATAGTGTATAACTAGTTCATACTACATACTGAGATGAGGAAACCTCCGGATCCATATTTACAAATTCTTTCAAAACTATTATCGATTCCCACAACAAGTTTGATCTTATCTTTTTCCAGTTCTTTGATTTTAATAGTCCTCTTTTTTTTTCAATGTACTTAATCATGCTTCTTCTTCAACTCCTAAATGTACATAAATATAATTAATATTTTGTAGAATTTGTTTTTTGTGCATTCATGATTTTGTTCCAAAATACCACAAGTTTGTTAAATTTCAAAAATACCATAATTTTGGATATTTTCAAAAATACCACAATTTTGGAAAATTTTCAAAAATACCATAAATTTGGAATTTTTTCAAAAATACCAGAATTTTTATGTATATGACTAGTACCTAAAACTTTAGTTTTTCATTCAAACTCATTTAAAAATAATATTCTTTTTTTTGTTGAATAAATTTCACATTCCAAAAAAAAACTATGTATAGAAAAAAGAGGGGAGAGAGATACTATTACTTCAAACATATGGGTTCTTTTGTCAGATATGAATGATGAATCAAGCTCTGTAAACACTAACCACATTGATGAATTGCAAAAACTTGGCTCAGGCTTCAGAAGAACTCTGCTATAGACATGGGTGTTTTCTAGTCAACTGGTCAGTCCTTGGAATTTTCATTAGTGATCTAGAGCTGATCCTGCAACACTGGTCACTCAAAACCAAAATCAAAACAACGATTCAAGCACATGATCATCATCTCCAACAAGTTTTGACTCAATAAAACGTTTTTGACTCGATAAAACAACTGACTCTAAGAAAAACAAACACAATGTCAGCAGACACCTCCCCCAGACTTGAACAACACTGTCCACAGTGTTATCTAGCCTAGAGTAGGTAAAAGAAAACAAAAGAACATAATAGAATGAAGAGAAACAAGAAGTTACCGTGCTGGAACATCTAGTGTCGATCGACACACGGCTTGGTATCGATTAAATCGACATAATGAACCGTACATTCGCGTATGGTGTCGATCGATACCAATGGGGTATCGATCAATGCTCAGGCGATTTCGAGTTTTGCTCCTTGTTTATCCTGACACAAACCGAAAAGTGAAAAAGAAAAAGAATCAAAAACAGACTCACCAGTGGGTTGCCTCCCACCAAGCGCTTGTTTAACGTCATTAGCTTGACTGTAACGCCCTTCAAGCAGGATAAGAATGCGAGCTTGCACCAAAACAGACTCCACAACTTGACATCGCTATTTTTAGAGTTTTGCTCAACATACTCTCCACAAACTCTTTTCCTTTCTCTTTCAGCTCAGAAGTAAGAAGAACTTTAGCCTTATAGAATGGTTTCGAGGCTCCTTTGCACTTCACCTTGTACTCAATCGAGTTTCCATCATAGTTCTGAGGGATTAAAGTGACATGGGGATTCTCGACTCTTTTGCTCTTCACCTTCTTCTTTGTTGCCTTAGCCTTCTTGACCACTTCCTTGGGGATGCTGGGAGGTTTAACCGAAATGTCTATGACAGTTGGCACGTCAAGAGGTTCTTCCAAAAGATCAGCCGCTAACAACTTTCCCGTAACAACCTCGATGCTAGAGACACGTCCGAGAGTTCCTCTGGGATAGCTTTGTAGTACACCTCTTTGTCAATGTTCGAGAATGAGATTTGCTTGCTGGGTGTGTCTATAATGGCACCGACCGTAGCCATGAACGGTCTTCCAAGAATCAATTGCGTACGAGATTGTGCACTCATCTCCACAACATGAAAATCAGCAGGTACCAGACAGTCTCCTACGTTAACCAGCAAATAAGGGATCATACCATATGGAAGTGATGTGGAACAATTCGCGAATGTGATAGATGACATGGGCGGTCGAATATCAGCTCCTAGTAATAATAATAATGATCATCATTATAGTGTATTACTAGTTCAGACTACATACTGAGATGAGGAAACATCCGGATCCATATTTACAAATTATTTCAAAACTATTATCGATTCCCATAACAAGTTTTGATCTTATCTTTTTCCAATTCTTTGATTTTAATAGTCCTCTTTTTTCAATGTACTTAATCATGCTTCTTCTTCAACTCCTAAATGTACATAAATGTAATTAATATTTTGTAGAATTTTTTTTTGGTGCATTCATGATTTTGTTCCAAAATACCACAAGTTTGTTAAATTTCAAAAATATCATAATTTTGGAAATTTTCAAAAATACCACATTTAAGGAAAATTTTCAAAAATACCATAAATTTGGAAATTTTTTAAAAATACCAGAATTTTTATGTATATGACTAGCACCTAAAATTTTAGTTTTTCATTCAAACTCATTTGAAAAATAATATTTTTTTTTGTTGAATAAATTTCATATTACAAGAAAAACTATGTATAGAAAAAAGAGAAAGGGACTTAAGAAATGAAAAGAAATGAAAAGAATTATTTTGGTTACTATTATTTATCAAAAGTCATAAATATGGCCATCCACTCTATATATGTGTTATTATGTTAATATTGGGACAATATATAGTTATCACACAAATTCACTTATGATTTAATGACAAAAAAATCCAATAAGCTCAACAAGGTCAACCACAAAATTGATTGAACCACCATATCTTCTAAACATCCAACATTGAGTACTAAAGTCTAAGTAAATGGAGTTGAAGCGAACAACTTTAAGCATCTCATGAGTATCCAAAATTAAAACTAATTTTGTGGCCCATCAAAAACTAAAAACAAAAGGTGGACCAAGGCCATGGCCTAGCCTGCCTAGCCTCTAGGCCGGGCCAGAGTACGTTGTCTTGAGTTTGTCGCAAAAGTAACAAAACAAGTTTTAATATATGTTTTGTGACATTGTATAATCAAGGATTCATGTACACCAAATATGTTTTTGTTTTCGTTTAAGAAAAAAAGGAATGAAAATGTATGGTATATATAACGCTCCGACCGCCCCTACCTGTGGGCCCCATGCCCTCTTTCGGCCCGTGGGCCCCACCCTTGTCCGACGGCCGGTGCGTTAGTCCGGGAGGCTTGTAATACTTGTTTACTGACCCTGCAATCACCACGTGATCTTTCCCCGTGTTTTGTCCTCACTCACACGATACCGCGAATCACTTCCCGGTAGGTCACCCATCCTTAAATTGCTCCAGCTCAAGCACCCTTAACTCTGGAGTTCTCTCTGGACAAGTTCCCGAAAAGATAAGTGCACTTTGGTGACATAGGTAGCCAAATCAATTCTTATAAGCCTCTCCGCATATACAAGAAATCGGGATGTTACAGTATATATATATCCTGCAATGTTCGTTTTATACTTTTAGTGTATATGTAACATGATTGTATAAGTTTTAAATTATTAAAAACAAGACACTTATATTAATTATGAAAATCCAATGGATATAAGATAGCAACATAATTTCCTTCGATTATTAAATCTGAAATTGTTCCATGAGAAATTTGAAAAAACAACAAATTGATCATATATGTTCTACTATAATGGTAATGATGATCATCATCTTAGTATATTACTAGTTCACATATTGAGATAAGGAAACCTTTGGATCCATATTTATCAATTCTTTCAGAACTATTATCGATTCCAACAACAAGTTTTGATCTTTTTCCTGTTCTTCAACTTTAATAGGCATCTCGTTTTCTTCAATGTACTCTATCAACATCTTCATCAACTCCTAAATTTACATAAATTAAATTAATTTTAGTACAAAATATTAAAGATTACCCTATATTAAAATACTAAAAAAAACAAAAGTTTCTTCCAAAAATACTACAAACCTTAAGCCTTATGAATAGGACCTAAAAATTTAGCAATAATTCCTAAACTATTTGGAAATTTTATAAACATAAAAGAACCCTTTCTAAAACATAAATTTTGTGATATTTTTAAAAAAATTAAAAAAATTTGGTGATTTATAAAAAAACATAAAAACTGATATTTTTTCCAGGAAAGGGTTCGAAAATCATAGAATGAAAAAAATAATATATATTAAAACGAACACTAGTTTACCTTGTTCCGCTTTGTTGCCTCTTTTTTCGATGGTACTATCATATGATCGAGTTCAGCTTCAAGTTCGAAAATCATAGCCTTCTTTGCCTTCTTACACTCTTCTTCACTTTCCGCTGGTTCCATGTTCAAATCAAAATCGGCTTCAGGCTGCATCACCCACTTTCCATGCTCCATTTCTTGAGTATTGTTATTTTTATTAGAACAAGAGAAGAAATGACGTATGTCTATAACTCGTTGTTATTGTTCTTGTTAATGTTCTCCTCTATCACATTTATAAAAGTATTGGAAGACCTATCTCGTCTCTGCTACTGCATGGTTCTTGTTCAAAGCAAGTCCACCATGGTCAATTTCTCAATTACTATCATAGGTATTTAGTTACCATCATAAGGAGAAATAATTATTTTGTTAGGATTTTCCCTGTTTTTTGAAATTATACACTTTTAATTGAATTACCATTTAACTACCAAAAAGTCGTAAGTCGAAAATTTATGTCATTCCACGTAGATTATTTCACAAAATTGTTGAATTAAAACTCTTTTTTTTATTGGTATGTGCATAAATTCATACGTATATATGCACATACACACACTCACACACGTTTGTATAATCTGTTTCGAAAACCTCAAAATTTATCCCATATACAAGAACTTTTTTCGTGGCCCATAACAATATGCTTCCATCTCCGAATGAAGAAATGAGAAATGACCTTTAATTAAGCCTATAGCTCCAAGTAATTAATGATGTACTGCAATGGACCTAATAATAATAATGATCATCATTATAGTGTATTACTTGTTCAGACTACATACTGAGATGAGGAAACCTACGGATCCATATTTACAAATTCTTTCAAAACTATTATCGATTCCCACAACATGTTTTGATCTTATCTTTTTCCAGTTCTTTGATTTTAATAGTCCTCTTTTTTTCAATGTACTTAATCATGCTTCTTCTTCAACTCCTAAATGTACATAAATGTAATCAATATTTTGTAGAATTTTTTTTTGTGCATTCATGATTTTGTTCCAAAATACCACAAGTTTGTTAAATTTCAAAATTACCACAATTTTGGAAAATTTTCAAAAATACCATAAATTTGGAAAATTTTCAAAAATACCAGAATTTTTATGTATATGCCTAGTACCTAAAATTTTATTTTTTCATTCAAACTCATTTGTTGAATAAATTTCACATTCCAAAAAAACTATGTATAGAAAAATGAGAAAGGGACTTAGGAAATGAAAAGAATTATTTTGGTTAGTATTATTTATCAAAAGTCATAAATATGGTCATCCACTCTATATATGTGTTATTATGTTAATTTTGGGAAAATATATAGTTATCACACAAATTCACTCATGATTTAATGACAAAAAATCCAATAAGTTCAATAAGGTCAACCACAAAATTGATTGACCACACCATATCTTCTAAACATCCAACATTGAGTACTAAAGTCTAAGTAAATGTAGTGAAGTGAACAACTTTAAGCATCTCATGAGCATCCAACATTAAAACTAATTTTGTGGCCTATCAAAAACTAAAAACAAAAGGGTGGTCAAAGGCCATGGCCTAGCCTGCTTAGCCTCTGGGCCGGGCCTGAGTACGCTGTCTCGCGTTCATCGCCAAAGTAACAAAACAAGTTTTAATATATATATGGTTTGTGACATTGTATAATCAAGGATTCCTGTACACCAAACAGGTTTTTGTTTTCGTTTCAGAAAAAAGGAATGAAAATGTATGGTATATATATATCCTGCAATGTTCGTTTTAGACTTTTAGTGTATATGTAACATGATTGTATAAGTTTTAAATTATTAAAAACAAGATACTTATATTAATTATGAAAATCCAATGGATATAAGATAACAACATGATTTCTTTCCATTATTAAATCTTAAATTGTTCCATGAGAAATTTGAAAAAACAACAAATTGATCATATATGTTCTATTATAATGATAATGATGATCATCATCTTAGTATATTACTAGTTCTTTTTATTATATGAGATCACAGATTGAGATGAGTAAACCTCCAGATCCATATTTATCAATTCTTTCAGAACTATTATCGATTCCAATAACAAGTTTTGATCTTTTTCCTGTTCTTCGACTTTAATAGGCATCTCGTTTTCTTCAATGTACTCTATCAACATCTTCATCAACTCCTAAATTTACTTTGTACTAAATTAATTTTAGTAAAAAAATATTAAAGATTACCTTATATTAAAATACCAAAAAACCAAAAGTTTCTTCCAAAAATACAACAAACCTTAAGCCTTATGAATATGACCTAAGAATTTAGCAGTAATTCTTAAACTATTTGGAAATTTTATAAAAATATAAGAACCCTTTCTAAAACATAAATTTTGGGATATTTTTTTAAAATTTAAAAAAATTTGTGATTTATAAAACAAAACATAAAAACTGATATTTTTTCCAGAACAAATATTATAGAAAACAATAAAATATATTAAAACGAACACTAGTTTACCTTGTTCCGCTTTGTTGCCTCTTTTTTCGATGGTACTATCATATGATCGAGTTCAGCTTCAAGTTCGAAAATCCTAGCCTTCTTTGCCTTCTTACACTCTTCTTCACTTTCCACTGGTTCCATGTTCAGACCAAAATCGGCTTCAGGCTGCATCACCCACTTTCCACCCACCATTTCTTGAGTATTGTTATTTGTATTAGAACAAGAGAGGAAATGGCTAATTTCAATAACTCGTTGTTATTGTTCTTGTTAATGTTCTCCTCTATCACATTTATAAAAGTATTGGAAGACCTATCTCGTCTCTGGTACTGCATGGTTCTTGTTCAAAGCAAGTCCACCATGGTCAATTTCTCAATTACGATCATAGGTATTTAGTTACCATCATAAGGAGAAATATTTAGTTTGTTAGGATTTTCCCGGTTTTTTGAAGTTATACACTTTTAAATGAATTACCATTTAACTACCAAAAAGTCGTAAGTCAAAAACTTATGTCATTCCACGTAGATTATTTCACAAAATTGTAGAATTAAAATTTTTTTTATTTGTATGTGCATAAATTCATACGTATATATGCACATACACACACACACGTTTGTATAATATGTTTCGAAAACCTCAAAATTTATCCCATATACAAGAACTTTTTTCGTGGCCCATAACAATATGCTTCCATCTCCGAATGAAGAAATGAGAAATGACCTTTAATTAAGCCTATAGCTCCAAGTAATTAATGATGTACTGCCATGGAACTAATAATAATAATAACGATCATCATTAGAGTGTATTACTAGTTCAGACTACATACTGAGATGAGGAAACCTCCGGATCAATATTTACAAATTCTTTCAAAACTATTATCGATTCCCAGAACATGTTTGATCTTATCTTTTTCCAGTTCTTTGATTTTAATAGTCCTCTTTTTTTCCAATGTACTTAATCATGCTTCTTCTTCAACTCCTCAATGTAAATAATATTTTGTTGAATTGTTTTTTGTGCATTCATGATTTTGTTTCAAAATACCACAAGTTTGTTAAATTTCAAAAATAACATAATTTTGGATATTTTCAAAAATACCACAATTTTGGAAATTATCAAAAATACCATAAATTTGGAAAATTTTCAAAAATACCAGAATTTTTATGTATATGACTAGTACCTAAAATAATAGTTTTTCATTTAAACTCATTTGAAAATAATATTCTTTTTTTTGTTGAATAAATTTTACATTCCAAAAAAATTTATGTATAGAAAAAAGAGAAAGGGACTTAAGAAATGAAAAGAATTATTTTGGTTAGTATTATTTATCAATAGTCATAAATATGGCAATCCACTCTATATATGTGTTATTATGTTAATTTTGGGACAATATATAGTTATCACACAAATTCACTCATGGTTTAATGACAAAAAATCCAATAAGCTCAGCAAGGTCAACCACAAAATTGATTGACCCACCATATCTTCTAAACATCCAACATTGAGTACTAAATTCTAAGTAAATAGAGTGAAGTGAAAACCTTTAAGCATCTCCTGAGCATCCAACATTAAAACTAATTTTGTGGCCCATCAGAAACTAAAAAAAAAAAGGGTGGTCAAAGGCTATGGCCTAGCCTGCCTAGCCTCTGGGCCGGGCCTGAGTACGTTGTCTCGAGTTCGTCGCCAAAGTAACAAAACAAGTTTTAATATATGGTTTGTGACATTTTATAATCAATTATTCATGTATTACCAAACAGGTTTATGTTTTCGTTTCAGAAAAAAAAAACGGAATGAAAATGTATGGTATATGTATATTTATATATATATCCCGCAATTTTCATTTTAGACTTTTAGTGTATATGTATCATGATTATATAAGTTTTAAATTATTATAAACAAGACACTTATATTAATTATGAAAATCCAATGGATATAAGATAACAACATAATTTCCTGCCATTATTAAATCTGAAATTGTTCCATGAGAAATTTGAAAAAACAACAAATTGATCATATATGTTCTATTATAATGATAATGATGATCATCATCTTAGTATATTACTAGTTCTTTTTATTATCTGAGATCATAGATTGAGATGAGGAAACCTACATATCCATATTTATCAATTCTTTCAGAACTATTATCGATTCCAACAACAAGTTTTGATATTTTTCCTGTTCTTCGACTTTAATAGGCATCTCGTTTTTTTCAATGTACTATATCAACATCTTCATCAACACCTAAATTTACATAAATTAAATTAATTTTAGTAGAAAATATTAAAGATTACTCAATATTAAAATACTAAAAAACCAAAAGTTTCTTCCAAAAATACAACAAACCTTAAGCCTTATGAATAGGACCTAAAAATTTAGCAGTAATTCCTAAACTATTTGGAAATTTTATAAACATAGAAGAACCCTTTCTAAAACATAAATTTTGTGATATTTTTAAAAAACATTAAACATTTTGGTGATTTATAAAACAAAACATAAAAATTGATATTTTTTACAAGACAAATATTATAGAAAAAAATAAACTATATTAAAACAAACACTAGTTTACCTTGTTCCGCTTTGTTGCCTCTTTTTCGATGGTACTATCATATGATCGAGTTCAGCTTCAAGTTCGAAAATCCTAGCCGTCTTTGCCTTCTTACACTCTTCTTCACTTTCCACTGGTTCCATGTTCAGATCAAAATTGGCTTCAGGCTGCATCACCCACTTTCCACGCTCCATTTCTTGAGTATTTATATTTGTATTAGAACAAGAGAGGAAATGGCTTATGTCTATGACTCGTTGTTATTGTTCTTGTTAATGTTCTCCTCTATCACATTTATAAAAGTATTGGAAGACCTATCTCGTCCCTGGTACTGTATGGTTCTTGTTCAAAGCAAGTCCACCATGGTCAATTTCTCAATTACTATCAAAGGTATTTAGTTACTATCATAAGGTGAAATAATTATTTTGTTAGGATTTTTCATGTTTTTTGAAGTTATACACTTTTAAATGAATTACCATTTAACCACCGAAAAGTCGTAAGTCAAAATTTATGTCATTCCACGTATATTATTTCACAAAATTGAAGAATTAAAACTCTTTTTTATTGGTATGTGCATAAATTCGTACGTATATATGCACATACACACACGCACACGTTTGTATAATCAGTTTCGATAACCTCAAAATTTATCCCACATACAAGAAATTTTTTCGTGGCCCATAACGATATGCTTCCTTCTCCGAATGAAGAAATGAGAAATGAACTTTAATAAGCCTATAGCTCCAAGTAATTAATGATTTACTGTTATGGACCTAATAATAATAATAATAAGAATGATCATCATTATAGTGTATAACTAGTTCATACTACATACTGAGATGAGGAAACCTCCGGATCCATATTTACAAATTCTTTCAAAACTATTATCGATTCCCACAACAAGTTTTGATCTTATCTTTTTCCAGTTCTTTGATTTTAATAGTCCTCTTTTTTTTTCAATGTACTTAATCATGCTTCTTCTTCAACTCCTAAATGTACATAAATATAATTAATATTTTGTAGAATTTGTTTTTTGTGCATTCATGATTTTGTTCCAAAATACCACAAGTTTGTTAAATTTCAAAAATACCAAAATTTTTGATATTTTCAAAAATACCACAATTTTGGAAAATTTTCAAAAATACCATAAATTTGGAATTTTTTCAAAAATACAAGAATTTTTATGTATATGACTAGTACCTAAAACTTTAGTTTTTCATTCAAACTCATTTAAAAATAATATTCTTTTTTTTGTTGAATAAATTTCACATTCCAAAAAAAAACTATGTATAGAAAAAAGAGAAAGGGACTTAGGAAATGAAAAGAATTATTTTGGTTATTATTATTTAGCAAAAGTTATAAATATGGTCATCCACTCTATATATGTGTTATTATGTTAATTTTGGGACATTATATAATTATCACACAAATTCAGTCATGATTTAATGACAAAAAATCCAATAAGCTCAACAAGGTCAACCACAAAATTAATTGACCACACCATATCTTCTAAACATCCAACATTAAGTAATAAAGTCTAAGTAAATGGAGTGAAGTGAACAACTTTAAGCATCTCATGAGCATCCAACATTAAAACTAATTTTGTGGCCCATCAAAAACTAAAAAAAAAATGGTGGTCAAAGGCCATGGTCTAGCCTGCCAAACCTCTGGGCCGGGCATGAGTACGTTGTCTCGAGTTCGTTGCCAAAGTAACAAAACAAGTTTTAATAGATGGTGTGTGACAATGTATAATCAAGGATTCATGTACACCAAACAGGTTTTTGTTTTCGTTTCAGAAAAAAAGGAATGAAAATGTATGGTAAATGTATATATATATATATATATATATATATATATATATATATATATATGCTGCAATTTTCGTTTTAGACTTTTAGTGTATATGTAACATGATTGTATAAGTTATAAATTATTAAAAACAAGACACTTATATTAATTATGAAAATCCAATGGATATAAGATAACAACATGATTTCCTTCCATTATTAAATCTGAAATTGTTCCATGAGAAATGTGAAAAACAACAAATTGATCATATATGTTCTATTATAATGATAATGATGATGATCATCTTAGTATTATACTAGTTCTTTTTATTATCTGAGATCACAGATTAAGATGAGGAAACCTCCAGATCCATATTTATCAATTCATTCAGAACTATTATCGATTCCAACAACAAATTTTGGTTTTTTCCTGTTCTTCGACTTTAATAGGCATCTCGTTTTCTTCAATGTACTCTATCAACATCTTCATCAACTCCTAAATTTACTTAAATTAAATTAATTTTAGTATAAAATATTAAAGATTACCCTATATTAAAATACTAAAAAACCAAAAGTTTCTTCCAAAAATTCAACAAACCTTAAGCCTTATGAATAGGACCTAAAAATTTAGCAGTAATTCCTAAACTATTTTGAAATTTTCTAAACATATAAGAACCCTTTCTAAAACATAAATTTTGTGATATTTTTTAAAAAATGTCAAAATTTTGGTGATTTATAAAACAAAACATAAAAACTTATATTTTTTCCAAGACAAATATTATAGAAAACAAGAAAATATATTAAAACAAACGCTCGTTTACCTTGTTCCGCTTTGTTGCCTCTTTTTTCGATGGTACTATCATATGATCAAGTTCAGCTTCAAGTTCGAAAATCCTAGCCGTCTTTGCCTTCTTACACTCTTCTTCACTTTCCACTGGTTCCATGTTCAGATCAAAATCGGCTTCAGGCTGCATCACCCACTTTCCACGCTCCATTTCTTGAGTATTTATATTTGTATTAGAACAAGAGAGGAAATGGCTTATGTCTATGACTCGTTGTTATTGTTCTTGTTAATGTTCTCCTCTATCACATTTATAAAAGTATTGGAAGACCTATCTCGTCCCTGGTACTGTATGGTTCTTGTTCAAAGCAAGTCCACCATGGTCAATTTCTCAATTACTATCAAAGTTATTTAGTTACTATCATAAGGTGAAATAATTATTTTGTTAGGATTTTTCATGTTTTTTGAAGTTATACACTTTTAAATGAATTACCATTTAACCACCGAAAAGTCGTAAGTCAAAATTTATGTCATTCCACGTATATTATTTCACAAAATTGAAGAATTAAAACTCTTTTTTTATTGGTATGTGCATAAATTCGTACGTATATATGCACACACACACACACACACGTTTGTATAATCATTTTCGAAAACTTTAAAATGTATCCCATATACAAGAAATTTTTTCGTGGCCCATAACAATATGCTTCCATCTCCGAATGAAGAAATGAGAAATGAACTTTAATTAAGCCTATAGCTCCAAGTAATTAATGATTTACTGTTATGGACCTAATAATAATAATAATAATAATGATCATCATTATAGTGTATTACTAGTTCAGACTACATACTGAGATGAGAAAACCTCCGGATCCATATTTACAAATTCTTTCAAAACTATTATCGATTTCCACAACAAGTTTTGATCTTATCTTTTTCCAGTTCTTTGATTTTAAAAGTCCACTTTTTTTTCAATGTACTTAATCATGCTTCTTCTTCAACTCCTAAATGTACATAAATGTAATTAATATTTTGTAGAATTTGTTTTTTGTGCATTCATGATTTTGTTCCAAAATACCAAAAGTTTTTTAAATTTCAAAAATACCATAATTTTGGATATTTTCTAAAATACCACAATTTTGGAAAATTTTCAAAAATACCATAAATTTTGAAATTTTTCAAAAATACAAGAATTTTTATGTATATGACTAGTACCTAAAATTTTAGTTTTTCATTCAAACTCATTTAAAATAATATTCTTTTTTTGTTGAATAAATTTCATATTCCAAAAAAAACTATGTATAGAAAAAAGAGAAAGGGACTTAGGAAATGAAAAAAAATTATTTTGGTTAGTATTATTTAGCAAAAGTTATAAATATGGTCATCCACTCTGTATATGTGTTATTATGTTAATTATGGGACAATATATAGTTATCACACAAATTCACTCATGATTTAATGACAAAAAATCCAATAAGCTCAACAAGGTCAACCACAAAACTGATTGACCACACCATATCTTCTAAACATCCAACATTAAGTACTAAAGTCTAAGTAAATGGAGTGAAGTGAACAACTTTAAGCATCTCATGAGCATCCAACAATAAAACTAATTTTGTGGCCCATCAAAAACTAAAAAAAAAATGGTGGTCAAAGGCCATGGTCTAGCCTGCCAAACCTCTGGGCCGGGCATGAGTACGTTGTCTCGAGTTCGTTGCCAAAGTAATAAAACAAGTTTTAATATATGGTTTGTGACAATGTATAATCAAGGATTCATGTACACCATACAGGTTTTTGTTTTCGTTTTAGAAAAAAAAGGAATGAAAATGTATGGTATATGTATATATATATCCTGCAATGTTCGTTTTAGACTTTTAGTGTATATGTAACATGATTGTTTAAGTTTTAAATTATCAAAAACAAGACATTTATATTAATTATGAAAATCCAATAGATATATAAGATAACAACATGATTTCCTTCCATTATTAAATCTGAAATGGTTCCATGAGAAATGTGAAAAACAACAAATTGATCATATATGTAACATCCCTAATTCAATTTTGAGGTTGAAATTGAATAATTAGAAGTTTGGGGTTAATTTCGCGTAAAATCAATTGTTCTGGGTGGGTTTAATTGATAACTTTGGGAGTTTGGGGTCAAAAAAAAAGAGGATCCCACACACATATGGTTATATGTGCGTATGTATCTCCCCCTACAATTAACCTAGCCGTCGACTCAAGAGAAAGCTCGAGTGGTTGACCGCCGTGAGCCAAGCCGGGACGCGACCTCCTCCTCCACGGTAAGAAACCCCTCTCTCTCTCCGTAGTTAGGTCCCGCGGTGCGGGGTGGTGCGTGTTGAAGGTCGGATTGTGGATCGGAAGTTTTGAGCCGTGTGAGTTTTGGTGGTGGGCGACGGTGCGTGGTTGGAGCCGGGATTGGGCCGTGGTTGAGCTTCCGCGGTGAGCTCCGGTGATGGGTACTCGCCGGCGTGTGAGTTGCGGTCGTGATCGTGGATCGGGCTGGGCCGTGGAGAGCTCCCGCGGTGAGCTCCGGCGGTGAGCTCCGGTCGGGTTGGTGGATCGGGGTTGAGCCGAGGTGAAGTCCGGTGGTGAGCTCCGGTGAGGCGTCGCTGCTCCGGCTATGGAAGTCGACGATGGAGTCGACGACCGGTTTAGACTGGTTTAGTAATCGTATCGTTTAATCAGATCGAGTTGTTCGATTGGTTTTGATTATTTTATTATTTTGTTATTTTAGGTGATTTAATTGAAGGTTATTCATCCCGGGGAGTTCTAGAAAATTGCTGAATTTTCTCGTGAAACTTTCTGTGCGGGAATAAGGTGAGTGCAGGACCATAGGCGTAATTTAATAATTTTGATAATTGATATGATTTCGTGATAATAGGCCGTTTACGATCTCGGAGGGTCTAGATCGAGTGTTTCATGAAATGTTTGGTTTATTCGGTATTTTCGTGATAGTCTATATTAATTATCTTAATTATTTGTTAGCCTGTAGATGGGAGGATTGTCTCACTAAGTATTTATCGAAATACTTATGCATCTCTTATATTTTAATTGATGCAGGCAATGAGAAAGTGTGACCGTGGAATCAGGGCGAGGAAGAGGGGGTGATCTAGACTTGTCGTTTATTTGATTATTTTATTTAATAATTTATGATCTTGATTATTCGGATTTATAATCTTGAACCGGAAATTATTTGGTGAGGTTTAGTTATTATTATTTATGAGAATTTAAATAATTAATTGCAAAAAAAAAAAAAATGGGTGCGGTTGTTTCAATTTGGTATCAGAGCATTTACGGTTCTAGGACGGTTTTAAAAAAATTTCCGCTATTAGAACTGTCTATGGGAGTTAGTCAATTGTTGAGCTTGAAGTTCTAGATCATCCTCTTCGAGCCTTCAATGAGATTCCACGGTAAGACTCGTGTTTGTTTTACTATTGCTGTTGTCAATTAGTAACAAGTGGTTATTGAAGATGGTTGATTCTGATAGCGTTGGGCAAGGTCTCAGAGGTCGGGGTGGTCGCGGCGGCCGTGGTCGCGGCGGCAGAACAGGCCGTGGCGGCCGAGGTGGTAGAGGTGGTAGAGGTGGCAGAGCAGCTGCGAATGTGACGCAGAGTGTCACGGTGGAGCAGGGGGCGTATGATCACGCCGAGGGGGAAGGTCAGTCGGAGCCAGCGGCCGTGTATTGTGCGATGCCGGCGCCGGGGGGTGCTCAGGCGGGTGCGGACCCGAACCCGATGGCGGCTGTTTTGGGCATGTTGGCCCAGCTCTTGGAGAGGTTACCTGGTGTGGTACCGGCTCCAGCTCCAGTGGCGCCACAGGGGGTTGCCGCGATGCCGGGTGTTGTTGCTCCGGGAGTTCCGGGAGTGGTTGCTGAGGCCGAGCCAGTGGTTCCGTCGTACCTGAGGGTGATGGAGCATATGCAGAGGTTGGGCACCAAGTTTTTCAGTGGTGGTGCTCGACCGATTGAGTCTGATGAGTGGAGGTCCAGGTTGGAGAGGAACTTCCAGTCGATCAGATGCCCTTAGGAGTATAGTGTTGACTTGGCGGTGCATTATCTGGAGGGAGATGCACATGAGTGGTGGCAGGGTGTTGCTGCGAGGAGGGCGGGAGTAGTGTTGCCTTGGGACGAGTTCCGGAGGGAGTTCGATCTCAAGTATTTTCCGCGGGAGGCTCGCGACAGGTTACAGGCGGAGTTTCTGTACTTGTCACAGGGGATTGGGTGTCGGGGAGCGGTATCCAAGAGTTGTGTGGGGACCACTCGGGTGTGGTGAGAGTTGCTGGGGGTCGCTTGTTGAGGACTCAGGGCTGTGTGGAGAATGTTGACATTCTTATCGCCGGAAAGCTGATGCCAGCGGATTTGATAGTGTGCCCAGTGGAACTCTATGACATCATTTTGGGTATGGACTGGCTGGGAAAGTTCAAGGCTCATTTGGATTGTCACCGGGGTCGTGTGGTTTTCGAGCATGTTAACAGAAGACTGGTTTATCAGGGAGTGAGACCGGTGCCGGGAGGCATCGTCGTTTCCGCGGTTCAAGCGGAGCGCTTGATCGAACAGGGTTGTGAGGCCTATTTGGCTACCATTTCGATACCTGGTGAGGTTGGGGAGTCAGCGGTGCGGGATATTGAGGTGGTCTGGGAGTTCGAGGATGTGTTCCAGCAGTTGAGCGGGTTACCACCATCCAGGTCGGATCCTTTTACCATTGAGTTAGAGCCGGGGACGACGCCGTTGTCTAAGGCTCCTTACAGGATGGCTCCAGCGGAGATGGCTGAGCTTAAGAAGCAGCTCGAGGAGTTGTTGGAAAAGGGTTTCATTAGACCGAGCAGTTCTCCGTGGGGTGCACCGGTACTGTTCGTCAAGAAGAAGGATGGGAGCTTCCGGTTGTGCATTGATTATCGGGGGCTGAACCGGGTTACTGTGAAGAACAAGTACCCATTACCGAGGATCGATGAGTTGTTAGATCAGTTGCAGGGTGCTTCGTGGTTCTCTAAGATTGATTTGGCATCGGGTTATCATCAGATCCCGATAGCGGAGACGGACATCAGGAAGACGGCTTTCAGGACGAGATACGGGCACTACGAGTTTGTGGTGATGCCGTTTGGGTTGACGAATGCACCGGCTGCGTCTATGAGGTTGATGAACGGCGTGTTCCAGGAGTATCTGGATGAGTTCGTCATCATTTTCATCGACGACATCCTAGTGTATTCGAAGAGTCCTGAGGAGCACATGGTTCACCTGAGGAAAGTTCTGGAGAAGCTACGGGAGCAGAAGTTGTTCGCTAAGCTGAGCAAGTGTAGTTTCTGGCAGCGGGAGATCGGATTTCTGGGGCACGTCGTATCGGATCGTGGTGTTTCAGTGGATCCGGAGAAGATTCGCTCGATTGAGGAGTGGCCGAGACCGAAGAATGCCTCGGAGATTCGCAGTTTTCTGGGTCTGGCGGGTTATTACAGGAGGTTCGTCAAGGGGTTTGCTAGTATGGCGCAGGCCATGACCAAGTTGACCGGGAAGGACGTTCCTTTCGTGTGGTCGGACCAGTGTGAGGAGAGCTTTGTGAAGCTCAAGGAGATGCTGGTGAGTACTCCGGTGTTAGCCTTGCCTAAGCAGGATGAGCCATATGTTGTGTTCACAGACGCGTCCAGGCTGGGGCTCGGTTGTGTATTGATGCAGCAGGGTAAGGTAATCGCATATGCTTCCAGGCAGCTGAGGAAACATGAATGCAATTATCCTACTCACGATCTTGAGATGGCTGCAGTGGTGTTTGCATTGAAGATCTGGAGGTCTTATCTGTATGGCGGTAAGGTTCAGGTGTTCACAGACCACAAAAGTCTGAAGTACATCTTTACCCAGCCGGAGCTGAATCTGCGACAGAGGCGATGGATGGAGCTTGTTGCGGATTATGACCTGG
This sequence comes from Eutrema japonicum, assembly GCA_030161315.1. Classification (NCBI taxonomy): domain Eukaryota; kingdom Viridiplantae; phylum Streptophyta; class Magnoliopsida; order Brassicales; family Brassicaceae; genus Eutrema; species Eutrema japonicum. Next base: position 11,390,924 of record BSQW01000005.1, on the reverse strand, counting down.
AGATAGCTTACCATCCGGGTAAAGCGAATCTTGTAGCCGATGCTTTGAGCAGGAAGCGGGTTATTTTAGACACTGAGCGAGATACCGAGGCGTTGGTAGGCATGGTGAGTGCCCTGAGACTGTGTGCTGTGTCTGAGGAACCTGAGCCGTTGGGTTTAGAGGCGGTGGATAAGGCGGACATTCTGACTAGGGTGCGGGTAGCACAGCAGTTGGATGAGGAATTAATGCAGGCTGGCAGGGCAGAGCGGTCTGAGTATGAGTTATCCAGCAATGGAACTATCCTTTTGAGGGGCAGGGTGTGTGTACCGAAGGACGAAGTGCTGAGGCAGGAAATCCTGAGGGAAGCACATCAGAGCCGTTTCTCTATTCATCCCGGAGCTACCAAGATGTACCGTGACCTCAAACGGTATTACCAGTGGGTAGGGATGAAGAAGGATGTTGCCAACTGGGTTGCGGGGTGTGATACCTGTCAGTTGGTGAAGGCTGAGCATCAGGTTCCGAGCGGGTTGTTGAGGAGTTTACCCATTCCGGAGTGGAAGTGGGACATGATCACCATGGATTTCGTGGTGGGTCTGCCGGTTTCGCGAACCAATGACGCTATTTGGGTCATCGTCGATAGGTTGACCAAGTCTGCGCACTTCTTGGCCATAAAAAAGACCGACGGTGCGGAAGTGTTGGCCAAGAGGTACGTCAGGGAGATTGTGAAGCTGCATGGGGTACCGGTGAGTATAGTGTCAGATCGAGATCCGAAGTTCTCCTCGCTGTTCTGGGGCGCTTTCCAGAAGGAGATGGGCACTAAGGTACACATGAGTACAGCTTATCATCCCCAGACCGATGGGCAGTCGGAGAGGACTATCCAGACGTTGGAGGATCTGTTGAGGATGTGTGTGTTGGACTGGGGTGGACATTGGGCGGATCATCTGAATCTAGTGGAGTTTGCGTACAATAACAGCTACCAGGCTAGTATCGGCATGGCACCATTTGAGGCGTTGTATGGTAGGCCTTGCAGGACCCCGTTATGTTGGACACAAGTGGGGGAGAGGAGCCTGTTGGGAGCTGACTTTGTGCAGGAGACGACTGAGAAGGTCCGGATTGTGAAGTTGAACATGAAGGAAGCTCAAGATCGTCAGAAAAGCTACGCAGATCGGCGTAGGAAGGAGCTGGAGTTCGCAGTTGGCGATTTGGTCTACCTGAAAATGGCAATGTTGAGGGGTCCGAACAGGTCCATTTCCGAGACGAAGTTGAGTCCGCGATATATGGGTCCCGTCAGGGTGCTGGAGCGGGTCGGACCGGTGGCTTATCGGTTAGAGTTGCCGGAGTCTATGCAGGCATTTCACAAGGTGTTCCACGTGTCGATGCTGAAGAAATGTTTGCACAAGGATGATCAGGTGGTCACGGGGGTGCCATCAGATTTGACACCGAGCATGGTGGTGGAGGCGAGGCCTCTGAGAGTCCTAGATCGTCGGGTGAGAGTGATCAGGAGGAAGAAGGTTCCTGAGATGCAGGTGCTGTGGGACTGCAATGGAGCCGAGGAGGTGACTTGGGAGCCGGAAGCGAAGTTGAAGCGCAAATTTCCCAAGTGGTTCGGCAAACTGGAGGGTTAGCCGGGTTGTTTCCATATCGTTGTAACCATGGTGTTGGGATTTTGGGAGTTATTGCGTTGTTGTACTCGTCTATTTTATGGTGTTATAATTAATCGATGTACTTTGGAGCTTTTGATTATTCAATAAAAAGGTGTTTTCATTGAATATGTTGAGTGGTGGGTTTACTAGGGGATTAGTAGACAGGTTGGCGGGCTACTAGTGGTAGTGGTCCGATAGCGGGAGTGCGGATACTAGGTGTTTGGTAGCCGCATAAGGCTGATAGTTCCGGATTGGTTTGGCACGGGGTGGTGGCCCCATATAGCGGCATCGGAGTGCACTGGTGAGTCACTGCCGAGTGTACCTGGCCGGTTGGGTTTCGACGTGATTCCTGATTGGTGAGACAGGTCACTAGAGAGATTGCCGTTGTCTGGCTCTCTATGCGTTGGACGGACCGATCCATGGTGTTGGGTCGTGAAGTCGTTGTACTCCCGGGTGTTGGAGTGGTTGGCCAAACCAAGTAGGGAACTATGGCATTATGGTGTTGAGCCGTGATACCGTTGTTGGTAGAGTTGGAAGAGCGGTCGTGCGACGCTGAGTTGGAATAGCGGTTGTGCTATGTTGTGGTTGTTAGCTGGATGTTAGATTCGAGGACGAATCTATGTTAGTGGGGGAGAATTGTAACATCCCTAATTCAATTTTGAGGTTGAAATTGAATAATTAGAAGTTTGGGGTTAATTTCGCGTAAAATCAATTGTTCTGGGTGGGTTTAATTGATAACTTTGGGAGTTTGGGGTCAAAAAAAAAGAGGATCCCACACACATATGGTTATATGTGCGTATGTATCTCCCCCTACAATTAACCTAGCCGTCGACTCAAGAGAAAGCTCGAGTGGTTGACCGCCGTGAGCCAAGCCGGGACGCGACCTCCTCCTCCACGGTAAGAAACCCCTCTCTCTCTCCGTAGTTAGGTCCCGCGGTGCGGGGTGGTGCGTGTTGAAGGTCGGATTGTGGATCGGAAGTTTTGAGCCGTGTGAGTTTCGGTGGTGGGCGACGGTGCGTGGTTGGAGCCGGGATTGGGCCGTGGTTGAGCTTCCGCGGTGAGCTCCGGTGATGGGTACTCGCCGGCGTGTGAGTTGCGGTCGTGATCGTGGATCGGGCTGGGCCGTGGAGAGCTCCCGCGGTGAGCTCCGGCGGTGAGCTCCGGTCGGGTTGGTGGATCGGGGTTGAGCCGAGGTGAAGTCCGGTGGTGAGCTCCGGTGAGGCGTCGCTGCTCCGGCTATGGAAGTCGACGATGGAGTCGACGACCGGTTTAGACTGGTTTAGTAATCGTATCGTTTAATCAGATCGAGTTGTTCGATTGGTTTTGATTATTTTATTATTTTGTTATTTTAGGTGATTTAATTGAAGGTTATTCATCCCGGGGAGTTCTAGAAAATTGCTGAATTTTCTCGTGAAACTTTCTGTGCGGGAATAAGGTGAGTGCAGGACCATAGGCGTAATTTAATAATTTTGATAATTGATATGATTTCGTGATAATAGGCCGTTTACGATCTCGGAGGGTCTAGATCGAGTGTTTCATGAAATGTTTGGTTTATTCGGTATTTTCGTGATAGTCTATATTAATTATCTTAATTATTTGTTAGCCTGTAGATGGGAGGATTGTCTCACTAAGTATTTATCGAAATACTTATGCATCTCTTATATTTTAATTGATGCAGGCAATGAGAAAGTGTGACCGTGGAATCAGGGCGAGGAAGAGGGGGTGATCTAGACTTGTCGTTTATTTGATTATTTTATTTAATAATTTATGATCTTGATTATTCGGATTTATAATCTTGAACCGGAAATTATTTGGTGAGGTTTAGTTATTATTATTTATGAGAATTTAAATAATTAATTGCAAAAAAAAAAAAAATGGGTGCGGTTGTTTCAATATATGTTCTGTTATAGTGATAATGATGATGATCATCTTAGTATTATACTAGTTCATTTTATTATCTGAGATCACAGATTGAGATGAGGAAACCTCCAGATCCATATTTATCAATTCATTCAGAACTATTATCGATTCCAACAACAAGTTTTGATGTTTTTCCTGTCATTCGGCTTTAATAGGCATCTCTTTTTCTTCAATGTACTCTATCAACATCTTCATGAACTCCTAAATTTACTTAAATTACATTAATTTTAGTAGAAAATATTAAAGATTACCCTATATTAAAATACTAAAAAACCAAAAGTTTCTTCCAAAAATTCAACAAACCTTAAGCCTTATGAATATGACCTAAAAATTTAGCAGTAATTCCCAAACTATTTGGAAATTTTATAAACATATAAGAACCTTTTCTAAAACATAAATTCTGTGATATTTTTTAAAAATTTAAAAATTTTGGTGATTTATAAAACAAACCATAAAAACTTATATTTTTTCCAAGACAAATATTATAGAAAACAATAAAATATATTAAAACAAACACTAGTTTACCTTGTTCCGCTTTGTTCCCTCTTTTTCGATGGTACTATCATATGATCGAGTTCAACTTCAAGTTCAAAAGTCCTAGCCTTCTTTGCCTTCTTACACTCTTCTTCACTTTCCACTGGTTCCATGTTAAGATCAAAATCGGCTTCAGGCTGCATCACACACTTTCCACACTACATTTCTTGAGTATTGTTATTTGTATTAGAACAAGAGAGAAAATGGCTTATGTCTGTAACTCGTTGTTATTGTTATTGTTAATGTTCTCCTCTATCACATTTATAAAAGTATTGGAAGATCTATCTCGTCTCTGGTACTGCATGGTTCTTTTTCAAAGCAAGTCCACCATGGTCAATTTCTCAATTACTATCAAAGGTATTTAGTTACCATCATAAGGAGAAATAATTATTTTGTTAGGATTTTCCCTGTTTTTTGAAGTTATATACTTTTAAATGAATTACCATTTAACTACCAAAAAGTTGTAAGTCAAAAATTTATGTCATTCCACGTATATTATTTCACAAAATTGTAGAATTAAAACTTTTTTTTATTGGTATGTGCATAAATTCGTACGTATATATGCACATACACACACACACACACACACACACACACACACGTTTGTATAATCAGTTTCGAAAACCTCAAAATTTATCCCATATACAAGAAATTATTTCGTGGCCCATAACAATATGCTTCCATCTCCGAATGAAGAAATGAGAAATAAACTTTAATTAAGCCTATAGCTCCAAGTAATTAAGGATTTTTTGTTATGGACCTAATAATAATAATAATAAAGATCATCATTATAGTGTATTACTAGTTCAGACTACATACTGAGATGAGGAAACCTCCGGATCCATATTTACAAATTCTTTCAAAACTATTATCGATTCCCACAACAATTTTTGATCTTATCTTTTCCCAGTTCTTTGATTTTAATAGTCCTCTTTTTTCAATGTACTTAATCATGCTTCTTCTTCAACTCCTAAATGTACATAAATGTAATTAATATTTTGTAGAATTTGTTTTTTGTGCATTCATGTTTTTGTTCCAAAATACCACAATTTTGTTAAATTTCAAAAATACCATAATTTTGGATATTTTCAAAAATACCACAATATTGGAAAATTTTCAAAAATACCATAAATTTGGAAAATTTTCAAAAATACCAGAATTTTTATGTATATGACTAGTACCTCAAATTTTAGTTTTTCATTCAAACTCATTTAAAAATAATATTCTTTTTTTTGTTGAATAAATTTCACATTCTAAAACAAAACTATGTATAGAAAAAAGAGGAAGGGACTTAGGAAATGAAAAGAATTATTTTGGTTAGTATTATTTAGCAAAACTTATATATTTGGTCATCCACTCTATATATGTGTTATTATGTTAATTTTGGGACAGTATATAATTATCACACAAATTCACTCATGATTTAATGACAAAAAATCCAATAAGCTCAACAAGGTCAACCACAAAATTAAATGACCACACCATATCTTCTAAACATCCAACATTAAGTACTAAAGTCTAAGTAAATGGAGTGAAGTGAACAACTTTAAGCATCTCATGAGCATCCAACATTAAAACTAATTTTGTGGCCCATCAAAAACTAAAAAAACAATGGTGGTCAAAGGCCATGGTCTAGCCTGCCAAACCTCTCGAGTTCGTTGCCAAAGTAACAAAACAAGTTTTAATATATGGTGTGTGACAATGTATAATCAAGGATTCATGTACACCAAACAGGTTTTTGTTTTCGTTTCAGAAAAAAAAGGAATGAAAATGTATGGTATATGTATATATATATATCCTGCAATTTTCGTTTTAGACTTTTAGTGTATATGTAACATGATTGTATAAATTATTAATTATTAAAAACAAGACACTTATATTAATTATGAAAATCCAATGGATATAAGATAAAAACATGATTTCCTTCCATTATTAAATCTGAAATTGTTCCATGAGAAATGTGAAAAACAACAAATTGATCATATATGCTCTATTATAATGATAATGATGATGATCATCTTAGTATTATACTAGTTCTTTTTATTATCTGAGATCACAGATTAAAATGAGGAAACCTCCAGATCCATATTTATCAATTCATTCAGAACTATTATCGATTCCAACAACAAATTTTGGTCTTTTCCTGTTCTTCGCCTTTAATAGGCATCTCGTTTTCTTCAATGTACTCTATCAACATCTTCATCAACTCCTAAATTTAAATTAATTTTAGTAAAAAATATTAAAGATTACCCTATATTAAAATACTAAAAAACCAAAAGTTTCTTCCAAAAATTCAACAAACCTTAAGCCTTATGAATAGGACCTAAACATTTAGCAGTAATTCCTAAACTATTTGGAAATTTTATAAACATATAAGAACCCTTTCTAAAACATAAATTTTGTGATATTTTTTTAAAAATTTAAAAATTTTGGTGATTTATAAAACAAAACATAATAACTTATATTTTTTCCAAGACAAATATTATAGAAAACAAGAAAATATATTAAAACAAACGCTAGTTTACCTTGTTCCGCTTTGTTGCCTCTTTTTTCGATGGTACTATCATATGATCGAGTTCAACTTCGAGTTCGAAAATCCTAGCCTTCTTTGCCTTCTTACACTCTTCTTCACTTTCCACTGGTTCCATGTTCAGATCAAAATCGGCTTCAGGCTGCATCACCCACTTTCCACTCTCAATTTCTTGAGTATTGTTATTTGTATTAGAGCCAGAGAGGAATTGGCTTATGTCTATAACTCGTTGTTATTGTTCTTGTTAATGTTCTCCTCTATCACATTTATAAAAGTATTGGAAGACCTATCTCGTCTCTGGTACTGCATGGTTCTTGTTCAAAGCAAGTCCACCATGGTCAATTTCTCAATTACTACCAAAGGTATTTAGTTACCATCATAAGGAGAAATAATTATTTTGTTAGGATTTTCCCTGTTTTATGAAGTTATATACTTTTAAATGAATTACCATTTAACTAACAAAAAGTCATAAGTCAAAAATTTATGTCATTCCATGTAGATTATTTCACAAAAGTGTTGAATTAAAACTTTTTTTTATTGGTATGTGCATAAATTCATACGTATATATGCACATACACACACACACGTTTGTATAATTTGTTTCGAAAACCTCAAAATTTAACCCATATACAAGAAATGTTTTCGTGGCCCATAACAATATGCTTCCATCTCGGAATGAAGAAATGAGAAATGACATTTAATTAAGCCTATAGCTCCAAGTAATTAATGACGTACTGCCATGGACCGAATTTTAATAATAATAATAATCATCATTATTGTGTATTACTAGTTCAGACTACATACTGAGATGAGGAAACCTCCGGCTCCATATTTACAAATTCTTTCAAAACTATTATCGATTCCCACAACAAGTTTTGATCTTATCTTTTCCCAGTTCTTTGATTTTAATAGTCCTCTTTTTTCGATGTACTTAATCATGCTTCTTCTTCAACTCCTAAATGTACATAAATGTAATTAATATTTTGTAGAATTTCTTTTTTGTGTATTCATGATTTTGTTCCAAAATACCACAAATTTGTTAAATTTCAAAAATACCATAATTTTGGATATTTTCAAAAATACCACAATTTTGGAAACTTTTCAAAAATACCATAAATTTGGAAAATTTTCTAAATACCATAATTTTTATGTATATGACTAGTACCTAAAATTTTAGTTTTTCATTCAAACTCATTTGAAAATAATATTCTTTTATTTCACATTCCAAAAAAAACTATGTATAGAAAAAAGAGAAAGGGACTTAAGAAATGAAAAGAATTATTTTGGTTATTATTATTTATCAAAAGTCATAAATATGGCCATCCACTCTATACATGTGTTATTATGTTAATTTTGGGACAATGTATATTTGTTACACAAATTCATTGATGATTTAATGAAAAAAAATCCAAAAAGCTCAACAAGGTCAACCACAAAATTGATTGACCCACCATACACTACAAGAAATCTGGGTTTTTATAGCAGGCCAGTATAGCGTTTTTTTCAATTATGCTATGGTTGACATACCTCTGGTTTTTACATAGCGTTTGTATATTTGTAAACGTTATTATAAAGTGGTAGAAATTAAAATCAGAGTCACGCGTCTCGTTTTAAGATGTAACCCACATGTTTAATAGAAAACCATAATTGAAAACGCTATCAAAGTCTTATGCGGTAAACGAAAATAAAGTACCGCGACACTTAGAAAAAATTAGGCTCCAAAGAAAAAACCCCCAACCTAATTTTCGTGTTCTTCCCTCTCTTCCCTCTTTGGTGTTCCGAAACCCAATTACCATCGTCACACTCCTATTCGATTTTGGCAGCTCCGTCACCGCAAATCTCTCCTCCGGTCATGATTGAAAGCTCTGTATCCATATTTATCAATTCATTCAGAACTATTATCGATTCCAACAACAAATTTTGGTTTTTTCCTGTTCTTCGACTTTAATAGGCATCTCGTTTTTACTCTATCAACATCTTCCTCAACTCCTAAATTTACTTAAATTAAATTAATTTTAGTATAAAATATTAAAGATTACCCTATATTAAAATACTAAAAAACCAAAAGTTTCTTCCAAAAATTCAACAAACCTTAAGCCTTATGAATAGGACCTAAAAATTTAGCAGTAATTCCTAAACTATTTTGAAATTTTCTAAACATATAAGAACCCTTTCTAAAACATAAATTTTGTGATATTTTTTAAACAATGTCAAAATTTTGGTGATTTATAAAACAAAACATAAAAACTTATATTTTTTCCAAGACAAATATTATAGAAAACAAGAAAATATATTAAAACAAACGCTAGTTTACCTTGTTCCGCATTGTTGCCTTTTTTTCGATGGTACTATCATATGATCGAGTTCAACTTCAAGTTCAAAAATCCTAGCCTTCTTTACCTTCTTACACTCTTCTTCACTTTCCACTGGTTCCCTGTTCAGATCAAAATCGGCTTCAGGCTGCATCACACACTTTCCACGCTCCATTTCTTGAGTATTGTTATTTGTATTAGAACAAGAGAGGAAATGGCTTATGTCTATAACTCGTTGTTATTGTTCTTGTTAATGTTCTCCTCTATCACATTTATAAAAGTATTGGAAGACCTATCTCGTCTCTGGTACTGCATGGTTCTTGTTCAAAGCAAGTCTACCATTGTCAATTTCTCAATTACTATCATATGTATTTAGTTACCATCATAAGGAGAAATAATTATTTTGTTAGGATTTTCCCTATTTTTTTAAGTTATATACTTTTAAATGAATTACCATTTAACTACCAAAAAGTCGTAAGTCAAAAATTTATGTCATTCCACGTATATTATTTCACAAAATTGTAGAATTAAAACTTTTTTTATTGGTATGTGCATAAATTCGTACGTATATATGCACATACACACACACACACGTTTTTATAATCATTTTCGAAAACTTTAAAATGTATCCCATATACAAGAATTTTTTTCGTGGCCCATAACAATATGCTTCCATCTCCGAATGAAGAAATGAGAAATGAACTTTAATTAAGCCTATAGCTCCAAGTAATTAATGATTTACTGTTATGGACCTAATAATAATAATAATAATGATCATCATTATAGTGTTTTACTAGTTCAGACTACATACTGAGATGAGAAAACCTCTGGATCCATATTTACAAATTCTTTCAAAACTATTATCGATTTCCACAACAAGTTTTGATCTTATCTTTTTCCAGTTCTTTGATTTTAAAAGTCCACTTTTTTTTTTCAATGTACTTAATCATGCTTCTTCTTCAACTCCTAAATGTACATAAATGTAATTAATATTTTGTAGAATTTGTTTTTTGTGCATTCAGGATTTTGTTCCAAAATACCAAAAGTTTGTTAAATTTCAAAAATACCATAATTTTGGATATTTTCAAAAATACCACAATTTTGGAAAATTTTCAAAAATACCATAAATTTTGAAATTTTTCAAAAATACTAGAATTTTTATGTATATGACTAGTACCTAAAATTTTAGTTTTTCATTCAAACTCATTTAAAAATAATATTCTTTTTTTTGTTGAATAAATTTCATATTCCAAAAAAAACTATGTATAGAAAAAAGAGAAAGGGACTTAGGAAATGAAAAAAATTATTTTGGTTAGTATTATTTAGCAAAAGTTATAAATATGGTCATCCACTCTATATATGTGTTATTATGTTAATTATGGGACAATATATAGTTATCACACAAATTCTGTAACATCCCGATTTCTTGTATACGCGGAGAGGCTTATAAGAATTGATTTGGCTACCTATGTCACCAAAGTGCACTTACCTTTTCCGATCACTTGCCCGAAAGAACTCCAGAGTTAAGCGTGCTTGAGCTGGAGTAGTCTAAGGATGGGTGACCTTCCGGGAAGTGATTCGCGGTATCGTGTGAGTGAGGACAAAACACGGGGAAATGTCACGTGGTGATTGCAGGGTCAGTAAACAAGTATTACAAGCCTCCCGGACTAACGCACCGGCCGTCGGACAAGGGTGGGGCCCACGGGCCGAGAGAGGGCATGGGGCCCACAGGTAGGGGCGGTCGGGGCGTTATAAGTGGTATCAGAGACGAACCCAAACACGTGTGTGGAGTCAGGTGGGCCCACACCGTCTAGGGTGACGATCCTGGTGCGCAACGAGGACGTTGCGCTCTATGAGTGGGGGTGATTGTAACATCCCGATTTCTTGTATACGCGGAGAGGCTTATAAGAATTGATTTGGCTACCTACGTCACCAAAGTGCACTTACCTTTTCCGATCACTTGCCCGAAAGAACTCCAGAGTTAAGCGTGCTTGAGCTGGAGTAGTCTAAGGATGGGTGACCTTCCGGGAAGTGATTCGCGGTATCGTGTGAGTGAGGACAAAACACGGGGAAAGGTCACGTGGTGATTGCAGGGTCAGTAAACAAGTATTACAAGCCTCCCGGACTAACGCACCGGCCGTCGGACAAGGGTGGGGCCCACGGGCCGAGAGAGGGCATGGGGCCCACAGGTAGGGGCGGTCGGGGCGTTATAAATTCACTCATGATTTAATGACAAAAAATCCAATAAGCTCAACAAGGTCAACCACAAAACTGATTGACCACACCATATCTTCTAAACATCCAACATTAAGTACTAAAGTCTAAGTAAATGGAGTGAAGTGAACAACTTTAAGCATCTCATGAGCATCCAACAATAAAACTAATTTTGTGGCCCATCAAAAACTAAAAAAAAAATGGTGGTCAAATGCCATGGTCTAGCCTGCCAAACCTCTGGGCCGGGCATGAGTACGTTGTCTCGAGTTCGTTGCCAAAGTAATAAAACAAGTTTTAATATATGGTTTGTGACAATGTATAATCAAGGATTCATGTACACCATACAGGTTTTTGTTTTCGTTTTAGAAAAAAAAAAGGAATGAAAATGTATGGTATATGTATATATATATCCTGCAATGTTCGTTTTAGACTTTTAGTGTATATGTAACATGATTGTTTAAGTTTTAAATTATCAAAAACAAGACATTTATATTAATTATGAAAATCCAATGGATATATAAGATAACAACATGATTTCCTTCCATTATTAAATCTGAAATGGTTCCATGAGAAATGTGAAAAACAACAAATTGATCATATATGTTCTATTATAGTGATAATGATGATGATCATCTTAGTATTATACTAGTTCATTTTATTATCTGAGATCACAGATTGAGATGAGGAAACCTCCAGATCCATATTTATCAATTCATTCAGAACTATTATCGATTCCAACAACAAGTTTTAATGTTTTTCCTGTCATTCGGCTTTAATAGGCATCTCTTTTTCTTCAATGTACTCTATCAACATCTTCATCAACTCCTAAATTTACTTAAATTAAATTAATTTTAGTAGAAAATATTAAAGATTACCCTATATTAAAATACTAAAAAACCAAAAGTTTCTTCCAAAAATTCAACAAACCTTAAGCCTTATGAATATGACCTAAACATTTAGCAGTAATTCCCAAACTATTTGGAAATTTTATAAACATATAAGAACCTTTTCTAAAACATAAATTTTGTGATATTTTTAAAAAATTTAAAAATTTTGGTGATTTATAAAACAAACCATAAAAAATTATATTTTTTCCAAGACAAATATTATAGAAAACAATAAAATATATTAAAACAAACACTAGTTTACCTTGTTCCGCTTTGTTCCCTCTTTTTCGATGGTACTATCATATGATCGAGTTCAACTTCAAGTTCAAAAATCCTTGCCTTCTTTGCCTTCTTACACTCTTCTTCACTTTCCACTGGTTCCATGTTAAGATCAAAATCGGCTTCAGGCTGCATCACACACTTTCCACACTCCATTTCTTGAGTATTGTTATTTGTATTAGAACAAGAGAGGAAATGGCTTATGTCTGTAACTCGTTGTTATTGTTCTTGTTAATGTTCTCCTCTATCACATTTATAAAAGTATTGGAAGATCTATCTCGTCTCTGGTACTGCATGGTTCTTGTTCAAAGCAAGTCCACCATGGTCAATTTCTCAATTACTATCAAAGGTATTTAGTTACCATCATAAGGAGAAATAATTATTTTGTTAGGATTTTCCCTGTTTTTTGAAGTTATATACTTTTAAATGAATTACCATTTAACTTCAAAAAAGTCGTAAGTCAAAAATTTATGTCATTCCACGTATATTATTTCACAAAATTGTAGAATTAAAACTTTTTTTATTGGTATGTGCATAAATTCGTACGTATATATGCACATACACACACACACACACGTTTGTATAATCAGTTTCGAAAACCTCAAAATTTATCCCATATACAAGAAATTTTTTCGTGGCCCATAACAATATGCTTCCATATCCGAATGAAGAAATGAGAAATAAACTTTAATTAAGCCTATAGCTCCAAGTAATTAATGATTTACTGTTATGGACCTAATAATAATAATAATAATGATCATCATTATAGTGTATTACTAGTTCAGACTACATACTGAGATGAGGAAACCTCCGGATCCATATTTACAAATTCTTTCAAAACTATTATCGATTCCCACAACAAGTTTTGATCTTATCTTTTTCCAGTTCTTTGATTGTAAGAGTCCTCTTTTTTTCAAACCTCTGGGCCGGGCATGAGTACGTTGTCTCGAGTTCGTCGCCAAAGTAACAAAACAAGTTTTAAGATATGGTTTGTGACATTGTATAATCAATTATTCATGTATTACCAAACAGGTTTATGTTTTCGTTTCAGAAAAAAAAACGGAATGAAAATGTATGGTATATGTATATTTATATATATATCCCGCAATTTTCATTTTAGACTTATAGTGTATATGTATCATGATTATATAAGTTTTAAATTATTATAAACAAGACACTTATATTAATTATGAAAATCCAATGGATATAAGATAACAACATAATTTCCTGCCATTATTAAATCTGAAATTGTTCCATGAGAAATTTGAAAAAACAATAAATTGATCATATATGTTCTATTATAATGATAATGATGATCATCATCTTAGTATATTACTAGTTCTTTTTATTATCTGAGATCATAGATTGAGATGAGGAAACCTACATATCCATATTTATCAATTCTTTCAGAACTATTATCGATTCCAACAACAAGTTTTGATATTTTTCCTGTTCTTCGACTTTAATAGGCATCTCGTTTTTTTCAATGTACTATATCAACATCTTCATCAACACCTAAATTTACATAAATTAAATTAATTTTAGTAGAAAATATTAAAGATTACCCAATATTAAAATACTTAAAAACCAAAAGTTTCTTCCAAAAATACAACAAACCTTAAGCCTTATGAATAGGACCTAAAACTTTAGCAGTAATTCCTAAACTATTTGGAAATTTTATAAACATAGAAGAACCCTTTCTAAAACATTAATTTTGTGATATTTTTAAAAAACATTAAAATTTTTGGTGATTTATAAAACAAAACATAAAAATTGATATTTTTTCCAAGACAAATATTATAGAAAAAAATAAAATATATTAAAACAAACACTAGTTTACCTTGTTCCGCTTTGTTGCCTCTTTTTTCGATGGTACTATCATATGATCGAGTTCAGCTTCAAGTTCGAAAATCCTAGCCGTCTTTGCCTTCTTACACTCTTCTTCACTTTCCACTGGTTCCATGTTAAGATCAAAATCGGCTTCAGGCTGCATCACCCACTTTCCACTCTCCATTTCTTGAGTATTTATATATGTATTAGAAAAAGAGAGGAAATGGCTTATGTCTATGACTTGTTGTTATTGTTCTTTTTAATGTTCTCCTCTATCACATTTATAAAAGTATTGGAAGACCTATCTCGTCCCTGGTACTGTATGGTTCTTGTTCAAAGCAAGTTCACCATGGTCAATTTCTCAATTACTATCAAAGTTATTTAGTTACTATCATAAGGTGAAATAATTATTTTGTTACGATTTTTCATGTTTTTTGAAGTTATACACTTTTAAATGATTTACCATTTAACCACCGAAAAGTCGTAAGTCAAAAATTTATGTCATTCCACGTATATTATTTCACAAAATTGAAGAATTAAAACTCTTTTTTTTATTGGTATGTGCATAAATTCGTACGTATATATGCACATACACACACACGTTTGTATAATCAGTTTCGATAACCTCAAAATTTATCCCACATACAAAAAAAAGTTTCGTGGCCCATAACAATATGCTTCCCTCTCCGAATGAAGAAATGAGAAATGAACTTTAATAAGCCTATAGCTCCAAGTAATTAATGATTTACTGTTATGGACCTAATAATAATAATAATAAGAATGATCATCATTATAGTGTATAACTAGTTCATACTACATACTGAGATGAGGAAACCTCCGGATCCATATTTACAAATTCTTTCAAAACTATTATCGATTCCCACAACAAGTTTTGATCTTATCTTTTTCCAGTTCTTTGATTTTAATAGTCCTCTTTTTTTTTCAATGTACTTAATCATGCTTCTTCTTCAACTCCTAAATGTACATAAATATAATTAATATTTTGTAGAATTTGTTTTTTGTGCATTCATGATTTTTTTCCAAAATACTACAAGTTTGTTAAATTTCAAAAATACCATAATTTTGAATATTTTCAAAAATACCACAATTTTGGAAAATTTTCAAAAATACCATAAATTTGGAATTTTTTCAAAAATACCAGAATTTTTATGTATATGACTAGTACCTAAAACTTTAGTTTTTCATTCAAACTCATTTAAAAATAATATTCTTTTTTTTGTTGAATAAATTTCACATTCCAAAAAAAAACTATGTATAGAAAAAAGAGAAAGGGACTTAGGAAATGAAAAGAATTATTTTGGTTAGTATTATTTAGCAAAAGTTATAAATATGGTCATCCACTCTATATATGTGTTATTATGTTAATTTTGG
The DNA here is from genome assembly GCA_030161315.1 of Eutrema japonicum. Lineage (NCBI taxonomy): Eukaryota > Viridiplantae > Streptophyta > Magnoliopsida > Brassicales > Brassicaceae > Eutrema > Eutrema japonicum. The sequence goes on along the minus strand of BSQW01000005.1, from coordinate 11,375,404 downwards.
GACATTATATAATTATCACACAAATTCACTCATGATTTAATGACAAAAAATCCAATAAGCTCAACAAGGTCAACCACAAAATTAATTGACCACACCATATCTTCTAAACATCCAACATTAAGTACTAAAGTTTAAGTAAATGGAGTAAAGTGAACAACTTTAAGCATCTCATGAGCATCCAACATTAAAACTAATTTTGTGGCCCATCAAAAACTAAAAAAAAAATGGTGGTCAAAGGCCATGGTCTAGCCTGCCAAATCTCTGGGCCGGGCATGAGTACGTTGTCTCGAGTTCGTTGCCAAAGTAACAAAACAAGTTTTAATAGATGGTTTGTGACAATGTATAATCAAGGATTCATGTACACCAAACAGGTTTTTGTTTTCGTTTCAGAAAAAAAGGAATGAAAATGTATGGTATATGTATATATATATCCTGCAATGTTCGTTTTAGACTTTTAGTGTATATGTAACATGATTGTTTAAGTTTTAAATTATTAAAAACAAGACATTTATATTAATTATGAAAATCCAATGCATATATAAGATAACAACATGATTTCCTTCCATTATTAAATCTGAAATGGTTCCATGAGAAATGTGAAAAATAACAAATTGATCATATATGTTCTATTATAGTGATAATTATGATGATCATCTTAGTATTATACTAGTTCATTTTATTATCTGAGATCACATATTGAGATGAGGAAACCTCCAGATCCATATTTATCAATTCATTCAGAACTATTATCGATTCCAACAACAAGTTTTGATGTTTTTCCTGTCATTCGGCTTTAATAGGCATCTCGTTTTCTTCAATGTACTCTATCAACATCTTCATCAACTCCTAAATTTAATTAAATTAAATTAATTTTAGTAGAAAATATTAAAGATTACCCTATATTAAAATACTAAAAAACCAAAAGTTTCTTCCAAACATTCAACAAACCTTAAGCCTTATGAATATGACCTAAAAATTTAGCAGTAATTCCCAAACTATTTGGAAATTTTATAAACATATAAGAACCCTTTCTAAAACATAAATTTTGTGATATTTTTAAAAAATTTAAAAATTTTGGTGATTTATAAAACAAACCATAAAAACTTATATTTTTTCCAAGACAAATATTATAGAAAACAATAAATTATATTAAAACAAACACTAGTTTACCTTGTTCCGCTTTGTTCCCTCTTTTTCGATGGTACTATCATATGATCGAGTTCAACTTCAAGTTCAAAAATCCTAGCCTTCTTTGCCTTCTTACACTCTTCTTCACTTTCCACTGGTTCCATGTTCAGATCAAAATCGGCTTCAGGCTGCATCACACACATTCCACGCTCCATTTCTTGAGTATTGTTATTTGTATTAGAACAAGAGAGGAAATGGCTTATGTCTGTAACTCGTTGTTATTGTTCTTGTTAATGTTCTCCTCTATCACATTTATAAAAGTATTGGAAGATCTATCTCATCTCTGGTACTGCATGGTTCTTGTTCAAAGCAAGTCCACTGAAACAACCGCACCCATTTTTTTTTTTATGCATTACTAAAATTCCCATAAATAATAATAACTAAACCTCACCAAATAATTTCCGGTTCAAGATTATAAATCCGAATGATCAAGATCATAAATTATTAAATAAAATAATCAAATAAACGACAAGTCTAGATCACCCCCTCTTCCTCGCCCTGATTCCACGGTCACACTTTCTCATTTCCTGCATCAATTAAAATATAAGAGATGCATAAGTATTTCGATAAATACTTAGTGAGACAATCCTCCCATCTACAGGCTAACAAATAATTAAGATAATTAATATAGACTATCACGAAAATACCGAATAAACCAAACATTTCATGAAACACTCGATCTAGACCCTCCGAGATCGTAAACGGCCTATTATCACGAAATCATATCAATTATCAAAATTATTAAATTACGCCTATGGTCCTGCACTCACCTTATTCCCGCACAGAAAGTTTCACGAGAAAATTCAGCAATTTTCTAGAACTCCCCGGGATGAATAACCTTCTATTAAACCACCTAGAAATAAAAATAATAAAATAATTAAAAAAAACAAACAAACTAAATCAACACGTATAGAACGTTTGATAAACCGGTCTAAACCGGTTAGTCGACTTCGTCGACTTCCCATCGCCGGTACGACCACCGAACTGTCACCAACGGCAGCCGAACCCCGGGAAGAAGAGGAGGAGAGGGATGCGCAGATCTACCACCGCCGGCGCCGGAGATCTGTCCTCAAGGACCCCCTTAGACCCGCCGTCTCGGAGCTCCGGCCGAGGGATCTCTCCACACGAAGAACCACCGCCCAAGACCGCCCAACCGACGAAACCTAGGCCCGGGATTGAATCTGCGAAACCCACAGGGAGAGAAGCCAACGCCACACACACCCTCCGAACGGCCACCACGGGACTTGCCGGAAAACAACCCGTCGAAACACCACAGCCTCGACTCCAAACACCACACGAATCAACTAAGGAGAGAGAGAGAAGGGTTCTTACCGTTGACGACGAGGGCTGACGGCTAGGTTAATTGCACAAGGTTGGAGAGGGAGATACATACGCACATATAAACATATGTGTGTGGGATCCCTTTTTTTTTTTGACCCCAAACTCCCAAAGTTATCAATTAAACCCACCCAGAACAATTGATTTTACGCGAAATTAACCCCAAACTTCTAATTATTCAATTTCAACCTCAAAATTGAATTAGGGATGTTACAATTCTCCCCCACTAACATAGATTCGTCCTCGAATCTAACATCCAGCTAACATCCACAACATAGCACAATCGCTATTCCAACTCAGCGTCGCACGACCGCTCTTCCAACTCTACCAACAACGGTATCACGGCTCAACACCATAGTGCCATAGTTCCCTACTTGGTTTGGCCAACCACTCCAACACCCGGGAGTACAACGACTTCACGACCCAACACCATGGATCGGTCCGTCTAACGCATAGAGAGCCAGACAACGGCAATCTCTCTAGTGACCTGTCTCACCAATCAGGAATCACATCGAAACCCAACCGGCCAGGTACACTCGGCAGTGACTCACCAGTGCACTCCGATGCCGCTATATGGGGCCACCACCCCGTGCCAAACCAATCCGGAACTATCAGCCTTATGCGGCTACCAAACACCTAGTATCCACACCCCCGCTATCGGACCACTACCACTAGTAGCCCGCCAACCTGTCTACTAATCCCCTAGTAAACCCACCACCCAACATATTCAATGAAAACACCTTTTTATTGAATAGTCAAAAACTCCAAAGTACATCGATTAATTATAACACCATAAAAATATACGAGTACAACAACGCAATAACTCCCAAAATCCCAACACCATGGTTACAACGATATGGAAACACCCGGCTAACCCTCCAGTTTGCCGAACCACTTGGGAAATTTGCGCTTCAACTTCGCTTCCGGCTCCCAAGTCACCTCCTCGGCTCCATTGCAGTCCCACAGCACCTGCATCTCAGGAACCTTCTTCCTCCTGATCACTCTCACCCGACGATCTTGGACTCGCAGAGGCCTCGCCTCCACCACCATGCTCGGTGTCAAATCTGATGGCACCCCCGTGACCACCTGATCATCCTTGTGCAAACATTTCTTCAACATCGACACGTGGAACACCTTGTGAAATGCCTGCATAGACTCCGGCAACTCTAACCGATAAGCCACCGGTCCGACCCGCTCCAGCACCCTGACGGGACCCATATACCGTGGACTCAACTTCGTCTCAGAAATGGACCTGTTCGGACCCCTCAACATGGCCATTTTCAGGTAGACCAAATCGCCAACTGCGAACTCCAGCTCCTTCCTACGCCGATCTGCGTAGCTTTTCTGACGATCTTGAGCTTCCTTCATGTTCAACTTCACAATCCGGACCTTCTCAGTCGTCTCCTGCACAAAGTCAGCTCCCAACAGGCTCCTCTCCCCCACTTGTGTCCAACATAACGGGGTCCTGCAAGGCCTACCATACAACGCCTCAAATGGTGCCATGCCGATACTAGCCTGGTAGCTGTTATTGTACGCAAACTCCACTAGATTCAGATGATCCGCCCAATGTCCACCCCAATCCAACACACACATCCTCAACAGATCCTCCAACGTCTGGATAGTCCTCTCCGACTGCCCATCGGTCTGGGGATGATAAGCTGTACTCATGTGTACCTTAGTGCCCATCTCCTTCTGGAAAGCGCCCCAGAACAGCGAGGAGAACTTCGGATCTCGATCTGACACTATACTCACCGGTACCCCATGCAGCTTCACAATCTCCCTGACGTACCTCTTGGCCAACACTTCCGCACCGTCGGTCTTTTTTATGGCCAAGAAGTGCGCAGACTTGGTCAACCTATCGACGATGACCCAAATAGCGTCATTGGTTCGCGAAACCGGCAGACCCACCACGAAATCCATGGTGATCATGTCCCACTTCCACTCCGGAATGGGTAAACTCCTCAACAACCCGCTCGGAACCTGATGCTCAGCCTTCACCAACTGACAGGTATCACACCCCGCAACCCAGTTGGCAACATCCTTCTTCATCCCTACCCACTGGTAATACCGTTTGAGGTCACGGTACATCTTGGTAGCTCCGGGATGAATAGAGAAACGGCTCTGATGTGCTTCCCTCAGGATTTCCTGCCTCAGCACTTCGTCCTTCGGTACACACACCCTGCCCCTCAAAAGGATAGTTCCATTGCTGGATAACTCATACTCAGACCGCTCTGCCCTGCCAGCCTGCATTAATTCCGCATCCAACTGCTGTGCTACCCGCACCCTAGTCAGAATGTCCGCCTGATCCACCGCCTCTAAACCCAACGGCTCAGGTTCCTCAGACACGGCACACAGTCTCAGGGCACTCACCATGCCTACCAACGCCTCTGTATCTCGCTCAGTGTCTAAGATAACCCGCTTCCTGCTCAAAGCATCGGCTACAAGATTCGCTTTACCGGGATGGTAAGCTATCTCCAGGTCATAATCCGCAACAAGCTCCATCCATCGCCTCTGTCGCAGATTCAGCTCCGGCTGGGTAAAGATGTACTTCAGACTTTTGTGGTCTGTGAACACCTGAACCTTACCGCCATACAGATAAGACCTCCAGATCTTCAATGCAAACACCACTGCAGCCATCTCAAGATCGTGAGTAGGATAATTGCATTCATGTTTCCTCAGCTGCCTGGAAGCATATGCGATTACCTTACCCTGCTGCATCAATACACAACCGAGCCCCAGCCTGGACGCGTCTGTGAACACAACATATGGCTCATCCTGCTTAGGCAAGGCTAACACCGGAGTACTCACCAGCATCTCCTTGAGCTTCACAAAGCTCTCCTCACACTGGTCCGACCACACGAAAGGAACGTCCTTCCCGGTCAACTTGGTCATGGCCTGCGCCATACTAGCAAACCCCTTGACGAACCTCCTGTAATAACCCGCCAGACCCAGAAAACTGCGAATCTCCGAGGCATTCTTCGGTCTCGGCCACTCCTCAATCGAGCGAATCTTCTCCGGATCCACTGAAACACCACGATCAGATACGACGTGCCCCAGAAATCCGATCTCCCGCTGCCAGAAACTACACTTGCTCAGCTTAGCGAACAACTTCTGCTCCCGTAGCTTCTCCAGAACTTTCCTCAGGTGAACCATGTGCTCCTCAGGACTCTTCGAATACACTAGAATGTCGTCGATGAAAATGATGACGAACTCATCCAGATATTCCTGGAACACGCCGTTCATCAACCTCATAAACGCAGCCGGTGCATTCGTCAACCCAAACGGCATCACCACAAACTCGTAGTGCCCGTATCTCGTCCTGAAAGCCGTCTTCCTGATGTCCGTCTCCGCTATCGGGATCTGATGATAACCCGATGCCAAATCAATCTTAGAGAACCACGAAGCACCCTGCAACTGATCTAACAACTCATCGATCCTCGGTAATGGGTACTTGTTCTTCACAGTAACCCGGTTCAGCCCCCGATAATCAATGCACAACCGGAAGCTCCCATCCTTCTTCTTGACGAACAGTACCGGTGCACCCCACGGAGAACTGCTCGGTCTAATGAAACCCTTTTCCAACAACTCCTCGAGCTGCTTCTTAAGCTCAGCCATCTCCGCTGGAGCCATCCTGTAAGGAGCCTTAGACAACAGGGTCGTCCCCGGCTCTAACTCAATGGTAAAAGGATCCGACCTGGATGGTGGTAACCCGCTCAACTGCTGGAACACATCCTCGAACTCCCAGACCACCTCAATATCCCGCACCGCTGACTCCCCAACCTCCCCAGGTATCGAAATGGTAGCCAAATAGGCCTCACAACCCTGCTCGATCAAACGCTCCGCTTGAACCGCGGAAACGACGATGCCTCCCGGCACCGGTCTCACTACCTGATAAACCAGTCTTCTGTTAGCATGCTCGAAAACCACACGACCCCGGTGACAATCCAAATGAGCCTTGAACTTTCCCAGCCAGTCCATACCCAAAATGATGTCATAGAGTTCCACTGGGCACACTATCAAATCCGCTGGCATCAGCTTTCCGGCGATAAGAATGTCGACATTCTCCACACAGCTCTGAGTCCTCAACAAGCGACCCCCAGCAACTCTCACCACACCCGAGTGGTCCCCCACACAACTCTTGGATACCGCTCCCCGACACCCAATCCGGTGTGGCAAAACTGTGGGACGCTCCGGAGTCAAACAACACATGTGACTCTACCCCAGCCACATTAAGGGTCCCTAAGCACGAAAAGGATTCACGGCAAATAGCAAACACCAATTACAGAGCGAGTAACTGAAATTACAATCAAACAAGAACATAGTTAAGGTAACTAACCAGTAATCGGTCTGCTGCCGCTCGCCTCGCCTGACTCCGCGCCTATGGTGAACACCCTCGGTGCCACTGCGGCCCGTTTCGGAGGCGGTGCCTCGATCCTCACAAACGGCTGAGCCAACTTCGGACAATCCTTCCTGAGGTGACCGGGTTCCTTGCAATGAAAGCACACCGGGCCCCCTCGAGAACAATCCGCCACGCGATGTCCATGGGCTCCGCACCCGAAACAACGTGGCCCAGAACCCGCTTCCCTGGAAGTATCCTCCCACTTCCTCTTCTGTCCCTGCTGCTGACCAGACCTACCGCCCTTGCTCGGAGCAACACTCTGACTTTGAGGCCGTCGCGGAGCCTCTGGTACTGCAGCCTTTAAACTAGCCTCCTGCCTCATCTCCTCCTCAAGCTGCGCTGCACACTCCACCAGTTCGGATACCGACTCGAACTTGCGGACTATGCACCGATTCCTGAGATCGATACGCATACCTCGCATGAAAGCACCAATCAACTCATACTCGGTATCTGCACCCCGACCAGCAAACCGCTTCAGCCGGTTAAACTCGGCCTCGTACTCTCGGACCGAACGAATCCCCTGTGACAAGTACAGAAACTCCGCCTGTAACCTGTCGCGAGCCTCCCGCGGAAAATACTTGAGATCGAACTCCCTCCGGAACTCATCCCAAGGCAACACTAATCCCGCCCTCCTCGCAGCAACACCCTGCCACCACTCATGTGCATCTCCCTCCAGATAATGCACCGCCAAGTCAACCCTATACTCCTCAGGGCATCTGATCGACTGGAAGTTCCTCTCCAACCTGGACCTCCACTCATCAGACTCAATCGGTCGAGCACCACCACTGAAAAACTTGGTGCCCAACCTCTGCATATGCTCCATCACCCTCAGGTACGACGGAACCACTGGCTCGGCCTCAGCAACCACTCCCGGAACTCCCGGAGCAACAACACCCGGCATCGCTGCAACCCCCTGTGGCGCCACTGGAGCTGGAGCCGGTACCACACCAGGTAACCTCTCCAAGAGCTGGGCCAACATGCCCAAAACAGCCGCCATCGGGTTCGGGTCCGCACCCGCCTGAGCACCCCCCGGCGCCGGCATCGCACCATACACGGCCGCTGGCTCCGACTGACCTTCCCCCTCGGCGTGATCATACGCCCCCTGCTCCACCGTGACACTCTGCGTCACATTCGCAGCTGCTCTGCCACCTCTACCACCTCTACCACCTCGGCCGCCACGGCCTGTTCTGCCGCCGCGACCACGGCCGCCGCGACCACCCCGACCTCTGAGACCTTGCCCAACGCTATCAGAATCAACCATCTTCAATAACCACTTGTTACTAATTGACAACAGCAATAGTAAAACAAACACGAGTCTTACCGTGGAATCTCATTGAAGGCTCGAAGAGGATGATCTAGAACTTCAAGCTCAACAATTGACTAACTCCCATAGACAGTTCTAATAGCGGAAATTTTTTTTTTTTTTTTTTTCTAAAAACCGTCCTAGAACCGTAAATGCTCTGATACCAAATTGAAACAACCGCACCCATTTTTTTTTTTATGCATTACTAAAATTCCCATAAATAATAATAACTAAACCTCACCAAATAATTTCCGGTTCAAGATTATAAATCCGAATGATCAAGATCATAAATTATTAAATAAAATAATCAAATAAACGACAAGTCTAGATCACCCCCTCTTCCTCGCCCTGATTCCACGGTCACACTTTCTCATTTCCTGCATCAATTAAAATATAAGAGATGCATAAGTATTTCGATAAATACTTAGTGAGACAATCCTCCCATCTACAGGCTAACAAATAATTAAGATAATTAATATAGACTATCACGAAAATACCGAATAAACCAAACATTTCATGAAACACTCGATCTAGACCCTCCGAGATCGTAAACGGCCTATTATCACGAAATCATATCAATTATCAAAATTATTAAATTACGCCTATGGTCCTGCACTCACCTTATTCCCGCACAGAAAGTTTCACGAGAAAATTCAGCAATTTTCTAGAACTCCCCGGGATGAATAACCTTCTATTAAACCACCTAGAAATAAAAATAATTAAATAATTAAAAAAAACAAACAAACTAAATCAACACGTATAGAACGTTTGATAAACCGGTCTAAACCGGTTAGTCGACTTCGTCGACTTCCCATCGCCGGTACGACCACCGGACTGTCACCAACGGCAGCCGAACCCCGGGAAGAAGAGGAGGAGAGGGATGCGCAGATCTACCACCGCCGGCGCCGGAGATCTGTCCTCAAGGACCCCCTTAGACCCGCCGTCTCGGAGCTCCGGCCGAGGGATCTCTCCACACGAAGAACCACCGCCCAAGACCGCCCAACCGACGAAACCTAGGCCCGGGATTGAATCTGCGAAACCCACAGGGAGAGAAGCCAACGCCACACACACCCTCCGAACGGCCACCACGGGACTTGCCGGAAAACAACCCGTCGAAACACCACAGCCTCGACTCCAAACACCACACGAATCAACTAAGGAGAGAGAGAGAAGGGTTCTTACCGTTGACGACGAGGGCTGACGGCTAGGTTAATTGCACAAGGTTGGAGAGGGAGATACATACGCACATATAAACATATGTGTGTGGGATCCCTTTTTTTTTTGACCCCAAACTCCCAAAGTTATCAATTAAACCCACCCAGAACAATTGATTTTACGCGAAATTAACCCCAAACTTCTAATTATTCAATTTCAACCTCAAAATTGAATTAGGGATGTTACATCCACCATGGTCAATTTCTCAATTACTATCAAAGGTATTTAGTTACCATTATAAGGAGAAATAATTATTTTGTTAGGATTTTCCCTGTTTTTTGAAGCTATATACTTTTAAATGAATTACCATTTAACTACCAAAAAGTCGTAAGTCAAAAATTTATGTCATTCCATGTATATTATTTTAAAAAATTGTAGAATTAAAACTTTTTTTTATTGGTATGTGCATAAATTCGTACGTATATATGCACATACACACACACACACGTTTGTATAATCAGTTTCGAAAACCTCAAAATTTATCCCATATACAAGAAATTTTTTCGTGGCCCATAACAATATGCTTCCATCTCCGAATGAAGAAATGAGAAATAAACTTTAATTAAGCCTATAGCTCCAAGTAATTAATGATTTACTGTTATGGACCTAATAATAATAATAATAATAATGATCATCATTATAGTGTATTACTAGTTCAGACTACATACTGAGATGAGGAAACCTCCGGATCCATATTTACAAATTCTTTCAAAACTATTATCGATTCCCACAACTAGTTTTGATCTTATCTTTTTCCAGTTCTTTTATTGTAAAAGTCCTCTTTTTTTTCAATGTACTTAATCATGCTTCTTCTTCAACTCCTAAATGTACATAAATGTAATTAATATTTTGTAGAATTTGTTTTTTGTGCATTCATGTTTTTGTTCCAAAATACCACAATTTTGTTAAATTTCAAAAATACCATAATTTTGGATATTTTCAAAATACCACAATTTTGGAAAATTTTCAAAAATACCATAAATTTGGAAATTTTTCAAAAATACCAGAATTTTTATGTATATGACTAGTACCTCAAATTTTAGTTTTTCATTCAAACTCATTTAAAAATAATATTCTTTTATTTGTTGAATAAATTTCACATTCCAAAACAAAACTATGTATAGAAAAAAGAGAAAGGGACTTAGGAAATGAAAATAATTATTTTGGTTAGTATTATTTAGCAAAAATTATAAATATGGTCATCCACTCTATATATGTGTTATTATGTTAATTTTGGGACAGTATATAATTATCACACAAATTCACTCATGATTTAATGACAAAAAATCCAATAAGCTCAACAAGGTCAACCACAAAATTAATTGACCACACCATATCTTCTAAACATCCAACATTAAGTACTAAAGTCTAAGTAAATGGAGTGAAGTGAACAACTTTAAGCATCTCATGAGCATCCAACATTAAAACTAATTTTGTGGCCCATCAAAAACTAAAAAAAAAATGGTTGTCAAAGGCCATGGTCTAGCCTGAAACAACCGCACCCATTTTTTTTTTAAAACAATTACTAAAATCCCATAAATAATAATAATTGAACCTCACAAATTAATTTCCGGTTCAAGATTAAAAATCCGAATAATCAAGATCATAAATTGTTAAATAAAATCACCAAATAAACGACAAGTCTAGATCACCCCCTCTTCCTCGCCCTGATCCCACGGTCACACTTTCTCTTTTCCTGCATCAATTAAAACATAAGAGATGCATAAGTATTTCGAAAAATACTTAGTGAGACAATCCTCCCATCTACAGGCTAACAAATAATTAAGATAATTAATATAGACTATCACGAAAATACCGAATAAATCAAACATCCCATGAAACACTCGATCTAGACCCTCCGAGATCGTAAACGGCCTATAATCACGAAATCACATCAATTATCAAAATTATTTAATTACGCCTATGGTTCTGCACTCACCTTATTCCCGCACAGAAAGTTTCCCGAGAAAATTCAGCAATTTTCTTGAACTCCCCGGGATGACTAACCTTCTATTAATCCACCTAAAAATAAAAATAATAAAATAATCAAAACAAAGTTTTGATTATTCTAAACTACATGACTTAATAAGTCATCGTCTTCGTACAACCCTGCAACAAACAGCCGATCACCACCGCCGGTGCAACTACACCACCACCGGAGCTCACCAACACGTCACGACATCGTCGATCATCGACAAACTCCACCAACAGCACCACCGATCACCCCAACATGGATCGACGTTCGCGACAACACCGACGCTTGACCCTCACGTCACCGCCATCATCATCCGTCTCCGACCACAACCACAAGACTACTTTGATTCCAACGTGAAAACCAAGCTAAGAGGAGAACCCTTACCTCTAAGACTCGACAACGACAACCCGATGGTGAATCGCTCACGGCACCGCGGAACCTCCACCGATCCTTTATCACGCCAACGAACACCACCGCCCGACTCTCTCTTCCTTCTTTCCTTGCTTCCACACCAAAAACCAACACAACTTGACGGCTAGGGTAATGGGAGCTCGGAGGCGGCGATGCTTACGCACATATATACATATGTGTCACCAATTATCCTTATTACGCCGAACGGTCCTTGCCGTTTTCAGAATTGGCCCCATAACTCCTTAATTGATCCAAATCACCCTTCCAAAACAACTTCCAATTCGATCAATTTAACCCTTAATTTTTCGAATTCACAAATGGCCCCAAACTTCCAAAATTATCGAGTAAACCCAACCGAAAAAATTGATTTACACGAATTTAACCCCCCAACTTCTAAATATTCAATTTCATCCCCAAAATTGAATTAGGGATGTTACAATTCTCCCCCACTAACATAGATTCGTCCTCGAATCTAACATCCAGCGAACATCCACAACATAGCACAACCGCTATTCCAACTCAGCGTAGCACGACCGCTATTCCAACTCCACTAACAACGGTATCACGGCTCAACACCATAGCGCCCTAGTTTCCTACTTCGTTTGGCCAACCACTCCAACACCCGGGAGTATAACGGCTTCATGACCCAACACCATGGATCGATCCGTCTAACGCATAGAGAGCCAGACAACGGCAATCTCTCTAGTGACCTGTCTCCCCAATCAGGAATCACGTCGAAACCCAACCGGCCAGGTACACTCGGCAGTGACTCACCAGTACACTCCGATGCTGCTATATGGGCCACCACCCCGTGCCAAACCAATCCAGAACTATCAGCCCTATGCAGCTACTAAACACCTAGTATCTGCACCCCCGCTATCTGACCACTACCACTAATAGCCCGCCAACCTGTCTACTAATTCCCTAGTAAACCCACCACTCAACATATTCAAGGAAAACACCTTTTTATTGAATAATCAAAAGCTCCAAAGTACATCGATTAATTATAACACCATAAAATAGACGAGTACAACAATGCAATAACTCCCAAAACCCCAACATCATGGTTACCACGATATGGAAATACCCGGCTAACCCTCCAGTTTGCCGAACCACTTGGGAAACTTGCGCTTCAACTTCGCTTCCAGCTCCCAAGTCACCTACTCGGCTCCATTGCAGTCCCACAGCACCTGCATCTCAGGAACCTTCTTCCTCCTGATCACTCTCACCCGACGATCTAGGACTCTCAGAGGCCTCGCCTCCACCACCATGCTCTGTGTCAAATCTGATGGCACCCCCGTGACCACCTGATCATCCTTGTGCAGACATTTCTTCAGCATCGACACATGAAACACCTTGTGAAATGCCTGCATAGACTCCGGCAACTCTAGCCGATAAGCCACCGGTCCGACCCGCTCCAGCACCCTGACGGGACCCATATATCGCAGACTCAACTTAGTCTCGGAAACGGACCTGTTCGGACCCCTCAACATGGCCATCTTCAGATAGACCACATTGCCAACTGCGAACTCCAGCTCCTTCCTACGCCGATCTGCGTAGCTTTTCTGACGATCTTGAGCTTCCTTCATGTTCAACTTCACAATCCGGACCTTCTCAGTAGTCTCCTGCACAAAGTCAGCCCCCAACAGGCTCCTCTCCCCCAATTGTGTCCAACACAACGGGGTCCTGCAAGGCCTACCATACAACGCCTCAAATGGTGCCATGCCGATACTAGCCTGGTAGCTGTTATTGTACGCAAACTCCACTAGATTCAGATGATCCGCCCAATGTCCACCCCAATCCAACACACACATCCCCAACAGATCCTCAACCGTCTGGATAGTCCTCTCCGACTGCCCATCGGTCTAGGGATTATAAGCTGTACTCATGTGTACCTTAGTGCCCATCTCCTTCTGGAAAGCGCCCCAGAACAACGAGGAGAACTTCGGATCTCGATCTGACACTATACTCACCGGTACCCCATGCAGCTTCACAATCTCCCTAACGTACCTCTTGGCCAACACGTCCGCACCGTCGGTCTTCTTTATGGCCAAGAAGTGCGCAGACTTGGTCAACCTATCGACGATGACCCAAATAGCGTCCTTGGTTCGCGAAACCGGCAGACCCACCACGAAATCCATGGTGATCATGTCCCACTTCCACTCCGGAATGGGTAAACTCCTCAACAACCCGCTCGGAATCTGATGCTCAGCCTTCACCAACTGACATGTATCACACCCCGCAACCCAGCTGGCAACATCCTTCTTCATCCCTACCCACTGGTAATACCGTTTGAGGTCACGGTACATCTTGGTAGCTCCTGGATGAATAGAGACACGGCTCTGATGTGCTTCCCTCAGGATTTCCTGCCTCAGCACTTCGTCCTTCGGTACACACACCCTGCCCCTCAAAAGGATAGTTCCATTGTTGGAGAACTCATACTCAGACTGCTCTGCCCTGCCAGCCTGCATTAATTCCGCATCCAACTGCTGTGCTACCCGAACACTAATCAGAATATCCGCCTGATCCACCGCCTCTAAACCCAACGGCTCAGGCTCCTCAGACACAGCACACAGTCTCGGGGCACTCACCATGCCTACCAACGCCTCTGTATCTCGCTCAGTGTCTAAAATAACCCGCTTCCTGCTCAAATCATCGGCTACAAGATTCGCTTTACCGGGATGGTAAGCTATCTCCAGGTCATAATCCGCAACAAGCTCCATCCATCGCCTCTGTCGCAGATTCAGCTCGGGCTGGGTAAAAATGTACTTCAGACTTTTGTGGTCTGTGAACACCTGAACCTTACCGCCATACAAATAAGACCTCCAGATCTTCAATACAAACACCACGGCAGCCATCTCAAGATCGTGAGTAGGATAATTGCATTCATGTTTCCTCAACTGCCTAGAAGCATATGCAATCACCTTACCCTGCTGCATCAATACACAACCGAGCCCCACCCTGGACGCGTCTGTGAACACGACGTATGGCTCATCCTGCTTCGGCAAGGCCAACACCGGAGTACTCACCAGCATCTCCTTGAGCTTCACAAAGCTCTCCTCACACTGGTCCGACCACACGAAAGGAACGTCCTTCCCGGTCAACTTGGTCATGGCATGCGCCATACTAGCAAACCCCTTGACGAACCTCCTGTAATAACCCGCCAGACCCAGAAAACTGCGAATCTCCGAGGCATTCCTCGGTCTCGGCCACTACTCAATCGAGCGAATCTTCTCCGGATCCACTGAAACACCACGATCAGATACGACGTGCCCCAGAAATCCGATCTCCCGCTGCCAGAAACTACACTTGCTCAGCTTAGCGAACAACTGTTGCTCCCGTAGCTTCTCCAGAACTTTCCTCAGGTGAAACATGTGCTCCTCAGGACTCTTCGAATACACTAGAATGTCGTCGATGAAAATGATGACGAACTCATCCAGATACTCCTGGAACACGCCGTTCATCAACCTCATAAACGCAGCCGGTGCATTCGTCAACCCAAACGGCATCACCACAAACTCGTAGTGCCCGTATCTCGTCCTGAAAGCCGTCTTCCTGATGTCCGACTCCGCTATCAGGATCTGATGATAACCCGATGCCAAATCAATCTTAGAGAACCACGAAGCACCCTGCAACTGATCTAGCAACTCGTCGATCCTCGGTAATGGATACTTGTTCTTCACAGTAACCCGGTTCAGTCCCCGATAATCAATGCAAAACCGGAAGCTCCCATCCTTCTTCTTGACGAACAGTACCGGTGCACCCCACGGAGAACTGCTCGGTCTAATGAAACCCTTTTCCAACAACTCCTCAAGCTGCTTCTTAAGCTCAGCCATCTCCGCAGGAGCCATCCTGTAAGGAGCCTTAGACAACGGCGTCGTCCCCGGATCTAACTCAATGGTAAAAGGATCCGACCTGGATGGTGGTAACCCGCTCAACTGCTGGAACACATCTTCGAACTCCCAGACCACCTCAATATCTCGCACCGCTGACTCCCCAACCTCACAAGGTATCGAAATGGTAGCCAAATAGGCCTCACAACCCTGCTCGATCAAACGCTCCGCATGAACCGCGGAAACGACGATACCTCCCGGCACCGGTCTCACCCCCTGATAAACCAGTCTTCTGTTAGCATGCTCGAAAACCACACGACCCCGGTGACAATCCAAATGAGCCTTGAACTTTCCCAGCCAGTCCATACCCAAAATGATGTCATAGAGTTCCACTGGACACACTATCAAATCCGTTGGCATCAGCTCTCCGGCGATAAGAATGTCGACACTCTCCACACAGCCCTGAGTCCTCAACAAACGACCCCCAGCAACTCTCACCACACCCGAGTGGTCCCCAAACCCCTCTTGGATACCTCTCCCCGACACCCAACCCGGTGTGGCAAAACTGTGGGACGCTCCGGAGTCAAACAACACATGTGACTCTACCCCAGCCACACTAAGGGTCCCTAAGCACGAAAAGGATTTAAGACAAACAGCAAACACCAATTACAGAGCGAGTAACTGAAATTACAATCAAACAAGAACATAATTAAGGTAGCTAACCAGTAATCGGTCTGCTGCCGCTCGCCTCGCCTGACTCCGCGTCTATGGTGAACACCCTCGGTGCCACTGCGGCCCGTTTCGGAGGCAGTGCCTCGATCCTCACAAATGGCTGAGCCAACTTCGGACAATCCTTCTTGATGTGACCGGGTTCCTTGCAATGTAAGCACACCTGTCCCCCTCGAGAACAATCCGCCACGCGATGTCCATAGGCTCCGCACCCGAAACAACGTGGTCCAGAACCCGCTGCCTTGGAAGTATCCTCCCACTTCCTCTTATGTCCCTGCTGCTGACCAGACTTACCGACCTTGCTCGGAGCAACACCCTGACTTTGAGGCCGCCGCGGAACCTCTGGTACTGCAGCCTTTAAACCAGCCTCATGCCTCATCCCCTCCTCAAGCTGCGCTGCACACTCCACCAGTTCGGACACCGACTCGAACTTGCGGACTATGCATCGGTTCCTGAGATCGATACGCATACCTCGCATGAAAGCACAAATCAACTCATATTCGGTATATGTACCCCGACCAGCAAACCGCTTCAGCCGGTTGAACTCGGCCTCGTACTCCCGAACCGAACGAATCCCCTGTGACAAGTACAGAAACTCCCCCTGTAACCTATCGCGAGCCTCCCGCGGAAAATACTTGAGATCGAACTCCCTCCGGAACTCGTCCCAAGACCACACTACTCCCGCCCTCCTCGCAGCAAAACCCTGCCACCACTCATGTGCATCTCCCTCCAGATAATGCACCGCCAAGTCAACCCTATACTCCTCAGGGCATCTGATCGACTGGAAGTTCCTCTCCAACCTGGACCTCCACTCATCAGACTCAATCGGTCGAGCACCACCACTGAAAAACTTGGTGCCCAACCTCTGCATATGCTCCATCACCCTCAGGTATGACGGAACTACTGGCTCGACCTCAGCAACCACTCCCGGAACTCCCGGAGCAACAACACCCGGCATCGCGGCAACCTCCTGTGGCGCCACTGGAGCTGGAGCCGGTACCATACCAGATAACCTCTCCAAGAGCTGAGCCAACATGCCCAAAACATCCCCCATCGGGTTCGGGCCCGCACCCGCCTGAGCACCACCCGGCGCCGGCATCGCACCATGCACGGCCGCTGGCTCCAACTGACCTTCCCCCTTGGCGTGCTCATACGCCCCCTGCTCCACCGTGACACTCTGCGTCACATTCGCAGCTGCTCTGCCAACTCTACCACCTCTGCCGCCACGGCCTGCTCTGCCGCCCCGACCACGGCCGCCACGACCACCACGACCTCTGAGACCTTGCCCAACGTTATCAGAATCAACCATCTGCAATAACAACTTGTTACTAATTGACAACAGCAATAGTAAAACAAACACGAGTCTTACCGTGGAATCTCATTGAAGGCTCGAAGAGGATGATCTAGAACTTCAAGCTCGACAATTGACTAACTCACATAGACAGTTCTAATAGCGGAATTTTTTTTTTTTTAAAACCGTCCTAGAACCGTAAATTCTCTGATACCAAATTGAAACAACCGCACCCATTATTTTTTTAAACAATTACAAAAATCCCATAAATAATAATAATTGAACCTCACAAATTAATTTCCGGTTCAAGATTTAAAATCCGAATAATCAAGATCATAAATTGTTAAATAAAATCACCAAATAAACGACAAGTCTAGATCACCCCCTCTTCCTCGCCCTGATCCCACGGTCACACTTTCTCTTTTCCTGCATCAATTAAAACATAAGAGATGCATAAGTATTTCGAAAAATACTTAGTGAGACAATCCTCCCATCTACAGGCTAACAAATAATTAAGATAATTAATATAGACTATCACGAAAATACCGAATAAATCAAACATCTCATGAAACACTCGATCTAGACCCTCCGAGATCGTAAACGGCCTATAATCACGAAATCACATCAATTATCAAAATTATTTAATTACGCCTATGGTCATGCACTCACCTTATTCCCGCACAGAAAGTTTCCCGAGAAAATTCAGCAATTTTCTAGAACTCCCCGGGATGACTAACCTTCTATTAATCCACCTAAAAATAAAAATAATAAAATAATCAAAACAAAGTTTCAATTATTCTAAACTACATGACTTAATAAGTCATCTTCTTCGTACAACCCTGCAACAAACAGCCGATCACCACCGCCGGTGCAACTACACCACCACCGGATCTCACCAACACGTCACGACATCGTCGATCATCGACGAACTCCACCAACAGCACCACCGATCACCCCAACATGGATCGACGTTCGCGACAACACCGACGCTTGACCCTCACGTCAGCGCCATTGTAACACCCGTAATCCATTAATTGGGCTTAATGTTGACCTTTTAGAAGTTGGGGGGGGGGGGGGTTAAATTCAATAAATCAATTTCACCGGCGGGTGTAATTGATAATCTTGAAAGTTTGGGGTCAACTTTCGGAAGGGGAGGAAGGGTGAGGACCGATTGGTGTAATAAGAAAACTTGAATAGTATATATGGGTGTATGTATCGCCTCTTCCCGAGCGTGATCGAACCCTAGCCGTCAAGGAGAAGGATTTGCACTGGTTTCGGCGTGGAAGCAAGGAGAAGCTTCGAGCCGCGCCTCCCTCTTTCACGGTAAGGCTCCTGCCCCTTGTCGTTTTGGTTTGGTCGTAGTGTGGGTTCCGTGGGTTGGCGGTGTTGTGGTCGGGGTCGCTGTACTAGGGCCGGTCGTGTGTTAGCGGGTCTTGTGGTGGTGATCGGGGGTTGGATCATGGTGATTCCGGTGGGGAGCTCCGGCGGGGGTGTGGTCGGGCCGGCGAAGGGAAGAGGAGGAAGACGGAAGACGTATCGAGTTTAGAATAATTAAAATGTTGTTTTTGATTATTTGATTATTTTTATTTTTAGGTGGATTAATAGAAGGTTATTCATCCCGGGGAGTTCTAGAAAATTGCTGAATTTTCTCGTGAAACTTTCTGTGCGGGAATAAGGTGAGTGCAGGACCATAGGCGTAATTAAATAATTTTGATAATTGATGTGATTTCGTGATTATAGGCCGTTTACGATCTCGGAGGGTCTAGATCGAGTGTTTCATGAAATGTTTGATTTATTCGGTATTTTCGTGATAGTCTATATTAATTATCTTAATTATTTGTTAGCCTGTAGATGGGAGGATTGTCTCACTAAGTATTTTTTGAAATACTTATGCATCTCTTATATTTTAATTGATGCAGGAAAAGAGAAAGTGTGACCGTGGGATCAGGGCGAGGAAGAGGGGGTGATCTAGACTTGTCGTTTATTTGGTTATTTTATTTAATAATTTATGATCTTGATTATTCGGATTTTTAATCTTGAACCGGAAATTAATTGGTGAGGTTCAATTATTATTATTTATGGGATTTTAGTAATTATTTGCAAAAAAAATAATGGGTGCGGTTGTTTCAATTTGGTATCAGAGAATTTACGGTTCTAGGACGGTTTTAAAAAAAAAAAAATTCCGCTATTAGAACTGTCTATGTGAGTTAGTCAATTGTTGAGCTTGAAGTTCTAGATCATCCTCTTCGAGCCTTCAATGAGATTCCACGGTAAGACTCGTGTTTGTTTTACTATTGCTGTTGTCAATTAGTAACAACTGGTTATTGCAGATGGTTGATTCTGATAGCGTTGGGCAAGGTCTCAGAGGTCGGGGTGGTCGTGGCGGCCGTGGTCGGGGCGGCAGAACAGGCCGTGGCGGCAGAGGTGGTAGAGGTGGCAGAGCAGCTGCGAATGTGACGCAGAGCGTCACGGTGGAGCAGGGGGCGTATGATCACGTCGAGGGGGAAGGTCAGTCGGAGCCAGCGGCTGTGTATGGTGCGATGCCGGCGCCGGTTGGTGCTCAGGCGGGTGCGGGCCCGAACCCGATGGGGGCTGTTTTGGGCATGTTGGCCCAGCTCTTGGAGAGGTTACCTGGTGTGGTACCGGCTCCAGCTCCAGTGGCGCCACAGGGGGTTGCCGCGATGCCGGGTGTTGTTGCTCCGGGAGTTCCGGGAGTGGTTGCTGAGGCCGAGCCAGTAGTTCTGTCATACCTGAGGGTGATGGAGCATATGCAGAGGTTGGGAACCAAGTTTTTCAGTGGTGGTGCTCGACTGATTGAGTCTGATGAGTGGAGGTCCAGGTTGGAGAGGAACTTCCAGTCGATCAGATGCCCTGAGGAGTATAAGGTTGACTTGGCGGTGCATTATCTGGAGGGAGATGCACATGAGTGGTGGCAGAGTGTTGCAGCGAGGAGGGCGGGAGTAGTGTGTTCTTGGGACGAGTTCCGGAGGGAGTTCGATCTCAAGTATTTTCCGCGGGAGGCTCGCGACAGGTTACAGGGGGAGTTTCTGTACTTGTCACAGGGGATTCGTTCGGTTCGGGAGTACGAGGCCGAGTTTAACCGGCTGAAGCGGTTTGCTGGTCGGGGTGCAGATACCGAAGATGAGCTGATTTGTGCTTTCATGCGAGGTATGCGTATCGATCTCAGGAACCGATGCATAGTCCGCAAGTTCGAGTCGGTGTCGAACTGGTGGAGTGTGCAGCGCAGCTTGAGGAGGGGATGAGGCAGGAGGCCAGTTTAAAGGCTGCAGTACCAGAGGTTCCGCGGCGGCCTCAAAGTCAGGGTGTTGCTCCGAGCAAGGGCGGTAAGTCTGGTCAGCAGCAGGGACAGAAGAGATAGTGGGAGGATACTTCCAAGGTAGCGGGTTCTGGACCACGTTGTTTCGGGTGCGGAGCCTATGGACATCGCGTGGCGGATTGTTCTCGAGGGGGTCCGGTGTGCTTCCATTGCAAGGAACCCGGTCACATCAAGAAGGATTGTCCGAAGTTGGCTCAACCATTTGTGAGGATCGAGGCACCGCCTCCGAAACGGGCCGCAGTGGCACCGAGGGTGTTCACCATAGGCGCGGAGTCAGGCGAGGCGAGCGGCAGCAGACCGATTACTGGTTAGTTACCTTAATTATGTTCTTGTTTGATTGTAATTTCAGTTACTCGCTCTGTAATTGGTGTTTGCTGTTTGCCTTAAATCCTTTTCGTGCTTAGGGACCCTTAGTGTGGCTGGGGTAGAGTCACATGTGTTGTTTGACTCCGGAGCCTCCCACAGTTTTGCCACACCAGATTGGGTGTCGGGGAGCGGTATCCAAGAGGGGTTTGGGGACCACTCGGGTGTGGTGAGAGTTGTTGAGGGTCGTTTGTTGAGGACTCAGGGCTGTGTGGAGAGTGTCGACATTCTTATCGCCGGAGAGCTGATGCCAGCGGATTTGATAGTGTGTCCAGTAGAACTCTATGACATCATTTTGGGTATGGACTGGCTAGGAAAGTTCAAGGCTCATTTGGATTGTCACCGGGGTCGTGTGGTTTTCGAGCATGCTAACAGAAGACTGGTTTATAAGGGAGTGAAACCGGTGCCGGGAGGCATCGTCGTTTCCGCGGTTCACGCGGAGCGTTTGATCGAGCAGGGTTGTGAGGCCTATTTGGCTACCATTTCGATACCTGGTGAGGTTGGGGAGTCAGCGGTGCGGGATATTGAGGTGGTCTGGGAGTTCGAGGATGTGTTCCAGCAGTTGAGCGGGTTACCACCATCCAGGTCGGATCCTTTTACCATTGAGTTAGAGCCGGGGACGACCCCGTTGTCTAAGGCTCCTTACATGATGGCTCCAGCGGAGATGGCTGAGCTTAAGAAGCAGCTTGAGGAGTTGTTGGAAAAGGGTTTCATTAGACCGAGCAGTTCTCCGTGGGGTGCACCGGTACTGTTCGTCAAGAAGAAGGATGGGAGCTTCCGGTTGTGCATTGATTATCGGGGGCTGAACCGGGTTACTGTGAAGAACAAGTATCCATTACCGAGGATCTATGAGTTGCTAGATCAGTTGCAGGGTGCTTCGTGGTTCTCTAAGATTGATTTGGCATCGGGTTATCATCAGATCCCGATAGCGGAGTCGGACATCAGGAAGACGGCTTTCAGGACGAGATACGGGCACTACGAGTTTGTGGTGATGCCGTTTGGGTTGACGAATGCACCGGCTGCGTTTATGAGGTTGATGAACGGCGTGTTCCAGGAGTATCTGGATGAGTTCTTCATCATTTTCATCGACGACATTCTAGTGTATTCGAAGAGTCCTGAGGAGCACATGGTTCACCTGAGGAAAGTTCTGGAGAAGCTACGGGAGCAAAAGTTGTTCGCTAAGCTGAGCAAGTGTAGTTTCTGGCAGCGGGAGATCAGATTTCTGGGGCACGTCGTATCTGATCGTGGTGTTTCAGTGGATCCGGAGAAGATTCGCTCGATTGAGGAGTGGCCGAGACCGAAGAATGCCTCGGAGATTCGCAGCTTTCTAGGTCTGGCGGGTTATTACAGGAGGTTCGTCAAGGGGTTTGCTAGTATGGCGCAGGCCATGACCAAGTTGACCGGGAAGGACGTTCCTTTCATGTGGTCGGACCAGTGTGAGGAGAGCTTTGTGAAGCTCAAGGAGATGCTGGTGAGTACTCCGGTGTTGGCCTTGCCGAAGCAGGATGAGCCATACGTCGTGTTCACAGACGCGTCCAGGGTGGGGCTCGGTTGTGTATTGATGCAGCAGGGTAAGGTAATCGCATATGCTTCCAGGCAGTTGAGGAAACATGAATGCAATTATCCTACTCACGATCTTGAGATGGCTGCAGTGGTGTTTGCATTGAAGATCTGGAGGTCTTATCTGTATGGCGGTAAGGTTCAGGTGTTCACAGACCACAAAAGTCTGAAGTACATCTCTACCCAGCCGGATCTGAATCTGCGACAGAGGCGATGGATGGAGCTTGTTGCGGATTATGACCTGGAGATGGCATACCATCCCGGTAAAGCGAATCTTGTAGCCGATGCTTTGAGCAGGAAGCGGGTTATTTTAGACACTGAGCGAGATACAGAGGCGTTGGTAGGCATGGTGAGTGCCCTGAGACTGTGTGCTGTGTCTGAGGAGCCTGAGCCGTTGGGTTTAGAGGCGGTGGATCAGGCGGATATTCTGACTAGGGTGCGGGTAGCACAGCAGTTGGATGCGGAATTAATGCAGGCTGGCAGGGCAGAGCGGTCTGAGTATGAGTTCTCCAGCAATGGAACTATCCTTTTGAGGGGCAGGGTGTGTGTACCGTAGGACGAAGTGCTGAGGCAGGAAATCCTGAGGGAAGCACATCAGAGCCGTTTCTCTATTCATCCAGGAGCTACCAAGATGTACCGTGACCTCAAACGGTATTACCAGTGGGTAGGGATGAAGAAGGATGTTGCCAGCTGGGTTGCGGGGTGTGATACATGTCAGTTGGTGAAGGCCGAGCATCAGGTTCCGAGCGGGTTGTTGAGGAGTTTACCCATTCCGGAGTGGAAGTGGGACATGATCACCATGGATTTCGTGGTAGGTCTGCCGGTTTCGCGAACCAAGGACGCTATTTGGGTCATCGTCGATAGGTTGACCAAGTCTGCGCACTTCTTGGCCATAAAGAAGACCGACGGTGCGGAAGTGTTGGCCAAGAGGTACGTCGGGGAGATTGTGAAGCTGCATGGGGTACCGGTGAGTATAGTGTCGGATCGAGATCCGAAGTTCTCCTCGTTGTTCTGGGGCGCTTTCCAGAAGAAGATGGGTACTAAGGTACACATGAGTACAGCGTATCATCCCCAGACCGATGGGCAGTCGGAGAGGACTATCCAGACGTTGGAGGATCTGTTGAGGATGTGTGTGTTGGATTGGGGTGGACATTGGGCGGATCATCTGAATCTAGTGGAGTTTGCATACAATAACAGCTACCAGGCTAGTATCGGCATGGCACCATTTGAGGCGTTGTATGGTAGGCCTTGCAGGACCCCGTTGTGTTGGACACAAGTGGGGGAGAGGAGCCTGTTGGGGGCTGACTTTGTGCAGGAGACGACTGAGAAGGTCCGGATTGTGAAGTTGAACATGAAAGAAGCTCAAGATCGTCAGAAAAGCTACGCAGATCGGCGTAGGAAGGAGCTAGAGTTCGCAGTTGGCAATTTGGTCTATCTGAAGATGGCCATGTTGAGGGGTCCGAATAGGTCCATCTCCGAGACTAAGTTGAGTCCGCGATATATGGGTCCCGTCAGGGTGCTGGAGCGGGTCGGACCGGTGGCTTATCGGCTAGAGTTGCCGGAGTCTATGCAGGCATTTCACAAGGTGTTTCATGTGTCGATGCTAAAGAAATGTCTGCACAAGGATGATCAGGTGGTCACGGGGGTGCCATCAGATTTGACACCGAGCAAGGTGGTGGAGGCGAGGCCTCTGAGAGTCCTAGATCGTCGGGTGAGAGTGATCAGGAGGAAGAAGGTCCCTGAGATGCAGGTGCTGTGGGATTGCAATGGAGCCGAGGAGGTGACTTGGGAGCCGGAAGAGAAGTTGAAGCGCAAGTTTCCCAAGTGGTTCGGCAAACTGGAGGGTTAGCCGGGTGTTTTCCATGTCGTTGTAACCATGGTGTTGGGGTTTTAGGAGTTATTGCGTTGTTGTACTCGTTTATTTTATGGTGTTATAATTAACCGATGTACTTTGGAGCTTTTGATTATTCAATAAAAAGGTGTTTCATTGAAAATGTCGAGTGGTGTGGTTACTAGGGGATTAGTAGACAGGTTGGCGGGCTACTAGTGGTAGTGGTCCGATAGCGGGAGTGCGGATACTAGGTGTTTAGTAGCCGCATAGGGCTGATAGTTCCGTATTGGTTTGGCACGGGGTGGTGGCCCCATATAGCGGCATCGGAGTGCACTGGTGAGTCACTGCCGAGTGTACCTGGCCGGCTGGGTTTCGATGTGATTCCTGACTGGTGAGACAGGTCACTAGAGAGATTTCCGTTGTCTAGCTCTCTATGCGTTAGACGGATCGATCCATGGTGTTGGGTCGTGAAGTCGTTATACTCCCGGGTGTTGGAGTGGGTGGCCAAACCAAGTAGGGAACTATGGCGCTATGGTGTTGAGCCGTGATACCGTTGTTGGTGGAGTTGGAAGAGCGGTCGTGCGACGCTGAGTTGGAAAAGCGGTTGTGCTATGTTGTGGATGTTCGTTGGACGTTAGATTCGAGGACGAATCTATGTTTGTGGGGGAGAATTGTAACACCCGTAATCCATTAATTGGGCTTAATGTTAACCTTTTAGAAGTTGGGGGGGGGTTAAATTGAATAAATCAATTTTACCGGCGGGTGTAATTGATAATCTTGAAAGTTTGGGGTCAACTTTCGGAAGGGGAGGAAGGGTGAGGACCGATTGGTGTAATAAGAAAACTTGAATAGTATATATGGGTGTATGTATCGCCTCTTCCCGAGCGTGATCGAACCCTAGCCGTCAAGGAGAAGGATTTGCGCTGGTTTCGGCGTGGAAGCAAGGAGAAGCTTCGAGCCGCGCCTCCCTCTTTCACGGTAAGGCTCCTGCCCCTTGTCGTTTTGGTTTGGTCGTAGTGTGGGTTCCGTGGGTTGGCGGTGTTGTGGTCGGGGTCGCTGTACTAGGGCCGGTCGTGTGTTAGCGGGTCTTGTGGTGGTGATCGGGGGTTGGATCATGGTGGTTCCGGTGGGGAGCTCCGGCGGGGGTGTGGTCGCGCCGGCGAAGGGAAGAGGAGGAAGACGGAAGACGTATCGAGTTTAGAATAATTAAAATGTTGTTTTTGATTATTTTATTATTTTTATTTTTAGGTGGATTAATAGAAGGTTATTCATCCCGGGGAGTTCTAGAAAATTGCTGAATTTTCTCGTGAAACTTTCTGTGCAGGAATAAGGTGAGTGCAGGACCATAGGCGTAATTAAATAATTTTGATAATTGATGTGATTTCGTGATTATAGGCCGTTTACGATCTCGGAGGGTCTAGATCGAGTGTTTCATGAAATGTTTGATTTATTCGGTATTTTCGTGATAGTCTATATTAATTATCTTAATTATTTGTTAGCCTGTAGATGGGAGGATTGTCTCACTAAGTATTTTTCGAAATACTTATGCATCTCTTATATTTTAATTGATGCAGGAAAAGAGAAAATGTGACCGTGGGATCAGGGCGAGGAAGAGGGGGTGATCTAGACTTGTCGTTTATTTTGTTATTTTATTTAATAATTTATGATCTTGATTATTCAGATTTTTAATCTTGAACCGGAAATTAATTGGTGATGTTCAATTATTATTATTTATGGGATTTTAGTAATTATTTGCAAAAAAAAAATAATGGGTGCGGTTGTTTCAATTTGGTATCAGAATTTTGTGATATTTTTTTGTGATATTTTTTAAAAAATTTAAAAAAAATGGGTGCGGTTGTTTCAATTTGGTATCAGAGCATTTACGATTCTAGGACGGTTTAAAAAAAAAAATTTCCGCTATTAGAACTGTCTATGTGAGTTAGTCAATTGTTGAGCTTGAAGTTCTAGATCATCCTCTTCGAGCCTTCAATGAGATTCCACGGTAAGACTCATGTTTGTTTTTCTATTGCTGTTGTCAATTAGTAACAAGTGGTTATTGCAGATGGTTGATTCTGATAGCGTTGGGCAAGGTCTCAGAGGTCGGGGTGGTCGTGGCGGCCGTGGTCGGGGAGGCAGAACAGGCCGTGGCGGCAGAGGTGGTAGAGGTGGCAGAGCAGCTGCGAATGTGACGCAGAGTGTCACGGTGGAGCAGGGGGCGTATGATCACGCCGAGGGGGAAGGTCAGTCGGAGCCAGCGGCCGTGTATGGTGCGATGCCGGCGCCGGGTGGTGCTCAGGCGGGTTCGGGCCCGAACCCGATGGGGGCTGTTTTGGGCATGTTGGCCCAGCTCTTGGAGAGGTTACCTGGTGTGGTACCGGTTCCAGCTCCAGTGGCGCCACAGGGGGTTGCCGCGATGCCGGGTGTTGTTGCTCCGGGAGTTCCGGGAGTGGTTGCTGAGGCCGAGCCGGTGGTTCCGTCATACCTGAGGGTGATGGAGCATATGCAGAGGTTGGGCACCAAGTTTTTCAGTGGTGGTGCTCGACCGATTGAGTCTGATGAGTGGAGGTCCAGGTTGGAGAGGAACTTCCAGTCGATCAGATGCCCTGAGGAGTATAGGGTTGACTTGGCGGTGCATTATCTGGAGGGAGATGCACATGAGTGGTGGCAGGGTGTTGCTGCGAGGAGGGCGGGAGTAGTGTGGTCTTGGGACGAGTTCCAGAGGGAGTTCGATCTCAAGTATTTTCCGCGGGAGGCTCGCGACAGGTTACAGGGGGAGTTTCTGTACTTGTCACAGGGGATTCGTTCGGTTCGTGAGTACGAGGCCGAGTTTAACCGGCTGAAGCGGTTTGCTGGTCGGGGTGCAGATACCGAGCATGAGTTGATTTGTGCTTTCATGCGAGGTATGCGTATCGATCTCAGGAACCGATGCATAGTCCGCAAGTTCGAGTCGGTATCCGAACTGGTGGAGTGTGCAGCGCAGCTTGAGGAGGGGATGAGGCAGGAGGCTAGTTTAAAGGCTGCAGTACCAGAGGTTCCGCGACGGCCTCAAAGTCAGAGTGTTGCTCCGAGCAAGGGCGGTAAGTCTGGTCAGCAGCAGGGACAGAAGAGGAAGTGGGAGGATACTTCCAAGGAAGCGGGTTCTGGACCACGTTGCTTCGGGTGCGGAGCCTATGGACATCGCGTGGCGGATTGTTCTCGAGGGGGACCGGTGTGCTTCCATTGCAAGGAACCCGGTCACATCAAGAAGGATTGTCCGAAGTTGGCTCAGCCATTTGTGAGGATCGAGGCACCGCCTCCGAAACGGGCCGCAGTGGCACCGAGGGTGTTCACCATAGGCGCGGAGTCAGGCGAGGCGAGCGGCAGAAGACCGATTACTGGTTAGCTACCTTAATTATGTTCTTGTTTGATTGTAATTTCAGTTACTCGCTCTGTAATTGGTGTTTGCTGTTTGCCTTAAATCCTTTTCGTGCTTAGGAACCCTTAGTGTGGCTGAGGTAGAGTCACATGTGTTGTTTGACTCCGGAGCGTCCCACAGTTTTGCCACACCGGATTGGGTGTCGGGGAGCGGTATCCAAGAGGGGTTTGGGGACCACTCGGGGGTGGTGAGAGTTGCTGGGGGTCGTTTGTTGAGGACTCAGGGCTGTGTGGAGGGTGTCGACATTCTTATCGCCGGAGAGCTGATGCCAGCGGATTTGATAGTGTGTCCAGTAGAACTCTATGACATCATTTTGGGTATGGACTGGCTGGGAAAGTTCAAGGCTCATTTGGATTGTCACCGGGGTCGTGTGGTTTTCGAGCATGCTAACAGAAGACTGGTTTATCAGGGGGTGAGACCGGTGCCGGGAGGTATCGTCGTTTCCGCGGTTCACGCGGAGCGTTTGATCGAGCAGGGTTGTGAGGCCTATTTGGCTACCATTTCGGTACCTGGTGAGGTTGGGGAGTCAGCGGTGCGGGATATTGAGGTGGTCTGGGAGTTCGAGGATGTGTTCCAGCAGTTGAGCGGGTTACCACCATCCAGGTCGGATCCTTTTACCATTGAGTTAGAGCCGGGGACGACGCCGTTGTCTAAGGCTCCTTACAGAATGGCTCCAGCGGAGATGGCTGAGCTTAAGAAGCAGCTTGAGGAGTTGTTGGAAAAGGGTTTCATTAGACCGAGCAGTTCTCCGTGGGGTGCACCGGTACTGTTCGTCAAGAAGAAGGACGGGAGCTTCCGGTTGTGCATTGATTATCGGGGGCTGAACCGGGTTACTGTGAAGAATAAGTATCCATTACAGAGGATCGATGAGTTGCAAGATCAGTTGCAGGGTGCTTCGTGGTTCTCTAAGATTGATTTGGCATCGGGTTATCATCGGATCCCGATAGCGGAGTCGGACATCAGGAAGACGGCTTTCAGGACGAGATACGGGCACTACGAGTTTGTGGTGATGCCGTTTGGGTTGACGAATGCACCGGCTGCGTTTATGAGGTTGATGAACGGCGTGTTCCAGGAGTATCTGGATGAGTTCGTCATCATTTTCATCGACGACATTCTAGTGTATTCGAAGAGTCATGAGGAGCACATGGTTCACCTGAGGAAAGTTCTGGAGAAGCTACGGGAGCAAAAGTTGTTCGCTAAGCTGAGCAAGTGTAGTTTCTGGCAGCGGGAGATCGGATTTCTGGGGCATGTCGTATCTGATCGTGGTGTTTCAGTGGATCCGGAGAAGATTCGCTCGATTGAGGAGTGGCCGAGACCGAAGAATGCCTCGGAGATTCGCAGCTTTCTAGGTCTGGCGGGTTATTACAGGAGGTTCGTCAAGGGGTTTGCTAGTATGGCGCAGGCCATGACCAAGTTGACCGGGAAGGACGTTCCTTTCGTGTGGTCGGACCAGTGTGAGGAGAGCTTTGTGAAGCTCAAGGAGATGCTGGTGAGTACTCCGGTGTTGGCCTTGCCGAAGCAGGATGAGCCATACGTCGTGTTCACAGACGCGTCCAGGGTGGGGCTCGGTTGTGTATTGATGCAGCAGGGTAAGGTGATTGCATATGCTTCCAGGCAGTTGAGGAAACATGAATGCAATTATCCTACTCACGATCTTGAGATGGCTGCTGTGGTGTTTGCATTAAAGATCTGGAGGTCTTATCTGTATGGCGGTAAGGTTCAGGTGTTCACAGACCACAAAAATCTGAGGTACATCTTTACCCAGCCCGAGCTGAATCTGCGACAGAGGCGATGGATGGAGCTTGTTGCGGATTATGACCTGGAGATAGCTTACCATCCCGGTAAAGCGAATCTTGTAGCTGATGCTTTGAGCAGGAAGCGGGTTATTTTAGACACTGAGCGAGATACAGAGGCGTTGGTAGGCATGGTGAGTGCCCTGAGACTGTGTGCTGTGTCTGAGGAGCCTGAGCCGTTGGGTTTAGAGGCGGTGGATCAGGCGGATATTCTGACTAGGGTGCGGGTAGCACAGCAATTGGATGCGGAATTAATGCAGGCTAGCAGGGCAGAGCGGTCTGAGTATGAGTTCTCCAACAATGGAACTATCCTTTTGAGGGGCAGGGTGTGTGTACCGAAGGACGAAGTGCTGAGGCAGGAAATCCTGAGGGAAGCACATCAGAGCCGTTTCGCTATTCAGCCAGGAGCTACCAAGATGTACCGTGACCTCAAACAGTATTACCATTGGGTAGGGATGAAGAAGGATGTTGCCAGCTGGGTTGCGGGGTGTGATACATGTCAGTTGGTGAAGGCTGAGCATCAGGTTCCGAGCGGGTTGTTGAGGATTTTACCCATTCCGGAGTGGAAGTGGGACATGATTACCATGGATTTCGTGGTGGGCCTGCCGGTTTCGCGAACCAAGGACGCTATTTGGGTCATCGTCGATAGGTTGACCAAGTCTGCGCACTTCTTGGCCATAAAAAAGACCGACGGTGCGGAAGTGTTGGCCAAGAGGTACGTCAGGGAGATTGTGAAGCTGCATGGGGTACCGGTGAGTATAGTGTCGGATCGAGATCCGAAGTTCTCCTCGTTGTTCTGGGGCGCTTTCCAGAAAGAGATGGGTACTAAGGTACACATGAGTACAGCTTATCATCCCCAGACCGATGGGCAGTCGGAGAGGACTATCCAGACGTTGGAGGATCTGTTGAGGATGTGTGTGTTGGATTGGGGTGGACATTGGGCGGATCATCTGAATCTAGTGGAGTTTGCGTACAATAACAGCTACCAGGCTAGTATCGGCATGGCACCATTTGAGGCGTTGTATGGTAGGCCTTGCAGGACCCCGTTGTGTTGGACACAAGTGGGGGAGAGGAGCCTGTTGGGGGCTGACTTTGTGCAGGAGACGACTGAGAAGGTCCGGATTGTGAAGTTGAACATGAAGGAAGCTCAAGATCGTCAGAAAAGCTACGCAGATCGGCGTAGGAAGGAGCTGGAGTTCGCAGTTGGCAATTTGGTCTATCTGAAGATGGCCATGTTGAGGGGTCCGAACAGGTCCATTTCCGAGACTAAGTTGAGTCCGCGATATATGGGTCCCGTCAGGGTGTTGGAGCGGGTCGGACCGGTGGCTTATCGGCTAGAGTTGCCGGAGTCTATGCAGGCATTTCACAAGGTGTTTCATGTGTCGATGCTAAAGAAATGTCTGCACAAGGATGATCAGGTGGTCACGGGGGTGCCATCAGATTTGACACCGAGCATGGTGGTGGAGGCGAGGCCTCTGAGAGTCCTAGATCGTCGGGCGAGAGTGATCAGGAGGAAGAAGGTTCCTGAGATGCAGGTGCTGTGGGAGTGCAATGGAGCCGAGGAGGTGACTTGGGAGCCGGAAGAGAAGTTGAAGCGCAAGTTTCCCAAGTGGTTCGGCAAACTGGAGGGTTAGCCGAGTGTTTTCCATGTCGTTGTAACCGTGGTGTTGGGGTTTTGGGGAGTTATTGCGTCGTTGTACTCGTTTATTTTATGGTGTTATAATTAATCGATGTACTTGGAGCTTTTGATTATTCAATATAAAGGTGTTTTCATTGAAAATGTTGAGTGGTGTGGTTACTAGGGGATTAGTAGACAGGTTGGCGGGCTACTAGTGGTAGTGGTCCGATAGCGGGAGTGCGGATACTAGGTGATTGGTAGCCGCATAGGGCTGATAGTTCCGGATTGGTTTGGCACGGGGTGGTGGCCCCATATAGCGGAATCGGAGTGCACTGGTGAGTCACTGCCGAGTGTACCTGGCCGGCTGGGTTTCGATGTGATTCCTGATTGGTGAGACAGGTCACTAGAGAGATTGCCGTTGTCTGGCTCTCTATGCGTTAGACGGACCGATCCATGGTGTTGGGTCGTGAAGTCGTTATACTCCCGGGTGTTGGAGTGGTTGGCCAAACCAAGTAGGGAACTATGGCACTGCGGTGTTGAGCCGTGATACCGTTGTTGGTGGAGTTGGAAGAGCGGTCGTGCGACGCTGAATTGGAATAGCGGTTGTGCTATGTTGTGGATGTTCGTTGGACGTTAGATTCGAGGACGAATCTATGTTAGTGGGGGAGAATTGTAACACCCGTAATCCATTAATTGGGCTTAATTTGACCTTTTAGAAGTTACGGGGGGTTAAATTGAATAAATCAATTTTACCGGCGGGTGTAATTGATAATCTTGAAAGTTTGGGGTCAACTTTCGGAAGGGGAGGAAGGGCGAGGACCGATTGGTGTAATAAGAAAACTTGAATACACCATGTATATATGTGTGTATGTATCGCCTCTTTCGGAACGTGATCGAACCCTAGCCGTCAAGGAGAAGGATTTGCGCTGGTTTCGGTGTGGAAGCAAGGAGAAGCTTCGAGCCTGCGCCTCCCTCTTTCACGGTAAGGCTCCTGCCCCTTGTCGTTTTGGTTTGGTCGTAGTGTGGTTCCGTGGGTTGGAGGCGTTGTGGTCGGGGTCGCTGTACTAGGGCCAGTCGTTGTGTTAGCCAGAGAACGGTTCGTGATCGGTGGTTGGATCATGGTGGTTCCGGTGGTGAGCTCAGGTGGTGGTGTAGTGAGCCGGCGAAGGGAAGAAGAAGACGCTGGGTTGAGTAATTGAAATTATTGGTTTTGATTATTTTATTATTTTTATTTTTAGGTGGATTAATAGAAGGTTATTCATCCCGGGGAGTTCTAGAAAATTGCTGAATTTTCTCGTGAAACTTTCTGTGCGGGAATAAGGTGAGTGCAGGACCATAGGCGTAATTAAATAATTTTGATAATTGATGTGATTTCGTGATTATAGGCCGTTTACGATCTCGGAGGGTCTAGATCGAGTGTTTCATGAAATGTTTGATTTATTCGGTATTTTCGTGATAGTCTATATTAATTATCTTAATTATTTGTTAGCCTGTAGATGGGAGGATTGTCTCACTAAGTATTTTTCGAAATACTTATGCATCTCTTATATTTTAATTGATGCAGGAATTGAGAAAGTGTGACCGTGGGATCAGGGCGAGGAAGAGGGGGTGATCTAGACTTGTCGTTTATTTGGTTATTTTATTTAATAATTTATGATCTTGATTATTCGGATTTTAATCTTGAACCGGAAATTAATTGGTGAGGTTCAATTATTATTATTTATGGGATTTTAGTAATTATTTACAAAAAAAAAAAAAAAAAAAAAAAAAAAATGGGTGCGGTTGTTTCACTATCAACATCTTCATCAACTCCTAAATTTACTTAAATTAAATTAATTTTAGTAGAAAATATTAAAGATTACCCTATATTAAAATACTAAAAAACCAAAAGTTTCTTCCAAAAATTCAACAAACCTTAAGCCTTATGAATATGACCTAAAAATTTAGCAGTAATTCCCAAACTATTTGGAAATTTTATAAACATATAAGAACCCTTTCTAAAACATAAATTTTGTGATATTTTTAAAAATTTTAAAATTTTTGGTGATTTATAAAACAAACCATAAAAACTTATATTTTTTCCAAGACAAATGATATAGAAAACAATAAAATATATTAAAACAAACACTAGTTTACCTTGTTCCACTTTGTTCCCTCTTTTTCGATGGTACTATCATATGATCGAGTTCAACTTCAAGTTCAAAAATCCTAGCCTTCTTTGCCTTCTTACACTCTTCTTCACTTTCCACTGGTTCCATGTTAAGATCAAAATCGGCTTCAGGCTGCATCACACACTTTCCACACTCCATTTCTTGAGTATTGTTATTTGTATTAGAACAAGAGAGGAAATGGCTTATGTCTGTAACTCGTTGTTATTGTTATTGTTAATGTTCTCCTCTATCACATTTATAAAAGTATTGGAAGATCTATCTCGTCTATTAAAACTTTTTTTTATTGGTATGTGCATAAATTCGTACGTATATATGCACATACACACACACACACACATACACACACACACACACACGCGTTTGCATAATCAGTTCCGAAAACCTCAAAATTTATCCCATACACAAGAAATTTTTTCGTGGCCCATAACAATATGCTTCCATCTCCGAATGAAGAAATGAGAAATAAACTTTAATTAAGCCTATAGCTCCAAGTAATTAATGATTTATTGTTATGGACCTAATAATAATAATGATCATCATTATAGTGTATTACTAGTTCAGACTACATACTGAGATGAGGAAACCTCCGGATCCATATTTACAAATTCTTTCAAAACTATTATCGATTCCCACAACTAGTTTTGATCTTATCTTTTTCCAGTTCTTTGATTGTAAAAGTCCTCTTTTTTTTCAATGTACTTAATCATGCTTCTTCTTCAACTCCTAAATGTACATAAATGTAATTAATATTTTGTAGAATTTGTTTTTTGTGCATTCATGTTTTTGTTCCAAAATACCACAATTTTGTTAAATTTCAAAAATACCATAATTTTGGATATTTTCAAAAATACCACAATTTTGGAAAATTTTCAAAAATACCATAAATTTGGAAATTTTTCAAAAATACCAGAATTTTTATGTATATGACTAGTACCTCAAATTTTAGTTTTTCATTCAAACTCATTTAAAAATAATATTCTTTTTTTTGTTGAATAAATTTCACATTCCAAAACAAAACTATGTATAGAAAAAAGAGAAAGGGACTTAGGAAATGAAAAGAATTATTTTGGTTAGTATTATTTAGCAAAACTTATATATTTGGTCATCCACTCTATATATGTGTTATTATGTTAATTTTGGGACAGTATATAATTATCACACAAATTCACTCATGATTTAATGACAAAAAATCCAATAAGCTCAACAAGGTCAACCACAAAATTAAATGACCACACCATATCTTCTAAACATCCAACATTAAGTACTAAAGTCTAAGTAAATGGAGTGAAGTGAACAACTTTAAGCATCTCATGAGCATCCAACATTAAAACTAATTTTGTGGCCCATCAAAAACTAAAAAAAAATGGTGGTCAAAGGCCATGGTCTAGCCTGCCAAACCTCTCGAGTTCGTTGCCAAAGTAACAAAACAAGTTTTAATATATGGTGTGTGACAATGTATAATCAAGGATTCAAGTACACCAAACAGGTTTTTGTTTTCGTTTCAGAAAAAAAAGGAATGAAAATGTATGGTATATGTATATATATATATCCTGCAATTTTCGTTTTAGACTTTTAGTGTATATGTAACATGATTGTATAAATTATAAATTATTAAAAACAAGACACTTATATTAATTATGAAAATCCAATGGATATAAGATAACAACATGATTTCCTTCCATTATTAAATCTGAAATTGTTCCATGAGAAATGTGAAAAACAACAAATTGATCATATATGCTCTATTATAATGATAATGATGATGATAATCTTAGTATTATACTAGTTCTTTTTATTATCTGAGATCACAGATTAAAATGAGGAAACCTCCAGATCCATATTTATCAATTCATTCAGAACTATTATCTATTCCAACAACAAAGTTTGGTCTTTTTCCTGTTCTTCGGCTTTAATAGGCATCTTGTTTTCTTCAATGTACTCAATCAACATCTTCATCAACTCCTAAATTTACTTAAATTAAATTAAGTTTAGTAGAAAATATTAAATATTACCCTATATTAAAATACTAAAAAACTAAAAGTTTCTTCCAAAAATTCAACAAACCTTAAGCCTTATGAATAGGACCTAAAAATTTAGCAGTAATTCCTAAACTATTTGGAAATTTTATAAACATATAAGAACCCTTTCTAAAACATAAATTTTGTGATATTTTTTTAAAAATTTAAAAATTTTGGTGATTTATAAAACAAAACATAAAAACTTATATTTTTTCCAAGACAAATATTATAGAAAACAAGAAAATATATTAAAACAAACGCTAGTTTACCTTGTTCCGCTTTGTTGCCTCTTTTTTCGATGGTACTATCATATGATCGAGTTCAACTTCAAGTTCAAAAATCCTAGCCTTCTTTACCTTCTTACACTCTTCTTCACTTTCCACTGGTTCCATGTTCAGATCAAAATCGGCTTCAGGCTGCATCACACACTTTCCACGCTCCATTTCTTGAGTATTGTTATTTGTATTAGAACAAGAGAGGAAATGGCTTATGTCTATAACTCGTTGTTATTGTTCTTGTTAATGTTCTCCTCTATCACATTTATAAAAGTATTGGAAGACCTATCTCGTCTCTGGTACTGCATGGTTCTTGTTCAAAGCAAGTCCACCATGGTCAATTTCTCAATTACTATCAAAGGTATTTAGTTACCATCATAAGGAGAAATAATTATTTTGTTAGGATTTTCCCTGTTTTTTGAAGTTATATACTTTTAAATGAATTACCATTTAACTACCAAAAAGTTGTAAGTCAAAAATTTATGTCATTCCACGTAGATTATTTCACAAAAGTGTTGAATTAATTTTTTTTTATTATTGGTATGTGCATAAATTCATACGTATATATGCACATACACACACACGTTTGTATAATTTGTTTCGAAAGCCTCAAAATTTATCCCATATACAAGAAATTTTTTCGTGGCCCATAACAATATGATTTCATCTCCGAATGAAGAAATGAGAAATGACATTTAATTAAGCCTATAGCTCCAAGTAATTAATGATGTACTGCCATGGACCTAATAATAATAAAAATAATGATCATCATTATAGTGTATTACTAGTTCAGACTACATACTGAGATGAGGAAACCTCCGGATCTATATTTACAAATTCTTTCAAAACTAATATCGATTCCCACAACAAGTTTTGATCTTATCTTTTTCCAGTTCTTTGATTTTAATGGTCCTCTTTTTTTCCAATGTACTTAATCATGCTTCTTCTTCAACTCCTAAATGTACATAAATGTAATTAATATTTTGTAGAATTTTTTTTTGTGCATTCATGATTTTGTTCCAAAATACCACAAGTTTGTCACTACACCAAAACAGCGTTTTTCCTACTGCAAAAACAGTCGGGAATCAGTAGCAAAACACCCTTTTACGACTGATTACAGACTGATTTCTGCGGTATGTAAAGGTCTAGTCGCAAAAAAAATCACTCACAAAATGGCTACTGATTTACGACTGATATCAGGCAGTCACTATTCAGTCGCTAATCAGTTGCAAACGTTTACGACTGATTAGTGACTGAATAGTGATTGAATGTTGCTACTACTACACTTGTAGTCGGTACTAAGTCGTAAAAATATACGACCGATTAGTGACTGAATAGCGACTGTAGGTTGCTACTACTTACGGTCATCGGTAATCAGTCGTTAAATATGACGATTGCGTTACGACTGAGTATCTACTAATTTTGCTACTTATTAACGACTGAAATGAGCATCGGTTTTGTATATCTTGACATATTTAGGACTGTTTACCGACTGTTTACCGACTGTTTACCGACTGTTTACCGACTGTTTATTTAATTTTTTGGCTACTGAAAACCTACGAGTTCTTAATTTGTTTACCAGTTAAATTGGGTTGGCAATAAAACTTGAAACTCTAAACTCTAAACAGAAGTGAAACAATCTGATAAAATAAACATCAACATCAAATATTATACACCAAGCTACGAATTCATACAACAAAATAACATAACTTTCATGTTCTAAACCAAAATGGAAAAACAAGTTCTTTCCATTTCCAAAAGATAACATAAGTTTGATGTTTAAAGTTTCAAGGGAGAAAGAAGTTAGCTAAATCAGTGGAGAGGAGAGTATGGACCTTCAGCATCTGTTTCTTGGGCAAGGAAAGCGAGGAATCGGTTGTCCGTTTTCAAGAACTTGTTCACAATCGCAAGCTCGGCGGTGTGGGCCTTTTGAGCAGCTGCAAGTCGAGCATTATCTGATTCTTGCTGGGAGATATGAGCAGCTTGTTCCTCTAATTTCCTTTGAGCCGCTTCAAGCTGTTGTTGCATATGCTGGAAAGAAGCAGAGGTTTCATGGTGTTTTCCCTTTCCCTTGAGCTGATTCTTGAGGTTTCCAATGCCAAAGAGGTCTCCTCTATCGTTTGTGAACGTAGACTACGAAAAGAAAAGAAATAAAATTAATACCAAACACTATCATCAATCAAAATCAAAAACATAACAACTTAGGGAAGGAAGCAGTTAACCTGAATAAAAAGCTCGTTATCCTCTTCAATGGATAGTTGTGGATGACGACCATCAGAAATCTCTGTGGTCCCAGACTCGAGGTTAGACATCTTCTCTTGCTTTTTCTGCATATAGAGCCCAGCAACTTGCTCTGCTTTTTTATCTGCAAAGGTCCCATCCTTCTTCGTATTAGCCCTGATGAAAACCTCACCGAAACTCACTGGTCTGCCTAATTCCTCAACCTGACATGGAAATCAATCAGATTTAAACTTGAAGTGTTCATCATGCATAATAGTCTTACACTTGCAAGACCATTAGCAACCACTGTAAAGAACTCGAGAAAGAACTCAATCAGATTTAAACCTGAATAGCTAGATCACCAATAGCCAATCGAGAAAGAACTCAGTGAACTTGAAATACCGCATAACAAAATCACAGATTGAAATATAACAAAATATCACAGATTAAAAGAACTCCACAAGATACAGTTCTGAACAATATTGATTGACAAGAGCAATGAATACTCAAAGGTTTCTAAGGAAATAATTCATCTTAATACACTAAAACATGGTAACTTATGATTGTAACTTTGAAGTGTTGCTCATGCATAATAGTCTTACACTTGCAAGACCATTAGCAACCACTGTAATCAAGCCTCAAAGATGTCTAATGATTTTTCAAAAACTAAAGATAAACCTCAATATCCAGCCTCAAGAAATAACAACATCACATATTGAAATATCACAAAATAGTTTCAAGTGACTTACCATTTCTTGTTCGATTTGGCGGTAAGACTTCTGACCAGAGGCAAGTTTGTGAGGCCCGAGACCTTTACGGTCAGACATCCGAGCTGCTGAGGTTGTTGTACTCTTTGTTATTTGTTCATCAGTCCTCCAATGTGCTTTCATTTCTTCCCATATCTTATCAGTGATCCATCTAGGTTGGTCATCATTACTCCTTGCAGAGCTCACCATGTCTTTCAAGCGAACTTGAAGTATGGCTTCGAAATGCCCTTGAACCAAACCTGTTAAAGAAGGATCCCATCTGTGTTTTTTCTACAAACAAAAAAGAAAGATTGGTGTTAGTCTATATTAAACACATACATGTATTAAACAGAAGTTAGTGTTTAGTGTGAGAGAATGTTACCGCGAATTCAACGAACCATCGTTCTACTCTTTCCCTAGGCACAGAGGATAAACTGTAGTAGGGGCCATCAAACTTATTAGTGAAACACTTTGTAACCTGCCTGGTCAGTGAGGATCGATCAAAACCAAACCTACAAAAACCAAAGCACACAGTATCATGTAGGGTTGAGTCCGAATGATGACACAGCATCGATACTATCACAAAGCATTAGAATATATATCTTGAACAATTATCGACAACCAACACATACTAATCTCTTAAACCTATAAAAATACAATTGTTTTCGTAGTTAAACCTATAAAAATACAATTGTTTCTCTGTAATTGATAAACCTATAAAAAGAAAGCAAGAAATTACCATGTTGAATTAGGCTGGACGAGGTCGGGATCGAGAATGGTGATTATCTTCGGCCTTGGCGCAAGTAGCAGCGAGTTCAGATCCTCCATCTGGTCTTGGGAGAGATTAGGCTCTATCGGAGATTCGACATTAGGGAAACCTCCATCTTCTTCTACTGTGTTGTGGGAATTTTGGGCTTGAGAACTGTGATGAGATTGAGATGCTAGATATGGAGGCGATTGAGATGGTTGAACTTGAGGCGCTGCAGATCGATGTTGGTGACTCGATTGAGCTGGGCGTAGCGGATCTTCAACCGTTGGAGCTGCTCGAGTCGCGGAATAAACAGGTGCTGGAGTGTGAACCGTTGGAGATGCTCCAGAAGGTGGAGCGTGTGGATTTGCAGACGATACACGCAGTGGAGGTTGAGCAGAATGAGATGATCTAGACGGACCAGTTGACGTCGGAAAGAGCTTCCTCGGTGGAGGGTAATCTTTGACAGACGGACGATTGTTGTTGGGGAGAACCGGCGGGACAGTTTCTGATGGAGGTTTTGGAGAGAAATCATACCGAGTGGGTAGATTGGCCGGTCTGGCTCTCGATGCTGTTGGTTTCACAAGAAGAACATTCTTCCTCTTTCCACCCATCGCAGAGTGAGAGAGACAGAATCGAGGAAGACGAAGAAAGACAGATCGAGGAAGACGAAGAGAGACAAACTCGAGGAAGGAGGAAGACGATTAGGGTTTCAAATCGCAGAGAGAGGGTTTCGATAATGTCGAAGGAGGAAGACGATTAAGGGTTACAACTCGCAAATACGAAGAGATTTGGGCCAAAAATTGTCGCGGGTGAAACCAAATTTGGGCCCAAAATTTTGGAGGGTTAATTTCCCGGGTGAATGATCCGAAATTTTTGTTTTTTTTGGCCCAATCAGTCGGTAATCAGTAGGTAATTAGTAGCAAAATTTTTTAATTTTTTAATAAATTTTTCATGGTTTGAGAATAATCAAACATTAACAAATTTAAGACCCGATTAGGATCCGATTCCAGACCCGATTAAAATAAAAAATGGGTTTGAGAATAACCCCGCACCACGAGACTCGAACCTTGGTCTTATGTGTGGTGCGCGTTACCGCTAGGCTAGGTAACTCATTCGGGATTTATTCAACAACGCTTTTATTTAGCTAACGCTTTACCTTTGTCTTCATTAATTCACGAAACCCTGAATTATCTTTGTCGTAAAATCCCTTTGTTTTAATTTCCCCAAATCGAAGCAAGTTAAGAACCCTAAATCGCAAAACCATGAAAGTAGCAGCTCCATAAATCTTGTTTTCGTAGAGAGTGGAAGCAAGGTAACATAACTAAATCGCAAAACCAGAGTCTTAACACAAGTACAAACTAAATTAAGTTCAAACACATAACATACACATAACATAAGTTCAAACACATAACATAAGTTCAAAGTAAAAACCAGAGTCCAGGCATTCTCTAATCGGCAGCATGCTCCAGAGTCCAGGAAAGCGCTCTAGATTCAAAAACCGCCCTATCCTCTGTGTAGAGCCTGGCAACCTCCTTCTCCACATGGTCGTCTTCACTTATCAATGGCTCAGCCAACATCTCGTAAATGCAAGTGAGAAGCTGTTTACCACAAAAATTAACATTATCAAGTGATTACTCTATAGTTTATTTTTCAATACACAAGTAATCGTAAGGCTTTTCTTACACGGGGGATGGTATAGAAAGGATTGTAATGGTCAATCGTCAACAGTTTGTGGAAGATGTGCCCATAGTCATCAACGTTTGGATGAAACACCTTGGTCTTGAAAAGGATCTGTAAAACCATACAAGTAAATCGAAACATTTTATGAACACGGTTCACCATATAAGTTTCTTGATTAAGACATGAGACATACTAAGAAACAGAACATGCGAATGTACAAATTGCAATGACTAAAGCTAATGAAGTCACAAGAGTCAGGAACTGGATGAAGCTGAAACTAAGTACCGGTGAGAAATAAATAGTTGGCTCTGAAAAGACAGAGCAAGTTTGATTGAGTATCCACTTTCAGGTACGATTAAGAAACATCAGGAATCAAAATCAAAAATAAAGCAAAATTTCAGACTACTTACCTTCGGAGGTCTGATAGGATATTCTGGACTGAAGAAAATATCGAGTTTGATGACTCCTCCTTCATAAGGTGTGTCTTCAGGCCCCCTGAGAATTGCTTCCCAATGGTGATCGTCATCACCACATGGTCCTAGGCAAAAATGGAACAAAAACATTACTATAAATAGGAAAACAATTGTTAAATCGTTCTACCAAATCCAGACTACTTACCTGCGGTGAAAAACGGCGATGGATTCCGGCGGATTGCTTTGAGTTGCATCGATATTGCCTGAGAAGCCATTTTTGAAGTTGAAATTAAAAGGAAAGTTACGATTTTGATTTGCTTAGCAGGAAGTTCAAAGGAAACTGCTACAAGCAGGAAGTTATGATTTTGTTTTGCTTAATGAAACCGAAAAGGAAAAGAAAAGATATTGATGTCGATTGTGTCACGAGAAGGTGTTTGTTATTTTCAAGTTATTTTATTATGAGAACCTTGACCGACTGACGATTCAGAGTTGAAAAGAAAGCGAATCGTTTTTTCTTCTCTTACACAGTCGTGACTCGTCACACCTTTACATTATGAGAACCTTGACCGACTGACGATTACTCATCCTTTACAATACACAGTCGTGACTCGTGTCCAACCCCGATTAAAAAAAAATGGGTTTGAGAATAACCTTTACATTACACAGTCATCCTTTACATTACACAGTCGTGACTCGTGTCCAAAGTTGTAAAAACATATTTATTATCCAAATTTGTAAAAACTTGTAACATAATTAGAGCAAACTTGTAATAAAAACCACCAATACAAATTACAAAACTTAAGATATCACATAACATAATTAGTACGGTGCTACACCTTCTACATCTTCATCATCAGAATCGGATAAGTTACACTGGAATTCGTCATCAGGTTCCGCATCGCCAACATCGTAATCGAGATTTACTGGATTTACTCGTAGTTGTGAATTCTCGACTACGAGATCTTCAATTGTAGTCAGCATTACATGATCATCCGTTTCTTGTTGTAAAAGAGTAGGTTCCGCGTCTACATATTCCCCTGAAATATTTTCCCTCGGGTTAACTTTAACAACATTGTGCCACACATTCTTTGGTTTCTTCTTGTATGGGTAAGGGATATAACAAACTTGATACGCTTGAGAGGCTGTGTAATATCAATGTATAAAATCAGACATATATATAGGGTATCGAGAAAGTGATAAACGGGCGAACGTACCCAGAATAAATGGTTCGTATTTATTGTAGCTTTTCGATGGAAGAATGTCTACAATGCCACCATTACCAATCCGAGTGCCTCTACCGATCACAGGGTCATACCACTTACACTTAAAAAGTGTGATTCTCAAATTAACCACCCCCTCATACTCGAGTTCTATGATATCAGTTAAGATACCGTGGAAATCAGCTCTGTCAGCTGCATTGCTGTAATTCTCTCCAGTAACACATACACCATAGTTACATGTCTTTCTTCCCGCGCTGTTATTCTGGGTATGAAACAAATATCCTCTTGTATAGTAGATGGGCCAAGTTTTGGCCCTTTTCAGGGGTCCATGAATAATGTCGTGCACCCACGTTGGAAACGGAGTTGAGGCCTTCCAGTAAGAAACCTGCATATGAAAAGTCAATATAAAATATATTGAAGTACCAATAGTCAGATATCAAAAATTTATAGACATACATATTCTTGGATCCATGAAGGATATTCTTCAGCTCTTCTCGCCATGATTTCTTTTTCAGAGAGATCCGGATATTGTGTACTAATAAAATCTTCGAAGAAACTATGTAACACCATAAAAATATATGAGAAATCGAGTATGTAATATAAAACATTTTAAGTTAAAGCCATTACAACTTATACCTCTCAAGTGGCTCGAAATAACCAAAATTTCGCAAAACATATGCATGTGCGCATCGATAGTCTTTATCTGGAAGCCATATTTCCTGCATTTCGCCACTAGGCCGACCTACGTGAGTAAATATATCGGGGACTCCATCGAAATTATATTCGGGGACTTCACCTTCAGCAAATCACCTTGACCTGACCAAAGTAGTGAAAATCATTTTATAAAAGCTACCAGGCGTATATATACCAAATGGCTTAGTGAACATGTGAATAGTTATAGCTTTTACCTTGATTTCGTTTGTATACTCGAGGGAAAATAGTGCTCTGTAAAATAAGATACATCCTCCCTTAGATATGATTGAACAATCGATCCTGCTGCATATCTGTGGTTCTTTGCTTTCCCTTTCAACTTTTTGAAAAACCTTTCAAACGGGTACATCCACCTGTATTGCACGGGGCCTCCTAATTCAGCTTCGTATGGGAGATGTATAGGTAGGTGCTCCATCACGTCAAAAAAGGATGGAGGAAAGATCTTTTCCAAATTGCATATGATTAAAACTATGTTTTGTTTAAGAATTTGGACGCGACTTTTCTGCAAAGTTCTCGAACATAAGTCCCGGAAAAATGCTCCAACCCCTACAATACAAATTGAAACAGCAAATGGTTAATATAAATTACGATAATCATATTTACGTAATTTATTTTCCTAAAATTATAAATTATAAGTAATTAATTAGTACATGATAACGCAGTGTGGACGTTCCGGTCTAGTAGTTCTGCAAAGATAAATGGAAGTAGCCGCTCCATAAAAACATGGCAGTCATGACTCTTCATCCCATAAAAC
Source organism: Eutrema japonicum (assembly GCA_030161315.1). NCBI lineage: Eukaryota > Viridiplantae > Streptophyta > Magnoliopsida > Brassicales > Brassicaceae > Eutrema > Eutrema japonicum. The sequence goes on along the minus strand of BSQW01000005.1, from coordinate 11,330,846 downwards.
TTTTCATTCGCCAGATCAGTACAACTAGCTAAGTCTGAAGCATAACCATCTGGGAATTTTACCGATTTTTTCACACATTCCAATAAGCTTCTTCTTGCTTCGTCTGTCAATGAGTATTCAGGAAAAGGGGCTCTACCGTCATCATCAATATGTAAGTGTGGCCGAGAACATAATTCTTCTATATCCAATCTTGACGGGATGGTGTCTTTCGATTTACCCTTCACACGCATAAGAGTATTCATGATGTTGTCAAAAAAATTCTTCTCTATATGCATCAAATCGAGATTATGTCGAAGAGTGAGCTCCCTCCAGTACGGCAATTCCCAAAATATGCTTTCTTTGTGCCAGTTATGCTCTTTCCCAAAGCCAGGTTTCTTCTTATCATGACCGTTGCCACCAACATCCTCTGTTTTCGGTGGCTCTACACGTTTCAACCTGTATAAATAAATTTGCTCACTGGTTAAAGACTCTGGTGGATAGTCTTTCTTAGCGTTTCTCTTCTTCAAAAAGTCTTTTCTATTCTTCCTTAGAGGATGATCATGAGGAATAAATCTTCGGTGACAATCGAACCAACACGTCTTTCTTCCATGCTTAAGATAAAAAGACTGTGTATCTTCCATGCAAATTGGACAAGACAATTTTCCATGGGTGGTCCATCCTGATAACATGCCATACGCCGGAAAGTCGCTTATCGTCCACAACAACACTGCTCTTAGTTTAAATTTTTGATTCAACGAGACATCGTATGCATCGACTCCAGTAGACCACAGTTCTTTTAACTCATCAATGAGAGGTCGGAGGAAGATATCGAGACTAGCTCGAGGATGATTTGGCCCAGAATTCATAATTGTTAGAAACAAGTACTCCGTATTCATGCACATACCAGGGGGTAAATTATACGGAGTCAAGATCACGGGCCACAATTGAAACAACCGCACCCATTTTTTTTTTTTTTTTTTTTTTTTGCAAAAATAATCATTAAAATCCCATAAATAATAACTGAACCTCACCAATTAATTCCCGGTTCAAGCCTAAAAATCCGAACAATGCAAATCATAAATTATTAAATTAAATAATCAAATAAACGGCAAGTCTAGATCACCCCCTCTTCCTCGCCCTGATCCCACGGTCACATTTTCTCTTTTCCTGCATCAATTAAAATATAAGAGATGCATAAGTATTTCAATAAATACTTAGTGAGGCAATCCTCCCATCTACAGGCTAACAAATAATTAAGATAATTAATATAGACTATCACGAAAATACCGAATAAATCAAACATTTCATGAAACACTCGATCTAGACCCTCCGAGATCGTAAACGGCCTATAATCACGAAATCACACCAATTATCAAAATTATTTAATTACGCCTATGGTCCTGCACTCACCTTATTCCCGCACAGCAAGTTTCACGAGAAAATTCAGCAATTTTCTAGAACTCCCCGGGATGAATAACCTTCTATTAATCCACCTAAAAATAAAAATAATAAAATATTCAAAAACAAAACAAACCAATCTTTAATTGTTCAAACCCCTCCTACACGTTACGTACGATCGTCTTCCTCTTCCCATCGCCGACTCAACTACACCACCGGAGCTCACCACCGTCACCACCGGAACCACCATGATCCAACCACCGATCACGAACAATTCTCTGGCGCTCTGACGACAGGGACACTCCGATCCACCGAACCCCACCACACGGCGTCCACACCACACGGCGTTCCGTTACGCTTCGCCCGACCACACCACCGCCGGAGCTCCCCCCGAAACCGCCATGATCCAGCCTCCGATCACCACCACGAGACTCGCTACACACGGCCGGCCCTAAATACAGCGACCCCGCCACAACCGCCAACGCACGGACCACACGCCCGACAAAACCAAACGACAAGGCCAAGAGTCTTACCGAGAAAGAGAGAGGCGTGGCTCGAAGCTCTCCTTGCTTCCACGCCGAAAACCAGCGCAATCTTCCTCCTTGACGGCTAAGGTTCGATCCTTCTCTCCCAAGACGGCGATACACACACGCATATAAACCTAGGTGTGTTTCAAGTTTGCTTATTACACCAACCGGTCCTCGCACTTCCTCCCCTTCCGAAAGTTAACCCCAAACTTTCAAAATTAACAATCACACCCGCCAGTAAAATTGATTTATTCAATTTAACCCCCGTAACTTCTAAAAGGTCAAATTAAGCCCAATTAATGGATTGCGGGTGTTACAATTCTCCCCCACTAACATAGATTCGTCCTCGAATCTAACGTCCAACGAACATCCACAACATAGCACAACCGCTATTCCAACTCAGCGTCGCACGACCGCTCTTCCAACTCTACCAACAACGGTATCACGGCTCAACACCATAGTGCCATAGTTCCCTACTTGGTTTGGCCAACCACTCCAACACCCGGGAGTACAACGACTTCACGACCCAACACCATGGATCGGTCCGTCTAACGCATAGAGAGCCAGACAACGGCAATCTCTCTAGTGACCTGTCTCACCAATCAGGAATCACATCGAAACCCAACCGGCCAGGTACACTCGGCAGTGACTCACCAGTGCACTCCGATGCCGCTATATGGGGCCACCACCCCGTGCCAAACCAATCCGGAACTATCAGCCTTATGCGGCTACCAAACACCTAGTATCCGCACCCCCGCTATCGGACCACTACCACTAGTAGCCCGCCAACCTGTCTACAATTCCCCTAGTAAACCCACCACTCAACATATTCAATGAAAACACCTTTTTATTGAATAGTCAAAAACTCCAAAGTACATCGATTAATTATAACACCATAAAAAATAGACGAGTACAACAACGCAATAACTCCCAAAATCCCAACACCATGGTTACAACGATATGGAAACACCCGGCTAACCCTCCAGTTTGCCGAACCACTTGGGAAATTTGCACTTCAACTTCGCTTCCGGCTCCCAAGTCACCTCCTCGGCTCCATTGCAGTCCCACAGCACCTGCATCTCAGGAACCTTCTTCCTCCTGATCACTCTCACCCGACGATCTTGGACTCTCAGAGGCCTCGCCTCCACCACCATGCTCGGTGTCAAATCTGATGGCACCCCCGTGACCACCTGATCATCCTTGTGCAAACATTTCTTCAGCATCGACACGTGGAACACCTTGTGAAATGCCTGCATGGACTCCGGCAACTCTAACCGATAAGCCACCGGTCCGACCCGCTCCAGCACCCTGACGGGACCCATATACCGTGGACTCAACTTCGTCTCGGAAATGGACCTGTTCGGACCCCTCAACATGGCCATTTTCAAGTAGACCAAATCGCCAACTGCGAACTCCAGCTCCTTCCTACGCCGATCTGCGTAGCTTTTCTGACGATCTTGAGCTTCCTTCATGTTCAACTTCACAATCCGGACCTTCTCAGTCGTCTCCTGCACAAAGTCAGCTCCCAACAGGCTCCTCTCCCCCACTTGTGTCCAACATAACGGGGTCCTGCAAGGCCTACCATACAACGCCTCAAATGGTGCCATGCCGATACTAGCCTGGTAGCTGTTATTGTACGCAAACTCCACTAGATTCAGATGATCCGCCCAATGTCCACCCCAGTCCAACACACACATCCTCAACAGATCCTCCAACGTCTGGATAGTCCTCTCCGACTGCCCATCGGTCTGGGGATGATAAGCTGTACTCATGTGTACCTTAGTGCCCATCTCCTTCTGGAAAGCGCCCCAGAACAGCGAGGAGAACTTCGGATCTCGATCTGACACTATACTCACCGGTACCCCATGCAGCTTCACAATCTCCCTGACGTACCTCTTGGCCAACACTTCCGCACCGTCGGTCTTTTTTATGGCCAAGAAGTGCGCCGACTTGGTCAACCTATCCACGATGACCCAAATAGCGTCATTGGTTCGCGAAACCGGCAGACCCACCACGAAATCCATGGTGATCATGTCCCACTTCCACTCCGGAATGGGTAAACTCCTCAACAACCCGCTCGGAACCTGATGCTCAGCCTTCACCAACTGACAGGTATCACACCCCGCAACCCAGTTGGCAACATCCTTCTTCATCCCTACCCACTGGAAATACCGTTTGAGGTCACGGTACATCTTGGTAGCTCCGGGATGAATAGAGAAACGGCTCTGATGTGCTTCCCTCAGGATTTCCTGCCTCAGCACTTCGTCCTTCGGTACACACACCCTGCCCCTCAAAAGGATCGTTCCATTGCTGGATAACTCATACTCAGACCGCTCTGCCCTGCCAGCCTGCATTAATTCCGCATCCAACTGCTGTGCTACCCGCACCCTAGTCAGAATGTCCGCCTGATCCACCGCCTCTAAACCCAACGGCTCAGGTTCCTCAGACACAGCACACAGTCTCAGGGCACTCACCATGCCTACCAACGCCTCCGTATCTCGCTCAGTGTCTAAAATAACCCGCTTCCTGCTCAAAGCATCGGCTACAAGATTCGCTTTACCGGGATGGTAAGCTATCTCCAGGTCATAATCCGCAACAAGCTCCATCCATCGCCTCTGTCGCAGATTCAGCTCCGGCTGGGTAAAGATGTACTTCAGACTTTTGTGGTCTGTGAACACCTGAACCTTACCGCCATACAGATAAGACCTCCAGATCTTCAATGCAAACACCACTGCAGCCATCTCAAGATCGTGAGTAGGATAATTGCATTCATGTTTCCTCAGCTGCCTGGAAGCATATGCGATTACCTTACCCTGCTGCATCAATACACAACCCAGCCCCAGCCTGGACGCGTCTGTGAACACAACATATGGCTCATCCTGCTTAGGCAAGGCTAACACCGGAGTACTCACCAGCATCTCCTTGAGCTTCACAAAGCTCTCCTCACACTGGTCCGACCACACGAAAGGAACGTCCTTCCCGGTCAACTTGGTCATGGCCTGCGCCATACTAGCAAACCCCTTGACGAACCTCCTGTAATAACCCGCCAGACCCAGAAAACTGCGAATCTCCGAGGCATTCTTCGGTCTCGGCCACTCCTCAATCGAGCGAATCTTCTCCGGATCCACTGAAACACCACGATCAGATACGACGTGCCCCAGAAATCCGATCTCCCGCTGCCAGAAACTACACTTGCTCAGCTTAGCGAACAACTTCTGCTCCCGTAGCTTCTCCAGAACTTTCCTCAGGTGAACCATGTGCTCCTCAGGACTCTTCGAATACACTAGAATGTCGTCGATGAAAATGATGACGAACTCATCCAGATACTCCTGGAACACGCCGTTCATCAACCTCATAAACGCAGCCGGTGCATTCGTCAACCCAAACGGCATCACCACAAACTCGTAGTGCCCGTATCTCGTCCTGAAAGCCGTCTTCCTGATGTCCGACTCCGCTATCGGGATCTGATGATAACCCGATGCCAAATCAATCTTAGAGAACCACGAAGCACCCTGCAACTGATCTAACAACTCATCGATCCTTGGTAATGGGTACTTGTTCTTCACAGTAACCCGGTTCAGCCCCCGATAATCAATGCACAACCGGAAGCTCCCATCCTTCTTCTTGACGAACAGTACCGGTGCACCCCACGGAGAACTGCTCGGTCTAATGAAACCCTTTTCCAACAACTCCTCGAGCTGCTTCTTAAGCTCAGCCATCTCCGCTGGAGCCATCCTGTAAGGAGCCTTAGACAACGGGGTCGTCCCCGGCTCTAACTCAATGGTACAAGGATCCGACCTGGATGGTGGTAACCCGCTCAACTGCTGGAACACATCCTCGAACTCCCAGACCACCTCAATATCCCGCACCGCTGACTCCCCAACCTCACCAGGTATCGAAATGGTAGCCAAGTAGGCCTCACAACCCTGTTCGATCAAGCGCTCCGCTTGAACCGCGGAAACGACGATGCCTCCCGGCACCGGTCTCACTCCCTGATAAACCAGTCTTCTGTTAGCATGCTCGAAAACCACACGACCCCGGTGACAATCCAAATGAGCCTTGAACTTTCCCAGCCAGTCCATACCCAAAATGATGTCATAGAGTTCCACTGGGCACACTATCAAATCCGCTGGCATCAGCTTTCCGGCGATAAGAATGTCAACATTCTCTACACAGCCCTGAGTCCTCAACAAGCGACCCCCAGCAACTCTCACCACACCCGAGTGGTCCCCACACAACTCTTGGATACCGCTCCCCGACACCCAATCCGGTGTGGCAAAACTGTGGGACGCTCCGGAGTCAAACAACACATGTGACTCTACCCCAGCCACATTAAGGGTCCCTAAGCACGAAAAGGATTCACGGCAAATAGCAAACACCAATTACAGAGCGAGTAACTGAATTACAATCAAACAAGAACATAGTTAAGGTAACTAATCAGTAATCGGTCTGCGGCCGCTCGCCTCGCCTGACTCCGCGCCTATGGTGAACACCCTCGGTGCCACTGCGGCCCGTTTCGGAGGCGGTGCCTCGATCCTCACAAATGGCTGAGCCAACTTCGGACAATCCTTCCTGAGGTGACCGGGTTCCTTGCAATGAAAGCACACCGGGCCCCCTCGAGAACAATCCGCCACGCGATGTCCATGGGCTCCGCACCCGAAACAACGTGGCCCAGAACCCGCTTCCCTGGAAGTATCCTCCCACTTCCTCTTCTGTCCCTGCTGCTGACCAGACCTACCGCCCTTGCTCGGAGCAACACTCTGACTTTGAGGCCGTCGCGGAGCCTCTGGTACTGCAGCCTTTAAACTAGCCTCCTGCCTCATCCCCTCCTCAAGCTGCGCTGCACACTCCACCAGTTCGGATACCGACTCGAACTTGCGGACTATGCACCGATTCCTGAGATCGATACGCATACCTCGCATGAAAGCACCAATCAACTCATACTCGGTATCTGCACCCCGACCAGCAAACCGCTTCAGCCGGTTAAACTCGGCCTCGTACTCTCGGACCGAACGAATCCCCTGTGACAAGTACAGAAACTCCGCCTGTAACCTGTCGCGAGCCTCCCGCGGAAAATACTTGAGATCGAACTCCCTCCGGAACTCGTCCCAAGACAACACTACTTCCGCCCTCCTCGCAGCAACACCCTGCCACCACTCATGTGCATCTCCCTCCAGATAATGCACCGCCAAGTCAACCCTATACTCCTCAGGGCATCTGATCGACTGGAAGTTCCTCTCCAACCTGGACCTCCACTCATCAGACTCAATCGGTCGAGCACCACCACTGAAAAACTTGGTGCCCAACCTCTGCATATGCTCCATCACCCTCAGGTACGACGGAACCACTGGCTCGGCCTCAGCAACCACTCCCGGAACTCCCGGAGCAACAACACCCGGCATCGCGGCAACCCCCTGTGGCGCCACTGGAGCTGGAGCCGGTACCACACCAGGTAACCTCTCCAAGAGCTGGGCCAACATGCCCAAAACAGCCGCCATCGGGTTCGGGCCCGCACCCGCCTGAGCACCACCCGGCGCCGGCATCGCACCATACATGGCCGCTGGCTCCGACTGACCTTCCCCCTCGGCGTGATCATACGCCCCCTGCTCCACCGTGACACTCTGCGTCACATTCGCAGCTGCTCTGCCACCTCTACCACCTCTACCACCTCTGCCGCCACGGCCTGTTCTGCCGCCCCGACCACGGCCGCCGCGACCACCCCGACCTCTGAGACCTTGCCCAACGCTATCAGAATCAACCATCTGCAATAACCACTTGTTACTAATTGACAACAGCAATAGTAAAACAAACACGAGTCTTACCGTGGAATCTCATTGAAGGCTCGAAGAGGATGATCTAGAACTTCAAGCTCAACAATTGACTAACTCCCATAGACAGTTCTAATAGCGGAAAATTTTTTTTTTTTTAAAACCGTCCTAGAACCGTAAATGCTCTGATACCAAATTGAAACAACCGCACCCATTTTTTTTTTTTTTTTTTTTTTTTTTTTTTTTTTGCAAATAATCATTAAAATCCCATAATAATAACTGAACCTCACCAATTAATTCCCGGTTCAAGACTAAAAATCCGAACAATGCAAATCATAAATTATTAAATTAAATAATCAAATAAACGGCAAGTCTAGATCACCCCCTCTTCCTCGCCCTGATCCCACGGTCACATTTTCTCTTTTCCTGCATCAATTAAAATATTAGAGGATGATCATGAGGAATAAATCTTCGGTGACAATCGAACCAACACGTCTTTCTTCCATGCTTAAGATAAAAAGACTGTGTATCTTCCATGCAAATTGGACAAGACAATTTTCCATGGGTGGTCCATCCTGATAACATGCCATACGCCGGAAAGTCGCTTATCGTCCACAACAACACTGCTCTTAGTTTAAATTTTTGATTCAACGAGACATCGTATGCATCGACTCCAGTAGACCACAGTTCTTTTAACTCATCAATGAGAGGTCGGAGGAAGATATCGAGACTAGCTCGAGGATGATTTGGCCCAGAATTCATAATTGTTAGAAACAAGTACTCCGTATTCATGCACATACCAGGGGGTAAATTATACGGAGTCAAGATCACGGGCCACAATTGAAACAACCGCACCCATTTTTTTTTTTTTTTTTTTTTTTTTGCAAAAATAATCATTAAAATCCCATAAATAATAACTGAACCTCACCAATTAATTCCCGGTTCAAGACTAAAAATCCGAACAATGCAAATCATAAATTATTAAATTAAATAATCAAATAAACGGCAAGTCTAGATCACCCCCTCTTCCTCGCCCTGATCCCACGGTCACATTTTCTCTTTTCCTGCATCAATTAAAATATAAGAGATGCATAAGTATTTCAATAAATACTTAGTGAGGCAATCCTCCCATCTACAGGCTAACAAATAATTAAGATAATTAATATAGACTATCACGAAAATACCGAATAAATCAAACATTTCATGAAACACTCGATCTAGACCCTCCGAGATCGTAAACGGCCTATAATCACGAAATCACACCAATTATCAAAATTATTTAATTACGCCTATGGTCCTGCACTCACCTTATTCCCGCACAGCAAGTTTCACGAGAAAATTCAGCAATTTTCTAGAACTCCCCGGGATGAATAACCTTCTATTAATCCACCTAAAAATAAAAATAATAAAATATTCAAAAACAAAACAAACCAATCTTTAATTGTTCAAACCCCTCCTACACGTTACGTACGATCGTCTTCCTCTTCCCATCGCCGACTCAACTACACCACCGGAGCTCACCACCGTCACCACCGGAACCACCATGATCCAACCACCGATCACGAACAATTCTCTGGCGCTCTGACGACAGGGACACTCCGATCCACCGAACCCCACCACACGGCGTCCACACCACACGGCGTTCCGTTACGCTTCGCCCGACCACACCACCGCCGGAGCTCCCCCCGAAACCGCCATGATCCAGCCTCCGATCACCACCACGAGACTCGCTACACACGGCCGGCCCTAAATACAGCGACCCCGCCACAACCGCCAACGCACGGACCACACGCCCGACAAAACCAAACGACAAGGCCAAGAGTCTTACCGAGAAAGAGAGAGGCGTGGCTCGAAGCTCTCCTTGCTTCCACGCCGAAAACCAGCGCAATCTTCCTCCTTGACGGCTAAGGTTCGATCCTTCTCTCCCAAGACGGCGATACACACACGCATATAAACCTAGGTGTGTTTCAAGTTTGCTTATTACACCAACCGGTCCTCGCACTTCCTCCCCTTCCGAAAGTTAACCCCAAACTTTCAAAATTAACAATCACACCCGCCAGTAAAATTGATTTATTCAATTTAACCCCCGTAACTTCTAAAAGGTCAAATTAAGCCCAATTAATGGATTGCGGGTGTTACAACAATGAATGGTTTTTTGACATGCCAAATGGATTGAACCCATCTGTACACAATCCAAGATAGACGTTTCGGGGTTCTTCGGCAAACTGGGGATGTTGATCTTGAAAATATTTCCACTCCGCCCCATCAGACGGATGCCACATTTCTTCCTCATTTGATTCGTGCTCGGCGTGCCATCTCATTGCTGCTGCAGTCTTCTCGCTCTGATAAATTCTCTTTAATCTGTCAGCAATAGGCATATACCACATACGACTATATGGTACATTGGTCTTACGGTTTTGCTCGTTAGGCATCCATCTTTTTGAATTACAAAACCGACACTTATCTAACCGCTCATCATCTTTCCAGAAGATCATACAATTGTTAATGCAAACATCAATTTCATGACATGGAAGCCCCAAATTGCGCATCAATTTGTCTGTCTCGTAATGTGAACCGGGTGCCTGGTTTCCTTCTGGTAAATAATCTGTCAAGATACCGCATACTGAATCCACTAACTTTTCACTCATATTATGATCTGCCTTATTTTGCATGATTCGAGCAGCTAAAGATAACTGCGAGTGACCTTCACGACAACCATCGTATAATGGAGTATTCGCTCCATCTAACAAGTTGTAGAATTTTTTTGAATGATTACGTACCGGTTCTTCTACATTTTGATAACTAACATCCTGATGATAGTTGTTATCAAAACTCACGCTATCACGAAACGCATCATTCACCATATCCACATATCTATCTTCTACTACATTACCCACATCATCACTCCCACTTACATGCGTCCTATCAACATAACTCGTTCCTAAATCCATATCCAGTTCTTCACCATGCTTATACCAAATATAATAATCTGGCATAAATCCTCTACTATACAAATGTCTCAAAACTCTTGTACCGGGGATAAATTTCTCATTCTCGCAAACAAGACAAGGGCAGTGAAACATACCGCGATTTCTCTGCGCTAGAGGCTGGCTATTTGCAAATGCCACGAATTGATCCACCCCCTCTGTGAATTCTACCGAGAGATTTCCCGTCGCTTCATCGAACCTATTATACATCCACTCCCGGAAATTGCCAGAATTGTAATTTCCCGACATTCTAAGTTGAGAAACCTTATTCTCTCTTTGATTTGTGTTTATAAACTCTTTCTTTGCTTTGTGTTTCTACAATTGTGACAAGAAAATTCGCGTATGGCAAATATATAGAAAATTTCCCGACTGATTCCCGACTGATTTCCGACTGCAAATCAAAATAGGTACACCAACCACCAAATTAATTAAACGTGATTTACAACTACATTTTGCTACTGATTTGCTACTGTTCTACGACCCACCGAATTCAGTAGCAAATCAGTCGCTAAATTACTACTGATTAGCTACTGCATGTTTCGGCCTACAATTCAGTCACTAATCAGTCGTAAACCTGCTACGTATTAACGACGGATATTTTTAGTCACTAAATCCCTACTGATGTGCGACTGTTTGAAAATAGTCGAAAATCAGTCGGAAATCAGTAGCGAAACAGTCGGTAAATTTACCGACTGCCTAATCGGTAGCAACAATCAGTCGGAAAACGCTGTTTTGGTGTAGTGTGTTAAATTTCAAAAATACTATAATTTTGGATATTTTCAAAAATACCACAATTTTGGAAAAGTTTGAAAAATACCATAAATTAGGAAATCTTTCAAAAATACCAGAATTTTTATGTATATGACTAGTACCTAAAATTTTAGTTTTTCATTCAAACTCATTTGAAAATAATATTCTTTTTTTTGTTGAATAAATTTCACATTCCAAAAAAAACTAGGTATTGAAAAAAGAGAAAGGGCCGTAAGAAATGAAATGAAATGAGTTATAAATATGGGCATCCACTCTATATATGTGTTATTATGTTAATTTTGGGACAATATACAGTTATAACACAAATTCACTCATGATTTAATGAAAAAAAATCCAATAAGCTCAACAAGGTCAACCACAAAATTGATTGACCCACCATATCTTCTAATCATCCAACATTGAATACTAAAGTCTAAGTAAATGGAGTGAAGTGAACAACTTTAAGCATCTAATGAGCATCCAACTTTAAAACTAATTTTGTGGCCCATCAAAAACTAAAAAAAAAGGGTGGTCAAAGGCCATGGCCTAGCCTCTGGGCCGGGCATGAGTGTGTTGTCTCGAGTTCGTCTCCAAAGTAACAAAACAAGTTTTAATATATGGTTTGTGAAATTGTATAATCAAGGATTCATGTATACCGAACATGTTTTTGTTTTCGTTTCCGAAAAAAAGGAATGAAAATGTATGGTATATGTAAATATATATATATATATATATCCTGCAATGTTCGATTTAGACTTTTAGTGTATATGTAACATGATTGTATAAGTTTTAAATTATTAAAAACAAGACACTTATAATAATTATGAAAATCCAATGGATATAAGATAACAACATAATTTCCTGCCATTATTAAATCTGAAATTGCTCCATGAGAAATTTGAAAAAACAACAAATTTATCATATATGTTCTATTATAATGATAATGATGATCATCATCTTAGTATATTACTAGTTCTTCTTATTATCTGAGATCACAGATAGAGATGAAGAAACCTCCGGATCCATATTTATCAATTCTTTCAAAACTATTATCGATTCCAACAACAAGTTTTGATCTTTTTCCTGTTCTTCGACTTTAATAGGCATCTCGTTTTCTTCAATGTACTCTATCAACATCTTCATAAACTCCTAAATTGACTTAAATTAAATTAATTATAGTAGAAAATATTAATGATTACCCTATATTAACATACTAAAAAACCAAAAGTTTCTTCCAAAAATACAACAAACCTTAAGCCAGATGAATAGGACCTAAAACTTTAGCCGTAATTCCTAAACTATTTGGAAATTTTATAAACATATAAGAACCCTTTCTAAAACATAAATTTTGTGATATTTTTAAAAAAATTTAAAAATTTTGGTAATTTATTAAACAAAATACAAAAACTGATATTTTTTCTAAGACAAATATTATAGAAAACAATAAAATATATTAAAACAAACACTAGTTTACCTTGTTCCGCTTTGTTGCCTCTTTTTTCGATGGTACTATCATATGATCGAGTTCAACTTCGAGTTCGAAAATCCTAGCCTTCTTTGCCTTCTTACACTCTTCTTCACTTTCCACTGGTTCCATGTTCAGATCAAAATCGGCTTCAGGCTGCATCACCCACTTTCCACGCTAAATTTCTTGAGTATTGTTATTTGTATTAGAGCCAGAGAGGAATTGGCTTATGTAGATAACTCGTTGTTATTGTTCTTGTTAATGTTCTCCTCTATCACATTTATAAAAGTATTGGAAGACCTATCTCGTCTCTGGTACTGCATGGTTCTTGTTCAAAGCAAGTCCACCATGGTCAATTTCTCAATTACTATCAAAGGTATTTAGTTACCATCATAAGGAGAAATAATTATTTTGTTAGGATTTTCTCTGTTTTTTGTAGTTATATACTTTTATATGAATTACCATTTAACTACCAAAAAGTCATAAGTCAAAAATTTATGTCATTCCACGTAGATTATTTCACAAAAGTGTTGAATTAAAACTTTTTTTTATTGGTATGTGCATAAATTCATACGTATATATGCACATACACACACACACGTTTGTATAATTTGTTTCGAAAACCTCAAAATTTAACCCATATACAAGAAATGTTTTCGTGGCCCATAACAATATGCTTCCATCTCGGAATGAAGAAATGAGAAATGACATTTAATTAAGCCTATAGCTCCAAGTAATTAATGATGTACTGCCATGGACCGAATAATAATAATAATAATAATCATCATTATAGTGTATTACTAGTTCAGACTACATACTGAGATGAGGAAACCTCCGGATCCATATTTACAAATTCTTTCAAAACTATTATCGATTCCCACAACAAGTTTTGATCTTATCTTTTCCCAGTTCTTTGATTTTAATAGTCCTCTTTTTTCAATGTACTTAATAATGCTTCTTCTTCAACTCCTAAATGTACATAAATGTAATTAATATTTTGTAGAATTTCTTTTTTGTGTATTCATGATTTTGTTCCAAAATACCACAAATTTGTTAAATTTCAAAAATACCATAATTTTGGATATTTTCAAAAATACCACAATTTTGGAAAATTTTCAAAAATACCATAAATTTGGAAAATTTTCTAAATACCATAATTTTTATGTATATGACTAGTACCTAAAATTTTAGTTTTTCATTCAAACTCATTTGAAAATAATATTCTTTTATTTCACATTCCAAAAAAAACTATGTATAGAAAAAAGAGAAAGGGACTTAAGAAATGAAAATAATTATTTTGGTTATTATTATTTATCAAAAGTCATAAATATGGCCATCCACTCTATACATGTGTTATTATGTTAATTTTGGGACAATGTATATTTGTTACACAAATTCATTGATGATTTAATGAAAAAAAATCCAAAAAGCTCAACAAGGTCAACCACAAAATTGATTGACCCACCATACACTACAAGAAATCTGGGTTTTTATAGCAGGCCAGTATATCGTTTTTTTCAATTATGCTATGGTTGACATACCTCTGGTTTTTACATAGCGTTTGTATATTTGTAAACGTTATTATAAAGTGGTAGAAATTAAAATCAGAGTCACGTGTCTCGTTTTAAGATGTAACCCACATGTTTAATAGAAAACCATAATTGAAAACGCTATCAAAGTCTTAGGCGGTAAACAAAAATTAAGTACCGCGACACTTAGAAAAAATTCGGCTCCAAAGAAAAAACCCCCAACCTAATTTTCGTGTTCTTCCCTCTCTTCCCTCTTTGGTGTTCAGAAACCCAATTACCATCGTCACACTCCTATTCGATTTCGGCGGCTCCGTCACTGCAAATCTCTCCTCCGGTCATGATTGAAAGCTCTGTAGCCTCGATTTTGCTCTGGAAACGGTGTTTTTTAGCTAGGTCAGGCTCGTTAGACATTTCTACTCCGTCGCCTCCTGAGCTTCTGTAATTTCTCCTTTTTGCCTCCTGAGCTGGTGGTGTCTCCGTCGTTCTCCTCCAGCTGCATTCACGAAGAAGAATCCCACTACAGGTAAATAATTTTCAGATTTATGAAGTTAAGAATTCGAAAATCGATTTTTCTTTCTCAGTATGTTATAGATCTGAAGCTAAGAACCCTAAATTACTTTTAGTTTCATCTTACTATAGAAGCAATCGAAGCTCCAGAGATTTAGAAGAGGACTTAACACGAATATAAGGAAGAGAATCAATCTGCTTCACCATTTTCAGGTTATCTCCAACCTTTATTCTCGATTTATGGTAAAGATGTTTTTACGCATCATAAATTTAGACATTCGTGTTATTGCTTTGCAGGTAGAGCTTGTTGCAACACTAGGACTCAGAAAACCAATCCGCAGAACCGTATACATGTTGATTGTTGTTGTGATCGTGTGAGATTTACAAGTTGTATGAGCTAGTTTCTTTGGTAGTTTGATTGGTTTAAATGTTGAATGTGAATGTGTTTGTTTGGTGCTTGTTTGAAGTTACTAGTTACTAGTTTATCTTGTAGGTTACTTCACTGTTGTTGTTGTTTGAAGTTAGCTATGACATTGATATGGCTTGTCTTTGCAGTGTGATTTTTAAGTTGCCTAATTTTTTTGGGTATCACGTTTCTTTTGTTGATGATCTTTGTTTTGCAGCTGTAGTATAGTGTTAAGTCTCTTTGAGATTGAGATTGGTACATAGCTAGTCTCACCTCTAAAATAGCTTAATAAGATTTTGATTTGCATTGTGAAGTTACATAATATGATTTCTCACCACCTGCATAATAAGCTTTTGCTTTGCATTGCTTGGAGCTGTTGAAAAATGGATAAAGCTTCGCATTTAACTTCTCATTTATTATGACTGTTATGATTGTGATCGTTTAATGACAGAACCGATGATGATGTTCCCATGAACTGTTTCACTATGATCTTTGTTTGCCTTTTGGACCAGTAACAAAAAGGAGGACATAATGGAAGCAAGGAAAGAGATCATTTGCGGACTACCAGCGTATGGAATCATACCACACTTCCTCCAACAGCCACAACAAGAATCTGAAGTTGATACAGGAAGTGATGTGGAGGAGATCACACAACTAGAGTATAGACGCTCTCTCGCTCACCAGGGATACTTGATACGGGCTGAGGAAGACGATGAAGACATTGAACCTGATTTCCAAAGAATTATTCCACACCTCAGAAAGGAAGAACAAAGGCTCCGAAACCAACTCAACTCCGCTTCAATGAAACGACCAAAACAAGAACTAGGAGAATCCTCAAGAGGCAAGGGTCGTCGTCGAGACTAAGGAGCAGAATCTATGTATTTTGTAATGTGTAAAAAGACTAGTTGGTTTAATGGGAATCATATTTAGTTTAAACCATGTATTTTGTAATGTGTTTGATAATATGAAACCTTGAGTTAATGTGAATCTTTTTTTTATAATTCTTCTTTTTAAATTAAATGTATTTAAATTAAATGTATTTAAATTAAATGTATTTAAATTAAATGTATTTAAATTAAATGTATTTAAATTAAATGTATTTAAGTTAAATTAATATTTACAGAAAAAAAAAATATGTTAATGACCAACCAAAATATATTAGTGTATAATGCATAAGAGTTAAATTGTATCTTGATCATAAATTCTAAATTTTAAATTGTAAAACTCTTTAAAATAAACATCAAATACTATACTTATATAAAATAATATGTTTTGCAAAAATTTAAAAAGGATTTAAGCGTTGAGTATTTTATTTAGGGTTTAGAGTATTGACGTTTAGGGTTTAGGTTATGTTGATTTAGAGTTTATGTTATATTGATTTGTTAGGTTATGTTGTCAATTAACAAATAAATTACTAAGAGTTTAGGGCATAGGGTTTGAGGTGTAGGGTATACGGGTTATGATATTTTTTCTTGTTCTATTAACAATAGAAATATAATTTTAAGTATTAATGAGTATTTGATTTAGGGTTTATGGTATTGGCGTTTAGGGTTTAGGTTATGTTGATTTAGGGTTTATGTTATATTGATTTATGGTTTATGTTATGTTGTCAATTAACAAATGAAAATGATTGCCAATGATTGCAAAAATGATTACAAACATATATACAAACCATACAAACTAGTGATAAGTTAATAAGAGTTTAGGGCATAGGGTTTGAGGTTTAGGGCATAGGGTTTGAGGTTTAGGGTATAAGGGTTATGATATTTTTTCTTATTCTATTAACAATAGAAATATAATTTGAAGTATTAATGAGTGTTTGATCTAGTATATGATTCACACTTGTAAGATATTTTTTATATTTCTCAAATAAAAAAAAAAATATATTATAAATAATTGTTTAATAGTGGGATGTCAGAGAGCTATTTTGAGCAGCTACTGACACTAGTTCATGACATGCTACCTGGAGACAATGTTCTACCTAAGTCTACAGATGAGATGAAGAAGTTTTTGAAACAGTTTGGTTTATGTTATGATGTCATCCACGCCTGCAAAAATGATTGTATCCTTTATCGGAATCAGTATGAGGAGTTAGTGAGCTGCCCAAGATGTAATGAATCAAGATGGGAAAGGGATAGGCACACCGGTGAGGAGAAGAAAGGGATTCCAGCTAAGGTGCTTAGGTATTTTCCGATAAAAGACAGATTTAGGAGGATGTTTAGATCAAAACGGTTGGCTGAGGATTTGCTTTGGCACTTCACTAATGCTACTGTAGATGGTACTATGAGGCATCCAGTGGATTCATTGACTTGGGTTCAGGTAAACGATAAATGGCCGGAGTTTGCTGCTGAAGCAAGAAACCTTAGACTAGGGATTTCTACAGATGGCATGAATCCGTTTTCTATCCAGAACACCAAGTACAGCACATGGCCTGTTCTCTTAGTAAACTACAATATGGCTCCAACTCAGTGTATGAAAGCAGAGAACATCATGTTGACGATGTTGATACCTGGGCCAACCGCACCTAGCAACAACATTGATGTATATCTACAACCATTGATAGAGGACCTAAAGGATTTGTGGACAGAAGGTATGGAAGTTTATGATTCTTTTAAGAAGGAGAGTTTTACTCTAAGAGCTATGTTGTTGTGGAGTATCACAGACTATCCGGGTTTAGGGATATTAGCTGGATGTAAAGTGAAGGGGAAGCAAACGTGTAATGTCTGCAAAAACAATTGTGAAACATTTGGGTTTTATGTTGTACTTTGAACTACTACTCTTTGTGTATGTAATAAGTGGCACCTATGTTTCTTTCTTTGTTACACTTAATTTAGTGGAATCTATGTTTGATATTGTAATAATGTTTAATAAACCCATAATCGTATATATATATGTGTTATTATATATATATAATACATATAATATATATATATATATATATTTATAAACAAATTCATATAAATACAATACTAAGAAACAATTACAATAACATAATTGCTATATTTATATTAAAAATAACAATTCTCAAATGCTGTTAATAATGTAAATAATAGCAAAAAGAATACGCTATTAAATACTATTTAATTGCATAATAAAATGCGATATAGTATATGACAATACGATAGCACTGCAAAAAACCACTATCTAAAGTGTCTGACCTATTATGACGGGCGATGATACAGCGCTTGTTAAAACGCTATGGTATCGTTAGATAGCATTTTTCAGCCGCTAAGAAAATCTTTTTTCTTGTATTTATCTTCTAAACATCCAACATTAGGTACTAAAGTCTAAATAAATGGAGTGAAGTGAATAACTTTAAGCCTCTCATGACCATCCAACATTAAAACTAATTTTGTGGCCCATCAAAAACTAAAAAAAAAAGTGCGGTCAAAGGCCATGGACTACCCTACCTAGCCTATGGGACAGGCCTGAGTACGTTGTCTCGAGTTCGCCGCCAAAGTAACAAAACAAGTTTTGATATTTGGTTTGTGAAATTGTATAATCAAGGATTCATGTTGATATATCATGGTTTTTACCCCTTTTATGCCATGATATAAGTCCGTTTTATTGAGTCTTTCTACTATTTCGTAGTGTTTTAGAGTATTTTACAGGTTTTAGCACGTTTGGAGCATAATTGGAGATATTGGAGCTTTCTGGAGCATTTTGGAGCAAAGCAGAAGTTCGTGTAGCTGAGTACCCGTTTTGGAGCCTCGGTATCGATCGATACTGACTAGTATCGGTCGATACTAACATCAGCAGACACGAGTCGCAACTTTTCCAAAGAGTTGAAGAATTGCAAAATTGCCCAGAACACTTTTTTATTTCTTTCTGTTTCATCTGAACTGCTTAGCTTAATTCGATACTATTCAATATATTGTGTGTCTCTGTGAGTCCTTGTGTTCGACCCCTACACTTACTACAACTACTGCTTTAGTACATTTAGGGTATTAATTTGAGCATATCAAATTTGGCGCCGTTGCCGGGGACTCAAATCGCCATTAGATTTTAGTCTGAGAAATTTGACTAAGTTCGTCGGTATCGATCGATACTACCTAGTATTGGTCGATACTCGTCGTCTTCTTTTTGTTTATATCGATCGACACCACCCAGTGTCGGTCGATACTCATCGTGTTTTTTGTTACTTACGTGCCTTGCCTAGTGTTTTTCAGGTGCATGCCTAATAGAGGAACCCGAAGGAACAATAACACTCCGCTAGTTAATCTGTCATTGGAGCCACTAGCACTTTTGGAACGCACAAACAGAAAAGCAAAGAAGCCAGCAAAGATGAACAACAATCCATTGATTTTGGTTCAAGATGCAACGAGAGAGGGCAGCGACTTGATGAAGCTGGAAACGTCATTGTCCCTCCTGCTGTTGTTGGTGAGATTGTCGCACCAGCTGGGCGCGCCAACATTGGGAATGCTGCAGCTGATCGTGGTAGAACAATTGGGGAGTACAACAGGCCTGATCAGTTCTATGCTAATCGATCAGCGATTCGCCCTCCACCATATCAGAGGAATGACTTTGAGCTGAAACCTGCATACTACACTCTTGTGGGTTAGCACCCTTTTCACTGTCTTTCTCATGAACATCCCATGGATCATATTGAGAAGTTCGAGGACTTGGTCACTAGCATCAAGAGTAATGGAGTGTCCTACGATAACCTCTTCTGCAAGATTTTCCCCTACTCTCTAGGTGGAGATGCGACTTACTGGCTGAAGCAGTTGCCTCCTTGATCACTGACTACCTGGGAGGAGACTAAGACTGTTTTCCTGAATAATTTCTATGATGATGACCGATCTGAAGA
Source organism: Eutrema japonicum (assembly GCA_030161315.1). Classification (NCBI taxonomy): domain Eukaryota; kingdom Viridiplantae; phylum Streptophyta; class Magnoliopsida; order Brassicales; family Brassicaceae; genus Eutrema; species Eutrema japonicum. Next base: position 11,310,723 of record BSQW01000005.1, on the reverse strand, counting down.
TTTGAGGAACAAGATCTCCCAGTTTTCTCAAGGCCCGACGAAGCGTTCAAGGCTGTTTGGATGAGATTTAGATCGTATCAGAGAGTTTTTCCACATCACGGGTATCTTCTTCAGAGGGATTGATTGGAGGTATCATATGGCTTTGGATGCTTCGAGCAATGAGAATTTCAATACCAGGTATCCAGATGATACTTATGTGCTTATTGAGAATTTTGCGTCTAGCAATAGCACCAAAAATGCAGACCTTGAGCGAAAAAGACAGAATGGGAACATGGATGGATCGCAGATTACTGAAGTTCAAGCCAAGCTGGATCTTCTGATCGGGAAGTCGAAGAAGACTATACACTTTGCTGATGGAGTCGATAATATTGATGAAGATGAAGTGGAGGATGTTAACTACGTTGGTGGTTCTGGATTTCATGGTCAGCAATTTGGGTACAACAACAACCAAAACTTCAACAACAACACTCAGCATTATTGGCAGCATGAAGTCACATGACCATCATGTTCTAATGCAGAATTTGTTTCCTATGGCGTTGAGAGGTTTACTACCAAGAGGACATCGGATTGCAGTGACTCGTATATGCAATTACTTCAACAGACTGTGCCAACGCGTTATTGATCCAGAGAAGCTACTTACCCTAGAATCAGAGGTTGTGGAATCAATGTGCCAGTCGGAGAGATTCTTTCCGCCTTCACTGTTTGACTTCATGTTTCACCTTCCACTACATCTTGCAAGAGAAGCACGCTTGGGTGGCCCTGTACACTTCATATGGATGTATCCTTTTGAGAGGTAAACCTTTTTGTTTATGTCATATACTTCAATAATAAACTGATAGTATATGTATGTGGTATTCATTATAAGTTTACTTATTGACATGTAGGTACATGAAGACACTAAAGGCTTATGTCAAGAATTTTGCTAGACCATAAGCTTGTATGGCCGAGGGATACTTGTATGGTGAATGCATTGCATTTTGTTCGGAATTCCTTCAGAAATCTGTCCCAGTTCAAGAAGCAAGTAATAGAAATGAAGATGTTCAGGCAACTCAAAATGTCCTTGAAGGCCGACCATTGCAGAAAGCTACAGAAGTGACTCTTACAGATAAGGAGAGAGATATAGCTCATCGGTATATTCTCATGAATACAGCAGTCACGGGTTCTTATGTTGAGTAAGTGCAAACCAGAAAGAGTATTAGATATATAGGATTAAATATTTTGTTGCATTGGAGACTAACTTAATGGAAAACAGGTTGCATTTGGAAGAACTGCAAGATTTAGATGTAAGACGCGCAAAAAATGAAACCCTATTGTGGAAATATCATACAGAAAGGTTCCCCCAGTGGATCAAGGAAAAGGTTAGAATGACCTCTTCTCTGATTCATAATAATGACTTGTGTTTTGTTTGTGATAATGACTTCTGTTTAGTTTCATGTTTCAAGTACCATGTTTAATGATAAGGACTTGTTTTCTGTTTCATGTTAGATACCAAATAACTCGAAGGACCATTCAAAAAAGCTGAGATGGCTTGCTTTTGGACCAAGAAACATTGCTCAAACATACAAGGGGTATATAGTTAACGGACATCGATTCCATACAGACGATGTAAAGCGGAAGACTCAGACCAGTGGAGTTACATATGAAGCATTTTCCATGTGTAGAGCTAGTGCTAAAGATTCTAAGCAAATGACAGACATAGTAGCATACTATGGAGTGATAAAGGAGATCATATTGCTGGACTACCATATGTTCCAGGTTCCACTGTTTAAGTGTAGTTGGGCTAACAAAGGGAAAGGATTGAAAGAGGAAGACGGTTTCACACTTGTGAATCTCCATATGAACCAGTCATCATTTGTAAATGATCCTTACATTCTGCCATCGCAAGCAAAACAAGTTTTCTACTCTAAAGAAGATGACAACTCACCTTGGAATGTTGTCATGAGGGCACCACCTAGAGGATACCACGAGTTAGAGACAGAAGAGGAGATTGTTTCTGCACCATTATCAGTCCAGCCAATTGAATATTTAGGGGATCAATCATCTGATGACGAGAGTTTCTGTGTTAGGAATGATTGCGAAGGTGTTCTAATAGATGATTTATGCTAAGTTTGGTTGTGTTTCAGGTAATCTGATACGATGAAACCAACATCTGTTAAGGAAAATGTCCGTCGAAGTAAGCGCCAAGCAGGCCTTGATGTGAGTCCTGAAGTGTCTTTGGATCAGAAGAAACACAAGAAGGCTGCTCCAGAGGTGAATGCTGAAATGTTTCCTGAAAAAGATGCTACTGGATACGAAGAAGAGGAACAAGATTTCATAGCAATCATGGATAACGAGAAAAACAAAGTTGTTGACGAAGAAGTGGAACAACACGCACCTACTAAAGAAGAAGAAGAAACCATCCCCCCTTCCACAAATGGAGTATCCAACACCTCTGAAGTACAGACAGAACAATCAGAGAACAAAATTAGGAAGAAAAGAGGTCCAACTAAAATGCGCAAAGTGGCAAAAAATATAGAGGACAAGGTAGAAGTGGAGTTTATTGAAATAGGTGAGCATGTTGGTAGTGGATCAGTGACACTCTCCTCCTTTCTTGGTCCTCTTGTGAGAGAGCATGTGCCCGTACTTCTAGATGACTGGAGACATCTCGAAGAAAAGACAAAAGACGCCTTGTGGGAGGAAATTGAGGTTATTTTCTTGGCTTTTTGATTGAGCATGAGTGTAGGTGAATTGTTTTAGTGTTTAACTTGGCAATGATTGACAGGGAAGATTCAACTTGATAGAAGAATGGCAAAAATATGTAGTCTTTAAGCAGATGGGTTGTTTGTGGAGGGCCTCTAAATCTAGGCTCTCTTCCAAAGTTCGAGCTATTAAAAACAAGGTTCAACTATAGCAAATTAAGCCTACCAACATCCAATCTTCATCAGCTTGGAACACTTGGGTGAAAGGCAGAAGGACCACAACTTTTGAGGTTGTATATAATGTGGATTGATTACTTATAAGCTGATTTGTATAGAGAATAGTTCTGTCATCTGACTGTTTGTGTCAATAGGAAAAAAGTGATAAATACAGGCAACTCAGGAAGGGTCAAATTCCTCACACCACCAGCCGCAAAGGAATGAATCGCCTAGCTCATGAGATGGTATGTTTGTCTGTGTAATGAATTGGTTAGTTGTAATAGTAATTCTTTTATTTGTTGACAACTATTTGTATGAACTTGTAGAAAAGAAATAGTTCTGATCCTAAGAAAGTTACTAGAGCTAAGGTTTGGGTAGCATGCCATATGCATTCTGATGGGAGACCCGTTAGGGAAGAATTCGCATAAACTATTGTAAGGCTGATTTAAATTCTTATTACTTTTGGTTCTTCTGTTTGTTTTAAAAGTAATATGCACATGTTGTGTATTGTTTTTGATTGCAGGAGAAGATCAAGAAAATTGACAGTGAAATGGACCCCACATGCTCGGATAATATCAGAGAAAATGCCGTGAGTAAGGTTCTAGGAAAAGACAAACCATGAAGAATTAGGGGGATGGGCAGAGGGGCTACTGTTACCAAGTTGGCATTCTTACAGGATAGAGACTCACATGTCCAGAAACTCGAATCTACTCAAGCAGAATTAATTAGCAAGCTTGAACATTTGCAAAATGTGGTTAGTAACTTAGCCGGTAAAAAGGTAACTTCTTTACACTTGTTGTTTCATTATGTGCACTTTTGTGTTCAATAAGATTCTAAACTTGTTAGAAACAGAGTGATGATGTTCCTAGGTCTGAGTTAAGCGATGTTAGCAAGGGAGGAATTAGGTGCCAGCTACTGGATTCGTTTTCGACTGATGATGTTGTTGTTGGTGAAGGAGAATTCTGCTCTAGTGAACCAACATACAAGATTGGTCGAATTCCCCTGGGTCCTAATGCGGCTGCTGTAATTGTGAAGTCTGTATCTATAACGCCCCGACCGCCCCTACCTGTGGGCCCCATGCCCTCTCTCGGCCCGTGGGCCCCACCCTTGTCCGACGGCCGGTGCGTTAGTCCGGGAGGCTTGTAATACTTGTTTACTGACCCTGCAATCACCACGTGACATTTCCCCGTGTTTTGTCCTCACTCACACGATACCGCGAATCACTTCCCGGAAGGTCACCCATCCTTAGACTACTCCAGCTCAAGCACGCTTAACTCTGGAGTTCTTTCGGGCAAGTGATCGGAAAAGGTAAGTGCACTTTGGTGACATAGGTAGCCAAATCAATTCTTATAAGCCTCTCCGCATATACAAGAAATTGGGATGTTACAGTATCAGTCCCAGAAGCATATGTCTAGAGACCTAGTACAACCATTGGCCCACTTGCTCAGGCTGTTGGAGTTAAAATTGCATGGCCATGTGAGAAGATAATATTGGACGATGATATTAACTACTCACAACATGCTAACACTGTCGGCTCTGAGGTAAATTGAAAGTGATTTTGTGTTCCTCTCAAATTCACATTGAGTAGATTACTAATAGATTGTGTATATATTTGGCATGATTCATTAGGCTACAGATGCATCAAGAGGAAGAGTTCAGATATTTGAATACTGGAAAGGAGAAAATGAATTGATTGCTGAGGGTATATTGTTGTCAACTGAACCTTCGGAATTGGTCAACGATATTCCGCTCGGACCGAATGCTGCAGTTGTTAAGATTGAGGTTGTTGTTAAAACTGCTGCTTTTCTATGGAGACCTAGGCCTGGAATGTCAAATATGGGCGATGCACTACATGAGACCATTGCATGGCCTATGGATAGGTTACGACTACCTGATCAACCTACAGATGATGAAACAACCAAGAAATCCACTCATGTAAGTTTCAAAAACTAGTTTCTTAATACACTTGGATAATAGTGTAGTCAGATTTTTTAGATGAGACTGAGAATAGACATTTGTTGTCTTGGATATGTTGATATTGCCGTGATGTTATTGTGATGAATGTGTTTATCATTGTTGGTTTTAGAGTGGTAGTCCCAGCACTGGTAGTAGCGGCAAAGGTGCTAAACAGAAGTGCGCTCTCTTGGACTGTGATAACTCTGGACAGACAGTTGCAGTAGGCCGTGTGTTTTCAACTGATCCAGCAGACAAGGTTCATTTCATCCCTTTAGGTAACAATGCTTCTAAGGTCTGGGTAGAGGTTTCCAAGGTTGATGGTGCACGAGTGTGGAGACCAAACTCTGAAGTTGAATTCACAGCTGATGCAATAGGATCCACAGTGGCTTGGCCTAATGAAAAGATTGTTTTCATCTGAGACAATTGTGAAACATTTGTGTTTTATGTTGTACTTTGAACTACTTCTCTTTGTGTATGTAATAAGTGGCACCTATGTTTCTTTCTTTGTTACACTTAATTTAGTGGAATCTATGTTTGATATTATACTAATGTTTAATAAACCCAGAATCGTATATATATATATATATATATATATATATATATATTTATATATTTATAAACAAATTCATATAAATACAATACTAAGAAACAATTACAATAACATAATTGCTATAGTTATATTAAAAATAACAATTCTCAAACGCGGTTAATAATGTAAATAATAGCAAAAAGAATACGCTATTAAGTACTATTTAATTGCATAATAAAATGCGCTATAGTATATGACAATACGATAGCACTGCAAAAAACCGCTATCTAAAGTGCCTGACCTATTATGACAGGCGATGATACAGCGCTTATTAAAACGCTATGGTATCGTTAGATAGCGTTTTTCGGCCACTAAGAAAAGCCTTTTTCTTGTAGTTATCTTCTAAACATCCAACATTAGGTACTAAAGTCTAAATAAATGGAGTGAAGTAAATAACTTTAAGCCTCTAATGACCATCCAACATTAAAACTAATTTTGTGGCCCATCAAAAACTAAAAAAAAAAGTGCGGTCAAAGGCCATGGACTACCCTACCTAGCCTCTGGGCCAGGCCTGAGTACGTTGTCTCGAGTTCGTCGCCAAAGTAACAAAACAAGTTTTGATATTTGGTTTGTGAAATTGTATAATCAAGGATTCATGTTGATATATCATGGTTTTTACCCCTTTTATGCCATGATATAAATCCGTTTTATTGAGTCTTTCTACTATTTCGTAGTGTTTTAGAGTCTTTTACAGGTTTTAGCACGTTTGGAGCATAATTGGAGAGGTTGGAGTTTTTTGGAGAATTTTGGAGCAAAGCAGAAGTTCGTGTAGCTGAGTACCCGTTTTGGAGCCTCGGTATCGATCGATACTGACTAGTATCGGTCAATACTCACTGCAGCAGACACGAGTCGCAACTTTTCCAAAGAGTTGAAGAATTGCAAAATTGCCCAGAAGACTTTTTTATTTCTTTCTGTTTCATCTGAACTGCTTAGCTTAATTCGATACTATTCAATATATTGTGTGTCTCTGTGAGTCCTTGTATTCGACCCCTACACTTACTACAACTACTGCTTTAGTACTTTTAGGGTATTAATTTGAGCATATCAAATTTGGCGCCGTTGCCGGGCACTCAAATCGCCATTAGATTTTAGTCTGAGAAATTTGACTAAGTTCGTCGGTATCGATCAATACTACCTAGTATTGGTCGATACTCGTCGTCTTCTTTTTGTTTATATCGATCGACACCACCCAGTGTCGGTCGATACTCATCGTGTTTTTTGTTACTTACGTGCCTTGCCTAGTGTTTTTCAGGTGCATGCCTAATAGAGGAACCCGAAGGAACAAGAACACTCCGCTAGTTAATCTGTCATTGGAGCCACTAGCACTTTTGGAACTCACAAACAGAAAAGCAAAGAAGCCAGAAGAGATGAACAACAATCCAGTGATTTTGGTTCAAGATGCAACGAGAGAGGGCAGCGACTTGATGAAGCTGGAAACGTCATTGTCCCTCCTGCTGTTGTTGGTGAGATTGTCGCACCAGCTGGGCGCGCCAACATTGGGAATGCTGCAGCTGATCGTGGTAGAACAATTGGGGAGTACAACAGGCCTGATCAGTTCTATGCTAATCGATCAGCGATTCGCCCTCCACCATATCAGAGGAATGACTTTGAGCTGAAACCTGCATACTACACTCTTGTGGGTTAGCACCCTTTTCATGGTCTTTCTCATGAACATCCCATGGATCATATTGAGAAGTTCGAGGACTTGGTCACTAGCATCTAGAGTAATGGAGTGTCCTACGATAACCTCTTCTGCAAGCTTTTCCCCTACTCTCTAGGTGGAGATGCGACTTACTGGCTGAAGCAGTTGCCTCCTGGATCACTGACTACCTGGGAGGAGACTAAGACTGCTTTCCTGAATAATTTCTATGATGATGACCGATCTGAGGATCTGAGGAACAAGATCTCCCAGTTTTCTCAAGGCCCGACTGAAGCGTTCAAGGCTGTTTGGACGAGATTTAGATCGTATCAGAGAGTTTGTCCACATCACGGGTACTCTGATGTTAAGATGCTGGGTATCTTCTTCAGAGGGATTGATTGGAGGTATCATATGGCTTTGGATGCTTCGAGCAATGGGAATTTCAATACCAGGTATCCAGATGATACTTATGTGCTTATTGAGAATTTTGCGTCTAGCAATAGCACCAAAAATGCAGACCTTGAGCGAAAAAGACAGAATGGGAACATGGATGGATCGCAGATTACTGAAGTTCAAGCCAAGTTGGATCTTCTGATCGGGAAGTCAAAGAAGACTATACACTTTGCTGATGGAGTCGATAATATTGATGAAGATGAAGTGGAGGATGTTAACTACGTTGGTGGTTCTGGATTTCAGGGTCAGCAATTTGGGTACAACAACAACCAAAACTTCAACAACAACACTCAGTAAGGTGGGTACAAGTTTGAGGGAAACCAATATGGTTTTGGAGCAAAACAATTTGCTCAGAAACCATTCCAGAGCAGCGACTTCACTCGCAATTATGGGAACTCTTTGTACCAGCCCATCTCTCCAAAGGCCACAGAGAGTAAGATGGAATCCATGTTTGAATAGATTCTTCAGGGACAGCAAAAGCTGCAAGTGGATTTCAATGGGAAGATTGACCATCTGTACACTGATCTGAATGGAAAAATTGAAGCTCTCAATGTCTCTCAGAAGATGCTGGAAACTCAGTTTGCTCAGACTGCTGCAGCTGTGCAGAGGCAGGAAGGTTTTCTTCCCGGGAAAAATGAGAATCCAAGAGCACACGTCAATGCAATCACCTTAGGAAGTGCTAAAGAAGCCATTGCAGTGTTAGAAAAGGGTTTGGATGCAGGAATTTTTGACGATCCTGAAGATGACGACTGGGATTCTAAAAATCCCCCTGTATCGATCGATACCAGCCAGTGTCGATCGCACCTGCACGAGTGGATCCAAAATCACGTGTATCGATCGATACTCCTTCTGTGTCGGTCGATACTGAGGGGCAGGTCGAGAAGGAACCAGAGATTGTCAAGGAGAGGGTGTACAAACCCATAATACCTTATCTTATGCCTCGTAAGATGACAAAGAAGGAATGGGAGGACGCCAGATGCAAAACTATGCTGGATAAGTTGGTTGTGGAGCTTCCCTTGTTTGATGATATATCTGACGATGAGAATTCAAACACCACCCCTGTGTCGACCGATACTCCCTTGTATCGATCGACACACGTCCAAAGTTCTGCCAGAAACGATTCCAGAGAGAAAGCATCGATCGACACCGCTCATGTGTCGGTCGATACCAGTTCAGTTGCTGAAACGAAACCCGGTTTGAGTGCAGAAAGGGTTTACAAACCTCAGATACCATGCCCCATGCCACCCAGACACCTCAGAGACCCCATTTCTCCGAAGCAGCTGCTTGGCTTTGAGAAGATGGTACGAAGGATTCCCCACACACTGACTTTTGAAGAAGCTCTAGAGTACCACCCTCTGCTAAGTCACTTCCGAGATTGCAGAGAAACTCTGGAAGAGATCGAAGTACTCTTTATCAAGGCAAGAAGCAAGCAACTACCACTGATGCAGTTTACTAAGAGGGAATACCCATGAATATTCTCAGTTTCATGCTCTATCTCTGGAGTTGAATTCAAAGAGTCTCTCGTTGACTCAGGGGCTAGCGTCATTTTCATGTCAAGGACAATTGCAGAGAGATTGGGAGCTGATATTCAATCTCCCAAGACATCTATCATGTTCCCGAACTCTTCCACATCGGTTCCATACGGTACAATCCCTGATTTGATGGTTGACGTAGGAGACTGTTTGGTTCCTACCGATTTTGAGGTTGTGGAGATTCATGCAAGATCTAGTACGCAGCTGATTCTTGGAAGACCGTTCATGGCTACGGCTGGTGCCATTATGGATATGCCCAGTAAGAGAATCTCGTTCTCGTACATTGACAAGGAGGTGTACTACAAAGCCATTCGTACTAAAGGAACTCCCACACATATTTCTTGCATCACCATTGTTACAGGAGAGACATTGGTTATTGATCTTTTGGAAGAGCCTCCTGACGAGCCAACTATCATAGACCTTATAGATAGTCCTTCTGTCATTACCAAGAAAGACGTCAAAACATCTAAGGCAAAGAAGAAGGTGAAGAGCAAAGGAGTGAATGGTGATGCTTCTATGAATTTAATCCCTCAGAAGTATGATGGGGATTCGATTGAATACATGGTGAAGTGCAAAGGAACTTCGAAATCATTCTCTAAGGCTCGAGTTCGTCTTACTTCTGAGCTTTAAGAGAAAGGAAAGGAGTTTGTGGAGAGCATGTTGAGCAGAACTCTGAAATTGGCGATGTCAAGTTGTGGAGCTTGTTTTGGAGTAAGTTCTCAATCTTCTCCTGACTGATCGCCTGAATGGCGGTACAGTCAAGCTAATGACGTTAAACGAGCGCTTGGTGGGAGGCAACCCACTGGTGAGTCTGTACATAAGTATTTTCTTTTTATTTTTCGTTTTTGTGTCTTGTGTTTACGTGTAAATCAGATGAAAAAGACACTAGGAGAAACAGACGTTGCATCGACCAATGATCCTTGTATCGATCGACACTAGCAATGGTATCGGTCGATACCCAACGCGCAGGTAACTTCTCTGATTTTTCACGTCTTCACTCAGCTGTTTTGTTTTCTTTCACTGACTCTAGACTAGATAATACTAGGGACAGTGTTGTTTAAGTCTGGGGGAGGTAGTTGCTAACATCGTTTTTGTTTTTCTTAGAGTCATAAAATAAAAAAAAATTGTCGTTTTATTGAGTCAAAAATTGTTTTTATTGAGTCAAAACTTGTTGGAGATGATGATCATGTGCTTGAGCCTATTGTTCTGATTTTGCTTTTGAGTGAACAGTGTTACAGGATCAGTTCTAGATCGACTAATGAAAAATCCAAAGACTGACCAGTTGACTAGAAAACATCCATGTCTCCAGCATAGTTCTTCTAAAGCCTGAGCCAAATTTTTGCACTTCATCGATGCAATTGATGTTCATAGAGCTTGATTCATTATTCATATCTGACAAAGGAACCCATGTGTTTAAAGTAATGGTATCTCTCTCCCCTGTTATAAGTTGATAAATAGAAGCATAAAAGATTGAAATGATTTTCTTCTGAGTAGAGGGCTAGGAAAATTTTCAGCGATCCCATTATTCTACTTAAGAGGGAATGATCACACAAAGGTTGAAAGCGAGGTTAGGAAAATTTCCAGTGATACTACTATTCGCCTAAACCTTTGATACATAGAGAGTAAAGAGCCGGAGATTCGGTGGCAAACACCATCAATACTCGCGTTTCAGACATTAATGTGTATATGCAGATCCAAAAAGAAAGAGAGCACATGATAAGAAACAAGACTGGGGGAGAGAAACTAATACCAGAAAGTGTGAAATTGGATGGTTCCTTGTCGTGATATTGTATGGTAAAGAATCTAGAAGGTTCTTGAACATTGGCTGCAGCGATAAAACTGGCGATGAGGGCTTTATTCGAACAATGCTGCGAGATAATGTGTGGAGTCTGGAAAAGCTGCGAATGTCTACAGAGAAGTACATGGTGGTTAGATCAAAAGATGGTTAGGTAACATTTGGGTGCTTGGGAAAAGGATCTTTGCGATGGTTCATGAACAAGTGAGTCTCTGTGTTTTCAAACCTCTTTCTATGGTTTAGCTTTCTATTTGCTTGAGGGCAAGCAAAGGCTAAGTCTGGGGGAGTTGATATATCATGGTTTTTACCCCTTTTAGGTCATGATATAAGTCCGTTTTATAGAGTATTTCTACTATTTCGTAGTGTTTTAGAGTCTTTTACAGGTTTTAGCACGTTTGGAGCATAATTGGAGATATTGGAGCTTTCTGAAGCATTTTGGAGCAAAACAGAAGTTCGTGTAGCTGAGTACCCGATTTGGAGCCTCGGTATTGATCGATACTGACTAGTATCGGTCGATACTCACTGCAGCAGACACGAGTCGCGACTTTTCCAAAGAGTTGAAGAATTGCAAAATTGCCCAAAAGACTTTTTTATTTACAAGAAGCCCCAAAACGTGACTTAGGTTATTTATTAGGATTTTACAGCCACTTTGATGGCTATGTTTTATTTTACTTTGGTTTTGTGAGAGAGCTTTTGAAGGGAGACAAGTCTGAAACTCTGTTCGTCCGAGAGAAGATTTCGAACCCTCTTGTTACTCTTTCTTATTATCTATTTGAGTATTTATTCAGTCATGTTTATTGCTTCAATTTCCATGTCTGAGTAGATCCACTTTAAGTTTAGGGTTCTCATCAGGGATTTCTTTGAATGTTATCATATGATCGAGTTCAGGTTTAACTTTGAAAATCATAGCCTTCTTTGCCTTCTTACACTCTTCTTCATTTTCCACTGGTTCCATGTTTAGATCAAAATCGGCTTCAGGCTGCATCACCCACTTTTCACGCTCCATTTCTTGAGTATTGTTATTTGTATTAGAACAAGAGAGGAAATGGTGTATGTCTATAACTCGTTGTTATTGTTCTTGTTAATGTTCTCCTCTATCACATTTATAAAAGTATTGGAAGACCTATCTCGTCTCTGGTACTGCATGGTTCTTGTTCAAAGCAAGTCCACCATGGTCAATTTCTCAATTACTATCAAAGGTATTAAGTTACCATCATAACGAGAAATAAGTATTTTTTCGGATTTTCCCTGTTTTTTGAAGTTATACACTTTTCAATGAATTACCATTTAACTACCAAAAAGTCGTAAGTCAAAAATTTATGTCATTCCACGTAAATTATTTCACAAAATTGTTGAATTAAAACTTTTTTTTATTGGTATGTGCATAAATTCATACGTATATATGCACATACACACACACACGTTTGTATAATTTGTTTCGAAAACCTCAAAATTTAACCCATATACAAGAAATGTTTTCGTGGCCCATAACAATATGCTTCCATCTCGGAATGAAGAAATGAGAAATGACATAACAATATGTGCATAAAGTCATATGTATATATGCACATACACACACACACACACACACACACACGTTTGTATAATCTGTTTCGAAAACGTCAAAATTTATCCCATATACAAGGACTTTTTTCGTGGCCCATAACAATATGTTTCCATCTCCGAATGAAGAAATGAGAAATGACCTTTAAATTATAGGCTATAGCTCCAAGTAATTAATGATGTACTGCCAATGACCTAATAATAATAATAATGATCATAATTATAGTGTATTAGTAGTTCAGACTACATACTGAGATGAGGAAACCTCCGGATCCATATTTACAAATTCTTTCAAAACTATTATCGATTCCCACAACAAGTTTTGATCTTATCTTTTTCCAGTTATTTGATTTTAATATTCCTCTTTTTTTTTCAATGTACTTAATCATGCTTCTTCTTCAACCCCTAAATGTACATAAATGTAATTAATATTTTGTAGAATTTCTTTTTTGTGCATTGATGATTTTGTTCCAAAATATCACAAGTTTGTTAAATTTCAAAAATACTATAATTTTGGATATTTTTAAAAATACCACAATTTTGGAAAATTTTCAAAATTACAATAAATTTGGAAATTTTTCAAAATACCATAATTTTTATGTATACGACTAGTCCCTAAATTTTTAATAGATGTCTTGGGAGATTGACTTTAATAGGCATCTCCTTTTCTTCAATGTACTCTATCAACATCTTCATCAACTCCTAAATTTACTTAAATTAAATTAATTTTAGTAGAAAATATTAAAGATTACCCTATATTAAAATACTAAAAAACCAAAAGTTTCTTCCAAAAATACAACAAACCTTAAGCTTTATGAATAGGACCTAAAAATTTTGCAGTAATTCCAAAACTATTTGGAAATTTTATAAACATATAAGAACCCTTTCTAAAACAAAAATTTTGTGATATTTTTTAAAAGATTTAAAATTTTTGGTGATTTATAAAACAAAACATAAAAATGATATTTTTCCAAGACAAATATTATAGAAAACAATAAAATATATTAAAACGAACTCTAGTTTACCTTGTTCTTCAATCTACTCTATCAACATCTTCATCAACTCCTAAATTTACTTAAATTAAATTAATTTTAGTAGAACATATTAAAGATTACCCTATATTAAAATACTAAAAAACCAAAAGTTTCTTCCAAAAATACAACAAACCTTAAGCTTTATGAATAGAACCTAAACATTTTGCAGTAATTCCTAAACTATTTGGAAATTTTATAAACATATAAGAACCCTTTCTATAACATAAATTTTGTGATATTTTTTAAAAAATTTAAAAATTTTGGTGATTTATAAAACAAAACATAAAAAATGATATTTTTCCAAGACAAATATAATAGAAAACAATAAAATATATTAAAACGAACTCTAGTTTACCTTGTTCCGCTTTGTTGCCTCTTTTTTCGATTGTACTATCATATGATCGAGTTCAACTTTAAGTTTGAAAATCCTAGCCTTCTTTGCCTTCTTACACTCTTCTTCACTTTCCACTGGTTCCATGTTTAGATCAAAATCGGCTTCAGGCTGCATCACCCACTTTTCACGCTCCATTTCTTGAGTATTGTTATTTGTATTAGAACAAGAGAGGAAATGGCTGATGTCTATAACTCGTTGTTATTGTTCTTGTTAATGTTCTCCTCTATCACATTTATAAAAGTATTGGAAGACCTATCTCGTCTCTGTTACTGCATGGTTCTTGTTCAAAGCAAGTCCACCATGGTCAATTTCTCAATTACTATCAAAGGTATTTAGTTACCATCATAAGGAGAAATAATTATTTTGTTCGGATTTTCCCTGTTTTTTGAAGTTATACACTTTTAAATGAATTACCATTTAACTACCAAAAAGTCGTAAGTCAAAAATTTATGTCATTCCACGTAAAGTATTTCACAAAATTGTTGAATTAAAACTTTTTTTTATTGGTATGTGCATAAATTCATATGTATATATGCACATACACACAAATTCACTCATGATTTAATGAAAAAAAATCCAATAAGCTCAACAAGGTCAACCACAAAATTGATTGACCCACCATATCTTCTAAACATCCAACATTGAGTACTAAAGTCTAAGTAAATGGAGTGAAGTGAACAACTTTAAGCATCTCATGAGCATCCAACATTAAAACTAATTTTGTGGCCAATCAAAAACTAAAAAAAAAAAGTGTGGTCAAAGACCATGGCCTATCCTGCCTAGCCTCTGGGCCGGGCATGAGTACGTTTTCTCGAGTTCGTCGCCAAAGTAACAAAACAAGTTTTGATATATGGTTTGTGAAATTGTATAATCAAGGATTCATGTACACAAAACAGGTTTTTGTTTTCGTTTCATAGAAAAAGGAATAAAAATGTAGGGTATATGTAAATATATATATCATGCAATGTTCGTTTTAGACTTATAGTGTATATGTAACATGATTGTATAAGTTTTAAATTATTAAAAACAAGACACTTATATTAATTATGAAAATCCAATGGATATAAACAACATAATTTCCTGCCATTATTAAATCTGAAATTGTTCCATGAGAAATTTAAAAAAACAACAAATTGATCATATATGTTCTATTATAATGATAATGATGATCATCATCTTATTATATTACTAGTTCTTCTTATTATCTGAGATCACAGATTGAGATGAAGAAACCTCCGGATCCATATTTATCAATTCTTTTAGAACTATTATCGATTCCAACTACAAGTTTTGATATTTTTCCTGTTCTTCGACTTTAATAGGCATCTCCTTTTCTTCAATGTACTCTATCAACATCTTCATCAACTCCTAAATTTACTTAAATTAAATTAATTTTAGTAGAACATATTAAAGATTACCCTATATTAAAATACTAAAAAACCAAAAGTTTCTTCCAAAAATACAACAAACCTTAAGCTTTATGAATAGAACCTAAACATTTTGCAGTAATTCCTAAACTATTTGGAAAATTTATAAACATATAAGAACCCTTTCTATAACATAAATTTTGTGATATTTTTTAAAAAAATTTGGTGATTTATAAAACAAAACATAAAAAATGATATTTTTCCAAGACAAATATTATAGAAAACAATAAAATATATTAAAACGAACTCTAGTTTACCTTGTTCCTCTTTGTTGCCTCTTTTTTCGATGGTACTATCATATGATCGAGTTCAGCTTTAAGTTTGAAAATCCTAGCCTTCTTTGCCTTCTTACACTCTTCTTCACTTTCCACTGGTTCCATGTTTAGATCAAAATCGGCTTCAGGCTGCATCACCCACTTTTCACGCTCCATTTCTTGAGTATTGTTATTTGTATTAGAACAAGAGAGGAAATGGCTTATGTCTATAACTCGTTGTTATTGTTCTTGTTAATGTTCTCCTCTATCACATTTATAAAAGTATTGGAAGACTTATCTCGTCTCTGTTACTGCATGGTTCTTGTTCAAAGCAAGTCCACTATAACGCCCCGACCGCCTCTACCTGTGGGCCCCAACGACATCTCCCGGCCCGTGGGCCCCACCCTCGTCCGACGGCCGGTGCGTTAGTCCGGGAGGCTTGTAATACTTGTTTACTGACCCTGCAATCACCACGTGACCTTTCCCCGTGTTTTGTCCTCACTCACACGCTACCGCGAATCACTTCCCGGAAGGTCACCCATCCTTAGACTACTCCAGCCCAAGCACGCTTAACTCTGGAGTTCTTTCGGGCAAGTGATCGGAAAAGGTAAGTGCACTTTGGTGACATAGGTAGCCAAATAAATTCTTATAAGCCTCTCCGCATATACAAGAAATCGGGATGTTACAACACGAAAGGAACGTCCTTCCCGGTCAACTTGGTCATGGCCTGCGCCATACTAGCAAACCCCTTGACGAACCTCCTGTAATAACCCGCCTGACCCAGAAAACTGCGAATCTCCGAGGCATTCTTCGGTCTCGGCCACTCCTCAATCGAGCGAATCTTCTCCGGATCCACTGAAACACCACGATCAGATACGACGTGCCCCAGAAATCCGATCTCCCGCTGCCAGAAACTACACTTGCTCAACTTAGCGAACAACTTTTGCTCCCGTAGCTTCTCCAGAACTTTCCTCAGGTGAACCATGTGCTCCTCAGGACTCTTCGAATACACTAGAATGTCGTCGATGAAAATGATGACGAACTCATCCAGATACTCCTGGAACACGCCGTTCATCAACCTCATAAACGCAGCCGGTGCATTCGTCAACCCAAACGGCATCACCACAAACTCGTAGTGCCCGTATCTCGTCCTGAAAGCCGTCTTCCTGATGTCCGACTCCGCTATCGGGATCTGATGATAACCCGATGCCAAATCAATCTTAGAGAACCACGAAGCACCCTGCAACTGATCTAACAACTCATCGATCCTCGGTAATGGGTACTTGTTCTTCACAGTAACCCGGTTCAGCCCCCGATAATCAATGCACAACCGGAAGCTCCCATCCTTCTTCTTGACGAACAGTACCGGTGCACCCCACGGAGAACTGCTCGGTCTAATGAAACCCTTTTCCAACAACTCCTCAAGCTGCTTCTTAAGCTCAGCCATCTCCGCTGGAGCCATCCTGTAAGGAGCCTTAGACAACGGCGTCGTCCCCGGCTCTAACTCAATGGTAAAAGGATCCGACCTGGATGGTGGTAACCCGCTCAACTGCTGGAACACATCCTCGAACTCCCAGACCACCTCAATATCCCGCACCGCTGACTCCCCAACCTCACCAGGTATCGAAATGGTAGCCAAATAGGCCTCACAACCCTGCTCGATCAAACGCTCCGCTTGAACCGCGGAAACGACGATGCCTCCCGGCACCGGTCTCACTCCCTGATAAACCAGTCTTCTGTTAGCATGCTCGAACACCACACGACCCCGGTGACAATCCAAATGAGCCTTGAACTTTTCCAGCCAGTCCATACCCAAAATGATGTCATAGAGTTCCACTGGGCACACTATCAAATCCGCTGGCATCAACTCTCCGGCGATAAGAATGTCAACATTCTCCACACAGCCCTGAGTCCTCAACAAACGACCCCCAGCAACTCTCACCACACCCGAGTGGTCCCCAAACACCTCTTGGATACCGCTCCCCGACACCCAATCCGGTGTGGCAAAACTGTGGGACGCTCCGGAGTCAAACAACACATGTGACTCTACCCCAGCCACATTAAGGGTCCCTAAGCACGAAAAGGATTTAAGGCAACCAGCAAACACCAATTACAGAGCGAGTAACTGAAATTACGATCAAACAAGAACATAATTAAGGTAACTAACCAGTAATCGGTCTGCTGCCGCTCGCCTCGCCTGACTCCGCGCCTATGGTGAACACCCTCGGTGCCACTGCGGCCCGTTTCGGAGGCGGTGCCTCGATCCTCACAAATGGCTGAGCCAACTTCGGACAATCCTTCTTGATGTGACCGGGTTCCTTGCAATGGAAGCACACCGGACCCCCTCGAGAACAATCCGCCACGCGATGTCCCTGGGCTCCACACCCGAAACAACGTGGTCCAGAACCCGCTTCCTTGGAAGTATCCTCCCACTTCCTCTTCTGTCCCTGCTGCTGACCAGACCTACCGCCCTTGCTCGGAGCAGCACTCTGACTTTGAGGCCGTCGCGGAACCTCTGGTACTGCAGCCTTTAAACTAGCCTCCTGCCTCATCCCCTCCTCAAGTTGCGCTGCACACTCCACCAGTTCGGATACCGACTCGAACTTGCGGACTATGCACCGATTCCTGAGATCGATACGCATACCTCGCATGAAAGCACAAATCAACTCATACTCGGTATCTGCACCCCGACCAGCAAACCGCTTCAGCCGGTTAAACTCGGCCTCGTACTCTCGAACCGAACGAATCCCCTGTGACAAGTACAGATACTCCGCCTGTAACCTGTCGCGAGCCTCCCGCGGAAAATACTTCAGATCGAACTCCCTCCGGAACTCGTCCCAAGACAACACTGCTCCCGCCCTCCTCGCAGCAACACCCTGCCACCACTCATGTGCATCTCCCTCCAGATAATGCACCGCCAAGTCAACCCTATACTCCTCAGGGCATCTGATCGACTGGAAGTTCCTCTCTAACCTGGACCTCCACTCATCAGACTCAATCGGTAGAGCACCACCACTGAAAAACTTGGTGCCCAACCTCTGCATATGCTCCATCACCCTCAGGTACGACGGAACCACTGGCTCGGCCTCAGCAACCACTCCCGGAACTCCCGGAGCAACAACACCCGGCATCGCGGCAACCCCCTGTGGCGCCACTGGAGCTGGAGCCGGTACCACACCAGGTAACCTCTCCAAGAGCTGGGCCAACATGCCCAAAACAGCCGCCATCGGGTTCGGGCCCGCACCCGCCTGAGCACCACCCGGCGCCGGCATCGCACCATACACGGCCGCTGGCTCCGACTGACCTTCCCCCTCGGCGTGATCATACGTCCCCTGCTCCACCGTGACACTCTGCGTCACATTCGCAGCTGCTCTGCCACCCCTACCACCTCTGCCGCCACGGCCTGTTCTTCCGCCCCGACCACGGCCGCCACGACCACCCCGACCTCTGAGACCTCGCCCAACGCTATCAGAATCAACCATCTGCAACAACCACTTGTTACTAATTGACAACAGCAATAGTAAAACAAACACGAATCTTACCGTGGAATCTCATTGAAGGCTCGAAGAGGATGATCTAGAACTTCAAGCTCAACAATTGACTAACTCACATAGACAGTTCTAATAGCGAAATTTTTTTTTTAAAACCGTCCTAGAACCGTAAATGCTCTGATACCAAATTGAAACAACCGCACCCATTTTTTTTTTTTTTTTTTTTTTTTTTTTTTTTTTGCAAATAATCATTAAAATCCCATAATAATAACTGAACCTCACCAATTAATTTCCGGTTCAAGACTAAAAATCCGAACAATCCAGATCATAAATTATTAAATTAAAATAACCAGGTAAACGACAAGTCTAGATCACCCCCTCTTCCTCGCCCTGATCCCACGGTCACACTTTCTCTTTTCCTGCATCAATTAAAATATAAGAGATGCATAAGTATTTCGATAAATACTTAGTGAGACAATCCTCCCATCTACAGGCTAACAAATAATTAAGATAATTAATATAGACTATCACGAAAATACCGAATAAATCAAACATTTCATGAAACACTCGATCTAGACCCTCCGAGATCGTAAACGGCCTATTATCACGAAATCACATCAATTATCAAAATTATTAAATTACTCCTATGGTCCTGCACTCACCTTATTCCCGCACAGAAAGTTTCACGAGAAAATTCAGCAATTTTCTAGAACTCCCCGGGATGAATAACCTTCTATTAAACCACCTAAAATAACAAAATAATAAAATAATCAAAAGAAATCAAACACGTTCGATACGTTTATTAAACCGGTCTAAACCGGTAGTCGACTTCATCGACTTCACCATCGCCGGAGCAGCGACGCCACCGCCGGAGCAGCGACGCCACCGCCGGAGCTCACCACCGGAGCTCGCCACGGCCCAACCCCCGGTCCCCAATCCCGACTCCAACCCACGCACCGTCGCTCACCACCGGAGCTCACCACGGCCCAAACCCGATCCACAATCCCGACTCCAACCCACGCACCGTCGAGTCCTCCTCACCGTCAAGGCTTGACGACAACCCGACGATCTTCTCCTTGACACCACTCTCCTTCTCCACCCTCCGTCGACTCAGCCGTACGACCCCTGAGCGACCCGGCATCGCACGAAACAACTAAAGAGAGAGAGAGGAGTTTTCTTACCGTGGAGAAGACGAGATCGCGTCACGACCCGGCTCACGACGATCCACCCACTCGAGTTTTCTCTTGATCCCTCACCACGCAGCAGCACGACTTGACGGCTAGGTTAATCGCACAAGCTCGGAGAGGGAGATGCTTACGCGCATATAAACATATGTGTGTGGGACCAATTTTTTTGAATTCTCAATTGACCCCAAACTCCCAAAATTATCAATTAAACCCACCCGGAAAAATTGATTTACGCGAAAATAACCCCCAACTTCTAATTATTCAATTTCAACCTCAAAATTGAATTAGGGATGTTACAATTCTCCCCCACTAACATAGATTCGTCCTCGAATCTAACATCCAGCTAACATCCACAACATAGCACAACCGCTATTTCAACTCAGCGTCGCACGACCGCTCTTCCAACTCTACCAACAACGGTATCACGGCTCAACACCATAGTGCCATAGTTCCCTACTTGGTTTGGCCAACCACTCCAACGCCCGGGAGTATAACGACTTCACGACCCAACACCATGGATCGATCCGTCTAACGCATAGAGAGCCAGACAACGGCAATCTCTCTAGTGACCTGTCTCACCAATCAGGAATCACGTCGATACCCAACCGGCCAGGTACACTCGGCAGTGACTCACCAGTGCACTCCGATGCTGCTATATGGGCCACCACCCCGTGCCAAACCAATCTGGAACTATCAGCCCTATGCGGCTACTAAACACCTAGTATCCGCACCCCCGCTATCGGACCACTACCACTAGTAGCCCGCCAACCTGTCTACTAATCCTCTAGTAAACCCACCACTCAACATATTCAATGAAAACACCTTTTTATTGAATAATCAAAAGCTCCAAAGTACATCGATTAATTATAACACCATAAAATAGACGAGTACAACAACGCAATAACTCCCAAAATCCCAACACCATGGTTACAACGATATGGAAACACCCGGCTAACCCTCCAGTTTGCCGAACCACTTAGGAAATTTGCGCTTCAACTTCGCTTCCGGCTCCCAAGTCACCTCCTCGGCTCCATTGCCGTCCCACAGCACCTGCATCTCAGGAACCTTCTTCCTCCTGATCACTCTCACCCGACGATCTAGGACTCTCAGAGGCCTCGCCTCCACCACCATGCTCGGTGTCAAATCTGATGGCACCCCCGTGACCACCTGATCATCCTTGTGCAAACATTTCTTCAGCATCGACACGTGGAACACCTTGTGAAATGCCTGCATAGACTCCGGCAACTCTAACCGATAAGCCACCGGTCCGACCCGCTCCAGCACCCTGACGGGACCCATATATCGCGGACTCAACTTCGTCTCGGAGATGGACCTGTTCGGACCCCTCAACATGGCCATTTTCAGGTAGACAAAATCGCCAACTGCGAACTCCAGCTCCTTCATACGCCGATCTGCGTAGCTTTTCTGACGATCTTGAGCTTCCTTCATGTTCATCTTCACAATCCGGACCTTCTCAGTCGTCTCCTGCACAAAGTCAGCCCCCAACAGGCTCCTCTCCCCCACTTGTGTCCAACATAACGGGGTCCTGCAAGGCCTACCATACAACGCCTCAAATGGTGCCATGCCGATACTAGCCTGGTAGCTGTTATTGTACGCAAACTCCACTAGATTCAGATGATCCGCCCAATGTCCACCCCAATCCAACACACTCATCCTCAACAGATCCTCCAACGTCTGGATAGTCCTCTCCGACTGCCCATCGGTCTGGGGATGATAAGCTGTACTCATGTGTACCTTAGTGCCCATCTCCTTCTGGAAAGCGCCCCAGAACAGCGAGGAGAACTTCGGATCTCGGTCTGACACTATACTCACCGGTACCCCATGCAGCTTCACAATCTCCCTGACGTACCTCTTGGCCAACACTTCCGCACCGTCGGTCTTTTTTATGGCCAAGAAGTGCGCAGACTTGGTCAACCTATCGACGATGACCCAAATAGCGTCCTGGGTTCGCGAAACCGGCAGACCCACCACGAAATCCATGGTGATCATGTCCCACTTCCACTCCGGAATGGGTAAACTCCTCAACAACCCGCTCGGAACCTGATGCTCAGCCTTCACCAACTGACAGGTATCACACCCCGCAACCCAGTTGGCAACATCCTTCTTCATCCCTACCCACTGGTAATACCGTTTGAGGTCACGGTACATCTTGGTAGCTCCTGGATGAATAGAGAAACGGCTCTGATGTGCTTCCCTCAGGATTTCCTGCCTCAGCACTTCGTCCTTCGGTACACACACCCTGCCCCTCAAAAGGATAGTTCCATTGCTGGATAACTCATACTCAGACCGCTCTGCCCTGCTAGCCTGCGTTAATTCCGCATCCAACTGCTGTGCTACCCGCACCCTAGTCAGAATGTCCGCCTGATCCACCGCCTCTAAACCCAACGGCTCAGGTTCCTCAGACACAGCACACAGTCTCAGGGCACTCACCATGCCTACCAACGCCTCTGTATCTCGCTCAGTGTCTAAAATAACCCGCTTCCTGCTCAAAGCATCGGCTACAAGATTCGCTTTACCGGGATGGTAAGCTATCTCCAGGTCATAATCCGCAACAAGCTCCATCCATCGCCTCTGTCGCAGATTCAGCTCCGGCTGGGTAAAGATGTACTTCAGACTTTTGTGGTCTGTGAACACCTGAACCTTACCGCCATACAGATAAGACCTCCAGATCTTCAACGCAAATACCACTGCAGCCATCTCAAGATCGTGAGTAGGATAATTGCATTCATGTTTCCTCAGCTGCCTGGAAGCATATGCGATTACCTTACCCTGCTGCATCAATACACAACCGAGCCCCAGCCTGGACGCGTCTGTGAACACAACATATGGCTCATCCTGCTTAGGCAAGGCCAACACCGGAGTACTCACCAGCATTTCTCTGATACCACTTATAACGCCCCGACCGCCCCTACTTGTGGGCCCCAACGACATCTCCCGGCCCGTGGGCCCCACCCTCGTCCGACGGCCGGTGCGTTAGTCCGGGAGGCTTGTAATACTTGTTTACTGACCCTGCAATCACCACGTGACCTTTCCCCGTGTTTTGTCCTCACTCACACGCTACCGCGAATCACTTCCCGGAAGGTCACCCATCCTTAGACTACTCCAGCCCAAGCACGCTTAACTCTGGAGTTCTTTCGGGCAAGTGATCGGAAAAGGTAAGTGCACTTTGGTGACATAGGTAGCCAAATCAATTCTTATAAGCCTCTCCGCATATACAAGAAATCGGGATGTTACAATCACCCCCACTCATAGAGCGCAACGTCCTCGTTGCGCACCAGGATCGTCACCCTAGACGGTGTAGGCCCACCTGACTCCACACACGTGTTTGGGTTCGGCTCTGATACCACTTATAACGCCCCGACCGCCCCTACCTGTGGGCCCCATGCCTTCTCTCGGCCCGTGGGCCCCACCCTTGTCCGACGGCCGGTGCGTTAGTCCGGGAGGCTTGTAATACTTGTTTACTGACCCTGCAATCACCACGTGATCTTTCCCCGTGTTTTGTCCTCACTCACACGATACCGCGAATCACTTCCCGGAAGGTCACCCATCCTTAAATTGCTCCAGCTCAAGCACCCTTAACTCTGGAGTTCTCTCTGGACAAGTTCCCGAAAAGATAAGTGCACTTTGGTGACATAGGTAGCCAAATCAATTCTTATAAGCCTCTCCGCATATACAAGAAATCGGGATGTTACATCCACCATGGTCAATTTCTCAATTACTATCAAAGGTATTTAGTTACCATCATAAGGAGAAATAATTATTTTGTTCGGATTTTCCCTGTTTTTTGAAGTTATACACTTATAAATGAATTACCATTTAACTACCAAAAAGTCGTAAGTCAAAAATTTATGTCATTCCACGTAAATTATTTCACAAAATTGTTGAATTAAAACTTTTTTTTATTGGTGTGTGCATAAATTCATATGTATATATGCACATACACACAAATTCACTCATGATTTAATGAAAAAAATCCAATAAGCTCAACAAGGTCAACCACAAAATTGATTGACCCACCATATCTTCTAAACATCCAACATTGAGTACTAAAGTCGAAGTAAATGGAGTGAAGTGAACAACTTTAAGCATCTCATGAGCATTCAACAGTAAAACTAATTTTGTGGCCCATCAAAAACTAAAAAAAAAAAGTGTGGTCAAAGACCATGGCCTATCCTGCCTAGCCTCTGGGCCGGGCATGAGTACGTTTTCTCGAGTTCGTCGCCAAAGTAACAAAACAAGTTTTGATATATGGTTTGTGAATTTGTATAATCAAGGATTCATGTACACAAAACAGGTTTTTGTTTTCGTTTCATAGAAAAAGGAATAAAAATGTAGGGTATATGTAAATATATATATCATGCAATGTTCGTTTTAGACTTATAGTGTATATGTAACATGATTGTATAAGTTTTAAATTATTAAAAACAAGACATTTATATTAATTATGAAAATCCAATGGATATAAGATAACAACATAATTTCATGCCATTATTAAATCTGAAATTGTTCCATGAGAAATTTAAAAAACAACAAATTGATCATATATGTTCTATTATAATGATAATGATGATCATCATCTTATTATATTACTAGTTCTTCTTATTATCTGAGATCACAGATTGAGATGAAGAAACCTCCGGATCCATATTTATCAATTCTTTTAGAACTATTATCGATTCCAACTACACGTTTTGATATTTTTCCTGTTCTTTGACTTTAATAGGCATCTCCTTTTCTTCAATGTACTCTATCAACATCTTCATCAACTCCTAAATTTACTTAAATTAAATTAATTTTAGTAGAAAATATTAAAGATTACCCTATATTAAAATACTAAAAAACCAAAAGTTTCTTCCAAAAATACAACAAACCTTAAGCTTTATGAATAGGACCTAAACATTTTGCAGTAATTCCTACACTATTTGGAAATTTTATAAACATATAAGAACCCTTTCTAAAACATAAATTTTGTGATATTTTTTTAAAAATTTAAACATTTTGGTGATTTATAAAATAAAACATAAAAAATGATATTTTTTCCAAGACAAATATTATAGAAAACAATAAAATATATTAAAACGAACTCTAGTTTACCTTGTTCCGCTTTGTTGCCTCTTTTTTCGATGGTACTATCATATGATCGAGTTCAGCTTTAAGTTTGAAAATCCTAGCCTTCTTTGCCTTCTTACACTCTTCTTCACTTTCCACTGGTTCCATGTTTAGATCAAAATCGGCTTCAGGCTGCATCACCCACTTTTCACGCTCCATTTCTTGAGTATTGTTATTTGTATTAGAACAAGAGAGGAAATGGCTTATGTCTATAACTCGTTGTTATTGTTCTTGTTAATGTTCTCCTCTATCACATTTATAAAAGTATTGGAAGACCTATCTTGAAACAACCGCACCCATTTTTTTTTTTGCAAATAATTATTAAAATCCCATAAATAATAATAATTGAACCTCACCAATTAATTTCCGGTTCAAGGTTAAAATCCGAATAATCAAGATCATAAATTATTAAATAAAATAACCAATAAACGACAAGTCTAGATCACCCCCTCTTCCTCGCCCTGATCCCACGGTCACACTTTCTCTTTTCCTGCATCAATTAAAATATAAGAGATGCATAAGTATTTCGAAAAATACTTAGTGAGACAATCCTCCCATCTACAGGCTAACAAATAATTAAGATAATTAATATAGACTATCACGAAAATACCGAATAAATCAAACATTTCATGAAACACTCGATCTAGACCCTCCGAGATCGTAAACGGCCTATAATCACGAAATCACATCAATTATCAAAATTATTTAATTACGCCTATGGTCCTGCACTCACCTTATTCCCGCACAGAAAGTTTCACGAGAAAATTCAGCAATTTTCTAGAACTCCCCGGGATGAATAACCTTCTATTAATCCACCGAGAAAGAGGGAGGCGTGGCTCGAAGCTTCTCCTTGCTTCCACGCCGAAAACCAGCGCAATCTTCCTCCTTGACGGCTAGGGTTCGATCCTCCTCTCCCCAAGACGGCGATACGTACACGCATATATACCTAGGTGTGTTTCAAGTTTGCTTATTACACCAACCGGTCCTCGCCCTTCCTCCCCTTCCGAAAGTTGACCCCAAACTTTCAAGATTATCAATCACACCCGCCAGTGAAAATTGATTTATTCAATTTAACCCCCCCTAACTTCCGAAAGGTCAAATTAAACCCAATTAATGGATTACGGGTGTTACAGTTCTCCCCCACTAACATAGATTCGTCCTCGAATCTAACGTCCAACGAACATCCACAACATAGCACAACCGCTATTCCAATTCAGCGTCGCAAGACCGCTCTTCCAACTCCACCAACAACGGTATCACGGCTCAACACCATAGCGCCATAGTTCCCTACTTGGTTTGGCCAACCACTCCAACACCCGGGAGTATAACGACTTCACGACCCAACACCATGGATCGGTCCGTCTAACGCATAGAGAGCCAGACAACGGCAATCTCTCTAGTGACCTGTCTCACCAATCAGGGATCACGTCGAAACCCAACCGGCCAGGTACACTCGGCAGTGACTCACCAGTACACTCCGATGCTGCTATATGGGCCACCACCCCGTGCCAAACCAATCTGGAACTATCAGCCCTATGCGGCTACTAAACACCTAGTATCCGCACCCCCGCTATCGGACCACTACCACTAGTAGCCCGCCAACCTGTCTACTAATCCTCTAGTAAACCCACCACTCAACATATTCAATGAAAACACCTTTTTATTGAATAATCAAAAGCTCCAAAGTACATCGATTAATTATAACACCATAAAATAGACGAGTACAACAACGCAATAACTCCCAAAATCCCAACACCATGGTTACAACGATATGGAAACACCCGGCTAACCCTCCAGTTTGCCGAACCACTTAGGAAATTTGCGCTTCAACTTCGCTTCCGGCTCCCAAGTCACCTCCTCGGCTCCATTGCCGTCCCACAGCACCTGCATCTCAGGAACCTTCTTCCTCCTGATCACTCTCACCCGACGATCTAGGACTCTCAGAGGCCTCGCCTCCACCACCATGCTCGGTGTCAAATCTGATGGCACCCCCGTGACCACCTGATCATCCTTGTGCAGACATTTCTTCAGCATCGACACGTGGAACACCTTGTGAAATGCCTGCATAGACTCCGGCAACTCTAACCGATAAGCCACCAGTCCGACCCGCTCCAGCACCCTGACGGGACCCATATATCGCGGACTCAACTTAGTCTCGGAAATGGACCTGTTCGGACCCCTCAACATGGCCATCTTCAGATAGACCAAATTGCCAACTGCGAACTCCAGCTCCTTCCTACGCCGATCTACGTAGCTTTTCTGACGATCTTGAGCTTCCTTCATGTTCAACTTCACAATCCGAACCTTCTCAGTCGTCTCCTGCACAAAGTCAGCCCCCAACAGGCTCCTCTCCCCCACTTGTGTCCAACATAACGGGGTCCTGCAAGGCCTACCATACAACGCCTCAAATGGTGTCATGCCGATACTAGCCTGGTAGCTGTTATTGTACGCAAACTCCACTAGATTCAGATGATCCGCCCAATGTCCACCCCAATCCAACACACACATCCTCAACAGATCCTCCAACGTCTGGATAGTCCTCTCCGACTGCCCATCGGTCTGGGGATGATAAGCTGTACTCATGTGTACCTTAGTGCCCATCTCCTTCTGGAAAGCGCCCCAGAACAACGAGGAGAACTTCGGATCTCGATCTGACACTATACTCACTGGTACCCCATGCAGCTTCACAATCTCCCTGACGTACCTCTTGGCCAACACTTCCGCACCGTCGGTCTTTTTTATGGCCAAGAAGTGCGCAGACTTGGTCAACCTATCGACGATGACCCAAATAGCGTCCTTGGTTCGCGAAACCGGCAGACCCACCACGAAATCCATGGTGATCATGTCCCACTTCCACTCCGGAATGGGTAAACTCCTCAACAACCCGCTCGGAACCTGATGCTCAGCCTTCACCAACTGACAGGTATCACACCCCGCAACCCAGTTGGCAACATCCTTCTTCATCCCTACCCACTGGTAATACCGTTTGAGGTCACGGTACATCTTGGTAGCTCCTGGATGAATAGAGAAACGGCTCTGATGTGCTTCCCTCAGGATTTCCTGCCTCAGCACTTCGTCCTTCGGTACACACACCCTGCCCCTCAAAAGGATAGTTCCATTGTTGGAGAACTCGTACTCAGACCGCTCTGCCCTGCCAGCCTGCATTAATTCCGCATCCAACTGCTGTGCTACCCGCACCCTAGTCAGAATATCCGCCTGATCCACCGCCTCTAAACCCAACGGCTCGGGCTCCTCAGACACAGCACACAGTCTCAGGGCACTCACCATGCCTACCAACGCCTCTGTATCTCGCTCAATGTCTAAAATAACCCGCTTCCTGCTCAAAGCATCGGCTACAAGATTCGCTTTACCGGGATGGTAAGCTATCTCCAGGTCATAATCCGCAACAAGCTCCATCCACCGCCTCTGTCGCAGATTCAGCTCGGGCTGGGTAAACATGTACTTCAGACTTTTGTGGTCTGTGAACACCTGAACCTTACCGCCATACAGATAAGACCTCCAGATCTTCAATGCAAACACCACGGCAGCCATCTCAAGATCGTGAGTAGGATAATTGCATTCATGTTTCCTCAACTGACTGGAAGCATATGCAATCACCTTACCCTGCTGCATCAATACACAACCGAGCCCCACCCTGGACGCATCTGTGAACACGACGTATGGCTCATCCTGCTTCGGCAAGGCCAACACCGGAGTACTCACCAGCATCTCCTTGAGCTTCACAAAGCTCTCCTCACACTGGTCCGACCACACGAAAGGAACGTCCTTCCCGGTCAACTTGGTCATGGCTTGCGCCGTACTAGCAAACCCCTTGACGAACCTCCTATAATAACCCGCCAGACCCAGAAAACTGCGAATCTCCGAGGCATTCTTCGGTCTCGGCCACTCCTCAATCGAGCGAATCTTCTCCGGATCCACTGAAACACCACGATCAGATACGACGTGCCCCAGAAATCCGATCTCCCGCTGCCAGAAACTACACTTGCTCAGCTTAGCGAACAACTTTTGCTCCCGTAGCTTCTCCAGAACTTTCCTCAGGTGAACCATGTGCTCCTCAGGACTCTTCGAATACACTAGAATGTCGTCGATGAAAATGATGACGAACTCATCCAGATACTCCTGGAACACGCCGTTCATCAACCTCATAAACGCAGCCGGTGCATTCGTCAACCCAAACGGCATCACCACAAACTCGTAGTGCCCGTATCTCGTCCTGAAAGCCGTCTTCCTGATGTCCGACTCCGCTATCGGGATCTGATGATAGCCCGATGCCAAATCAATCTTAGAGAACCACGAAGCACCCTGCAACTGATCTAGCAACTCGTCGATCCTTGGTAATGGATACTTTTTCTTCACAGTAACCCGGTTCAGCCCCCGATAATCAATACACAACCGGAAGCTCCCATCCTTCTTCTTGACGAACAGTACCGGTGCACCCCACGGAGAACTGCTCGGTCTAATGAAACCCTTTTCCAACAACTCCTCAAGCTGCTTCTTAAGCTCAGCCATCTCCGCTGGAGCCATCCTGTAAGGAGCCTTAGACAACGGCGTCGTCCCCGGCTCTAACTCAATGGTAAAAGGATCCGACCTGGATGGTGGTAACCCGCTCAACTGCTGGAACACATCCTCGAACTCCCAGACCACCTCAATATCCCGCACCGCTGACTCCCCAACCTCACCAGGTATCGAAATGGTAGCCAAATAGGCCTCACAACCCTGCTCGATCAAACGCTCCGCGTGAACTGCAGAAACGACGATACCTCCCGGCACCGGTCTCACCCCCTGATAAACTAGTCTTCTGTTAGCATGCTCGAAAACCACACGACCCCGGTGACAATCCAAATGAGCCTTGAACTTTCCCAGCCAGTCCATACCCAAAATGATGTCATAGAGTTCCACTGGACACACTATCAAATCCGCTGGCATCAGCTCTCCGGCGATAAGAATGTCGACACTCTCCACACAGCCCTGAGTCCTCAACAAACGACCCCCAGCAACTCTCACCACACCCGAGTGGTCCCCAAACCCCTCTTGGATACCGCTCCCCGACACCCAATCCGGTGTGGCAAAACTGTGGGACGCTCCGGAGTCAAACAACACATGTGACTCTACCCCAGCCACACTAAGGGTTCCTAAGCACGAAAAGGATTTAAGGCAAACAGCAAACACCAATTATAGAGCGAGTAACTGAAATTACAATCAAACAAGAACATAATTAAGGTAGCTAACCAGTAATCGGTCTGCTGCCGCTCGCCTCGCCTGACTCCGCGCCTATGGTGAACACCCTCGGTGCCACTGCGGCCCGTTTCGGAGGCGGTGCCTCGATCCTCACAAATGGCTGAGCCAACTTCGGACAATCCTTCTTGATGTGACCGGGTTCCTTGCAATGGAAGCACACCTGACCCCCTCGAGAACAATCCGCCACGCGATGTCCATAGGCTCCGCACCCGAAACAACGTGGTCCAGAACCCGCTACCTTGGAAGTATCCTCCCACTTCCTCTTCTGTCCCTGCTGCTGACCAGACTTACCGCCCTTGCTCGGAGCAACACCCTGACTTTGAGGCCGCCGCGGAACCTCTGGTACTGCAGCCTTTAAACTGGCCTCCTGCCTCATCCCCTCCTCAAGCTGCGCTGCACACTCCACCAGTTCGGACACCGACTCGAACTTGCGGACTATGCATCGGTTCCTGAGATCGATACGCATACCTCGCATGAAAGCACAAATCAACTCATACTCGGTATCGGCACCCCGACCAGCAAACCGCTTCAGCCGGTTAAACTCGGCCTCGTACTCTCGAACCGAACGAATCCCCTGTGACAAGTACAGAAACTCCGCCTGTAACCTGTCGCGAGCCTCCCGCGGAAAATACTTGAGATCGAACTCCCTCCGGAACTCGTCCCAAGACAACACTACTCCCGCCCTCCTCGCAGCAACACCCTGCCACCACTCATGTGCATCTCCCTCCAGATAATGCACCGCCAAGTCAACCCTATACTCCTCAGGGCATCTGATCGACTGGAAGTTCCTCTCCAACCTGGACCTCCACTCATCAGACTCAATCGGTCGAGCACCACCACTGAAAAACTTGGTGCCCAACCTCTGCATATGCTCCATCACCCTCAGGTACGACGGAACCACTGGCTCGGCCTCAGCAACCACTCCCGGAACTCCCGGAGCAACAACACCCGGCATCGCGGCAACCCCCTGTGGCGCCACTGGAGCTGGAGTCGGTACCACACCAGGTAACCTCTCCAAGAGCTGGGCCAACATGCCCAAAACAGCCGCCATCGGGTTCGGGCCCGCACCCGCCTGAGCACCACCCGGCGCCGGCATCGCACCATACACGGCCGCTGGCTCCGACTGACCTTCCCCCTCGGCGTGATCATACGCCCCCTGCTCCACCGTGACACTCTGCGTCACATTCGCAGCTGCTCTGCCACCTCTACCAC
This sequence comes from Eutrema japonicum, assembly GCA_030161315.1. Classification (NCBI taxonomy): domain Eukaryota; kingdom Viridiplantae; phylum Streptophyta; class Magnoliopsida; order Brassicales; family Brassicaceae; genus Eutrema; species Eutrema japonicum. The sequence continues at coordinate 11,278,914 of BSQW01000005.1, read as the reverse complement.
CTCTGCCGCCACGGCCTGTTCTGCCGCCCCAACCACGGCCGCCACGACCACCCCGACCTCTGAGACCTTGCCCAACGCTATCAGAATCAACCATCTGCAATAACCACTTGTTACTAATTGACAACAGCAATAGTAAAACAAACACGAGTCTTACCGTGGAATCTCATTGAAGGCTCGAAGAGGATGATCTAGAACTTCAAGCTCAACAATTGACTAACTCACATAGACAGTTCTAATAGCAGAAATTTTTTTTTTTTTTAAAAACCGTCCTAGAACCGTAAATGCTCTGATACCAAATTGAAACAACCGCACCTATTTTTTTTTTTGCAAATAATTATTAAAATCCCATAAATAATAATAATTGAACCTCACCAATTAATTTCCGGTTCAAGGTTGAAATCCGAATAATCAAGATCATAAATTATTAAATAAAATAACCAATAAACGACAAGTCTAGATCACCCCCTCTTCCTCGCCCTGATCCCACGGTCACACTTTCTCTTTTCCTGCATCAATTAAAATATAAGAGATGCATAAGTATTTCGAAAAATACTTAGTGAGACAATCCTCCCATCTACAGGCTAACAAATAATTAAGATAATTAATATAGACTATCACGAAAATACCGAATAAATCAAACATTTCATGAAACACTCGATCTAGACCCTCCGAGATCGTAAACGGCCTATAATCACGAAATCACATCAATTATCAAAATTATTTAATTACGCCTATGGTCCTGCACTCACCTTATTCCCGCACAGAAAGTTTCACGAGAAAATTCAGCAATTTTCTAGAACTCCCCGGGATGAATAACCTTCTATTAATCCACCGAGAAAGAGGGAGGCGTGGCTCGAAGCTTCTCCTTGCTTCCACGCCGAAAACCAGCGCAATCTTCCTCCTTGACGGCTAGGGTTCGATCCTCCTCTCCCCAAGACGGCGATACGTACACGCATATATACCTAGGTGTGTTTCAAGTTTGCTTATTACACCAACCGGTCCTCGCCCTTCCTCCCCTTCCGAAAGTTGACCCCAAACTTTCAAGATTATCAATCACACCCGCCAGTGAAAATTGATTTATTCAATTTAACCCCCCCTAACTTCTGAAAGGTCAAATTAAACCCAATTAATGGATTACGGGTGTTACATATCTCGTCTCTGGTACTGCATGGTTCTTGTTCAAAGCAAGTCCACCATGGTCAATTTCTCAATTACTATCAAAGGTATTTAGTTACCATCATAAGGAGAAATACTTATTTTGTTCGGATTTTCCCTGTTTTTTGAAGTTATACACTTTTAAATGAATTACCATTTAACTACCAAAAAGTCGTAAGTCAAAAATTTATGTCATTCCACGTAAATTATTTCACAAAATTGTTGAATTAAAACTTTTTTTTATTGGTATGTGCATATATTCATATGTATATATGCACATACACACACACACGTTTGTATAATCTGTTTCGAAAACGTCAAAATTTATCCCATATACAAGGACTTTTTTCGTGGCCCATAACAATATGCTTCCATCTCCGAATGAAGAAATGAGAAATGACCTTTAAATTATAGCCTATAGTTCCATGTAATTAATGATGTACTGCCGTGGACCTAATAATAATACTAATGATCATCATTATAGTGTGTTAGTAGTTCAGACTACATACTGAGATGAGGAAACCTCCGGATCCATATTTACAAATTCTTTCAAAACTATTATCGATTCCCACAACAAGTTTTGATCTTATCTTTTTCCAGTTCTTTGATTTTAATAGTCCTCTTTTTTTCAATGTACTTAATCATTTCTTCAACTCCTAAATGTACATAAATGTAATTAATATTTTGTAGAATTTTTTTTTTGTGGATTCATGATTTTGTTCCAAAATATCACAAGTTTGTTAAATTTCAAAAATACTATAATTTTGGATATTTTCAAAAATACCACAATTTTGGAATATTTTCAAAAATACCATAAATTTGGAAGTTTTTCAAAATACCATAATTTTTATGTATATGACTAGTACCTAAATTTTTAGTTTTTCATTCAAACTCATTTGAAAATAATATTCTTTTTTTTTTGAATAAATTTCACATTCCCAAAAAACTATGTATAGAAAAAGAGAAAGGGGCTTAAAAAATGAAAAGAATTATTTTGGTTAGTATTATTAATCAAAAGTCATAAATATGGCCTTCCATTCTATATATGTGTTATTATGTTAATTTTGGGACAATATATAGTTATCACACAAATTCACTCATGATTTAATGAAAATAAATCCAATAAACTCAACAAGGTCAACCACAAAATTGATTGACCCACCATATCTTCTAAACATCCAACATTGAGTACTAAAGTCTAAGTAAATAGAGTGAAGTGAACAACTTTAAGCATCGCATGAGCATCCAACATTAAAACTAATTTTGTGGCCCATCAAAAACTAAAAAAAAAAGTGTGGTCAAAGACCATGGCCTATCCTGCCTAGCCTCTGGGCCGGGCCTGAGTACGTTTTCTCGAGTTCGTCGCCAAAGTAACAAAACAAGTTTTGATATATGGTTTGTGAAATTGTATAATCAAGGATTCATGTACACAAAACAGGTTTTTGTTTTCGTTTCATAGAAAAAGGAATAAAAATGTAGGGTATATGTAAATATATATATCATGCAATGTTCGTTTTAGACTTATAGTGTATATGTAACATGATTGTATAAGTTTTAAATTATTAAAAACAAGACACGTATATTAATTATGAAAATCCAATGGATATAAGATAACAACATAATTTCCTGCCATTATTAAATCTGAAATTGTTCCATGAGAAATTTAAAAAAACAACAAATTGATCATATATGTTCTATTATAATGATACTGATGATCATCATCTTATTATATTACTAGTTCTTCTTATTATCTGAGATCACATATTGAGATGAAGAAACCTCCGGATCCATATTTATCAATTCTTTTAGAACTATTATCGATTCCAACTACAAGTTTTGATATTTTTCCTGTTCTTCGACTTTAATAGGCATCTCCTTTTCTTCAATGTACTCTATCAACATCTTCATCAACTCCTAAATTTACTTTAATTAAATTAATTTTAGTATAAAATATTAAAGATTACCCTATATTAAAATACTAAAAAACCAAAAGTTTCTTCCAAAAATACAACAAACCTTGAGCTTTATGAATAGGACCTAAACATTTTGCAGTAATTCCTAAACTATTTGGAAATTTTATAAACATATAAGAACCCTTTCTAAAACATAAATTTTGTGATATTTTTTTAAAAATTTAAAAATTTTGGTGATTTATAAAACAAAAAAAAATGATATTTTTTCCAAGACAAATTTTATAGAAAACAATAAAATATATTAAAACGAACTCTAGTTTACCTTGTTCCGCTTTGTTGCCTCTTTTTCGATGGTACTATCATATGATCGAGTTCAGCTTTAAGTTTAAAATTCCTAGCCTTCTTTGCCTTCTTACACTCTTCTTCACTTCCCACTGGTTCCATGTTTAGATCAAAATCGGCTTCAGGTTGCATCACCCACTTTTCACGCTCCATTTCTTGAGTATTGTTATTTGTATTAGAACAAGAGAGGAAATGGCTTATGTCTATAACTCGTTGTTATTTTTCTTGTTAATGTTCTCCTCTATCACATTTATAAAAGTATTGGAAGACCTATCTCGTCTCTGGTACTGCATGGTTCTTGTTCAAAGCAAGTACACCATGGTCAATTTTTCAATTACTATCAAAGGTATTTAGTTACCATCATAAGGAGAAATAATTATTTTCTTCGGATTTTCCCTGTTTTTTGAAGTTATACACTTTTAAATGAATTACCATTTGACTACCAAAAAGTCGTAAGTCAAAAATTTATGTCATTCCACGTAAATTATTTCATAAAATTGTTGAATTAAAACTTTTTTTTTATTGGTATGTGCATAAATTCATATGTATATATGCACATACACACACACACGTTTGTATAATCTGTTTCGAAAACGTCAAAATTTATCCCATATACAAGGACTTTTTTCGTGGCCCATAATAATATGCTTCCATCTCCGAATGAAGAAATGAGAAATGACCTTTAAATTATAGCCTATAGCTCAATGTAATTAATGATGTACTGCCGTGGACCTAATAATTATAATAATGATCATCATTATAGTGTATTAGTAGTTCAGACTACATACTGAGATGAGGAAACCTCCGGATCCATATTTACAAATTCTTTCAAAACTATTTTCGATTCCCACAACAAGTTTTGATCTTATCTTTTTCCAGTTCTTTTATTTTAATAGTCCTCTTTTTTTTCAATGTACTTAATCATTTCTTCAACTCCTAAATGTACATAAATGTAATTAATATTTTGTAGAATTTCTTTTTTGTGGATTCATGATTTTGTTCCAAAATATCACAAGTTTGTTAAATTTCAAAAATACTGTAATTTTGGATATTTTCAAAAATACCACAATTTTGGAAATTTTTCAAAAATACCATAAATTTGGAAATTTTTCAAAATACCATAATTTTTATGTATATGACTAGTACCTAAATTTTTAGTTTTTCATTCAAAGTCATTTGAAAATAATATTCTTTTTTTTGTTGAATAAATTTCACATTCCAAAAAAACTATGTATAGAAAAAAGAGAGAGGGGCTTAAGAAATGAAAAGAATTATTTTGGTTAGTATTATTAATCAAAAGTCATAAATATGGCCTTCCACTCTATATATGTGTTATTATGTTAATTTTGGGACAATATATAGTTATCACACAAATTCACTCATGATTTAATGAAAAAAAATCCAATAAGCTCAACAAGGTCAACCACAAAATTGATTGACCCACCATATCTTCTAAACATCCAACATTGAGTACTAAAGTCTAAGTAAATGGAGTGAAGTGAACAACTTTAAGCATCTCATGAGCATCCAACATTAAAACTAATTTTGTGGCCCATCAAAAACTAAAAAAAAAAGTCTGGTCAAAGACCATGGCCTATCCTGCCTAGCCTCTGGGCCGGGCCTGAGTACGTTTTCTCAAGTTCGTCTCCAAAGTAACAAAAAAGTTTTGATATATGGTTTGTGAAATTGTATAATCAAGGATTCATGTACACAAAACAGGTTTTTGTTTTCGTTTCATAGAAAAAGGAATAAAAATGTAGGGTATATGTAAATATATATATCATGCAATGTTCTTTTTAGACTTATAGTGTATATGTAACATGATTGTATAAGTTTTAAATTATTAAAAACAAGACACGTATATTAATTATGAAAATCCAATGGATATAAGATAACAACATAATTTCCTGCCATTATTAAATCTGAAATTGTTCCATGAGAAATTTAAAAAAACAACAAATTGATCATATATGTTCTATTATAATGATACTGATGATCATCATCTTATTATATTACTAGTTCTTCTTATTATCTGAGATCACAGATTGAGATGAAGAAACCTCCGGATCCATATTTATCAATTCTTTTAGAACTATTATCGATTCCAACTACAAGTTTTGATATTTTTCCTGTTCTTCGACTTTAATAGGCATCTCCTTTTCTTCAATGTACTCTATCAACATCTTCATCAACTCCTAAATTTACTTTAATTAAATTAATTTTAGTATAAAATATTAAAGATTACCCTATATTAAAATACTAAAAAACCAAAAGTTTCTTCCAAAAATACAACAAACCTTGAGCTTTATGAATAGGACCTAAACATTTTGCAGTAATTCCTAAACTATTTGGAAATTTTATAAACATATAAGAACCCTTTCTAAAACATAAATTTTGTGATATTTTTTTAAAAATTTAAAAATTTTGGTGATTTATAAAACAAAAAAAAATGATATTTTTTCCAAGACAAATTTTATAGAAAACAATAAAATATATTAAAACGAACTCTAGTTTACCTTGTTCCGCTTTGTTGCCTCTTTTTCGATGGTACTATCATATGATCGAGTTCAGCTTTAAGTTTGAAAATCCTAGCCTTCTTTGCCTTCTTACACTCTTCTTCACTTTCCACTGGTTCCATGTTTAGATCAAAATCGGCTTCAGGCTGCATCACCCACTTTTCACGCTCCGTTTCTTGAGTATTGTTATTTGTATTAGAACAAGAGAGGAAATGGCTTATGTCTATAACTCGTTGTTATTGTTCTTGTTAATGTTCTCCTCTATCACATTTATAAAAGTATTGGAAGACCTATCTCGTCTCTGGTACACCATGGTTCTTGTTCAAAGCAAGTCCACCATGGTCAATTTCTCAATTACTATCAAAGGTATTTAGTTACCATCATAAGGAGAAATAATTATTTTGTTCGAATTTTCCCTGTTTTTTGAAGTTATACACTTTTAAATGAATTACCATTTAACTACCAAAAAGTCGTAAGTCAAAAATTTATGTCATTCCACGTAAATTATTTCACAAAATTGTTGAATTAAAACTTTTTTTTATTGGTATGTGCATAAATTCATATGTATATATGCACATACACACACACGTTTGTATAATATGTTTCGAAAACGTCAAAATTTATCCCATATACAAGGACTTTTTTCGTGGCCCATAACAATATGCTTCCATCTCCGAATGAAGAAATGAGAAATGACCTTTAAATTATAGCCTATAGCTCCATGTAATTAATGATGTACTGCCGTGGACCTAATAATAATAATAATGATCATCATTATAGTGTATTAGTAGTTCAGACTACATACTGATATGAGGAAACCTCCGCATCCATATTTACAAATTCTTTCAAAACTATTATCGATTCCCACAACAAGTTTTGATCTTATCTTTTTCCAGTTCTTTTATTTTAATAGTCCTTTTTTCAATCTACTTAATCATTTCTTCAACTCCTAAATGTACATAAATGTAATTAATATTTTGTAGAATTTCTTTTTTGTGGATTCATGATTTTGTTCCAAAATATCACAAGTTTGTTAAATTTCAAAAATACTGTAATTTTGGATATTTTCAAAAATACCACAATTTTGGAAATTTTTCAAAAATACCATAAATTTGGAAATTTTTCAAAATACCATAATTTTTATGTATATGACTAGTACCTAAATTTTTAGTTTTTCATTCAAAGTCATTTGAAAATAATATTCTTTTTTTTGTTGAATAAATTTCACATTCCAAAAAAACTATGTATAGAAAAAAGAGAGAGGGGCTTAAGAAATGAAAAGAATTATTTTGGTTAGTATTATTAATCAAAAGTCATAAATATGGCCTTCCACTCTATATATGTGTTATTATGTTAATTTTGGGACAATATATAGTTATCACACAAATTCACTCATGATTTAATGAAAAAAAATCCAATAAGCTCAACAAGGTCAACCACAAAATTGATTGACCCACCATATCTTCTAAACATCCAACATTGAGTACTAAAGTCTAAGTAAATGGAGTGAAGTGAACAACTTTAAGCATCTCATGAGCATCCAACATTAAAACTAATTTTGTGGCCCATCAAAAACTAAAAAAAAAAGTCTGGTCAAAGACCATGGCCTATCCTGCCTAGCCTCTGGGCCGGGCCTGAGTACGTTTTCTCAAGTTCGTCTCCAAAGTAACAAAAAAGTTTTGATATATGGTTTGTGAAATTGTATAATCAAGGATTCATGTACACAAAACAGGTTTTTGTTTTCGTTTCATAGAAAAAGGAATAAAAATGTAGGGTATATGTAAATATATATATCATGCAATGTTCTTTTTAGACTTATAGTGTATATGTAACATGATTGTATAAGTTTTAAATTATTAAAAACAAGACACGTATATTAATTATGAAAATCCAATGGATATAAGATAACAACATAATTTCCTGCCATTATTAAATCTGAAATTGTTCCATGAGAAATTTAAAAAAACAACAAATTGATCATATATGTTCTATTATAATGATACTGATGATCATCATCTTATTATATTACTAGTTCTTCTTATTATCTGAGATCACAGATTGAGATGAAGAAACCTCCGGATCCATATTTATCAATTCTTTTAGAACTATTATCGATTCCAACTACAAGTTTTGATATTTTTCCTGTTCTTCGACTTTAATAGGCATCTCCTTTTCTTCAATGTACTCTATCAACATCTTCATCAACTCCTAAATTTACTTTAATTAAATTAATTTTAGTATAAAATATTAAAGATTACCCTATATTAAAATACTAAAAAACCAAAAGTTTCTTCCAAAAATACAACAAACCTTGAGCTTTATGAATAGGACCTAAACATTTTGCAGTAATTCCTAAACTATTTGGAAATTTTATAAACATATAAGAACCCTTTCTAAAACATAAATTTTGTGATATTTTTTTAAAAATTTAAAAATTTTGGTGATTTATAAAACAAAAAAAAATGATATTTTTTCCAAGACAAATTTTATAGAAAACAATAAAATATATTAAAACGAACTCTAGTTTACCTTGTTCCGCTTTGTTGCCTCTTTTTCGATGGTACTATCATATGATCGAGTTCAGCTTTAAGTTTGAAAATCCTAGCCTTCTTTGCCTTCTTACACTCTTCTTCACTTTCCACTGGTTCCATGTTTAGATCAAAATCGGCTTCAGGCTGCATCACCCACTTTTCACGCTCCGTTTCTTGAGTATTGTTATTTGTATTAGAACAAGAGAGGAAATGGCTTATGTCTATAACTCGTTGTTATTGTTCTTGTTAATGTTCTCCTCTATCACATTTATAAAAGTATTGGAAGACCTATCTCGTCTCTGGTACACCATGGTTCTTGTTCAAAGCAAGTCCACCATGGTCAATTTCTCAATTACTATCAAAGGTATTTAGTTACCATCATAAGGAGAAATAATTATTTTGTTCGAATTTTCCCTGTTTTTTGAAGTTATACACTTTTAAATGAATTACCATTTAACTACCAAAAAGTCGTAAGTCAAAAATTTATGTCATTCCACGTAAATTATTTCACAAAATTGTTGAATTAAAACTTTTTTTTATTGGTATGTGCATAAATTCATATGTATATATGCACATACACACACACGTTTGTATAATATGTTTCGAAAACGTCAAAATTTATCCCATATACAAGGACTTTTTTCGTGGCCCATAACAATATGCTTCCATCTCCGAATGAAGAAATGAGAAATGACCTTTAAATTATAGCCTATAGCTCCATGTAATTAATGATGTACTGCCGTGGACCTAATAATAATAATAATGATCATCATTATAGTGTATTAGTAGTTCAGACTACATACTGATATGAGGAAACCTCCGCATCCATATTTACAAATTCTTTCAAAACTATTATCGATTCCCACAACAAGTTTTGATCTTATCTTTTTCCAGTTCTTTTATTTTAATAGTCCTTTTTTCAATCTACTTAATCATTTCTTCAACTCCTAAATGTACATAAATGTAATTAATATTTTGTAGAATTTCTTTTTTGTGGATTCATGATTTTGTTCCAAAATATCACAAGTTTGTTAAATTTCAAAAATACTATAATTTTGGATATTTTCAAAAATACCACAATTTTGGAAAATTTTCAAAAATACCATAAATTTGGAAATTTTTCAAAATACCATAATTTTTATGTATATGACTAGTACCTAAATTTTTAGTTTTTCATTCAAAGTCATTTGAAAATAATATTCTTTTTTTTGTTGAATAAATTTCACATTCCAAAAAAACTATGTATAGAAAAAAGAGAGAGGGGCTTAAGAAATGAAAAGAATTATTTTGGTTAGTATTATTAATCAAAAGTCATAAATATGGCCTTCCACTCTATATATGTGTTATTATGTTAATTTTGGGACAATATATAGTTATCACACAAATTCACTCATGATTTAATGAAAAAAAATCCAATAAGCTCAACAAGGTCAACCACAAAATTGATTGACCCACCATATCTTCTAAACATCCAACATTGAGTACTAAAGTCTAAGTAAATGGAGTGAAGTGACCAACTTTAAGCATCTCATGAGCATCCAACATTAAAACTAATTTTGTGGCCCATCAAAAACTAAAAAAAAAAGTGTGGTCAATGACCATGGCCTATCCTGCCTAGCCTCTGGGCCGGGCCTGAGTACGTTTTCTCGAGTTCGTCGCCAAAGTAACAAAACAAGTTTTGATATATGGTTTGTGAAATTTTATAATCAAGGATTCATGTACACAAAACAGGTTTTTGTTTTCGTTTCATAGAAAAAGGAATAAAAATGTAGGGTATATGTAAATATATATATCATGCAATGTTCGGTTTAGACTTATAGTGTATATGTAACATGATTGTATAAGTTTTAAATTATTAAAAACAAGACACTTATATTAATTATGAAAATCCAATGGATATAAGATAACAACATAATTTCCTGCCATTATTAAATCTGAAATTGTTCCATGACAAATTTAAAAAAACAACAAATTGATCATATATGTTCTATTATAATGATAATGATGATCATCATCTTAGTATATTACTAGTTCTTCTTATTATCTGAGATCACAGATTGAGATGAATAAACCTCCGGATCCATATTTATCAATTCTTTTAGAACTATTATCGATTCCAACTACAAGTTTTGATATTTTTCATGTTCTTCGACTTTAATAGGCATCTCGTTTTCTTCAATGTACCCTATCAACATCTTCATCAACTCCTAAATTTACTTAAATTAAATTAATTTTAGTAGAAAATATTAAAGATTACCCTATATTAAAATACTAAAAAACCAAAAGTTTCTTCCAAAAATACAACAAACCTTAAGCTTTATGAATAGGACCTAAACATTTTGCAGTAATTCCTAAACTATTTGGAAATTTTATAAACATATAAGAACCCTTTCTAAAACATAAATTTTCTGATATTTTTTAAAAAATTTAAAATTTTTGGTGATTTATAAAACAAAACATAAAAAATGATATTTTTTCCAAGACAAATATTATATAAAACAATAAAATATATTAAAACGAACTCTAGTTTACCTTGTTCCGCTTTGTTGCCTCTTTTTCGATGGTACTATCATATGATCGAGTTCAGCTTTAAGTTTGAAAATCATAGCCTTCTTTGCCTTCTTACACTCTTCTTCACTTTCCACTGGTTCCATGTTTAGATCAAAATCGGCTTCAGGCTGCATCACCCACTTTTCACGCTCCATTTCTTGAGTATTGTTATTTGTATTAGAACAAGAGAGGAAATGGCTTATGTCTATAACTCGTTGTTATTGTTCTTGTTAATGTTCTCCTCTATCACATTTATAAAAGTATTGGAAGACCTATCTTGTAACATCCCTAATTCAATTTTGGGGATGAAATTGAATAATTAGAAGTTGGGGGGTTAAATTCGTGTAAATCAATTTTTTCGGTTGGGTTTAATAGATAATTTTGGAAGTTTGGGGCCATTTGTGAATTCGAAAAATTAAGGGTTAAATTGATCGAATTGGAAGTTGTTTTGGAAGGGTGATTTGGATCATTTAAGGAGTTATGGGGCCAATTCTGAAAACGGCAAGGACCGTTCGGCGTAATAAGGATAATTGGTGACACATATGTATATATGTGCGTAAGCATCGCCGCCTCCGAGCTCCCATTACCCTAGCCGTCAAGTTGTGTTGGTTTTTGGTGTGGAAGCAAGGAAAGAAGGAAGAGAGAGTCGGGCGGTGGTGTTCGTTGGCGTGATAAAGGATCGGTGGAGGTTCCTCTGTGCCGTGAGCGATTCACCATCGGGCTGTCGTTGTCGAGTCTTAGAGGTAAGGGTTCTCCTCTTAGCTTGGTTTTCACGTTGGAATCAAAGTAGTCTTGTGGTTGTGGTCGAAGACGGATGATGATGGCGGTGACGTGAGGGTCAAGCGTCGGTGTTGTCGCGAACGTCGATCCATGTTGGGGTGATCAGTGGTGCTGTTGGTGGAGTTTGTCGATGATCGACGATGTCGTGACGTGTTGGTGAGCTCCGGTGGTGGTGTAGTTGCACCGGCGGTGGTGATCGGCTGTTTGTTGCAGGGTTGTACGAAGAGAAAGTGTGACCGTGGGATCAGGGCGAGGAAGAGGGGGTGATCTAGACTTGTCGTTTATTTGGTGATTTTATTTAACAATTTATGATCTTGATTATTCAGATTTTTAATCTTGAACCGGAAATTAATTTGTGAGGTTCAATTATTATTATTTATGTAATTTTAGTAATTGTTTGCAAAAAGAAAAAAAAATAAAAAATGGGTGCGGTTGTTTCAATTTGGTATCAGAGCATTTACGGTTCTAGGACGGTTTTAAAAAAAAAATTCCGCTATTAGAACTGTCTATGTGAGTTAGTCAATTGTCGAGCTTGAAGTTCTAGATCATCCTCTTCGAGCCTTCAATGAGATTCCACGGTAAGACTCGTGTTTGTTTTACTATTGCTGTTGTCAATTAGTAACAAGTTGTTATTGCAGATGGTTGATTCTGATAACGTTGGGCAAGGTCTCAGAGGTCGTGGTGGTCGTGGCGGCCGTGGTCGGGGCGGCAGAGCAGGCCGTGGCGGCAGAGGTGGTAGAGGTGGCAGAGCAGCTGCGAATGTGACGCAGAGTGTCACGGTGGAGCAGGGGGCGTATGAGCACGCCGAGGGGGAAGGTCAGTCGGAGCCAGCGGCCGTGCATGGTGCGATGCCAGCGCCGGGTGGTCCTCAGGCGGGTGCGGGGCCGAACCCGATGGGGGCTGTTTTGGGCATGTTGGCCCATCTCTTGGAGAGGTTACCTGGTGTGGTACCGGCTCCAGCCCCAGTGGCGCCCCAGGGGGTTGCCGCGATGCCGGGTGTTGTTGCTCCGGGAGTGGTTGCTGAGGCCGAGCCAGTAGTTCCGTCATACCTGAGGGTGATGGAGCATATGCAGAGGTTGGGCACCAAGTTTTTCAGTGGTGGTGCTCGACCGATTGAGTCTGATGAGTGGAGGTTCAGGTTCGAGAGGAACTTCCAGTCGATCAGATGCCCTGAGGAGTATAGGGTTGACTTGGCGGTGCATTATCTGGAGGGAGATGCACATGAGTGGTGGCAGGGTGTTGCTGCGAGGAGGGCGGGAGTAGTGTGGTCTTGGGACGAGTTCCGGAGGGAGTTCGATCTCAAATATGTTCCGCGGGAGGCTCGCGATAGGTTACAGGGGGAGTTTCTGTACTTGTCACAGGGGATTCGTTCGGTTCGGGAGTACGAGGCCGAGTTCAACCGGCTGAAGCGGTTTGCTGGTCGGGGTACAGATACCGAGTATGAGTTGATTTGTGCTTTCATGCGAGGTATGCGTATCGATCTCAGGAACCGATGCATAGTCCGCAAGTTCGAGTCGGTGTCTGAACTGGTGGAGTGTGCAGCGAAGCTTGAGGAGGGGATGAGGCAGGAGACTAGTTTAAAGGCTGCAGTACCAGAGGTTCCGCGGCGGCCTTAAAGTCAGGGTGTTGCTCCGAGCAAGGGCGGTAAGTCTGGTCAGCAGCAGGGACAGAAGAGGAAGTGGGAGGATACTTCCAAGGCAGCGGGTTCTGGACCACGTTGTTTCGGGTGCGGAGCCTATGGACATCGCGTGGCGGATTGTTCTCGAGGGGGAAATGTGTGCTTCCATTGCAAGGAACCCGGTCACATCAAGAAGGATTGTCCGAAGTTGGCTCAGCCATTTGTGAGGATCGAGGCACCGCCTCCGAAACGGGCCGCAGTGGCACCGAGGGTGTTCACCATAGGCGCGGAGTCAGGCGAGGCGAGCGGCAGCAGACCGATTACTGGTTAGCTACCTTAATTATGTTCTTGTTTGATTGTAATTTCAGTTACTCGCTCTGTAATTGGTGTTTGCTGTTTGCCTTAAATCCTTTTCGTGCTTAGGGACCCTTAGTGTGGCTGGGGTAGAGTCACATGTGTTGTTTGACTCCGGAGCGTCCCACAGTTTTGCCACACCGGGTTGGGTGTCGGGGAGCGGTATCCAAGAGGGGTTTGGGGACCACTCGGGTGTGGTGAGAGTTGCTGGGGGTCGTTTGTTTAGGACTCAGGGCTGTGTGGAGAGTGTCGACATTCTTATCGCCGGAGAGCTGATGCCAGCGGATTTGATAGTGTGTCCAGTGGAACTCTATGACATCATTTTGGGTATGGACTGGCTGGGAAAGTTCAAGGCTCATTTGGATTGTCACCGGGGTCGTGTGGTTTTCGAGCATGCTAACAGAAGACTGGTTTATCAGGGGGTGAGACCGGTGCCGGGAGGTATCTTCGTTTCCGCGGTTCACGCGGAGCGTTTGATCGAGCAGGGTTGTGAGGCCTATTTGGCTACCATTTCGATACCTGGTGAGGTTGGGGAGTCAGCGGTGCGATATATTGAGGTGGTCTGGGAGTTCGAGGATGTGTTCCAGCAGTTGAGCGGGTTACCACCATCCAGGTCGGATCCTTTTACCATTGAGTTAGAGCCGGGGACGACGCCGTTGTCTAAGGCTCCTTACAGGATGGCTCCAGCGGAGATGGCTGATCTTAAGAAGCAGCTTGAGGAGTTGTTGGAAAAGGGTTTCATTAGACCGAGCAGTTCTCCGTGGGGTGCACCGGTACTGTTCGTCAAGAAGAAGGATGGGAGCTTCCGGTTGTGCATTGATTATCGGGGGCTGAACCGGGTTATTGTGAAGAACAAGTATCCATTACCGAGGATCGACGAGTTTCTAGATCAGTTGCAGGGTGATTCGTGGTTCTCTAAGATTGATTTGGCATCGGGTTATCATCAGATCCCGATAGCGGAGTCGGACATCAGGAAGAAGGCTTTCATGACGAGATACGGGCACTACGAGTTTGTGGTGATGCCGTTTGGGTTGACGAATGCACCGGCTGCGTTTATGAGGTTGATGAACGGCGTGTTCCAGGAGTATCTGGATGAGTTCGTCATCATTTTCATCGACGACATTCTAGTGTATTCGAAGAGTCCTGAGGAGCACATGTTTCACCTGAGGAAAGTTCTGGAGAAGCTACGGGTACAACAGTTGTTCGCTAAGCTGAGCAAGTGTAGTTTCTGGCAGCGGGAGATCGGATTTCTGGGGCACGTCGTATCTGATCGTGGTGTTTCAGTGGATCCGGAGAAGATTCGCTCGATTGAGGAGTGGCCGAGACCGAGGAATGCCTCGGAGATTCGCAGTTTTCTGGGTCTGGCGGGTTATTACAGGAGGTTCGTCAAGGGGTTTGCTAGTATGGCGCAGGCCATGACCAAGTTGACCGGGAAGGACGTTCCTTTCGTGTGGTCGGACCAGTGTGAGGAGAGCTTTGTGAAGCTCAAGGAGATGCTGGTGAGTACTCCGGTGTTGGCCTTGCCGAAGCAGGATGAGCCATACATCGTGTTCACAGACGCGTCCATGGTGGGGCTCGGTTGTGTATTGATGCAGCAGGGTAAGGTGATTGCATATGCTTCCAGGCAGTTGAGGAAACATGAATGCAATTATCCTACTCACGATCTTGAGATGGCTGCCGTGGTGTTTGCATTGAAGATCTGGAGGTCTTATCTGTATGGCGGTAAGGTTCAGGTGTTCACTGACCACAAAAGTCTGAAGTACATCTTTACCCAGCCCGAGCTGAATCTGCGACAGAGGCGATGGATGGAGCTTGTTGCGGATTATGACCTGGAGATAGCTTACCATCCCGGTAAAGCGAATCTTGTAGCAGATGCTTTGAACAGGAAGCGGGTTATTTTAGACACTGAGCGAGATACAGAGGCGTTGGTAGGCATGGTGAGTGCCCTGAGACTGTGTGCTGTGTCTGAGGAGCCTGAGCCGTTGGGTTTAGAGGCGGTGGATCAGGCGGATATTCTGACTAGGGTGCGGGTAGCACAGCAGTTGGATGCGGAATTAATGCAGGCTGGCAGGGCAGAGCGGCCTGAGTATGAGTTCTCCAACAATGGAACTATCCTTTTGAGGGGCAGGGTGTGTGTACCGAAGGACGAAGTGCTGAGGCAGGAAATCCTGAGGGAAGCACATCAAAGCCGTTTCTCTATTCATCCAGGAGCTACCAAGATGTACCGTGACCTCAAACGGTATTACCAGTGGGTAGGGATGGAGAAGGATGTTGCCAGCTGGGTTGCGGGATGTGATACATGTCAGTTGGTGAAGGCTGAGCATCAGGTTCCGAGCGGGTTGTTGAGGAGTTTACCCATTCTGGAGTGGAAGTGGGACATGATCACCACGGATTTCGTGGTGGGTATGCCGGTTTCGCGAACCAAGGATGCTATTTGGGTCATCGTCGATAGGTTGACCAAGTCTGCGCACTTCTTGGCCATAAAAAAGACCGACGGTGCGGAAGTGTTGGCCAAGAGGTACGTCAGGGATATTGTGAAGCTGCATGGGGTACCGGTGAGTATAGTGTCATATCGAGATCCGAAGTTCTCCTCGTTGTTCTGGGGCGCTTTCCAGAAGGAGATGGGCACTAAGGTACACATGAGTACAGCTTATCATCCCTAGACCGATGGGCAGTCGGAGAGGACTATCCAGACGTTGGAGGATCTGTTGAGGATGTGTGTGTTGGAGTGGGGTGGACATTGGGCGGATCATCTGAATCTAGTGGAGTTTGCGTACAATAACAGCTACCAGGCTAGTATCGGCATGGCACCATTTGAGGCGTTGTATGGTAGGCCTTGCAGGACCCCGTTGTGTTGGACACAAGTGGGGGAGAGGAGCCTGTTGGGGGCTGACTTTGTGCAGGAGACGACTGAGAAGGTCCGGATTGTGAAGTTGAACATGAAGGAAGCTCAAGATCGTCAGAAAAGCTACGCAGATCGGCGTAGGAAGGAGCTGGAGTTTGCAGTTGGCAATTTGGTCTATCTGAAGATGGCCATGTTGAGGGGTCCGAACAGGTCCATTTCCGAGACTAAGTTGAGTCCGCGATGTATGGGTCCCGTCAGGGTGCTGGAGCGGGTCGGACCGGTGGCTTATCGGCTAGAGTTGCCGGAGTCTATGCAGGCATTTCACAAGGTGTTTCATGTGTCGATGCTGAAGAAATGTCTGCACAAGGATGATCAGGTGGTCACGGGGGTGCCATCAGATTTGACACCGAGAATGGTGGTGGAGGCGAGGCCTCTGAGAGTCCTAGATCGTCGGGTGAGAGTGATCAGGAGGAAGAAGGTTCCTGAGATGCAGGTGCTGTGGGACTGCAATGGAGCCGAGGAGGTGACTTGGGAGCCGGAAGCGAAGTTGAAGCGCAAGTTTCCCAAGTGGTTCGGCAAACTGGAGGGTTAGCCGGGTATTTCCATATCGTGGTAACCATGATGTTGGGGTTTTGGGAGTTATTGCATTGTTGTACTCGTCTATTTTATGGTGTTATAATTAATCGATGTACTTTGGAGCTTTTGATTATTCAATAAAAAGGTGTCTTCCTTGAATATGTTGAGTGGTGGGTTTACTAGGGAATTAGTAGACAGGTTAGCGGGCTACTAGTGGTAGTGGTCAGATAGCGGGGGTGCGGATACTAGGTGTTTAGTAGCTGCATAGGGCTGATAGTTCTGGATTGGTTTGGCACGGGGTGGTGGCCCATATAGCAGCATCGGAGTGTACTGGTGAGTCACTGCCGAGTGTACCTGGCCGGTTGGGTTTCGACGTGATTCCTGATTGGTGAGGCAGGTCACTAGAGAGATTGCCGTTGTCTGGCTCTCTATGCGTTAGACGGATCGATCCATGGTGTTGGGTCGTGAAGCCGTTATACTCCCGGGTGTTGGAGTGGTTGGCCAAACGAAGTAGGAAACTAGGGCGCTATGGTGTTGAGCCGTGATACCGTTGTTAGTGGAGTTGGAATAGCGGTCATGCTACGCTGAGTTGAAATAGCGGTTGTGCTATGTTGTGGATGTTCGCTGGATGTTAGATTCGAGGACGAATCTATGTTAGTGGGGGAGAATTGTAACATCCCTAATTCAATTTTGTGGATGAAATTGAATAATTAGAAGTTGGGGGGTTAAATTCGTGTAAATCAATTTTTTCGGTTGGGTTTAATCGATAATTTTGGAAGTTTGGGCCATTTGTGAATTCAAAAAATTAAGGGTTAAATTGATCGAATTGGAAGTTGTTTTGGAAGGGTGATTTGGATCAATAAAGGAGTTATGGGGCCAATTCTGAAAACGGCAAGGACCGTTCGGCGTAATAAGGATAATTGGTGACACATGTATATATGTGCGTAAGCATCGCCGCCTCCGAGCTCCCATTACCCTAGCCATCAAGTTGTGTTGGTTTTTGGTGTGGAAGCAAGGAAAGAAGGAAGAGAGAGTCGGGCGGTGGTGTTCGTTGGCGTGATAAAGGATCGGTGGAGGTTCCGCGGTGCCGTGAGCGATTCACCATCGGGCTGTCGTTGTCGAGTCTTAGAGGTAAGGGTTCTCCTCTTAGCTTGGTTTTCACGTTGGAATCAAAGTAGTCTTGTGGTTGTGGTCGGAGACGGATGATGATGGCGGTGACGTGAGGGTCAAGCGTCGGTGTTGTCGCGAATGTCGATCCATGTTGGGGTGATCGGTGGTGCTGTTGGTGGAGTTTGTCGATGATCGACGATGTCGTGACGTGTTGGTGAGATCCGGTGGTGGTGTAGTTGCACCGGCGGTGGTGATCGGCTGTTTGTTGCAGGGTTGTACGAAGACGATGACTTATTAAGTCATGTAGTTTAGAATAATTGAAACCTTTTTTTGATTATTTTATTATTTTTATTTTTAGGTGGATTAATAGAAGGTTATTCATCCCGGGGAGTTCTAGAAAATTGCTGAATTTTCTCGGGAAACTTTCTGCGCGGGAATAAGGTGAGTGCAGGACCATAGGCGTAATTAAATAATTTTTATAATTGATGTGATTTCGTGATTATAGGCCGTTTACGATCTCGGAGGGTCTAGATCGAGTGTTTCATGATATGTTTGATTTATTCGGTATTTTCGTGATAGTCTATATTAATTATCTTAATTATTTGTTAGCCTGTAGATGGGAGGATTGTCTCACTAAGTATTTTTCGAAATACTTATGCATCTCTTATGTTTTAATTGATGCAGGAAAAGAGAAAGTGTGACCGTGGGATCAGGGCGAGGAAGAGGGGGTGATCTAGACTTGTCGTTTATTTGGTGATTTTATTTAACAATTTATGATCTTGATTATTCGGATTTTTAATCTTGAACCGTAAATTTATTTGTGAGGTTCAATTATTATTATTTATGGGATTTTAGTAATTGTTTAAAAAAAAAAAAAAAAAAAAAAGGGTGCGGTTGTTTCACATCTCGTCTCTGGTACTGCATGGTTCTTGTTCAAAGCAAGTCCACCATGGTCAATTTCTCAATTACTATCAAAGTTATTTAGTTACCATCATAAGGAGAAATAATTATTTTGTTCGGATTTTCCCTGTTTTTGAAGTTATACACTTTTAAATGAATTACCATTTAACTACCAAAAAGTCGTAAGTCAAAAATTTATGTCATTCCACGTAAATTATTTCACAAAATTGTTGAATTAAAACTTTTTTTTATTGGTATGTGCATAAATTCATATGTATATATGCACATACACACACACGTTTGTATAATCTGTTTCGAAAACGTCAAAATTTATCCCATATACAAGGACTTTTTTCGTGGCCCATAACAATATGCTTCCATCTCCGAATGAAGAAATGAGAAATGACCTTTAAATTATAGCCTATAGCTCCATGTAATTAATGATGTACTGTCGTGGACCTAATAATAATAATAATGATCATCATTATAGTGTATTAGTAGTTCAGACTACATACTGAGATGAGGAAACCTCCGGATCCATATTTACAAATTCTTTCAAAACTATTATCGATTCCCACAACAAGTTTTGATCTTATCTTTTTCCAGTTCTTTGATTTTAATAGTCCTCTTTTTTTTTCAATGTACTTAATCATTTCTTCAACTCCTAAATGTACATAAATGTAATTAATATTTTGTAGAATTTCTTTTTTGTGGATTCATGATTTTGTTCCAAAATATCACAAGTTTGTTAAATTTCAAAAATACTATAATTTTGGATATTTTCAAAAATACCACAATTTTGGAAAATTTTCAAAAATACCATAAATTAGGAAATTTTTCAAAATACCATAATTTTTATGTATATGACTAGTACCTAAATTTTTAGTTTTTCATTCAAATTCATTTGGAAATAATATTCCTTTTTTTGTTGAATAAATTTCACATTCCAAAAAAAACTATGTATAGAAAAAATAGAAAGGGACTTAAGAAATGAAAAGAATTATTTTGGTTAGTATTATTTATGAAAAGTCATAAATATGGCCATCCACTCTATATATGTGTTATTATGTTAATTTTGGGACAATATATAGTTATCACACAAATTCACTCATGATTTAATGAAAAAAAATCCAATAAGCTCAACAAGGTCAACCACAAAATTATTGACCCACCATAATTTCTAAACATCCAACATTGAGTACTAAAGTCTAAGTAAATGGAGTAAAGTGAACAACTTTAAGCATCTCATGAGCATCCAACATTAAAACTAATTTTGTGGCCCATCAAAAACTTAAAAAAAAGTGTGGTCAAAGGCCATGGCCTAGCCTGCCTAGCATCTGGGCCGGGCCTGAGTACGTTGTCTCGAGTTCGTTGCCAAAGTAACAAAACAAGTTTTGATATATGGTTTGTGAAATTGTATAATCAAGGATTCATGTACACCAAACAAGTTTTTGTTTTCGTTTCAGAAAAAAATGGAATGAAATTGTATGGTATATATATATATATATATATATATAGTGTATATGTAACATGATTGTATAAGTTTTAAATTATTAAAAACAAGACACTTATATTAATTATGAAAATCCAATGGATATATGATAAAAACATAATTTCCTGCCAATATTAAATTTGAAATTGTTCCGTGAGAAATTTGAAAAAACAACAAATTGATCATATATGTTCTATTATAATGATAATGATGATCATCATCTTAGTATATTACTAGTTCTTCTTATTATCTGTGAACACATATTGAGATGAAGAAACCTCCGGATCCATATTTATCAATTCTTTTAGAACTATTATCGATTCCAACAACAAGTTTTGATCTTTTTCATGTTCTTCGACTTTAATAGGCATCTCGTTTTCTTCAATGTACTCTATCAACATCTTCATCAACTCCTAAATTTACTTAAATTAAATTAATTTTAGTAGAAAACATTAAAGATTACCCTATATTAAAATACTAAAAAACCAAAAGTTTCTTCCAAAAATACAGCAAACTGATATCATCATATTATGCATCATTCTAGCATCCGTTTCACTTAGGTTTCGAGTAATTCGCCCATAGTTCATGATATTTCTTTAGCATTTTAGTCATTTTAGGAGTTTAGTGTATCCACATCAAGTCCTAGAGAGTCCTTGCATGTTTTTGATCGTGTTTTAGGTGCTTTGGAGGAGATTCGAGACACGCGGAGAGAAGACGGAGTCTATACCGATGTCACACATCGGTATGGGTCATCGATATTTGAGTCAGGGGATTGTACCAAGATCACTGCTCGGTGCAACTGATCGCTGCTGCTCTAGGTGGAAACCCGGGGGAAAAATCCCTTAACACCGAGCTACAATATCGAGGAGTGACATCGGTATCGCGGCTTCAGGGGATTGTACCGATGTCACTACTCGGTGTAACTGATCAGTGCTGCTCTTGGTGGAAACCCGGGGGAAAAATCTCTTAGCACTGAGCTACAATACCGAGGAGTGACCTCAGTATTCATCGAAGAAACATCAAAGCATTTCCCATCAATATCGATGTCATTGCTCGGTACCCCTCGTCGGTACACAAACCCAGGTTCAATACCGAGGTGTGGTACCGACGAGTGACCTCGGTATTGGCCGCCCATAACACTTTTTATCCATCTAAACCGGGTCGGTACCTGGTTTGTCCCGGATCGACCCGGTTCGTCACTATTCACTATTTATGCCCAAAAACCTAATTTTGATGGGCTAAGTCTTTTTTTTAAGCAAAAAGCCCTCTCTAAGAGTGATTTGTAAGAGATTGATCCTTTTGATTTTATGCATTTTGAGTATTGTTTCTTGATTGAATCTATCTATCTCCTATTTTCTAATCATCCAATCATCTTGATCATGAGTTTTAACTCTTCTTTTATTGGATTTGTTGGAACCATGATGATTAGTGAGTAGTCTTAGAATTTGAGGATGGGTTAGAGTTAGGATGTTTCCAAGATTAATTTATGATGTTTAAGGTTAGATATTCTTATATCCCTTCTTGTTTAGTGTTCTTAAAGCTAGATCTAGCTTGAGAAAGTGGGTCTAGATCATAAGGAATTTCATGAACATCAAACGTTTGATTAAATGCCTTGATATACTAAACAAGAGATTTATGCTCATAGCCTATGATAATAGTTGTATAGGGTGTATCTTTGGTTGATCTTGCCTATACAACCATAATGCTTGCTAATCAATGATCCACAAATGAGAGTTTGTTAATGGATTAGGTGATTAGCATAGTGATTAATTGCTTGAAAGAGAATTAGTCAAGTTAATGGTCTTATGCCTAGGGATTAGCTTGCTTAAAAAAATGAACATCATGAATTGAACTTGGGACATCTAAACTCGATTACCTCATCCTTAGATTCGATTTTATCTCTTGCTTTACATTTGTGTAGTTTACTATCTCGTTTCCTTTATTTAAGTTGCTAGATTCATTGGCTAAACTACAACCTTTATATGCTTGCTTAACTCAATTAGTACTTTTTATTCTTGGTGTTTGGAATTAAACCCTTTGAATTCGATACCTCTTATACTACATGTATATTGAGTAATTGGTCTCAAAGGCTTACAAAAAGTCTACTATCAATTTGGCGCCGTTGCCAATTGGGTTTTAAATTCCGCATTAAGATTTAAGTTCTTTTAGAGATTAAGTTTTACTTTCCTTTGAGTACTAATGTCTTTCACTTTCCATTGATATCTCTCAAACCTATAGGTGAATGCATACGCGATCTCAAGGCAACGACAATCTAGTTGAACCAAGGGACGACATACATCGCTGATGTGTCCATAATTTGCATAGTTTAAGCATGCATATCATGTAGGTTTTAGATTATTTTCTTGGATCTTCATGGCATTTCATACTTGTTTTGTCCCACTTAGAGTATTAGGAGCTGCATTAAGTCCTAGTGAGTCTTTTGGATGTCTTTGAGGAGTTTTCTAGGTGTTTGGAGACACTTGGTGGCGTTTAGAGATTTGGTGCTTAAAGAATAGAGAGGAACCATCCGGAACGTCTCAAAGAACCGATCAGAAGAAGGCGATCCGATTTGATCCAGCTCTTGGAGTCTTCATGAGGGTTGTAGCCCGATGAGTCCTCTAACCATATGAGTTTGAATCAAGTCATTCGGACATGTGATTTGAGAGATATGGCTGATTTACCAGAGATAGGTCCGCCTGGCCGAGACGGTTTCTTCAATACCGAGGTCACTGGTCGGTGCAACTGCTCGGTGTGGAAACAGAGGGAAAATTTCTTAGCACCGAAGTGTGGTACCGAAGGGTCTCCACTCCAAATTAGCCTCGGTGTTCTTCAACAAAGTTGTAGAGGAGTGAATCAGCTTTACACAGGAGTTTGAATCGGGTTATTCGGACGTATGAATAGGGAGTTAAGACGGATTTACTGAAGGTATGTCCGTCTGGCTGAGAGAAGATGAAACCGTCCAAATAACCGGAAAGGCGAATGCCTTCCGGTATGAAACAACTCTAGTGGTCTTCATGAAACTTGTAGAGGAGTGAATCAGATTTACACAGGAGTTTGAATCATATCAGTGGGACCTCTAGATCTGATTTTATGGCCAAGACACTGAAGCATGATCTGCCTGGCCGAGAAGAGATGACATCGTCCAAAGAACCGGTAAAACTAAGTTCTTCCGATCATATTCAGCCTCTCCGGCCTTCATTAAAGTTGTAGAGGGAAGAGTTAGCTGTTCATACAAGTAAACATCATGTCATTTGGACATCAGGCTAGGGAGATGCCTCGAATTTATTGAAGACGCATCCAAGATCCGACCGGGTCAATACCCGGTTTGTTCCGGGTTGACCCGGTTCGCCTATTTTCATTTATAAACCCAAAAACCCTAATTTTCATTCTTATGCTTTCTTTGTTCAAAAATACCTTCCCCTAGAGGAGAGAAATAGATTTTGGAGAGAGTTCTTAAATTTGTAATAGAGGATCTTCTACTTTTTATGAAATTAAGTTTTTGTTTTCATTGATATATTCCTTGCATCTAATCTTCTTTCTATCTTATCTATTCAAGATTCATCCATGAAAACTTCTCTTATCCAAATCGATTTTGAGGAGATTTTCATGGGTCTTGAGTAGTTCTTCTTTGGATCATTGGGTTTGGTAGATTTAGGGGATTTCTTTGTTGATCTTTGATGTCTAGGGCTTAATGCATCTATTTATTTTCTTATTTAGTGTACTTAATGCTAGATTAAACTTGAGATGGCTAATTTAGAACTTAGGGCATTTCATGCACACCAAGTGTTTGATGAAATGCCAATTAGGCTAAATAGGAGATTTTCATGCCTATCTCATGAGAGTGAATGCATAGGGTGGATTTTGGCTATTGGAACTTGAACTTTAATGCTTGTTAATTATACTTTCACAAATGAGAATTTGTTCTTGAACTTGTAATTAACAAAGTGATTAGTGCTAAGAGATTAGATTAGTCATGGTTAGTTTTCTAAGCCTAAGGAAATGCACTTATGTGATTGTTTAGACATCATTGATCAACTTGAATTCCACTAGATCAATTGCCTTGCCCAAGATCCTTCTTTTATCATTGTATTCACATCGTTTAGCATTGCTTTCTTTGTTTGCCTTATTTAATTTAAGTCATTAGGTTGTTTAGTTATCAAAACCTTGATTTGCCTAGCTTATATAGTTTCTTGGATTCCTAGTGTGTTAGCCTCTCACCTCCTTGGTTCGATATCTTAAATACCACAATGACATGAGTGGGATTTGAGTAATTGATTAGTAAAAATCCAACTATCAATCGCTCATACCGAGGGGTTAGAGCAAGGGAAGCACGTGTGAGACAACAAGAAGAAGTTGGTAACGACATGGGGCACTTTGAGAATGTTCCACTTGGGAACATCAACGAACCCATTCCCCACCAAAGGAACGGTAGGAATTGATATATCATGGTTTTTACCCCTTTTATGCCATGATATAAGTCCGTTTTATAGAGTATTTATAGTATTTTGGATTCTGTTAGAGTATTTTACAGGTTTTAACACGTTTGGAGCATAATTGGAAATATTGGAGCTTTCTTTAGCATTCTGGAGCAAAGTAGAAGTTCGTGTTGCTGAGTACCCGATTTGAAGCATCAGTATCGATCGATACTGCCTAGTATCGATCGATACCCATCGCAGCAGACACGACCCACGACTTTTCTAAGAGTTGAAGAATTGCAGAATTGCCCCAGAAGACTTTAATAATTACAAAAAGCCCCAGAACATGTTTTAGAATTATAATTAGGTTTTTTAGCCACTTTGATGGCGAAGCTTTTCATTACTTTGATTCTACTTTTGGTTTTTGGAGAGACAACTCTGAACTCCTGTTGATTATTGATTTCTTTGATGATCTATTCAATCATGTTGTTTTCATCCTCCATGTCTGAGTAGATCCACTTTAGATTTAGGATTCTCATAAGTGTTTTCTCTTAATGCTAGGTTGATTAGTTTATTAGGATTCACCATCTGAATTAGTTTTTCACTTGAGGTTGTGTTCAAAGCTTGCTCTAGATTAGCTACCTAGAACATAGATCTTAGGATAATTGATTAGGCACGACAGTGCGATTAATTACCTGATAGAACCTAAGGTGAGCAAAATAACCATTCGCAAAGAGATTTGGTTTAGTTATTTTGTGAACAAATCAAACCTGATCTAAAAGCTTATTTAGACTTTAGGATTCGCAAAGAGATTTGGAATTCTAGGATTTAGATTTAGATAGATTTCGCAACGACATTTGGTTAATTATACTTTAGTGATTTGAGTTCACGAACCGCGCTAAATCTGAATCATGTTAGTTAGTTTATCTACATTCATTGATTCCCTGAGAAATACCCTGAATCTATATTTCTCCCATTGAATTTACAACTCTTTTACTGTTTATTGCTTTTGTTTCATCTGATTTGCTTATCTTGATTCGATACTATATAATCTATTGTGTGATTTCTCTGAGTACTTGTGTTCGACCCCTAATATACTGCATCAACTGCTTTAGTACTTTTTAGGGTATTAATTTGAGCATATCAAATTTGGAGATGATGATCCTGTGCACTGTGTGATTTCTCCAACAAATTTGATATGCTCAAATTAATACCCTAAAAAGTACCAAAACCGTTGCTGCAGTATATCAGGGGCCGAACACAAGAACTCAAGAAATCACACAGTAGATTATATAGATCCGAATTAAGCTAAATCAAAAGATGTAATTGAAAACAAGTATGGAATTAAAAGTGTAGTAAATTCGATTGGAGACAGATAGGTTCAGGGTATTTCTCAGGAAATCAATGAATGCAGATAAACTAACAAATTAGGGTTCATGTTACGCACGGTTCTTGAACTCGAATCACTAAAGTATAGCTAACCAACTCTCGATGCGAAAACTATCTAAGTCTAAATCCTAGAATTCCAAATCTATTTGCGAATCCTAAAGTATAAACCAACTTTTAGTTCAAATTTGATTTGTTCACAAAACAACTGAACCAAATCTCTTTGCGAATTGTTATTTTGCTCACCATAAGTTATGTTAGGTAATTAATCGCACTCTCGTGCCTAATCAATTATCCTAAGATCTAAGTTCTAGGTGATTGATATATCATGGTTTTTACCCCTTTTAGGCCATGATACAAGTCCGTTTATAGAGTCTTTCTGCTATTTCATAGTGTTTTAGAGTCTTTTACAGGTCTTAGCACGTTTGGAGCATAATTGGAGATATTTGAGCTTTTTGGAGCATTTTGGAGCATTTTGGAGCAAAGCTGAAGTTCGTGTTGCTGAGTACCCGATTTCACGTCGAGCATCGATCGATACCCCCTGGTATCGATCGACACTCATCACAGCAGACACGACCCGCGACTTTAATGAAGAGTTGAAGAATTGCAACTTGGTACAGAAGTCTTTAATATTTACAAGAAGCCCCAAAACGTGATTTAGGTTATTTATAGGGATTTTACAGCCAATTTCTTGGCTATGCTTCATTCTACTTTGATTTTACTTTTGGTTTTCGGAGAGACAACTCTGAACTCTTGTTACTCTTTCTGTTTTATTTGATGATTTATTCAAACATGTTGATCATTTCATTCTCCATGTCTGAGTAGATCCACTTTAGGTTCAGGGTTCTCATAAGGGTTATATCTTAATGCTAGGTTGATTAGTTTATTAGGATTCACCATCTGAATTAGTTCTTCGCCTTAGGTTGTGTTCAAAGCTAATTCTAGGTTGACGAATCTGGAACTTAGATCTTAGGATAATTGATTAGGCACGACAGTGCGATTAATTACCTGATAGAACCTTAGGTGAGCAAATTGATTATTTGCAAAGAGATTTGGTTTAATTGATTTGTGAACATAATCAAACTCGGTATTAAAGATGATTTAGACTTTAGGATTCGCAAAGAGATTTGGAATTCCTAGGATTTAGATTTAGATAATTCTCGCAACGACAGTTGGTTAATTATACCTTAGTGATTTGAGTTCAAGAACTGCGCTAAATCTGAATCCTGTTAGTTAGTTTATCTGCATTCATTGATTTCCTGATAAATATCCTGAGCCTATCTTTCTCCCAATTGAATTACAACACTTTTAATTTATGCACTGCTTTCAATTACATCTGAATTGCTTAGCTTAATTCTCACATATATAATCTATTGTGTGAGTTCTCTGAGTTCTTGTGTTCGACCCCTGATATACTGCAGCAACTGTTTTAGTACTGTTTACGGTATTAATTTGAGCATATCAAATTTGGCGCCGTTGCCGGGGACTCAATTTCGCCATTTGATTTTAGATGTCGAATTTCGACTAAGTTCATCGGTATCGATCGATACTACCTTGTATCGGTCGATACTCGTCGTTTTCTTTTTGTTGATATCGATCGACACCACTTGGTATCGATCGATACTCATCACGTTTTTGTTACTTACGTTCTTGATTTTTGTGTTTCAGGTGCATGCCTAATCGTGAAACCAGAAGAAACAAGAGCACTCCGCTAGTCAATCTATCGTTAGAGAAGCTAGCACGTTTAGAACGCGCAAACAGAGAGACAAAGCAAACATCAGGGATGAACAACCCAGTGGTTTTAAGAGCTGATGAAGCTGGAGTCTTGAGAGACCAAGAGGGTCAAGTGTGCAATGAGAGAGGGCAGTGACTTGATGAAGCTGGAAATTTCATTGTCCCTCCTGCTGTTGTTGGTCAGATTGTCGCGCCAGCTGGGCGCGCCAACATTGGGAATGCTGCAGTTGATCGAGGTAGGACACTTGGTGAGCACAACAGACCTGATCAGTTCTATGCCAATCGAGCTGCGATTCGCATTCCAGCTTTTCAGAGGAATGACTTTGATATATCATTGTTTTTCCCCCTTTTAAGCCATGATATAAGTCCGTTTTATAGAGTCTTTCTAGTATTTCGTTGTGTTTTAGAGTCTTTTACAGGTCTTAGCACGTTTGGAGCATAATTGGAGTTATTGGAGCTTTCTGGAGCAGTTTGGAGCAAGGCTGAAGTTCGTGTTGCTGAGTATTTGATTTCACGTCAAGCATCGATCGATACCCCCTGGTATCGATCGATACCCATCGCAGCATGACAAGACACGCGACTTTTCCAAGAGTTGAAGAATTGCAGATTTGCCCCAGAAGTCTTTAATAATTGCAAGAAGCCCCAATTCGTGATTTATGTTATATATAGGAATTTTACAGCCACTTTTAGGCTATGCTTTATTTTACTTTGGTTTGAGAGAGACAAGTCTGAATCTCCCTTCATCCGACATCAGATCTCAAAACCTCTTGTTACTCTTTCTGATTATTTATTTGATGATTTATTCAGTTATGTTGATTGTTTCATTCTCCATGTCTGAGTAGATCCACTTTAGGTTTAGGGTTTTCTCATAAGGGTTTTCTCTAAATGCTAGGTTGGTTAGTTTATTAGGATTCACTATCTGAATTAGTTCTTCACCATAGGTTGTTCCCAAAGCTAATTCTAGGTTGACGAATCTGGAACTTAGACCTTAGGATAATTGATTAGGCACGACAGTGCGATTAATTACCTGATAGAACCTTAGGTGAGCAAATTGATTATTCGCAAAGAGATTTGGTTTAATTGATTTGTGAACATATCAAACCTGATATTAAAGCTGATTTAGACTTTATGATTCGCAAAGAGATTTGGAATTCCTAGGATTTAGATTTAGATAATTCTCGCAACGACAGTTGGTTAATTATACCTTAGTGATTTGAGTTCAAGAACCGTGCGTAATCTGAATCCTGTTAGTTAGTTAAGTCTGCATTCATTGATTTCCTGAGAAAAACCATGGGCCTATTATTCCTCCATTGATTTACAACACTTTTAATTTACGTAATTGCTTTCAATACCATTGATCACTTAGCGTAATTCAGCATCTAGAATATATTGTGTGTTTCCTTGAGTCTTTGTGGATTCGATCCCTAACTATACTACGACAACTGCTTTAGTACTATTTAGGGTATTAATTTGAGCATATCAACGTTGGAAATGATGCAGTCATTAATCGTGGTCGAACGATTAGTGAGTACAACATGCCTCATCAGTATTATACCAATCGATCAGCGATCCGTATTCCTACGTTCCAGAGGAATGACTTTGAGCTGAAGCCTGCTTACTTTACTCTTGTGGGTCAGCACACTTTTACTGGTCTTCCTCATGAACATCCTATGGATCACATTGAGAAATTCAAAGATTTGGTCACTAGCGTGAAATGGAGTGCCCAATGAATTCCTTTTCTGTAAGCTGTTCCCATACTCTCTTGGTGGAGAAGCTACTTACTGGCTGAAGTAGTTACCTCCTGGATCACTGACTACCTGGGAAGAGACTAAGAGCGCCTTCTTGAACAATTTTTTCGATGATGCGAGATCCGAGGAGCTCAGGAACAAGATCTCTAAATTTTCTCAGGGAGGAACTGAGGGACTTAAGGTTGCTTGGGTGCGATTCAGATCTTATCAGAGGGATTGTCCGCATCATGGGTTCAATATGGTTCAGTTGCTGAATTTCTTCTTCAGAGGGATTGACTGTAAGTACCATATGGCATTGGACTCTGCTAGCAATGGAAATTTCTTTACCAGATATCCTGACGATGCTTATCAGTTGATTGAGAACTTTGCATCTAGCCATAGCGCCAAGAATGCAGACCTTGAGCGAAGGAAGCAGGCTGGA
Source organism: Eutrema japonicum (assembly GCA_030161315.1). Lineage (NCBI taxonomy): Eukaryota > Viridiplantae > Streptophyta > Magnoliopsida > Brassicales > Brassicaceae > Eutrema > Eutrema japonicum. The sequence goes on along the minus strand of BSQW01000005.1, from coordinate 11,248,528 downwards.
AGCATGGATGGGTTGCATATTGCAGATGTGCATGCGAAGATGGATTCGGTGCATAATCTGTTGATGAGCAGGCAGAAGAAGACTGTTCGTTTTGCTGAAGAAAATGCAGTGGAACATGTTAACTATGTTGGTGGATCTGGATCTCAAGATCAAAAGTATCAGTACACATCCACACCACCCAGAACATCTGAAAACAAGATGGAATCCATGCTTGAACAGCTTCTTCACGGACAGCAGCAGATGACAGCGACTTTCAACGGGAGGTTGGATGCCTTTTACACTGATCTGAATAGCAAAATCGAGGCTATTAGTGTTCGTCAGACGATTGTGGATACACAGTTAGCCTAGACTGCCAGGCTTTTGGCCAATTTTACTAAGAACGACGAGGAGGATCCTGAAATCGCCAAGGTATCGACCGACACCACCGAGTATCGATCAATACCAATCCAAATCCTTTCTCGAAACTTGTCAGAACCCAGAGTATCGATCGATATCCTACCTGGTATCGATCGATACGCCTCGCAGATCGAGCCAGAATCGATAAAAACACCTGAGTTGATTGAAGAAAGGGGCTACAAGCCAAAAGTGCAATATCCTCGACCAACTCCACTGACGCAGCTGACTAAGAGGGAAGACCCAGGAATCTTCTCAGTTCCATGCTCTATCTCTGGAGATAAATTCAAGGAGTCTCTCGTCAACTCAAGGGCTAGCGTTAATGTCATGTCAAGGGCAATTGCAGAGAGATTGGGAGCTGATATTCGATCTCCCAAGACATCTATCACATTCGCGAACTCTTCAAACTCAACTCCATATGGCGCAATCACTGATTTACTTGTCACAGTAGGAGGTTGTCTGGTCCCTACTGATTTTTAAGTTGTTGAGATGAGTGCAAAATCTATTACGTAACTGATTCTTGGACGACCGTTTATGGCCACGGTTGGAGCGATTATGGATACGCCAAGCAAGAGAATCTCGTTCTCATACATTGACAAGGAGGTTTACTACGAAGCCATCCCTGTTAGAAGAACTCCTACACATATCTCTTGTATCACCATTGTCACAGGAGAGACGTTGGTAACTGATCTTTTAGAAGAACCTCCTGACAAGACAACTGTCCCAGACGTTCTAGATAGTCCTTCTGTCCTCATCAAGAAAGACGTCGAAACAATTAAAGCAAAGGAGAAGGTGAAGAGCAAATAAGTAAAGGGTGCTCCCTCTGTGATTTTAACCCCTCAGAAGTGCGATGGAGATTCAATTCAATATAAGGTGAAGTGCAAAGGAACTTCGAAACCATTCTCCAACGAAAAAATTCTTCTCACTTCGGAGCTGAAAGAAAAAGGACAGGAGTTTGTGGAAGGCATGATGAGCAGAACTTTGAAACTGACGATGTCAGATTGTGGAGTTTGTTTTGGAGTCAGCTCTCAATCTGCTCCCGACTGATCGTTCGTACAGTTAAGCTCGTGACGTAAAACAAGCGCTTGGTGGGAGGCAACCCACTGGTAAGTTTGTACATAAGTCTTTTATTTTTGTTTTTATTTTTGATTTTCACGTTTGTATTTTTCTTTCTTTCTTTTTGTTTTCTTTTTCTTTGCTGTTGAACTTATGTCAGTGTGTATTTTTGCATTTGAACTTCTTTGGATTCATCTTTGATTCTACCATGTTGCTTTTAACCTGTTTTTGAGTGTTCCTAACAGTGCTAACATCTAACACAACGGAATGCTTTCCCTGGTTAAGCAACTCGACACCCCTGATTTTCAATCATTGTGTCGACATACGGCTGGTATCGATCGATACCTGCCAATATCGATCGATACCCTGCAAAGGTACGGTTTCTGATTTTCATAATCCACTCAGTTCATTTGTTTTCTTTCACCAACTCTAGGCTAGATAACACTGGGGACAGTGTTGTTCAAGTCTGGGGGAGGTGTCTGCTGACATTGTGTTTGTTTTTCTTATAGTCAGTCGTTTTACCGAGTCAAAATCATTTTTATTGTGTCAAAACTTGTTGGAGACGATGATCATGTGCTTGAACCTATTGATTTGATTTTATTTTTGAGTGCACAGTGTTACATGATCAGTTCTAGATCGACTAATGAAAAATCCAAAGACTGACCAGTTGACTAGAAAACATCCATGTTTCCAGCAGAGTTCTTCTGAAACCTGAGCCAACTTTTGCACTTCATCGATGTGGTTAGTATTCATAGAGCTTGATTCATCATTCATATCTGACAAAGGAACCCATTTGTTTAAAATAAATGGTATTTCTCTCCCTGTTACAAGTTGATAAGTGCATAAAAGATGAAATGATTTTCTTCTGAGTAGAGGGCTAGGAAAGTTTTCAAGGAGCCCATTATTCTACTTCAGAGGAGATGATCACATAAAAGTGAAAGCGAGGTTAGGAAAATTTCCTGTGACACCATTATTCGCCTACACCTTTGATTACTTATGAGGGAAGAACCGGGGATTCGGTGGCTAACACCACCAATACTCTCGTCTCAAACCTTAATATGTAAATGCAAGGAACATAATAAGAAATAAGTATGGGGGAGAGAAATAATACCAAAAAGTGTGAAAATAGGTGGTTCCTTTTCATGATATCGTATGGTAAAGAATCTAGAAGGTTCTTGAACATTGACTGCAGCGATGAGGGTTTTACTTGAACAAAGCTGTGGGATAATGTGTGGAGTCTGGAAAAGCTGTGAATGTCTACGGAGAAGTACATGGTGGTTAGATCAAAAGCTGATTATGTGACATTTGGGTACTTGGAAAGAGGGTCATTTCGATGGTTCATGAACAGGTGAGTCTCCGTGTTATCAAACCTCTTTCTCTAGTTTAGTCTTCTATTTGCTTGAGGGCAAGCAAGAGCTAAGTCTGGGGGAGTTGATATATCATTGTTTTACCCCTTTTAAGCCATGATATAAGTCCGTTTTATAGAGTCTTTCTAGTATTTCGTTGTGTTTTAGAGTCTTTTACATGTCTTAGCACGTTTGGAGCATAATTGGAGTTATTGGAGCTTTCTGGAGCAGTTTGGAGCAAGGCTGAAGTTCGTGTTGCTGAGTATCTGCTTTCACGTCGAGCATCGATCGATACCCCCTGGTATCGATCGATACCCATCGCAGCATGACAAGACACGCGACTTTTCCAAGAGTTGAAGAATTGCATATTTGCCCCATAAGTCTTTAATAATTGCAAGAAGCCCCAATTCGTGATTTAGGTTATATATAGGAATTTTACAGCCACTTTTAGGCTATGCTTTATTTTACTTTGGTTTGAGAGAGACAAGTCTGAATCTCTCTTCGTCCGAGATCAGATCTCAAAACCTCTTGTTACTCTTTCTGATTATTTATTTGATGATTTATTCAGTTATGTTGATTGTTTCATTCTCCATGTCTGAGTAGATCCACTTTAGGTTTAGGGTTTTCTCATAAGGGTTTTCTCTGAATGTTAGGTTGATTAGTTTATTAAGATTCACTATCTGAATTAGTTCTTCACCATAGGTTGTTCCCAAAGCTAATTCTAGGTTGACGAATCTGGAACTTAGACCTTAGGATAATTGATTAGGCACGACAGTGCGATTAATTACCAAAATGCTCCAGAATCCTCCAAAAACTCCAATTAAGCTCCAAACTTGCTAAAACCTGTAAAAGACTCTAAAAGACTCTATAATAGAATAAAGACTAGATAAAACAGACTTATATCATGGCTTAAACGGGGTAAAAACCATGATATATCAGCAGTCTTAGTTTCTTCCCAAGTAGTCAGTGATCCAGGAGGTAACTGCTTCAGCCAGTAGGTCGCATCTCCACCAAGAGAGTATGGGAAGAGCTTGCAGAAAAGGTATTCATAGGACACTCCAGTGCTCTTGATGCTTGTAACCAGATCCTAAAACCTCTCAATGTGATCCATAGGGTGTTCATGAGGAAAACCATGAAAAAGATGTTGACCCACAAGAGTGAAGTATGCAGGTTTCAGCTAAAAGTCATTCTTCTGAAACGGTGGAAGACGAATCGCTGATCGATTGGCATAAAACTGATCAGGCCTGTTGTACTCACCAATCGTTCTACCGCGAGAAGCCACATCAATCCCTGCATTCGCATTCCCAGCGATATTCCCAGCGAAAATAGGAGCAGGTGGAATGATGTTTCCCTCTCCATCTGATACGTGCTCAAGTGTTGAAGAAGCTGGACTAAGGTCTCTCTCTTCTGTCAACGGGATAAGATGGATGATGCTGGTGGGGCGATGAGAACCACAAGAGAGGCGACGGTCTCTTGATACTTCAAGGGGTTTCCCTAAGGATCGGACTCACTCACGATCTAAAGAGAGGAAACGTTTTTGTGAAGAACAAAAACTCGAAAATAACCAAGGAAAATACTTATTGTCTGCGTGAGGAAGAAATGACAAAGCCTTAGGGTTTTTAAAGAAAACACACGCCCAAAATAAAAGGAATAAATCGAAAAAGAAATAACAACACGGGTCCTTAACAATTTAGGCCCGTTTACAAAAGAATTAAAAAGACTAAGAGAGAGAGAAGGGGGGCCTCGTGTGCTTGGTCTTCAAGGCTTGCAGAGGGTCATTAATTGGGCCAATAATATTGCAAGCCGTTTAGCCGCGGTAAAAACCCATCTTCGCAAAACCCAGTGGGATAAAAACGAAGGTTGGGAAAAGAGCACCAAACGACTTACAAACCCAACTAATGACCTTCCTTGGGCCTAAGTCGTCTCTGGTGAAGTGAAATCGACCATAGATAAGTGGGCCACGAGCCTGGGCTTGATGAGTGGCCACTTAGTGTTATCGGCCAGCAAGGGATCCCGTCGATATGTCTTCAGTGTTTGGACGTTCTGGTCCGAATGGTAAGGAGTCTTGGGCTGATCTCTAGTGTTATGGAAACTAGACTCAAAGAGCTTCAAATTCATATGTGGATCGCCTTCTGGATCGTCCGGGCTCATGAGTGGATCCTGCTTCAAAGAATCGGCCCAATAACTGCTCGCAAACGGGCTTAGCGGACTAGTGTCCGTCTTGAAGAAACCTTCTTGTCTGAGCTGGTCCATGAACATGTTGAACTTCTTTTCCATGTCCCTACTCCTGGTTCTAGTCACTGGTCCACTTGGTACTAGTGGTGCTTGTATGACTTGGGTCGTTGACTCGATGTCCTCATCACTCCCTCCCTCTTCATGAGGTTTTGACCCCAAAACATCATCACCTGCATCAAAACGAGCTAAGTCAGAAACATTGAATGTAGAAGACACCTTAAGCTCACCTGGGAGCTCGAGCTTGTAGGCGTTGTCATTGATTTTCTCCAACATTTTGAATTGGCCGTCTCCGCATGGCGATAGCTTCGATTTGCGTTTGTCCGGGAAACGCTATGGTCTCATGTGCAACCACACCCATTCTCCAACTTCAAAAGACATGTGCTTCCTGCCATTATTGGCATTCTTCACACGTAGGGCATTGGTTCTTTCGAGCTGATCTTTGATCGATTGATGTAGCTTTTTCACGTCCGCGGCCTTCTTGGCTCCATCGAGGTTTAAGAACTCCGTTTGAGGTAGAGGCTTAAGATCCAATGGTGTATGTGGATTAAATCCATATCCAACCTGAAAAGGAGACAAATGAGTAGCACTATGGACAGCTTTATTATAAGCAAACTCGACAAAATGAGTAGCACTATGGACAGCTTCAAGCCAAGTTTTAAGATGTCTCCCTATTGTTGCTCGAAGCAACGTTCCAAGTGTACGGTTAACGACTTCAGTCTGGCCATCGGTTTGTGGATGGCAGGTCGTGGAGAATAGCAGATTTGTTCCTAGCTTCTTCCAGAGGGTTCTCCAAAAGTGGCTCAGGAACTTGGTATCACGATCGGAGACCATCGTCCTAGGTACTCCATGTAGTCGGACAATCTCTTTGAAAAAGAGGTCCGCGGTTTGTGTAGCAGCGTTTGTCTTGGCACATGGAATGAAGTGTGCCATCTTCGAGAACCGATCCACCACGACAAAGATGGAGTCCTTGTGTCTGATCTTAGGCAAATGTAGCACAAAGTCCATAGAAATATCAATCCATGGTAAAGTAGGAATCGGTAAAGGAAGATACAAACCGTGCGGGTGAACCCGAGACTTGGCTTTCTTGCAAGTGATACATCTTGCACAGAAAGTTTCGACCGACCTCTTAAGGTGTGGCCAAAAGAAGTGCTCCTTCAGCATGGCAAGTGTCTTCTCAATGCCGAAATGATCCATGAGGCCTCCTCCATGAGCTTCTCGGACTATAAGCTCTCTTAACGAGCATTGCGGAATGCATAGGCGTTTATCTTTAAAAACATAACCGTCATGGACATAGTAAGAAGTGTGGGCTCCCTTTCCATGGTTCTTGTATATCTCTGCAAAATCAACATCAGATTCATATAATGGAATAATCATTTCAAATCCAAGAACCTTGGCTTCCATGGTCGATATTAGCGCATATCTCCGAGATAGGGCATCGGCCACCACATTATCTTTTCCTTTCTTGTACTTGATCACATAGGGGAATGTCTCTATAAACTCCAGCCACTTAGCATGTCTTCGCTTGAGGTTAGTCTGACCCCTAAGATGCTTCAAAGTCTCATGGTCCGTGTGGATGACACACTCCTTCGATAGTAGGTAATGCTGCCACGTCTCCATTGCTCGGACTAAGGCGTAGAGCTCCTTGTCATAAGTAGGATAGTTGAGAGTGGCTCCACTAAGTTTCTCACTGAAGTAAGCAACAGGTTTGCCTCCTTGAGTAAGCACAGCACCGATCCCTAAACCTGAGGCATCACACTCAATTTCAAACGTTTTAGAGAAATCGGGTAAAGTTAAAACAGGAGCATGAGTCAAACGATCCTTTAGGCCTTTGAAGGCCTCTTCCTGGGCTTCTCCCCACTTGAATGCCACGTCCTTCTTGATGATGGCAGTTAGAGGTGCAGCAAGGGTGCTGAAGTCCTTCACGAACCATCGGTAAAAGCTAGCCAAGCCGTGAAGGCTTCGAACTTGGCTAACGGTTGTTGGCGTAGGCCATTCTTGGACGGCTTGGACCTTCTCCTGGTCCACTCTAAGTCCCTGTGAACTCACAACAAAGATAATGTAGGGTCTAAGAACCTCATTCATGAGTTGCATGAAGGTACTTGGCGCGTTAGTTAGCCCGAAAGGTATAACTAGCCATTCGTAGAGGCCTTGCTTCGTCTTGAAGGCCGTCTTCTATTCGTCACCTTCTCTCATTCGTACTTGGTGGTATCCACTCCTGAGATCAATCTTGGAAAATAAATTAGAACCAGAAAGCTCATCAAGCATGTCATCTAACCTTGGTATCGGAAGTCGGTATTTGATCGTTATGTAGTTTATCGCGCGACAATCCACGCACATCCTCCACGTCCCATCCTTCTTTGGCACCAAAAGGACTGGCACGGCGCATTGACTAAGGCTCTCACGAACATAGCCCTTGTCCATAAGTTCTCTCACTTGCTTCTCTAGTTCCTTGGCTTCGTCCGGATTAACGCGATATGCGGCTCGATTGGGTAATGGGGTTTCGGGCACAAAATCGATCTGGTGCTCTATTCCTCTTATAGGAGGTAAGCCATGAGGTATCTCATCACGAAACATATCAGAAAATCGGTCCAAGAGTTGATTAACGTCAGTAGGAAGCTGTTGCTCCAACGCCCTAGAACCTGCACTTAAAGTCTCCTTTAAGATCATTAGTAATACCGGTTCCTTGCAAGTGAGTGCCTTAGAAATATAACTGGACTTGATAAACAAATTGTTCCTGGTCGATGCATTTTTTTTTTTTAACATTTTAACTTGTAATTCGTGTACTTTAGTAGGTGTAAGAGGTGTTAAATTATACTTCTTTTTATCATGCACAAACGAATACATGTTACTTCGGCCATGGTGAATAGCGTCCTTGTCAAACTGCCAAGGTCTACCAAGAAGAAGATGGCCAGCTTGCATAGGAACAACATCACACACAACTTCATCTGAGTACTTGCCCACATTGAATGGTACAAGCACTTGGTCCGTGACGCGTAATTCAGCCTTATCGTTTAACCATCTTAGCTTATATGGGTGAGGGTGTTTAGCGCGATATAGACAGAGCTTAGTGACCATGTAGTCACTCGCTACATTGGTACACGACCCTCCATCAATTACCAAATTACATACCTTGCCTCGGATGGAATATCTTGTATGAAAGATGTTGTCTCTTTGGGCTGTCTCGTCAGGATGAACCGTGAGGTTCAAGGCTCGTCTTATGACCATAGACTCACCATATTCAGCCTCACAATCTACTTCTTCAGTGGCTGCGTCGGTCATTTGCACATCGCCCTCATCTTGAGACTCGTACTCACCCGAATCCAACATGATCATAACTCGGGGATTTGGGCATTCTCTAGCCATGTGTCCTCTGCCCTTGCACTTAAAACATGTTATGTCACGAGTTCTAGAAGTACTTGGGTTATAAAACTTACCTTGATTAGGCTAAGAGGCCTTAGAAGTGAACCTAGGGTCGATTTCGACCGACTTGCCCTTCTCCGCGGCCTTAGATGGAAAGCTGGTTGGAGTTTGGGTCTTGGCTCGGTTCATGTCCTATGTTTGGTTACTCCATGTCCTTCCAGTAGCATAGGACTTCTTCTTCAAGTGTTGCTCAGCTTGAATGGCATGGTGTAAGATGTCCTTCAAGTCGTGGTATGGAAGCTTCTCCACTTTGTGACTTAGCCGTTCGTTGAGTCCGTCTAAGAACTGAGACATGAGGGTCTCAGTGTCTTCATCAAGCTCTAGACGGTTCCTTAGGTGCTCGAACTCTTCAAAATATTCCTCCTCACTCCTAGTCCCTTGGGTTAATTTTCGAAACTTCTTTTGGAGGTCTCGGCGATAGTAAGCAGGGACGTATCATTTCTTCATAAGCTGCCTCATCTCTCGCCAAGTAAGGACATCAGGAGATTGGCTACTTCTTCGGTCAGAAACCTCATGGTCCCACCATGAGAGAACATGGTCCGTGAGTTGAGCTACGGCTAAGGCTAGCCTCTTTTGCTCGTTGTAGTCATAATAGGCGAATATATGCTCCATTCGTTGTTCCCATTCTAAGTAAGCTTTGGGATCTACTCGGCCAGCAAAGGTTGGGGCCTTTAGCTTCATGTCCGTGGAGTGGTGCCTCTGAAAGTCACCTTCGGCCTCTTCAAAACCGTTGTGCCTCGGTCCTCTTCTCCTCACTTGAGGTTGTTCCTCCATCGGAACATCGTCCGGATCTTCGCCTAGGTTGTTGGCTCGTCGTTGTGCTCTTGGTTGAGGATTGTTGTTGGCTTGAGGCTGCTCCATAGGATCAAGCCTTTGAACTACTCTCTGGAGCTGTTGTTGCATAGCCGTGATTGCTTGCATGAGAATGGCATTAGGGTCTTGCGGTACATCATTGTTTTCCATTGTTTCTCCTTGCAAAAAATTTACAAAGTGTATCAATGGAGCTAAAAAAAAAAAAAATCGACAAGAACAAGTAATAAAGAAAAAGAATTTCTTAAATCTAAAAGGAAATATTCTAAACTAAAATACTCTGTTTTTTTTTTTGAGTAACTTAAAAAAAAAGGAATTAACAAAAATTGAAAATTCTAATATATGGTTGTTTTCTATTTTTTTTTTTTTGACTAAAATCCTAAAACGAACAATTCAATTTTCGACTAATTAAAGGAATGTTAAGTTTTTTTTTTTTGATTAATCTAGCAACCTAAACAAGAACAAAACAATTAAAAAAAAAAATTTTAAAGATGATAAGGGAACGTTTACACTTTAGATTCATGAGCTTTTGAAGCTCTGATACCAAAATGATATGTGCTCAAGTGTTGAAGAAGCTGGACTAAGGTCTCTCTCTTCTGTCAACGGGATAAGATGGATGTTGCTGGTGGGGCGATGAGAACCACAAGAGAGGCGACTGTCTCTTGATACTTCAAGGGGTTTCCCTAAGGATCGGACTCACTCACGATCTAAAGAGAGGAAACGTTTTTGTGAAGAACAAAAACTCGAAAATAACCAAGGAAAATTCTTATTGTTTGCGTGAGGAAGAAAGGACAAAGCCTTAGGGTTTTTAAAGAAAACACACGCCCAAAAGAAAAGGAATAAATCGAAAAAGAAATAACAAGACGGGTCCTTAACAATTTAGGCCCGTTTACAAAAGAATTAAAAAGACTAAGAGAGATAGAAGGGGGGGCCTCGTGTGCTTGGTCTTCAAGGCTTGCAGAGGGTCATTAATTGGGCCAATAATATTGCAAGCCGTTTAGCCGCGGTAAAAACCCATCTTCGCAAAACCCAGTGGGATAAAAACGAAGGTTGGGAAAAGAGCACCAAACGACTTACAAACCCAACTAATGACCTTCCTTGGGCCTATGTCGTCTCTGGTGAAGTGAAATCGACCATAGATAAGTGGGCCACGAGCCTAGGCATGATGAGTGGCCACTTAGTGTTATCGGCCAGCAAGGGATCCAGCCGATATGTCTTCAGTGTTTGGACGTTCTGGTCCGAATGGTAAGGAGTCTTGGGCTGATCTCTAGTGTTCTGGAAACTAGACTCAAAGAGCTTCAAATCCATATGTGTATCGCCTTCTGGATCCTTTATCATGAGTGGATGCTGCTTCAAAGAATCGGCCCAATAACTGCTCGCAAACGGGCTTAGCGGACTAGTGTCCGTCTTGAAGAAACCTTCTTGTCTGAGCTGGTCCATGAACATGTTGAACTTCTTTTCCATGTCACTGCTCCTGGTTCTAGTCACTGGTCCACTTGGTACTAGTGGTGCTTGTATGACTTGGGTCGTTGACTCGATGTCCTCATCACCATCCAGACGTTGTCCTCTCTCATTGCACAACTGACCCTCTTGGTCTCTCAAAGCTCCAGCAGTATCCTGAATCAGAATCATCGTGTTGTTCATCTCTGCTGGCTTTTTTGGTTTCTTGTTTGCACGTTCCAAATTCACACCTGAAACATACTAGGCAAAGCACGTAAGTAACAAAAAAACGTTGAGTATCGATCGATACTGGGTAGTGTCGATCGATATCAACAAAAGAAGACGACGAGTATCGACCGATACTAGGTAGTATCGATCGATACTGACGAACTTCGTCAAATTTCTCAGACTAAAATCTAATGGCGAATTGAGTCCCCGGCAACGGCGCCAAATTTGATATGCTCAAATTAATACCCTAAAAAGTACTAAAGCAGTTGCTGCAGTATATCAGGGGTCGAACACAAGGACTCAGAGAAATCACACAATATATTATATAGTATCGAATCAAGCTAAGCAAATCAGTTGAAACAAAAGCAATAAACAGTAAAATATTTGTAAATTCAATGGGAGAAATATAGATTCAGGGTATTTCTAAAGGAATCAATGAATGTAGATAAACTAACTAACAGGATTCAGATTTAGCGCGGTTCTTGAACTCAAATCACTAAAGTATAATTAACCAACTGTCGTTGCGAAAACTATCTAAATATAAATCCTCGAATTCCAAATCTCTTTGCGAATCCTAAAGTCTAAATCAGCTCTTAGATCAGGTTTGATTTGTTCACAAAATAATTAAACCTAATCTCTTTACGAATGGTTATTTTGCTCACCTTAGGTTCTATCAGGTAATTAATCGCACTCTCGTGCGTAATCAATTATCCTAAGATCTATGTTCTAGGTAGCTAATCTAGAGCAAGCTTTGAACACAACCTAAAGCGAAGAACTAATTCAGATGGTGAATCCTAATAAACTAATCAACCTAGCATTCAGAGAAAACCCTTATGAGAACCCTGAATCTAAAGTGGATCTACTCAGACATGGAGGATAAAAACAACATGATTGAATAGATCATCAAAGAAATTAATATTAAACAGGAGTTCAGAGTTGTCTCTCCAAAAACCAAAAGTAGAATCAAAGTAATGAAAAGCTTCGCCATCAAAGTGGCTGAAAAGCTAATTATAATGTTAAAACACGTTATGGGGCTTTTTTGTAATTATTAAAGTCTTCTGGGTAATTCTGCAATTCTTCAACTCTTGGAAAAGTCACGGGTCGTGTCTGCTGCGATGGGTATCAATCGATACTAGGCAGTATCGATCGATACTGATGCTTCAAATCAGGTACTCAGCAACACTAACTTCTGCTTTGCTCGAGAAAGCTCCAGAAAGCTCCAATATTTCCAATTATGCTCCAAACGTGCTAAAACCTGTAAAAGACTCTAAAAGACTCCAAAATACTAAAAAGACTGTATAAAATGGACTTATATCATGGCCTAAAAGGGGTAAAAACCATGATATATCAGGAATGGGAATGGAAACGGCAACAATCAAGGAGGTGGTGGCAATGGAAACCATCACCGTCCCAACCATCAACCAAGAGCTAGAAACATTGTTGGAGAGGGTGATGCCGCTAATGCTCACCAAACCGGCAAGGCATTCAAGCTCCACAGGTGGAAAACAACAACTTCGAAGTGAAACCGGGGGTTATCAACATGGTTCAAGCCAACAAATTTCACTGATTGTCCATGGAGGATCCCTTAGACCACATCGACCAATTTGACCGGATATGTGGTCTCACTAAGATCAATGGGGTCTCCGGAGATGGGTTCAAGCTTTGTCTATTCCCGTTCTCTTTGGGTGACAAGGTTCACCAATGGGAATAGACCTTACCCCAAGGATCTATCACCTCATGGGATGATTGCAAACGTGCGTTTCTTGCCAAATTCTTCTCACCGGCTCGAACCGCCAAGCTTCGCAACGAGATCTCAAGCTTCACACAACGGTCCAATGAGTCTTTCAATGAGGATTGGGAGAGATTTAGAAATTACCCTTCTCAATGCCCACATCACGGTTTTAGCAACGCCTCTCTCCTTACCACTCTCTACCGAGGTGCCTTGCCTAAGATCCGTATGCTACTTGACACGGCATCAAACGGTAACTTCTTGGCTAAGGACGTTGAAAAAGCCATGGAACTTGTAGAGAGCTTGGCCCAAAGTGATGGTACCTATGGCGATGACTATGACCGCGCCACAAGGACCACTAGCGACTTTGATGAGAACAAGCGGGCCAAAGACATGAAAGCGCTTAATGACAAGTTGGACAAGCAAGCCAATTTGATTGATAAACTTCTAGTGTCTTCTCAAAAGACGGTTAGCTTTGTGGATGCTTATGATGAGAATCGAGGTTGCTATCAATAGGAGAACGTGGACATGAACACCCAAGAGGAGGTGAACTACGTGGGGAATCAAGGAAACTACCAAAACCAAGGGAACTACCAAAGACAAGGGTTCAACCAAAACTATAGGAAACACCCCAACTTCTCTTACCGGAACACAAATCTGGAGAATCCACAAGACCATGTCTACCCTCCGCAACCTAATCAAGCTCAAGGATCCCCACAAAAGCAATTCCAACCTCAAGGCCAAGCTTCTAACACCAACCAACAAGGTTATGTCTCAAGGAACCAATTCCAAGGGAACCAAAGTGGTTTTCAACCCAAAGCTCCATCCAGTTTTCAAGGGCAACAACAAGGGTTTGTGCCCCAAGGTCAAGCCTCTACGTCTAAACCGCAAGAGCTTGACTTGAGTTCCATGTTCCAACAATTACTCTAGGGAAAAGCGGAGATAAATACGCAGGTAGATTGCTCTTATAACGACCCCAACACCAAGTTTGAAGCTTTGAACTCTAAGGTAAAACAAATGGAGACCAAAGGTGTTGCTTCTTCTTCACGACCACAAGGTCAACTCCAGGGCAAATCCAAAAATAATCCTAAGGAGTATGTAAACACCATCACCTTAAGGAGTGGTACGTTTTTGCCTCCAAGAGAAGCTCCTTCTACTCTCAATGAGGACATTGAGAAACAAAGTGGGGGGGGGGGGGGGTGGAACTTCAAGAAGATGACAAATTGGTTGAACATGAGGTAGTGAGAGAGCAAGACAAGGTTGAAGAAGTTGAGAAGGTGAAGCCTAGGGTTGTTGTTGCTCAAGAGAAGCCGAAGAAGAATGTGTTTGTCTCTAAGCCATATCTTCCTAAGCTACCTTTTCCCGGGCGGTTCAAGAAGCAACTTATGGACAAGTACAAAGCCATCTTTGATAGGCAAATGGAGAAGGTGGAACTCACAATGCCTTTAGTAGATGCCTTTCTCCTTGTCCCTCAATACGCCAAATTTTTGAAAGATGTCGTGAATGAGAGAGCTAAGGAAATGAAGTCTATGGTCATTCTAACTCACGAGTGTAGCGCTATCATACAAAAGAAGATGGTGCCCAAGAAGCTAGGAGATCCGGGATCATTCATTCTACCTTGTGCACTTGTTCCTCTAGCTTTTAACCATTACTTATGTGATCTTGGAGCGAGTGTAAGCCTCATGCCGTTTTTGGTAGCCAAGAGACTAGGATTCACACGCTACAAGGCATGCAACATCTCCCTAATATTGGCGGATAGGAGCATGATGGTTCCTATTGGTTTTCTTGAGGATATTCCTATCGTGGTGAAGGATTTCATTGTCCCCACGGATTTTGTGGTACTTGAAATGGATGAGGAACCGAAGTACCCTCTTATCTTTGGTAGGCCATTCCTAGCAACCGCGAGGGCGATAATCGATATGAGGAAAAGAAACATAGACCTTCACTTGGGTAAAGGAGAAGTCTTTGAGTTCGATATCAACAAGGTGATGAAGAAACCTACCATAGATGGCCAATGTTTCTACATAGAGACCATGGATGAACTAGCCGACGAATTGCTTGAGGAAATGAGAGTAGAAGACGGTTTGGAAGTGGTCTTGACTAAGGAGCATAGTGATCATGGGTTCTTGAGTAAAGAGAGTCAAGGGTATGAGCTACTCATGGAATTGTACAAGCCGGTTGAAAGGGATACGCCTTTTGTTGAGTTGGGTGTTCGTGGTACCGAGCTTCAAGATGGGTCAAGAGTTGGTACGGTTCAAGAGGAGTTTGTTCTAGCCTTTGAAGAGACTAGCAAGGGTAAGTCTAGTCTTGAGGAGGACGATTGGAGCAAACTCAAAGCCCCAAAGGTGGACCTAAAGCAACTTCCCACAGGACTAAGGTACGCTTTCCTAGGTCCAAACGAGTCATATCCGGTTATTGTAAATGATAGTTTGAATGAGAATGAACTATCCTCCCTTTTAGTTGAACTTAGGAAGTATAGGAAAGCCATTGGTTATTCTTTGGATGACATCAAGGGTATTTCCTCTACTTTATGCACACATAGAATCCATCTAGAGGATGAATCAAGGACCTCTATTGAAAATCAAAGAACGTTGAATCCTAATTTGAAAGAATTTGTAAAGAGAGAGATTCTTAAGTTTTTAGACGCGGATATTATCTACCCAATATCAGATAGTACTTGGGTTTCACCGGTTCATTGTGTGCCTAACAAAGGGGGGATAACAGTTGTTAAAAATGAAAAGGATGAAATGATACCTACTAGGACAATAACCGGACATAGGATGTGCATTGACTATAGGAAGCTAAACTCATCTACTCGTAAGGATCACTTTCCGTTACCTTTTATAGATCAAATGCTTGAACATTTATCTAATCATCCATTTTATTGATTTCTAGACGGTTATTCGGGTTTCTTTCAAATTCCCATACACCTGAATGACCAAGAGAAAACGACTTTCACATGCCCTTATGGCACCTTCGCATATCGAAGGATGCCATTTGGGTTGTGTAATGCACCTGCGGCATTCCAAGGTTGTATGATGTCCATTTTCTTTGATCTTATTGAAGACATGGTAGAAGTCTTTATGGATGACTTCTCCGTGTATGGGTCTTCGTTTGGTGTTTGCTTTTTTAATCTTTGTAGGGTCTTGCAACGATGTGAGGATGCAAACTTGGTACTCAATTGGGAGAAATGTCATTTTATGGTGCGTGAGGGCATCGTGCTAGGACACAAAATCTCCGAGAAGGGCATAGAGGTAGACAAAGCCAAGATTGAGGTGATGGTTAGCTTGGAGCCGCCTAAGTCGGTCAAGGACATCCTGTCTTTCTTGGGTCATGCAGGTTTCTACTGTAGGTTCATCAAAGACTTCTCGAAAATCACAAGACCTATCACAAGGCTACTTTGCAAGGAGGTTGAGTTCGTGTTTGATGAGGAGTGTATGGTAGTGTTCCTAAAGATCAAAAAGGCGTTGGTTAGTGCTCCCATTGTCCAAGCCCTAGATTGGGATTTTCCTTTCGAGATCATGTGTGATGCTAGTGACTACGCGGTTGGAGCGGTCTTGGGTCAAAGGAAGGAAAAAAAGACCAATGTGATCTACTATGCTAGTAGAACTTTGGATGACTCCCAAGCCCGGTATGCCATGAAGGAGAAGGAGTTGCTAGCCGTGGTGTTTGCAATGGAGAAATTTAGGTCTTCTATTGTGGGATCAAAGGTGATTGTCTACACCGATCACGCGGACCTAAGATACATTCATGCAAAGAAAGACACAAAGCCAAGGCTACTCCGTTGGATCTTGCTTCTACTAGAGTTTGATTTGGAGATAGTAGACAAGAAAGGGATAAAAAATGGAGTGGCGGATCATTTATCTAGGATGAGGATAGAAGACCTAGTTCCAATTGATGATAAGCTCCCCGAGGAGAGCCTCATGGTTGTGAATGTGTTGAGAAAGGGGATTGAGGCCGTGAATGGCATTGAAGATGCTAATGGGTTGCAAGATGAGAAACTTCCATGGTTTGCGGATCTTGTCAACTATCTAGTGTGTGGGAAGGAACCGCCTTTGGACGGGTACAAGAAGAAGAAGTTCTTCCATGACGTGACAATATACTATTGGGACGAGCCGTTCTTGTATAAACTATGATCGGATGGCTTGTATAGAAGATGTGTTGCGGAAGAAGAAGTCAAAGGAATCTTACTCCATTGCTACGGGTCGAGCTATGGTGGTCATATTGCCTCCTACAAAACGACCACAAAAGTTCTTCAATCGGGTTTTTGGTGGCCTTCATTATTCAAAGATGTGGACCTCTTTGTCTCCACATGTGATGCGTGACAAAGGAAAGGAAATATTGGGAGTAGAGATGAAATCCCCCAAAACCCAATCCTTGTGGTGGAGATGTTTGACGTATGGGGCATCGATTTTATGGGACCCTTTCCGTCATCATATGGTAACCAATACATATTGGTGGCGGTTGATTACGTCTCTAAATGGCTGGAAGCCATTGCAAGCCCGACCAACGATGCTAAGGTTGTCCTAAATTTGTTCAAGTCCGTTATCTTCCTAAGGTTCGGAGTTCCAAGGGTGGTCATTAGTGATGGAGGTAGTCATTTCATCAATTAGGTGTTTGAAAGTCTACTTAAGAAGCATGGTGTGAGGCATAAGGTAGCAATACACTACCATCTTCAAACGAGTGGCCACGTAGAAGTATCCAACTGGCAAATCAAAGCCATACTAGAGAAGACGGTTGGGAGTTCAAGAAAGGATTGGGCCAACAAGTTAGATGATGCTTTATGGGCGTACCAGACCGCTTTTAAGACGCCTATAGGGACTACACCATTCAACTTGCTTTATGGGAAGTCATACCATCTACCGGTTGAGTTGGAGTACAAGGCCTTGTGGGCGGTGAGAAGAGGTTAATTCAACTTCAAGAGTTAGAGGAGACTAGGCTTGAAGCCTATGAGAGCTCGATGATCTACAAGGAACGGACCAAGGTGTTCCATGACAAGAAGATCTTGCGTAAGGACTTCAAAGTTGGAGACTTTTAGTGCTATTGTTCAATTCCCGGTTGAAGCTTTTTCCCGGGAAGCTCAAATCGAGGTGGTCGGGTCCGTTTGAGGTTAAGGAAGTAAGGCCATATGGAGCCGTGGTACTTGTTAAAAAGGAGGGCCAAGATTTCATTGCAAATGGCCAAAGGCTCAAACTCTACCGAGCAAATCAAATCGTCGAAGAGGGAGGCTCCATCCCTCTCGATGATGTCCCTCTAGCTTGAGAACGGTAACAAACGTCGAACTTAGTGACGTTAAACAAAGTGATCTTGGGAGACACCCCAAGCTTATCATTGTACATACCTTTATTTTATCTCTTTTTCTATCTTTGCTAGATC
Organism: Eutrema japonicum; assembly: GCA_030161315.1. Lineage (NCBI taxonomy): Eukaryota > Viridiplantae > Streptophyta > Magnoliopsida > Brassicales > Brassicaceae > Eutrema > Eutrema japonicum. The sequence continues at coordinate 11,230,495 of BSQW01000005.1, read as the reverse complement.
TTTTTGATATTTTTGTTAAGTGTGCATAGGGGTTCCAAGGCCAATGAGCAATACCGATGAATTATACCGATGTCATTTGGTAATACCGACGTCAAATACCGACGAGTGACATCGGTATAGACTTGCCGAAGGGAGAAAGGACCAATACCGACGTCACAAATCGGTACAACATGTCGGTATGAAAACAGAAGGAAAATCTCCTTAACACCGATCTGTTGCACCGAGGAGTGACATCGGTATAGCCATACCGATGCTCAATACTGAGGAGTGACATCGGTATTGCAACACCGATGCTCAATACCGATCACAGACATCGGTATCGACTGTGCCAAGGAACCAATACTGACGTCACAATTCGGTACAACAAATCGGTATGGAAACAGAAGGAAACTCTCCTTAGCACCGATCTGTTGTACCGAGGAGTGACATCGATATGGCCATACCGATGCTCAATACCGAGGAGTGAAATCGGTATTCAAGGGCAAATTTTTAAAAATCAGTCAATACCGAGGTACAATACCGACGAGTGGCCCCGGTATTGACCATTTTTATTGAAATTTGTTGACTGACCCGGTTCCCGCCCAGGTAAGATCCAACCCGACCCGGGTAAGTCTTCTTTTTCTTCTTCTTCCACGCGAAAAAACCTCTAATTTCTCAACCCATTTCCGCGATTTTGAGAGCTTCTCCATCACATCTTCCTCTATTCTCAACCAAATTTCGTGATTCCAAGCCCCACAGTCTCGATTTTCACTGCTATTTTTGGATTTATCATCATTCCAAGCATTTAATCCCAATTCCCTTAGGTATTCATCAATTAAATTTTAGAAAAATCATAGTTTTGTTCTTAAGAAAATATTGCTTGAATATGGTTTGATATTGCTTTTCACTTGTACAAATACCTTGGGGATTGTTTCTCTATGCTTGAACTTGATGATTTATGTGCAAATTGTTGATGGTTTGATGAAAATTTGAGAAATTGGAATTTTGAGAATTAGTGATTGTGAATTGGGATAATTTGCTTGTTAAGTGTGAATTGTCACCTTGATTCATTGCTCTTAGCTCATCTTTTGGTGAACATTTGTTGTTTTGATAAGAAATTATACCTATGCTCACAAATTGTCTCAATGATATTTGTAGGTACAATGACCGACAAAGGCGCTCCATCGACACGGGCACGAACCAAGGTTTCGACAGTTGGGAAAGGGAAAAGAATTGCCAAAGCTACCGCCGCGGAAAAGGAGAAAGGAATTGCCAAAGGTAGTACCAAGGCAAAGGCTAAGACCGCGGATACGAGCTCCAAATCCAAGAAAACGGTCAAAGGCAAAGGCAAGAGAGTTGAGGAAGTCGAAGAAGAGGTTGAGAGTGAGAGCTCAAGTGGAGAAATCACGGAATTGCAACGAGTAAAGCTAAACGAGCAAGAGTATTTCGAAAAGTTTTATCAAATGAAGTTCGAGCAAGGCAAGTTCGTTGATGAGGAGATGATGGATAATATGGGAATAAGTGATGAGGTGTGGGCTCTTTTTGAGAATATGGGGCTAAGGAAGTTCATGAGCATGAAGTATGAAGCTTTCAAGGCGCTCTCTACCATGTTCCTAGCCACCATTCGAGCCAAGTTCTATGAAACGGATGAAGAGAATTCCGGGTTTGGAATCTTGAAATTCCGACTTATGGATACCACTCACCAAGTCACTTTTCATGAGCTTTATGAGATATTCGGGTTCAAGGAAGAAGGGACCTATGGTGGGCAATACTTTGATTATCCGAGGCTCGAGCTCCGTAATCTTTGGGTAACGATTGCATCCGGAGAATTTAAGGCCGATGACTCTAAGAATGCAAGCATATGGCACCCGGCTCTCCGTTACGCGCACAAGGCGATGCTCCACAATTTCTACCACAAAGTGGAGATTGACACGGTTACTACGAAAGAAATGGAGTTGTTGGGCTCGGTCTAAAGCCCATTCTCCCCACTATCCGCAATGGTAGAGCGTTCGAGGGGACGGAGAGACTTCCTTGTCTCGCAACGCTCTTGGTGAGACACTTGTTTGCTTACCGAAATTGGGCTTGGAAGACAAAGTCGAAGAAGGCCGCCATTTGCATCGGATGGATCATAACGCCTATTCTCTTGGCAAAGGGCATCAAGGTCTCAGTTAGCGCTAATGAGTGGAAGTCTTTGGATGCGGCCTATCTTTCGAAGACTAGGTTCTTCAAGGGACTTATCGACGGTAAGATAGCTTACAACCTCCAACTCACCGAGACATCTATGGCACAAGTCCTTTTGCCTAATCCCGCGCTCACCAACTTCCATGATTCGAGGAACATCATGTTTATCTCTCCCCAAGAGTACATCTATAACCCCATCGTCGATCCGCCTATGCAAGCGTTCCGCAAGAGAGCACAACGGAGAACCACTACCGATGAGTCTCTTGATCTCGACAAGGAGGTGCCAAATGAGTCGTCACCCGAAACCGTGTACGGTAGTGAGCGCTACCAATTTGACCCTTATGATGGGGCTATAACTAACGCGGCTACAAGAAACGCTCACCACCAAACTCGTATCCTCCAACGCATGTGCAAGTGGCAAAACAACAACATGAAGAAGATGGTCAAGACAATCAAGTCTTTGAGGAAGACGGTGAAAGCCATGGGTCGAACCATCAATGAGCTCAAAGACGGAGGTTGCGGAGTGAGTTCCTCAAGGACCTGTGAAGGAGGAGATGTTGTCATAGGCACCACTCTCGAACCTCAAGGAGGAGGTAGGGAATTGGTCATAAGCACTAGCCGACCCACGGCCCGAGCGGATAAAGCAACAAAGAGGAGAGCGATGCGGTCCCCGTCTCTCGTCTCAAGTAATCCATCTTTCTCGATGGGGTCTTCATTCCCATCCCAAAGTTTCTAGGTACGAGAACTCTTGTATATATTTTTCTTTTATTTTGAGTCTTGCATTGTCTAGTTTTCTCTTGTTTTTGGTCCTTTCCTTAGGTTTATTTCACACCGAGACGGTGTGATTTAAGTTTGGGGGAGGGACCGGTATCTAATGTCATTTGTGTTGATCTTATTTTCAATTTCGTTTTTGGAGTCTCATGCATCTCATGCATTCATCTAAGGCATAGATAAAAAAAAAAAAATTTGAAAACACAAAAAGAAGTCATTTAGTGTGCATATAGGATCGAGTCTAGTAGCATATAGGTTGTATTGCACGTGCATAGGGAGCAATGATAATTTTTCCTCATTAGGGTAGCACCTACAGAAATTTATTCGTTCGTAGTTATTGGATGCATCTAGGCGAGTTTGAAAGTAAAGACGAACCATTTTTAGATCTCATTCTTCATCATACTTGCCTTGGTTGAAACAAGCTTGAATTGCATCCAACTCCATCTAAGTGATAACCCTAATCTTGACTTGTAAATATTGTGTTTATGCATTTTTGAATGAATTCGTGGATCACATATACATATTTGGATAATCTTTTCCCTTTCTACCACTCTTGTTTATCCAAGGAGTCATATCCCATCATTGGAATGGTTTCCCCTACCTTAACCTCAACCTCCTTTCTAGCCATTGTTATTAGTGTGTGAATTGTGAGGCCTTTCTTTCGAACAAACTTGGCAAAACGTGTTAGGTTTAGGGCGACAAGAGGGAATTCTCATGTAGATTTAGCTCCAACATCTCAAAGTTAATCTAGGAATAGGCTAGTTAGGATGTTGGTTCTTGGTTCAAGTTTGGGGGAACGGTTTTAGACTTGGTGAACGTTTGAGAATGGATTGTGGAATGGAAAAGAATAAAAGGGGATCGGATTTGTGTAGATTGGTTGGTGCAAACATCATAAGACTAGCTCTAAGGAATAAGATAGCCTCAAAAGATAGAAGGAAAAAGAAGAAAGCCAAAAGGCCAAAGCATCAAGGAATGAGAAGAGGCGTGAACCAAAAATAAGGAGCTAGATCACAACAAAAGGAGCACCAAACCATGAAGGAACAAGGAAGAAGAAGTGATCCCCGAATGAGAAGAAGGTGAAATGAAAAGACAAGAAGCATGTGGGTTTGAGAAGGCAAAATGCCTTAGGATAAAAAGGGTAGCTTAGGATGTGGGCACAACGGGTTAGAAGGCTTTAGGTTAGAGACACTCTAGGCACTTGGGTAGATGAGAATTCTCCCTTGTATGCACATGTTGCCTTTTACCTTTAGCATTTTGCTAAGGTGTGTTCATTCCATGAGAGATCCTTAAACTTAATTACCCATGCATGATAATGAGATCACCTTCATTTCATAACCATACCCTTAGCCAAACGAATTCGATTTAACCTTGCATAAACATGATTCATGGTTGCACCATTAATGAACATTAAGGGGTTGGAGAATATGATTGCTTGCGTAGATTGGGGTTTGGATTTGATGCATGATGAGATAGGAATGGCTAACTCCTTGGGAGTAGACGCGCTTGGTACATTTTAGAACTACAAATTTGGGCGATGCATGTGTTTCTTTTTATGTAGCTTGAGGATTTGAGCTCCCGCTCTCATATATCTTTTCCCTCCTCTTATATTTGTTTGCTTGAGGGCAAGCAAAAGACTAAGTTTGGGGGAATTGATATCATCATATTTTGCATCATTCTAGCATCCGTTTCACTTAGGTTTCGAGTCATTCGCGCATAGTTCATGATATTTCTTTAGCATTTTAGTCATTTTAGGAATTTAGTGTATCCACATCAAGTCCTAGAGAGTCCTTGCATGTTTTGGATCGTGTTTTAGGTGCTCTAGAGGAGATTCGAGACACGCGGAGAGAAGACGGAGTCTATACCGATGTCACACGTCGGTATGGGTCATCGGTATTGGAGTCAGGGGACTGTACCAAGGTGACTCCTCGGTGCAACTGATTGGTGCTGCTCTCGGTGGAAACCTGGGGGGGGGGGGAAATCCCTTAACGCCGAGCTACAATACCGAGGAGTGACGTCGGTATCGCGGCTTCAGGGGATTGTACCGAGGTCACTCCTCGGTGCAACTGATCAGTGCTTCTCTGGGTGGAAACCCGGGGGAAAAATCTCTTAGCTCCGAGATACAATACCGAGGAGTGACCTCGGTATTCATCGAAGAAACATCAAAGCATTTCCCCTCAATATCGATGTCATTGCTCGGTACCCCTCGTCGGTACCCAAACCCATGTTCAATACCGAGGTGTGGTACCGACGAGTGAGCTCGGTATTGGCCGCCCAGAACACTATTTATCCATCTAAACCGGGTCGGTACCTAGTTTGTCCCGGGTCGACCCAGTTCATCACTATTCACTATATATGCCCAAAAACCTAATTTTGATGGGCTAAGTCTTTTCTTAAGCAAAAAACCCTCTCTAAGAGTGATTTGTAAGAGATTGATCCTTTTTATTTTATACATTTTGAGTATTGTTTCTTGATTGAATCTATTTATCTCCTATTTTCTAATCATCCAATCATCTTGATCATGAGTTTTAACTCTTCTTTTATTGGATTTATTGGAACCATGATGACTAGTGAGTAGTCTTAGAATTTGAGGATGGGTTAGAGTTAGGATGTTTCCAAGATTAATTTATGATGTTTAAGGTTAGATATTCTTATATCCCTTCTTGTTTAGTGTTCTTAAAGCTGGATCTAGCTTGAGAAAGTGGGTCTAGATCATAAGACATTTCATGAACACCAAGTGTTTGATGAAATGCCTTGATGAACTAAACAAGAGATTTATGCTCCTAGCCTATGATAATAGTTGTCTAGGGTATATCTTTGGTTGATCTTGCCTATACAACCATAATGCTTGCTAATCAATGATCCACAAATGAGAGTTTGTTAATGGATTAGGTGATTAGCATAGTGATTAATTGCTTGAAAGAGAATTAGTCAGGTTAATGGTTTTATGCCTAGGGATAAGCTTGCTTGAGAAAATGAACATCATGAATTGAACTTGGGACATCTAAACTCGATTACCTCATCCTTAGATTCGCTTTTATCTCTTGCATTACATTTGTGTAGTTTACTATCTCGTTTCCTTTATTTAAGTTGCTAGATTCATTGGCTAAACAACAACCTTTTTTATGTTTGCTTAACTCAATTAGTACTTTGTATTCTTGGTGTTTGGAATTAAACCCTTTGGATTCGATACCTCTTATACTACTTGTATATTGAGTAATTGGTCTCAAAAACTTACAAAAAGTCTACTATCAGTTTGGCGCCGTTGCCAATTGTGTTTTAAATTCCGCATTAAGATTTAAGTTCTTTTAGAGATTAAGTTTTACTTTCCTTTGAGTACTAATGTCTTTCACTTTCCATTGCTATCTCTCAAACCTTTAGGTGAATGCATACGCGATCTCGAGGCAACAACAATCTAGTTGAACCAAGGGAAGACATACATCGCTCATACCGAGGGGTTAGAGCAAGGGAAGCACGTGTGAGACAACAAGAAGAAGTTGGTAACGACATGGATACATTGAGAATGTTCCACTTGGGAACATCAACGAACCCATTCCCCACCAAAGGAACGGTGGGAATGGGAATGGAAACGGCAACAATCAAGGAGGTGGTGGCAGTGGAAACCATCACCGTCCCAACCATCAACCAAGAGCTAGAAACGTTGTTGGAGAGGGTGATGCCGCTAATGCTCACCAAAACCGGCAAGGCATTCAAGCTCCACCGGTGGAGAACAACAACTTCGAAGTGAAACCGGGGGTTATCGACATGGTTCAAGCCAACAAATTTCACGGCTTGTCCATGGAAGATCCCTTAGACCACATCGACCAATTTGACTAGATATGTGGTCTCACTAAGATCAATGGGGTCTCCGAAGATGGGTTCAAGCTTCGTCTCTTCCCGTTCTCTTTGCGTGACAAGGCTCACCAATGGGAAAAGACCTTACCCCAATGATCTATCACCTAGTGGGATGATTGCAAACGTGCGTTTCTTGCCAAATTCTTCTCACCGGCTCGAACAGCCAAGCTTCGCAACGAGATCTCAAGCTTCACACAATGGTCCAATGAGTCTTTCAATGAGGCTTGGGAGAGATTTAGATGTCGATGTGGGGTTTCATGGTTAGAAATGCTAGGGATTGAGACATTTTTAGGGATTGAGACATTTTTAGGCATTGGGTATATGTAAATCTATCCTTGTATGCATAAATTGCTCTTTACTCTTAGTATTTTGCTAAGCTTGCTCATTCATGGAGAGACCCCTTGCTTTGGAGTAACCACATACATTTGAGATCATTTTAATCTCAAGGCCGTAACCATGACCAAATGAATTCACTTGTCTTGCATAAACATGATTCACTTAGAATAATGAAATTAATGTCAAATATTTGGATGATAGGAAGGCTTGTGTAGGTTGAGACTTGGGCTTTGTTTCATGCTGAAACGGATATGGCTAACTATTTTTGAGTAGACTTGTTTGATCGCATCCTAGAATTATCAACTTGGAAATTGAGCTTGAACTTTTTCGATGATATTGTGGATTTAAGCTCTCATTTCAACCTCTCTCTCTTCTTGTTTCCTATTTGTTTGCTTGAGGGCAAGCAAATGAGTAATTTTGGGGGAGTTGATATTCCCATATTTTACCGGTTTTAACATGCATTTATGTTATTGTTTTGTGTCTCATGCAAGTGTCTTGCATAGTTTTTATAGCATGTTGGGCTTTATTAGAGTATTAAGTGTTTGCATTAGGTCCTAGTGAGTTTTGAATGCATTTGGAGTGTTTTTAGGTATTTTGGAGACAGGTGATGATGTTTTCAGTTATGGAGCATAAGAGAAAGAAGAGTCCGTCTGGAGTGTCTCAATAAACGGGTCGGAAGACGGGTTTCAATCTGATCCAGCTTAAATAGTCTTCATGGAATTGTAGAGGAAGGAGTTAGCTGTCCACAGGAGCTGGAATCAAGTCATTCTGACGTGTGGTTTGAAAGATATAGCTGATTTACCAGAGACAGGTCCGCCTGGCCGAGACGGTTTCTTCAACACCGAGGTCACAAGTCGGTGCAACAAATTGGTGTGGAAACAGAGGGAAAATTCCCTTAGTACCGATGTGCAATACCGATTTGTGACATCGGTATTGAAGGGTCTCCAATCCGAATTAGCCTCGGTGGTCTTCACAAAAGTTGTAGCCCATTAAGTTAGCTTTCCATATGAGTTAGTTTGAGATCATTCGGACATGTATTCCAGGAGATATCACTGTTTTATAAACCTGTGCTCTTCTCACCTCGACCCACTTTCAACCGGGTTGGACGAAGGGTTTAACATCCGAATTAGCCTCTGTGGTCTTCACAAAAGTTGTAGTCCATTGAGTTAGCTGTCCACAGGAGTTGGGTTGAGACCATTTGGACATGTATTCCAGGAGATATCGCTGTTTTACCAACCAGTGCTCTTATCACCTCGACCCACTTTCAACCGGATCAATACCCGGTTTGTCTCGGGTCGACCCGGTCCGCCCAGCTTCCTATGAATTGCAAAAAGACCCAAATGTATCGAAATTAGTTTCTCATGTCTGGGTAAATGATAGAATCGGAGTGAACAAGAATTGCAGATAATCAAAATTTTGATTTTTGATTTACATATTTAAAAAAATTACAGATTTTTGATTTGGAGATTTTTATTTTGCAGATAATCAAAATTTTGATTTTCAGATTATTGTTGTGTCGGGTTATTATTTAACATTTAATTGGTATAGGGTTGGTCAGGTTTTAATTTGGATCTTAATTGGGTTAATTTTGGTTTTTTTGTGGGTTTAGTTGGTTAATATTTAATTGGTATACAGTAAACCAAGTCAAGTCGTGGTTCGTGGAGAAATACGTTTCGAACTTTAATTTCGTGGGGAAATATGTTTGGAACATTGATTTCGTGGGGAAATAAGATTCAAACTTTGATTACATGGAGAAATAAAACTACGCTCAAATTTCAGGGGATCTTATATTATATGGAACTTCGGAAAGGGAAATAGATCGTTTACCCAAGTCTTTTTTCCTAAACTTTCCTAAGGCAAAAACCTCTCTTTTATTTTGTTCTTGGATTTTTGGAAGAGACCTTTTGATTTTAATGCAATATTGAGTTTAATTCTTCTTAATCTATCTAATCTTTCTTTCATTTAAACTTTCTAATATCTAATCATGGATTCAATCATCTTCCTTATGGGATTTGAGGGTTTCTCCCTGATTAGTGAGCATGTTCTTTTAGGGCTCATGGTTGAGGTTCATTATGGGTTTTCTTGTTTGATCTATGATGTCTAGTGATTAGATTACATGTTTCCTCTCTTATTTAGGGTTAATAATGCTAGATTAGGCTTGGGAAAGTTAATCTAGATCATAGGGAATTTCGTGCACACAAGGTATTCGATGAAATTCTCCAAGAACTAAATAAGAGATTTTACTTGTTTAGCCTAAGGGATTAGTTGTCTAAAGAGTATTACGGCCATTAGAAATTAATTTTCATGCTTGTTAATTAAATTTTCACAAATGAGAATTTGTTCTTGATTAGTTGATTAGCAAAGTGATTAAGACCATGAGAGTGGATTAGTCTTGTTTAAGTGTTATAGGCTAAGGAAGGCATGTTTGTTTGTTTGTTTAGACATCATAGGTTAATCATAGAACTCACCAAAGTCCATAACCTCATCCAAGAGCTTGTCTTTATTAAGTTATTAATCTCGTTTAAGCTTGTTTAGTCTTGTTTGCTTATTTACTTGCTTAAATTTCAATTAGGTTGCTAGATTAAAACCACTTGATTTGCTTAGCTTATATAGTTTATTGGATTCCTATTGTGTTAGCCTCTCACCTCCTTGGTTCGATATCTTAAATACCACAATGACATGAGTGGGATTTGAGTAATTGATTATTAAAATTCCTACTATCATATAATCAAGGATTCATGTATACCAAACAGGTTTTTGTTTTCGTTTCAGAAAAAAAGGAATGAAAATGTATGGTATATGTATATATATATATATATATATCATGCAATGTTCATTTTAGACTTTAGTGTATATGTAACATGATTGTATATATAACGCCCCGACCGCCCCTACCTGTGGGCCCCATGCCCTCTCTCGGCCCGTGGGCCCCACCCTTGTCCGACGGCCGGTGCGTTAGTCCGGGAGGCTTGTAATACTTGTTTACTGACCCTGCAATCACCACGTGATCTTTCCCCGTGTTTTGTCCTCACTCACACGATACCGCGAATCACTTCCCGGAAGGTCACCCATCCTTAAATTACTCCAGCTCAAGCACCCTTAACTCTGGAGTTCTCTCTGGACAAGTTCCCGAAAAGATAAGTGCACTTTGGTGACATAGGTAGCCAAATCAATTCTTATAAGCCTCTCCGCATATACAAGAAATCGGGATGTTACAATCACCCCCACTCACAGAGCGCAACGTCCTCGTTGCGCACCAGGATCGTCACCCTAGACGGTGTGGGCCCACCTGACTCCACACACGTGTTTGGGTTCGTCTCTGATACCACTTATAACGCCCCGACCGCCCCTACCTGTGGGCCCCATGCCCTCTCTCGGCCCGTGGGCCCCACCCTTGTCCGACGGCCGGTGCGTTAGTCCGGGAGGCTTGTAATACTTGTTTACTGACCCTGCAATCACCACGTGATCTTTCCCCGTGTTTTGTCCTCACTCACACGATACCGCGAATCACTTCCCGGAAGGTCACCCATCCTTAAATTGCTCCAGCTCAAGCACCCTTAACTCTGGAGTTCTCTCTGGACAAGTTCCCGAAAAGATAAGTGCACTTTGGTGACATAGGTAGCCAAATCAATTCTTATAAGCCTCTCCGCATATACAAGAAATCGGGATGTTACAGTATAAGTTTTAAATTATTAAAAACAAGACACTTATATTAATTATGAAAATCCAATGGATATAAGATAACAACATAATTTCATGCCATTATTAAATCTGAAATTGTTCCATGAGAAATTTGAAAAAACAACAATTTGATCATATATGTTCTATTATAATGATAATGATGATCATCATCTTAGTATATTACTAGTTCTTCTTATTATCTGAGATTACATATTGAGATGAAGAAACCTCCGGATCCATATTTATCAATTCTTTCAGAACTATTATCGATTCCAACAACAAGTTTTGATCTTTTTCCAGTTCTTCGACTTTAATAGGCATCTCATTTTCTTCAATGTACTCTATCAACATCTTTATCAACTTCTAAATTTACATAAATTAAATTAATTTTACTAGAAAATATTAAAGATTACCTTATATTAAAATACTAAAAAACCAAAAGTTTCTTCCAAAAATACAACAAACCTTAAGCCTTATGAATATGACCTAAAAATTTAGCAGTAATTCCTAAACTATTTGGAAATTTTATAAACATATAAGAACCCTTTCTAAAACATAAATTTTGTGATATGTTTTAAAAAATTTAAAAATTTTGGTGATTTATAAAACAAAACAAAAAAAACTGATAATTTTTCCAGGAAAAATTTTATAGAAAAAAATAAAATATATTAAAACGAACACTAGTTTACCTTGTTTCGCTTTGTTGCCTCTTTTTCGATGGTACTATCATATGATCGAGTTCAGCTTCAAGTTCGAAAATCCTAGCCTTCTTTGCCTTCTTTGCCTTCTTTGCCTTCTTACACTCTTCTTCACTTTCCACTGGTTCCATGTTCAGATCAAAATCGGCTTCAGGCTGCATCACCCACTTTCCACGCTCCATTTCTTGAGTATTGTTATTTGTATTAGAACAAGAGAAGAAAAAGCTTATGTCTATAACTCGTTGTTATTGTTCATGTTAATGTTCTCCTCTATCACATTTATAAAACTATTGGAAGACCTATCTCGTCTCTGTTACTGCATGGTTCTTGTTCAAAGAAAGTCCACCATGGTCAATTTCTCAATTACTATCATAGGTATTTAGTTACCATCATAAGGAGAAATAATTATTTTGTTAGGATTTTCCCTGTTTTTTGAAGTTATACACTTTTAAATGAATTACCATTTAACTACCAAAAATTCGTAAGTCAAAAATTTATGTCATTCCACGTTGATTATTTCACAAAATTGTTGAATTAAAACTTTTTTTTATTAGTATGTGCATAAATTCATAAGTATATATGCACAAACACACACACACACACACACACACGTTTGTATAATCTGTTTCGAAAACCTCAAAATTTATCCCATATACAAGAAAAATTTTCGTGGCCCATAACAATATGCTTCCATCTCCGAATGAAGAAATGAGAAATGACATTTAATTAAGCCAATAGCTCCAAGTAATTAATGATGTACCGCCATGGACCTAATAATAATAATAATGATCATCATATATAGTGTATTATTAGTTCAGACTACATACTGAGATGAGGAAACCTCCGGATCCATATTTACAAATTCTTTCAAAACTATTATCGATTCCCACAACAAGTTTTGATCTTATCTTTTCCCATTTCTTTGATTTTAATAGTCCTCTTTTTTCAATGTACTTAATCATGCTTCTTCTTCAACACCTAAATGTACATAAATGTAATTAATATTACGTAGAATTTTTTTGTTGTGCATTCATGATTTTGTTCCAAAATACCACAAGTTTGTTAAATTTCAAAAATACCATAATTTTGGATATTTTCAAAAATACGACAACTGTGGAAAATTTTCAAAAATACCATAAATTTGGAAAATTTTCAAAAATACCAGAATTTTTATGTATATGACTAGTACTTAAAATTTTAGTTTTTCATTCAAACTCATTTCAAAATAATATGTATAGAAAAAAGAGAAAGGGACTTAATAAAAGAAAAGAATTATGTTGGTTTGTATTATTTATCAAAAGTCATAAATATGGCCATCCACTCTATATATGTGTTATTATGTTAATTTTGGGACAATATATAGTTATCACACAAATTCAGTCATGATTTAATGACAAAAAATACAATAAGCTCAACAAGGTCAACCACAAAATTGATTGACCCACAATATCTTCTAAACATCCAACATTGAGCACTAAAGTCTAAGTAAATGAAGTGAAGTGAGCAACTTTAAGTATCTCATGAGCATCCAACATTAAAACTAATTTTGTGGCCCATCAAAAACTAAAAAAAAGGGTGGTCAAAGGCCATGGCCTAGCCTCTGGGCCGGCCTGAGTACGTTGTCTCAAGTTCGTCGCCAAAGTAACAAAACAAGTTTTAATATATGGTTTGTGACATTGTATAATCAATGATTCATGTATACCAAACATGTTTTTGTTTTCATTTCATAAAAAAGGAATGCAAATGTATGGTATATGTATATATATATATATCCTGCAATGTTTGTTTTAGACTTTTAGTGTATATGTAACATGATTGTATAAGTTTTAAATTATTAAAAACAAGACACTTATATTAATTATGAAAATCCAATGGATATAAGATAACAACATAATTTCCTGCCATTATTAAATCTGAAATTGTTCCATAAGAAATTTGAAAAAACAACAAATTGATCATATATGTTATATTATAATGATAATGATGATCATCTTCTTAGTATATTACTAGTTCTTCTTATTATTTGAGATCACATATTGAGATGAAGAAACCTCCAGATCCATATTTATCAATTCTTTCAGAACTATTATCGATTCCAACAACAAGTTTTGATCCTTTTCCTGTTCTTCGACTTTAATAGGCATCTCGTTTTCTTCAATGTACTCTATCAACATCTTCATCAACTCCTAAATTTACATAAATGAAATTAATTTTAGTAGAAAAATTAAAGATTACCTTATATTAAAATACTAAAAAACCAAAAGTTTCTTCCAAAAATACAACAAACCTTAAGCCTTATGAATAGGACCTAAACATTTAGCAGTAATTCCTAAACTATTTGGAAATTTTATAAACATATAAGAACCCTTTCTAAAACATAAATTTTTTGATATGTTTTTAAAAATTTTAAAATTTTGGTGATTTATAAAACAAAACATAAAAACTGATATTTTTTCCAACACAAATATTATAGAAAACAATAAAATATATTAAAACGAACACTAGTTTACCCTCTTCCGCTTTGTTGCCTCTTTTTCGATGGTACTATCATATGATCGAGTTCAGCTTCAAGTTCGAAAATCCTAGCCTTTTTTGCCTTCTTACACTCTTCTTCACTTTCCACTGGTTCCATGTTCAGATCAAAATCGGCTTCAGGCTGCATCACCCACTTTCCACGCTCCATTTCTTGAGTATTCACTACAAAAAAACAGAGTTTTGGCGACTGCTGAAGTAGTCGCCAATTAGTCGCTAAAAGGTGTGTTACGACTACCAAGTGACTAAACCATGTAGTCGTTAATTTTTAGTCACTAAAGTATGTAGTCGTAAAATTTGTCGCCAAATGGTGACTACCTTACGACTACACCATATGAACAGTGTGTAGCCGTTCAATTGTCGTAAAGTAGTCGCAAAACTTTACGACTAATCGGCAACTACTTTTGCGACTAGGTAACGACTATAAAAAGGGTCTAGATGCAGTCGGATAGTTTTAGTCACTAAATAGTCGTACATTTTAGTTACTATTTACCGACTATTCTATGACTAATTGAACGACTATTTGGCGACTAATAGGAACATCAAGTTTCAAAGATGTAAATATTGTGCTACTAATTAGCTATTCTTCTGCGACTATTTGGCGACTAATAGGTGACTACCTTTGCGACTAGTTAACGACTATAGAATGGGTCTAGATGCAGTCAGATAGTTTTAGTTACGAAGTAGTCATAAATGTTAGTTACTATTTAGCGACCATTCTATGACTAAATGAACGACAAATTGGCGACTAATTGGAACATCAAGTTTCGAAGATGTAAATATTTTGCGACAAATTAGCTATTTTTCTGCGACTATTTAGCGACTAATAGGCTACTGTTTAGTAACTAAAATTGTAATCAAATTAAGAATATGGTGTGTCAGATTGGTGTTCATTTTTTTTCTCAAATGGTAATCTGTGTTACAAAATAAAAGAAATTTGATTGAAACTAACATTTGATTAAAAATATTAACAAAAGTATTCAACCTCCATAAAAAATGCCAAATCATAAAGAAAAATACTAAATTCATGAGTTCACAAGTAACAAGGTTCAGAAAAAGTAAGCACAAAACCTAAGAAGCAGAACCAGATGGCGTTGTACTTGGATCTGGTTGACGAAGATTGGTTGATGGAAGCAAAACAGTTGTTGCTGGAGATGACTGAGAAGCCATGAAGTCTAGAAACCGCGGATAAGTTTGTCGCATGTACTTTTCCACCAAGGAGAAGTGCTCTAGCTTGTCCTTTTGCTCAGCCGCAGCTCGGGAGTGCTCTGCTTCACGGACAACAATCTCAGCATCACGCCGTTCATTATAAGCTGCCTGCTTTTCGATTTTCTGTTGAGCTTCCTTCAGTTGCTCTTGCAGTGCAACAAACGATGAATAGTCTCCTGGTTGCTTGCGCTTGCCATTGAGAAGAGTCTCCTTGAGGCTTCCAACTCCATAAGGAGTTCCTCGTGAATCCAACTCAGTGGGCTGTGAAAAGTAAGAGAAAAACCTTAATGACAAAATCCAAGACTCTATAAATGTGAACTGTCAAAAATGTTACTTTACCTGAAGAAAGATGCTTGTATATTCATATGTTGTTAACGCACGAGGTTGCGAAGCACCGTCCGAAACTTCTGAAGGCTCTGTCACGAGCTAAGACAACTTCTTTTGCACCTTCTGCTCATATGTTGGAACGATTTTCTCCGCCTTCCTATCGACATACGTACCATCTAGCCTTGTATGTGTCTTAATGAAAACATCACGAAGACTAACCGGTCTTTCCAATTCCTCTTCCTGCAATGTTATAAAATAAACAAGGATAGCAAGTAAACCAGAAACATGAAACCAATCAAACATGAAACATAAAACAAGAAACAGAATTTAAAGTTGTTAAAGAGTAAGAAAAAGTTAAAGTAACTAACCATTTCTTGTTGGATTTGTTGATACAACTTTGGCCCTGATAAGTGGATATGAGGACCGAGACCTTTACGGCCAGACATACAAGCATTGGAATAGGTGAGACTCTTTTGCTTTGCTTCTATAGTGTCCCAGTAGTCGGTCATCGTTTTCCAGAGAGTGTCGCCGATCCAATTAGGTCGTTCTCGACTAGTCCTCGCGGTGCTAACCATGTCTTTCATCCGGCGTTGACAGATCTCCTCGAAATACCCTTGAACTGTCCCTGTTATCAAGGGATCCCAGGTGTGGGTTTTCTACAATAAAAAGAGAATAGAATGATGTTAGTGAAAACATCACAAGCAAACCTATATGTGAAGGCTATAGGACAGAAAACTGTACCGCGAACTCGAGGAAGTATCTTTCTTGTCTGTCCCGAGGCACACATGTCCAGCTATAGTAGAGAGGATCAAATTTGTTTGTAAACACTTTAGTAATTGCACGAACCAGTTTTGATCCCTTGTCGCGAGTAAACCTGCAAACACACATGAAATAAAGAATGACATAATACAAACCAGAAGCATGTAATCCAGAAACATGAAACCAATCAAACATGAAACATGAAACCAGAAAACATGAAACCAAAAACATGAAACATAATTAACCTGCAAACCAGAAACATGAAACATAATTAACCTGCAAACCAGAAACATGAAACCAGAAAACTTGAAACCATAAAGAGGAAACATAATTAACGTGCAAACCAGATACATGAAGACAGAAGCATGTAAGAGATATCTCTTACATGCCTTGTGATCAATACTAGACATTACAGATTTGACAAGACAAGTAAGGAAAGAATACAATCAAACATGAAACATGAAACCTTTAGCATGTTTCTACACTTAGACACCAAACTGACCCTAAGATTAACAAACCGCAACAGAAAGACAATGACTGGAAGTTAAGCCAATAAGTAAAGGCAACAGAAAGAGAAGCATTGTTCCCGCATTAAAACAAACGAAGAAACAAACACTTACAATCCAACACTTAGCTAGAATCTAACACTTAGAATGTAACACTTAGCAGAAACAAACCACGAAACCAACATTGAGAATCAAACACTTAGCAGAATATAACACTTAGCAGAATCCAACACTTAGCTACAATCAAACACTTCGCTAGAATCTAACACTTATAATCTAACACTTAGCAGAAAAAACCAAGAAACTAACCTTGAGATGCGATAAACTTACCAGATATCAGTTAAGAAACAGCTAGAACAATACAAATAAGAGACATCTAGGATCTAACACTTAGAAAGAGACGACTTCAAAAGACAGCAATCTTCCAAAACAGCTAGAAGAATAATGATTCAAATCAGCTAGAACAATAATCTAACACTTAACAAGAGATATTGGTGAACAATACAATCGCATTTACTGAACAAGATGTGATACAATTACCAAGTCGGATTAACTGAACAATACAATCACATTTACCAGATGTGATACAATTACCAAGTCGAGTTCGGCGTCGGTGTGGGAGAGAGGACGGTGGTGAACTTATCCCGGTCTGGCACCATAAGCAGAGCATTCAGAGCCCGGAGCGTGTTGACAAGGAGATCTGGCAACACTGGAGCAGATTCGTCATGGCAGCTGTGTACTTGAGAAGAAGGATGACTCTGACTATGAGAGTCACGAAGTGGTGACCCAGGAGCGTCCTCCAAAGGAGCCGAAGCAGTCGCAGGGAGTTCTTATCCACGGTTTTGAGGCATGGAGTTCTCGAAAAGTTGTTGTGGTAGTGGAAAGCTTTGGACATTTGGTGGTGACGTTGACAATTTATCGTGGACGGGGAGTTGAGCTGCTGCGGTAGATGGTTCGGTGTTCGCGACGAAGAGGCGGAGCAATTTGACCCTCCGACTCTCTGAAAAATGTTGGAAACAATTTTTCTCTTGCGTCCGGTACGGCCCTTCTCTTTAGGCATCGTGTGATATTCTCTGAAATATGAAGAAGAGAAATCGAAGAAGAGGAGTCGAAGAAGTGGAATCGAAGTGGAATCGAAGCAGAATCGAAGAAGTTTATCGTAAAAGGGGAATCGAATGAGAGGAATGGAAGAGGAATCGAAGACGAAGGGGAAGAACAAAACGCATGACTTAGGGTTCCGTAGTTAGTTTCACGGGCTTTGTGGGAAATTAGGTTCTTTTTTTGCGAAATTGGTTTGGGCCTCAACCCAAAATGTTTTGTTTTTTGTGTTTAGTAGTCGTAACTTAGTGGCTAAACCTGAGATATTTGTTGTCTCACGCATCCAGACTTTTTACCTACACATAAAAAAAACTTTTTAAGAGATATGAGGTGAGATCGGCTTTCAATCGTGGTTTCATAGATCAATCTACAGAGGTAAAATCTAGCCCGCAATTGTGGTTTCATAGATCAATCTGGACAAATATTTGATATGATTTTTTTTTTATTTCTGAAATTATATTGTTCTTTTGTTATTAGGCCAATTTGTTGTTGTCGGAGAAGAGGCACGGATTCACGGCTACGACAACCAGAACAAACAAATGCTTAGACTGGTCATTCCGGTGGATCTAGAGCTCAATACAAGATCTTAAGGTAAAATCCCGACCGCAATCATTCGTGTTTTCACCCATACTTTGCTCAACACTTCATTAAGATCTAGATAAGATATATTGAAAATGAATTACTTGAAAACATAATTATAATATTTTTGCTTGAAAACATAATTACTTGAAAACAAAATATCTTGATCTTAATGAAACTAAAATAACAACAATATCCGAAATGAGTTTTGAGGTCACAACCAACAACAACCATAACCAAAATATCCGAATATTCGAGACAATGAACAAGATAAGATGAAGCAAGATTTAAACTCTGAAAACAAAGACAATTATGTCTTAGAATGGCTTAAATCCAATCTTTTGTTCATTGTTGTAACTTGCTGGTAGAGGATATGGGTACCTGTAAACATTTAAAGGTTTACAAAATTAGTAAACAACATCAAATCTGAAACTATAATCTTCAAACATCATATATTGGAAAGGCCTATAATCTCAGTACAGTTTTCTGTCCTATAATCTGAAACTATAATCAACATCAAACTCAGTACAATTTTCTATCCTATAATATGAAACTAGAATCTTCAACCTCAAATCTGAAACTATAATCTTCAAACTCTAATCTCAGTACAGTCTTATGTCGTATAATCTGAAACTATAATCAACATCAAACGCAGTACAGTTTAGTGTCCTATAATCTGAAACTATTATCTTCAACATCAAATCTGAAACTATAATCTTTAAACTGTAATTTGAAAATACAGATTACTTAGGAAACGTTTTACAACTGTGTTATACATTTATCTTACCCGTTCATAAATGTGTAGAGTTATGGGAAAGTATAATCTTCAAACTCTATATTGGAAAGTCCTTCTTCTACTGTTAGCCATGTATTACCTATAGTTAAAAGAGTTTGTGGTCATTAGTAAGGTGTGGGATATAACAGAAACTAGACAATGATTAACAAGATAAACTCAACTGCGAATTTTTGGACACGGAAACATCTTAAAATACAGAAAATTTGCCATTCATGAGCACTTGTAAATCTTGAGGATAATTGCTCAGCCAATTCACCATATGCAAAACACTATAACCCTTTAAACATGTCATATAGGAATATTCATTTAGAAACGTATTCCAGTTTGTTAATTCTATCAAATAATTTGTTTTCACTTACTCTCTGTCTCGGATAGTAAACTGAACACTTGATTTCATCCTTGGAATCTGATAAGAAGATTCATCTGACCATCTTCTTTCCATCTTTCCAACCCACGTTATTACTCCTATAACATCTATAACAACAAAAATATGACTATATAAACAATACAAAATATTATGATATAAATGAATATTTTCTGAATCTAAATGAAGATACCTATAGGATAGCATTCTGTAACAGGGCCTCGGATGATGTCATTGATGGGAGTGAAATCCAAGAAATGATTGTGGTTTAGATTATCTTTGAGTAAGGTGAATTCTGTGTCATCATTGAAATATATTTGATAGAAGTGGGGATTGGTTTTGCCAAGAATATCGCTAAACATTACAAAAAAACTCTTGAGTGAGAATCAGTAACGTTCAAAGTGCTTCACCCGAGAAAACGATCTCAATGTCTCCCCTGAAACGTTTGCTTCTATTCTTCATCAAAAAGTAGTATATTCATATTTGGTCCAGACAAATCCCATTCTCTTGTCCAAACACGCAAGATCTTGACTTTCAGATTCCAAACTGTTTTAGATGTGTTGATTTGTGATAGTAAGTGGGAAGTTTCGTTTGGCATTTCCAGTAATCTTGAGTTCTGAGAATTGTTTCCTTTTTCGGCAGGACAATATGTGAGTAGTTGTAAGTTTTGGTTACAATATATTTTTTATATTGTAACATTACTAGGGTTGCCGGAGAGTTCAGAAGCGGAAGAGTCGAGGAAGCCTAAAAAGGAGGAAACAGTTGCATCGGTAAGATTCGCAACTGTCATGTACACATCCCATTTTTCAAAATTGGCAATGATTCACCGCAATCTTTTGAGATATATATATATATTGTAACATTAATAGGGTAGCCGAAGAGTTGAGAAACGGAAGAGTCGAGGAAGCCTAAAAAGGAGGAAACAGTGGCATCGGTAAGATTCTCAACTGTCATGTACACATCCAATTTTTCATATAAGGCAATGATTCACCGCAGGAAATCTTTTGAGATTCCAAACTGTTTTAAATCTTTCATTTAGATTTTATTAGAAGTTTATGTTAATATATATATATATATATATATATATATATATATATAATATAATATAATTGTAATATATATCATGAGCCTAATATTTTAATAAAATTGTGAAGAAGGGTCAGCATGTTAATGCACACTCACAACATCATTCAAAACTGATTCTCCAAAGACCAAAGCATACAGGTTGACGTCAGTACCGAGTTCCTGGGATCAGTTCTCTTGTTTTAGAGATGTTGTAATTGACTGAACCGGTTTGGTTAGGCTCATTGGTACAAAGATTAAATTAATGTGAAAAATTTATTTTTGATTACAATATTGTAAACAACAAATTTTTAGAATTTTTGTTTTCAAGTTTGACATAAATAACATAATTAACTTTGTGACATAAGTAACATAGTTAATTATTAGGGTTCTTCGTCATCTGGTTCTTCATCAGAAGACGACAAATTACACCAAAATTTATTTTCTGGTTCTGCATCTCCGACATCATAATCGAGGTTTATTGGGTTTACTCCCTGTACGAAATTGTCGAGTTCGAGATCTTCAGTTGTAGTCATCAATACAGAATCATCATTTTCTGTTTGCAGAAGAGTCAGTTCTTTTTTTTCATATTCCCCTGAAATGTTTCCCCTCGGATTCACTTTTAGGACATTGAGCCACAACTGCTTCGGTTTCTTTGTGTATTGATATGCTCAAATTAATACCTAACAGTACTAAAGCAGTAGTTGTAATATAGTTAGGGGTCGAACACAAGAAGTCAGAGAAATCGCACAATAAATTGTATAGTGTCAAATCAAGCTAAACAGTTCAATTTAAAAGAAAGCAGTAAACAGTGAACGAATTGTAATTCAATTGGGAGAAAGATAGGTTCAGGGATATTTCTCAGGAAATCAATGAATGCAAAATAAACTAACTAATCAGGGTTCAGGTTATGCACGGTTCTCGAACTCAAATCACTAGAGTATAATTAACCAACTGTTGTTGCGAAAACTATCTAAATTTAGACATCAGAATCCCAAATTTCTTTGCAAATCCCTAAGAATAAATCAGCCTTAATTCCAGGTTTGATATGTTCACAAATCAATTAAACCAAATCTCTTTGCGAATAATCAATTTGCTCACCCTAAGTTCTATCAGGTAATTAATCGCACTGTCGTGACTAATCAATTATCCTAAGATCTAAGTTCTAGGTGATCAATCCAGAATTAGCTTTGAGAACAACCTAAGGCGAAGACCTAATTCAGATTATGAACCCTAAATAACCAATCAACCTAGCATTCAAAGAAATCCCTTATGAGAATCCCTAAACCTAACAAGAGATCTAGTTAGACATGGAAATTGAATCAATGAACATGTCTGAATAAATACTCAATAGAAAATAAGAAAGAGTAACAAAAGGGTTCGAAATCTTCTCTCGACGAACAGAGTATCAGATTTGTCTCCCTTGAAAAGCTCTCTCACAAATCCAGAATAAAATAAAGCGTAGCCAACAAAGTGGCTGTAAAATTCCTATAAATAACTTAACTCACGTTTTGGGGCTTCTTGTAATTATTAAAGATTTCTGGACCAAGTTGCAATTCTTCAACTCTTCATTAAAGTCGCGGGTCGTGTCATGCTGCGATGGGTGTCGATCGATACTAGGGGGTATCGATCGATGATGGACGTGAAATCGGGTATTCAGCAACACGAACTTCAACCTTGCTCCAAACTGCTCCATAAAGCTCCAATAACTCCAATTATGCTCCAAACGTGCTAAGACCTGTAAAGGACTCTAAAAGACTCTATAATAGAATAAAGACTCGATAAAATGAACTTATATCATGGCCTAAAAGGGGTAAAAACCATGATATATCATGTATGGGTACGGAATATAACAAACTTGCTCCGCTTGCGAGGCTGTTTTCAATATAAGCTATACATATGTATATATATGATATCGACATTAATAAAATGCTATATATATATATAAATACGTACCTAGAATAAATGGTTCGTATTTATTGTATTTTCTCGATGAAAGAACGTCTACAACGCCACCATTGCTCCTCCGAGTGCCTCTACTGATAACAGGGTCATACCAATTACACTTAAAAAGTGTGATTCTCAAATTGACCATCCCCTCGTACTCGAGTTCTATTATATCAGTTAAGGTCCCGTAGAAATCCGCTTCATCAGATGCATCAGTGTAATTTTCACCTTTAACACATATCCCATAGTTACATTTCTTTCGTCCAGCGCCGTTATTTTGCGTATGAAACAAATAGCCTCTTGTAAAATACATTGGCCAGGTTTTGGCCTTATTCAAAGGTCCATGTACTATCTCTTGAACCCAAGTAGGAAATGGATTCGTGGCTTTCCAGTAAGCAACCTGCTATATATATTTATAAGTATAAATGTATGCATAGTTATGAATATTATTTAGACATACATATTATTTCACCCATATATGATATTTGTCAGCTCTTTTCGCGGAGAGCTCTTTTTCGGATAATCCTGTGTATTTTGCAGAAATATACCCCTCGAACATACTATACAAGACCAACACAAAAATGAAAAATATAGTGGATTATATATTTAAACGCGTGGTGCGAGAGATGCCAACTTATATACCTCTCAATTGGCTGAAAATAGTCACAATTTCGTAAAACATATGCATGTGTGCATTGATTGTCTCTTTCCGAGAGCCATATTTCATGCATTTCTCTACTTGAACGGCCTACGTTCATAAATATAGAAGGTACCCCAGGGACATGATATACAGAGACTTCACCTTCATCAAATCTTGTTAACTTGACCGAATGAGTGAAAAGTAATTCACATTAAAATACATAGCATGTGTATACAATATAAATGGCATAGTGGACATGATGTGATTGAATTTAGCATTTACCTTGATTTTGTTTGTATATTCACGGCAAAGTAGTGCTCTGAGAAATTAGCAATCTCGTCACTGATATATGATTCAATAATTGATCCTGCCGCATATCTTTTGTTCTCTACTTTCCCTTTCAACTTTTTGAAAAACCTTTCAAAAGGATACATCCACCTATATTGGACAGTGCCTCCTAATTCAGCTTCATAGGGGAGATGTATAGGCATGTGCTCCATCACATCGAAAAATGAAGGTGAAAATATCTTTTCCAAATTTCATAGGATCAAAACTATGTTATGTTTTAGAATTTGAACACGAGTTTTATGCAAAGTTCTCGAACATAAGTCCCGGAAAAATGCTCCAACCCCTACAATATACGTGAAAATTGTGGAGCATTTACTATATAAATTACTATAATCATATTTATTTAAAGAAATAGTCGTAATTAATTAATTAGTACCTGATAACACAAGGTGGACATTCCGGTCTAGGAGGTCTGCAAAGATAAATGGAAGTAACCGTTCCTTAAAAACATGGCAGTCATGACTCTTCATGCCTGAAAACTTTTGATTGTTCATATCAACACAAGTCGCTAAGTCTGAGAAATAACCATCTGGGAATTTAACTGCATGTTTCACACATTCCAGTAAACTTTTTCTGGGTTCTTCTGTCAATGTGAAGGCTGGGAAAGGAGCTTTACCCTCACTATCAATATGTAAGTGTGGCCGAGAACAAAAATGTTCTGTATCCAATCTTGACATGATGTTGTCTTTCGATTTACCCTTCACACTCATAAGAGTATTCATGATGTTGTCAAAAAAATTCTTCTCTATATGCATCACATCAAGACAATGTCGGAGATTAAGGTCCCTCCAGTATGGTAGCACCCATAATATGCTTTCCTTGTGCCAGTTATGTTTCTTACAATAGCCCGACTTCTTCTTTTCGTGACCGTTTCCACCGACGTCCTTTGTTTTTGATGGATTTACACCAGCCAACCGCTCGCAATAAACTTGCTCACCTGTCAAAGACTGAGGTGGATACTCTCTCGAATCGTTTTTTCCCTTCAGGAAGTCTTTTTTATTCCTCCTTAGTTGATGACCATGAGGAAGAAATCTTCGGTGACAATCAAACCAACACTTCTTCCTTCCATTAGGTAGATAAAATTACTTTGTATTTTCCATGCAAACTGGACAATACAATTTACCATGTGTTGTCCATCCGGATAACATGCTATACGCCGGAAAGTCGCTTATCGTCCACATAAGCACTACTCTTCATCAAACCTCTTATACATCCACTCCCGGAAATTATTATAATTGTAATTTCCCGACATTATATAACTGAAAAATTGAATGAGAAGAACAAATATGTTTGATTTTGTGTTTAAGATCGAATGAGGAAAAGAAATGGGATGAATTGAGCTTTTATAGACATTCCTGCCAACTAAACAGCGACTACTTGGCCTCTGAAATTCGAGTACATCTTGTAGTCGCATAAAATCGTTACACCAACCCCAAAACGAATAACACGTATTTTTCACCGGTCTTTACGACTGATTACCGACTGCTATGCGACCATCCGACATAGTCGTATATTGTTCGCCAAATTGCGACTATTTTGCGACTCCTGTTAGCAGTCGGCAAATTAGTCGTAACTTAGCCGTAAATAAGCGACCCGCCGAAAAAGTCGCACTTTAGTCGCTAAATCAGCGACTATTATTTCTCGTCTGAAATGTAGTCGCATATTAATCATCAAATAGCGACTACTCTAGCGACTAAATTGTTTGGTCGTCAAATAGTGACTCAAATACGACCAAATTGTATTAATCGCCAAATAGTCGGCAAATAGTGGCTAATTAGTCGCAATGTTTAGCGTCTAATTGTTTAGTCGCTAGTTGTAGTCGTTAAAACGTTGTTTTCTTGTAGTGATTGTTATTTGTATTAGAACAAGAGAGGAAATGGCTTATGTCTATAACTCTTTGTTATTGTTCTTGTTAATGTTCTCCTCTATCACATTTATAAAAGTATTGGAAGACGTATCTCGTCTATGGTACTGTATGGTTCTTGTTCAAAGCAAGTCCACCATGGTCAATTTCTCAATTACTATCATAGGTATTTAGTTACCATCATAAGGAGAAATAATTATTTTGATAGGATTTTCCCTGTTTTTTGAAGTTATACACTTTTAAATGAATTACTATTTAACTACCAAAAAGTCGTAAGTCAAAAATTTATGTCATTCCACGTGGATTATTTCACAAAATTGTTGAATTAAAACTTTTTTTATTTGTATGTGCATAAATTCATACATATATATGCACACACACACACACATTTGTATAATCTGTTTCGAAAACCTCAAAATTTATCCCATATACAAGAATTTTTTTCTGGGCCCATAACAATATGCTTCCATCTCCGCATGAAGAAATGAGAAATGACATTTAATTAAGCCTATAGCTCCAAGTAATTAATGATGTACTGCCATGGACCTAATAATAATAATAATGATCATCATTATAGTGTATTGATATATCATGGTTTTTATCCCTTTTAGGCCATGATATAAGTCCGTTTTATAGAGTCTTTCTATTATTTCGTAGTGTTTTAGAGTCCTTTACAGGTCTTAGCACGTTTGGAGCATAATTAGAGATATTGGAGCTTTCTGGAGCATTCTGGAGCGAAGCAGAAGATCCGTGTAGCTGAGACATCAAAATTACCTGAGTACCGATCGATACTGCCTAGTATCGATCGTTACCCGTCTAGGAAACAGAAGGATCGCGACTTATTGAAGAGTTGAAGAATTGCAGAATTAGCCCAGAAGTCTTTAATATTTACAAGAAGGCCCATAACGTGTTTTAGCTTATAAATTATGTTTTTAGCCACCTTTTTAGGCTATGGATTATTTTACTTTGGTTTGAGAGAGACAAGTCTGAATCTCCCTTCGTCTGAGATCAGATCTCAAAACCTCTTGTTACTCTTTCTATTTTATTGATGATTTATTCAGTTATGTTGATTGTTTCATTCTCCATGCCTGAGTAGATCCACTTTAGGTTTAGGGTTTTCTCATAACGGTTTTCTCTGAATGCTAGGTTGATTAGTTTATTAGGATTCACTATCTGAATTAGTTCTTCTCTTAGGTTGTGTTCAAATCTAATTCTAGGTTGATGAATCTGGAACTTAGATCTTAGGATAATTGATTAGGCACGAGAATGCGATTAATTACATGATAGAGACTAGGTGAGCAAATTGATTATTCGCAAAGAGATTTGGTTTAATTGATTTGTGAACATATCAAACCTGATATTAAAGCTGATTTAAACTTTAGGATTCGCAAAGAGATTTGGAATTCCTAGGATTTAGATTTAGATAATTTTCGCAACGACAGTTGGTTAATTATACCTTAGTGATTTGAGTTCAAGAACTGCGCTAAATCTGAATCCTGCTAGTTAGTTTATCTGCATTCATTGATTTCCTGAGAAATACCCTGAGCCTATCTTTCTCTAATTGAATTACAACACTTATAATTTCTGCACTGCTTTCAATTTCATCCTATTTGCTTAGCTTGATTTGACACTATACAATCTATTGAGTGATCTCCGTGAGTCTTTGTGGTTCGACCCCTAACTATATTACAACTACTGCTTTAGTACTGTTAGGGTATTAATTTGAGCATATCATGTATTACTAGTTCAGACTACATACTGAGATGAGGAAACTCCGGATCCATATTTACAAATTCTTTCAAAAACTATTATTGATTCCCACAACAAGTTTTATCTTATCTTTTCCAGTTCTTTGATTTTAATAGTCCTCTTTTTTTTTTTTACTTAATCATGCTTCTTCTTGAACACCTAAATGTACATAAATGTAATTAATATTTTGTAGAATTTTTTTGTTGTGCATTCATGATTTTGTTCCAAAATACCACAAGTTTGTTAAATTTCAAAAATACCATACTTTTGGATATTTTCAAAAATACCACAATTGTGGAAAATTTTCAAAAATACCATAAATTTGGAAAATTTTCAAAAATATCAGAATTTTTATGTATATGACTAGTACCTAAAATTTTAGTTTTTCATTCAAACACATTTGAAAATAATATTCTTTTTTATTGTTGAATAAATTTCACATTCCAAAAAAGAAAGGGACTTAAGAAATGAAAAGAATTATTTTGGTTAGTATTATTTATCAAAAGTCATAAATATGGCCATCCACTCTATATATGTGTTATTATGTTAATTTTGGGACAATATATATAGTCATCACACAAATTCACTCACTATTTAATGACAAAAAATCCAATATGCTCAACAAGGTCAACCACAAAATTGATTGACCCACAATATCTTCTAAACATCCAACATTGAGTACTAAAGTCTAAGTAAATAGAGTGAAGTGAACAACTTTAAGCATCTCATGAGCATCCAACATTAAAACTAATTTTGTGGCCCATCAAAAACTAAAAAAAAAGGATGGTCAAAGGCCATGGCCTAGCCTCTAGGCCCGTGAGTACGTTGTCTCGAGTTCGTCGCCAAAGTAACAAAACAACTTTTAATATATGGTTTGTGACATTGTATAATCAAGGATTCATGTACAACAAACAGGTTTTTGTTTTCTTTTCAGAAAAAAAGAAGAATGAAAATGTATGGTATATGTAAATATCTATATATATCCTGCAATGTTCGTTTTAGACTTTTAGTGTATATGTAACATGATTGTATAAGTTTTAAATTATTAAAAACAAGACACTTATATTAATTATGAAAATCCAATGGATATAAGATAACAACATGATTTCCTTCCATTATTAAATCTGAAATTGTTCCATGACAAATTTGAAAGAACAACAAATTGATCATATATGTTATATTATTATGATAATGATGATCATCATCTTAGTATATTAGTAGTTCTTTTTATTATCTGAGATCAGAGATTGAGAAGAGGAAACCTCCAGATCCTTATTTATCAATTCTTTCAAAACTATTATCGATTCCAACAACAAGTTTTGATCTTTTGCCTGTTCTTCGACTTTAATAGGCATCTCGTTTTCTTCAATGTACTCTATCAACATCTTCATCAACTCCTAAATTTACATAAATTAAATTAATTTTAGTATAAAATATTAAAGATTACCATATATTAAAATACTAAAAAACCAAAAGTTTCTTCCAAAAATACAACAAATCTTAAGCCTTATGAATAGGACCTAAAAATTTAGCAATATACCTAAACTATTTGGAAATTTTATAAGCATATAAAAACCCTTTCTAAAACATAAATTTTGTGATATCTTTTAAAAAATTTAAAAGTTTAGTGATTTATAAACCAAAACATAAAAACTGATATTTTTTCCACGACAAGTATTATAGAAAACAATAAAATATATTACAACGAACACTAGTTTACCTTGTTCCGCTTTGTTGCCTCTTTTTCGATGGTACTATCATATGATCGAGTTCACCTTCAAGTTCGAAAGTCCTAGCCTTCTTTGCCTTCTTACACTCTTCGTCACTTTCCACTGATTCCATGTTCATTTCAAAATCGGCTTCAGGCTGCATCACCCACTTTCCACGCTCCATTTATTGAGTATTGTTATTTGTATTAAACAAGAGAGGAAATGGCTTATGTCTATAACTTGTTGTTATTGTTCTTGTTAATGTTCTCCTCTATCACATTTATAAAAGTATTGGAAGACCTATCTCGTCTCTGGTACTGCATGGTTCTTGTACAAAGCAAGTCCACCATGGTCAATTTCTCAATTACTATCATAGGTATTTAGTTACCATCATAAGGAGAAATAATTATTTTGTTAGGATTTTCCCTGTTTTTTTTTGAGGTTATACACTTTTAAATGAATTACCATTTAACTACCAAAAAGTCTTAAACCAAAAATTTATGTCATTCCACGTATATTATTTCACAAAATTGTTGAATTAAAACTTTTTTTATTGGTATGTGCATAAATTCATACGTATATATGCACATACACACACACACGTTTGTATAATCTGTTTCGAAAACCTCAAAATTTATCCCATATACAAGAACTTTTTTCTTGGCCCATAACAATATGCTTCCATCTCCGAATGAAAAAATGAGAAATGACCTTTAATTAAGCCTATAGCTCCAAGTAATTAATGATGTACTGCCATGGATCTAATAATAATAATAATAATAATGATCATCATTATAGTGTATTACTAGTTCAGACTACATACTGAGATGTGGAAAAAGTATACCCTATATTAAAATACATCTTCATCAACTCCTAAATTTATATAAATGAAATTAATTTTAGTAGACAATATTAAAGATTACCATATATTAAAATACTAAAAAAACCAAACGCTTCTTCTAAAAATACAACAACCCTCAGGGTCAATAATCTGATTGATCCAATGACACAAATGTGGAATATGAGGTTGATTAATACAATTATCAACCTGGCCGATGTTGAATTCATCCGCAGCATACCTATAAGCAGGACTTATAGACCAGACATTTTTGGTTGGCATTATACAAAATCTGGAAAATATATGGTTAAGTCGGGTTATCAGATCGAACACCAAGAATCAAACAACGGCTTGAATGGTTTCTACGGCCCGGATGTGAAGAACTTACAGGCCCATACATGGAAATTAAATTGTTCACCGAAATTGCGACATTTTATTTGGCAAGCCATTTCGGGATGTCTCTTGGTTTCAACGAATTTACGCGCGAGAGGTATTAATTGTGATACACAATGTGCACGGTGTGGAGCGGAAGAGGAAACGATTAACCACGTTCTCTTTGAATATCCCTCGGCGTCACAAACATGGGCACTCTCTCAGATACCATCGGCCTCAGGGGTCTTCCCAATGCCTCCGGTCTTCTCTAATTGGGATCATCTCTTTTGGAGAGTTCCTAAAGAAAACAAGAATCCAAATTTCCCTTGGATTACATGGTATATTTGGAAAGCGCAGAATGATAAGGTCTACCCACAAGATATTCTGAGGATTGCGGAAATTGAGGCTACAACTTGGCAATTAGCGCAATATAGCGATCCGATCATGGTTTCTCAACAAATTGGCCCTAATCTGATTTTGGCTCAATCCGTTGAATACGATGGATGGCGGTGTTATATTGATGGTTTTTGGAAGGAAACTGATAACTTTTCTGGATTAGGATGGTACTGTTTTCAGGAGGGCGTCGAAGAAGTCATAATGGGAGCTAGAAATCTGAGAAGAAGTATCTCCCCCATGCACGCAGAATTTGAAGCACTCCTTTGGGCAATGCACTGCATGCTTGCAAATCAAAAGACGGGGATATCTTTTGCAACAGACTGCTCCGAGCTGGTGAAGATGGTGTTTACATCCGAGGATTGGCCCGCCTTTACATTACACTTGGAGGAGTTCGTGAAGATTAAGGAGGAGTTCACTTTTTTCTCTATCTCACAAATCACACGCGCAAACAACACTGAGGCAGACAAGTTAGCACGAAGTGCTCGCGTCTACCCATCAGATCTCGTTTATGTAAACTCGGTACCCCGGTTTGGCTCACTGAACCGGTATAGGTACTTAAGCTGTTGACAAAAAAAGAAAACAACAACAACAAACCTTAAGCCTTTCGAATAGGACCTAAAATTTTAGAAGTAATTCCTAAACTATTTGGAAATTTTATGAACATATAAAAACCTTTTCTAAAACATAAATTTTGTGATATATTTTAAAAACTTTAAAAATTTTGGTGATTTTTAAAACAAAATATAAAAACTGATATTTTTTCCAGGACTAATATTATAAAAAAAACATTTAAAAAATATTAAAATGAACACTAGTTTACTTTGTTGCCTCTTTTTCGATGGTACTATCATATGATCGTTCAGCTTCAAATTCGAAAATCCTAGCCTTCTTTGCCTTCTTACACTCTTCTTCACTTTCCACTAGTTCCATGTTCAGATCAAAATCCGCTTCAGGCTGCATCACCCACTTTCCACGCTCCATTTCTTGAGTATTGTTATTTGTATTAGAACAAGAGAGGAAATGGCTTATGTCTATAACTCTTTGTTATTGTTCTTGTTAATGTTCTCCTCTTTCACATTTATAAAAGTATTGGAAGACCTATCTCGTCTCTGGTACTGCATGATTCTTGTTCAAAGCAAGTACACGATTGTCAATTTCTCAATTACTATCATAGGTCTTTAGTTACCATCATAAGGAGAAATAATTATTTTGTTGCAATTGTGAAAAAAACAAGTGATTGGGAAGTAAAGATATCGGCAAAAACGGTAAAACCCTAGCCGCTGCAAGAGACTTTCCTTATTTCGTCTCCCGCAAGCTTCGCCATTCCGGCGATGAAACCGCCATCGTCGGCGTCGGACCCTCCTAGTACCGCTTCCCCTCACTCCCTACTCATCAAAAACCATCCAGCCCTTATTCCCATGCCTCTTGGTCAGACACCCTTGCTGATAAAATTGTGACGCCAAAGGAGGTGATCGATGGAGTCGCTTCAGCTTCGATTCTGG
Organism: Eutrema japonicum; assembly: GCA_030161315.1. Taxonomy (NCBI): domain Eukaryota; kingdom Viridiplantae; phylum Streptophyta; class Magnoliopsida; order Brassicales; family Brassicaceae; genus Eutrema; species Eutrema japonicum. The sequence goes on along the minus strand of BSQW01000005.1, from coordinate 11,198,400 downwards.
AAGAAGTGCTACAAAACTCACAGCGTCTTTCATCTAAATACATCTTCATATACTTTATTGGGGACGCCCCACACATCGGAATGTCCACGCCACTGTCAACCGTATTTGGGGATCACCTTAGAAGTCCTCCAAGATTGGTGCTCAATTTCTAAACCCAAAGACTGTCCTCTTCCGCATTGAAAATGACCAAACCAGATTTAGAGTCATGCGACGATATTTCTAGCACATCTCTGATATCGATCTTGTGGTGCAGGATTGGAACCCTCGCACCTCTACTTTGAAGCCAGACCTATCGTCAATGCCGATTTGGGTAGATTTCAAGCAAGTTCCGGATCATATTTTCTCACACAAGGGGTTGATGTTTCTAGGGGACCTCGTAGGGGATGCGCAGAAATTGCATCCTAATACAGAGCGTTGCATTTGTTTGGATGTGGCTCGCGTTCTAGGGGTTGTTAATTTGGAACAACCTTTACCGGAAAAGATCCATCTTCAAGCTGAACAATGGATAACAATTCCAGTTGCTTACCCGTGCTTGGTTACCGCCGCGGTGTATGTTGTGTCAGAATTGGGGACACAAAGATTATTAGTGTGCGACAATGCGGAAAGGATCGGTCATACCTTCGGACCAAAATGCAGAGCATGTAAGATAGAGCCCTCTAAAATTGTTGAAATCCAAGGATACTGTTGTGGAATCTGAACTGAAAGCTGCGGGTACTACTGATGGATCTAGCGCTGAGGTGTTGGATCTATATGGGGAAAAACTGAAAATGTAGAGAAATCGGGAAGGAAAATGGAAAATACAAAGAAGACGGCAAACGATGATTTGGATGCGAGTAATGAGGTAGCCTGGACAGTAGTTACAAGTAAAAAATCACCGGTGAAAGCTTCAAAAGGAAAACCATCTTGCTCAGCGGACAAGGACTCATAACCAATTTCACCTACGGGGTTTAAGGTACTAGAGGAGATTGTTGAGGCAGACATTGAGCAAGAGGAAGGGGGCATCTTGAATAGTGGAAATACAGGAGACTCATCTACATAGGAGGATCTTCTTGTCTTGTCATCTAAGGCTAAAAACGGGCCAGGAACTCGTGGAAAGACAAAATCTCCAAAGAAATCGATCACAGTAAAGAAAGACAAACTGTTGTCCACTCAAAAATACACCAAAAAGGGTTCTGAAAGGAAGAACTAATGATTATGACGCCATTCTTTGCGTGGAAAACTAGGGTCTTCAACAAAAAGTGCAAACATTATGTGGTCAGGTCTTGGATTCGTCAAACAAAACCATCCTTTGGATGTCTTCTCGAAACCCGCGTTCAAGAAGTAAATTGTCCATCTATTATCGATAGTATCTTTCCAGGCTGGAATGCAATTACCAACTACGACTATCATCGCTTGGGTCATATTTTGTTGATCTGGTCTGACGAAGTCGAAGTAATTCCTCTTTTCAAAAGTCCCCAAGTTATAACGGTATCAGTTACTAGCTCATCGGGGTCAAGTTTTGTATGTTCATGTATCTATGCTTCTAATTTCAGACATGAAAGAGCAATTCTTTAGGAAGAATTAAAGCAAATACATGATTACTTTGTCGTCGGGGACAGTCCCTGGATCATTTTTGGGGATTTCAATGAAACGCTGGCATCTAACAAACACTCGCGGGCATTGGAAAATCTGGTGGATCAGTCAAGTATGCGTGATTTCCAAAGGATAGTAGCAGAGTGTGAGCTCATGGATTTAGGATATGTGGGTCCTCAATACACATGGTGGAATCAAAGGGAAAATGATCCAATTGGGAAAAAACTGGATCACGCACTTGTCGACAGTGCTTGGTGCTCCACATTCCCTCAATCCTACGCAGTTTTTGAAACAAATGGTATCTCGGACCATGCTAGATGCCTAGTTTACCTCGATAGTCAGGTTTCGGAGAAACGTCGCCACTTCCAATTTTTTAATTTCTTGGTAGATCACCCGAAATTTCTCGACACAGTCTCGCAAGTCTGGGAAGGTTCAATGGCTCTGTATCACTCTCGATCATCTCTCCATCATTTTCATCACTAGCTCAAGACTCTAAAGCCGTATATACGTGCCCTCAACAAGGACATATATGGTGATATTTTGCGAAGAAGCATATGATCTGTTATGCGAAAAACAAAAGCTTGCTCTTCTTTCTCCCACTTCGGAGAACATAGATGCTGCTACGGAGGCCTCAGAGAGTTGGAATCATTATGCAGGAATTGAGGAACAATTCTTCGGGCATAAATCAAGAATCAGCTGGCTGTGTTTTGGTGACAAAAACATCACATTTTATCATCATTCAACGCAAACTAAAAGGCAAAAAATTCAATAAAGCGGTTGATAAATACAGACGGTGAAATTTTAACAGAGCTAGTCGATATTAAAGAAGAAGCAGTGAGCCATTTTTGAAACTTCCTCCAAACTCAAAGTTCACACGCCCCAACTTTTACGATGGAGTCTCTTGAAGCTCTGATACCTTACCGCTGCCCTCTGGAGAAGGCCGATGTGCTGGTTAGCGAGGTGACATAGACGGAAATAAAATAGGCCCTTCGTTCGATGCCGTCAAACAAAACTCCAGGCCCTGATGGATTCACCGCCGAGTTTTTTGTTGCAGCATGGTCGGTGATTGGTCCTGCTTTTGTGGTTGCGGTACAATCCTACTTCTTATATGGGTTCATGCCAAATGGAGTAAATGCCACAATGATGTGCCTTGCTCCCAAAAACATTGATGCTCAATACATTCGTGAATATAGGCCTATTGCCTGTTGCAACATGCTCTACAAAGTTATCTCGAAAATTATCCCTATTCGGCTCAAATCTGTCCTCCCTTGATGGTATGGCTGATATTCACTCATTTTACATGTTCTAGATTGCATTTTAGTTAATATTTTTAGTCATTTGCATGCATGATCATAGCTTTGTTTGGCATTTTGGTTTGAATTAGAGTATTAGGTACTTGCATTAGGTCCTAGGAAGTTTGGCTTGTTTTTTGACGTATTTTAGGTACTTTGGAGAAGACTCGAGACTCAGGACGTGAGGCCAGTAGAATTGGAGACAAGGAGACAAAGCCAAAGCCATGAGGAGTTGATATCATATTTTGCATCATTCTAGCATTTGTTTCACTTAGGTTTCGAGTCATTTGCATATAGTTCATGTTATCTCTTTAGCATTTTAATCATTTTAGGAGTCTAATGTGTCTACATTTAGTCCTAGAGAGTCCTTGCATGTTTTGGATCGTATTTCAGTTGCTTCGGAGGAGATTCGAGCCCCGAGGAGAGAAGACAGAGACTGTACCGACGTCACGGGTCGGTATCTCTCATCGGTATTGAAGGCAGAAGGATTGCACCGAGGTCACTGCTCGGTGCACCTGATCAGTATAGAGGACGGAGAAAGGCAGCCCCAGTACCGACGTGCAACACCAAGGAGTGATGTCGGTATCGAAGCTTCAGGGGATTGTACCGAGGTCACTGATCGGTGCAACTGATCGGTGCAACTGATCGGTGATGCTCTCGGAGGAAACCCGGTGGAAAAATCCCTTAATACCGAGCAAAGATACCGAGGAGTGACCTCGGTATCCATCGAAGAAACATCAAGCATCTCCCCTCAATACCGATGTCACTGCTCGGTACCACTAGTCGGTGCACAAACCCAAGCTCAATACCGAGGTGTTGTACCGACGAGTGACCTCGGTATTGGCCGACCAGAACATTTTATCCATCTAAACCGGGTCGGTACCCGGTTTGTTCCGGGTCGACCCGGTTTGTTACTTTTCACTATTTATGCCCAAAAACCTAATTTTGATGGGCGAAGTCTTTTCTTAAACAAAAACCCTCTCTAAGCGTGATTTGGAAGAGATTGATCCTTTTGTTTAATGCAATTTGAGTGTTGTTTTCTTGATTGAATCCATCTATCTTCTACTTTCTAATCATCCAATCATCTTGATCATGAGTCTTGACTCTTCTTTTATTGGACTTGTTGAACTCATGATGATTTGTGAGTAGTCTTTAGGATCTTGAGATAGGGTAGATTAGGGTGATCCAAGGTTTGATTATTGGTGTTTAGGGTTAGATAATCTTGTATTCCTTCTTGTCTAGTATCCCTAATGCTAGATTCAGCTTGAAAGAGTGGATCTAGATTGTAGGGCATTTCATGAACACCAAGTGTTTGATGAAATGCATTGATGAACTAGACAAGAGATTTATGTTCCTAGCATATGATAATAGTTGTCTAGGGTGTATTTTTGGTTGATCTTGCTTATGTTCTTAATGCTTGCTAATCAATGATTCACAAATGAAAAAGTTTGTTAATGAATTAGGTGATTAGCATCGTGATTAGTTGCTTGAAAGAGAATTAGTCAAGATTAAGGATCTTATGCCTAGGAATTAGCTTCTTTGAGTGAATGAACACCACTAATTGGATTTGGATCACCTTACATCAATAACCCTATCTTTTGCTCCGCTTTTGTTTATTGATTTACTATCTTGTTTAGTGCTTTTGCTTGCTTAATTCGAATTGGATACTTGACAACAAGCACACTTGTTTAGCTTAACTTGCTTTAAGTACCTTGCATTCTTAGTGCTTGGAATGATCCCAATAAGGTTCGATAACCTCTTATGCTACAATTGCATTTAGAGAATTGCTTGCTTAATTCGAATTGATTTTTTTAATTGTAGTCACAAAAGAGTCCCAAATTTGCGACTAATTTGCGACCAAATGACAAAAATAATGAAAGCTTCTCATTGGATAGTTCCTTGTGACGAGGATCGAGATCCTCCACCGTTGATTGGTTTAATCCAACGGTGGATATCTCATTTGCTTTATTTTTTTATTTTTATTTTAATTGAGTTTTGTCTTTCTCTCTCAATATTATTCTTCTTCTTCCTTCCTACGATTTCTTTTTTTTTTTGAATTGAAAACCTTTGAAATTTAGAGAATCAGACAAAAAATAGTCAATCACCATATTACTTATCATCGCAACGGATGCAAATAAGACTGGGCCGACAATTTCTTATCATCACTTCCCCTACGATTTCTTCTACTTCCTTATCTTCCTTGAGTTTCGCTAACTCTTTTTTTTTCCAGATCTGATGCTGTCAACGAGAAGCTTCGTCTCGGAGGAGGAGGAGGAGGTAGTGAGCGGAGAGGAATTGTCGATCTGAGCTCGTGGCGGAAGTCGGCGAGGGGTTCGGTGGGTGTGCGTTGCGAGCTGATGTTCGTGGTGGTTCGTGCCTCGCGTGGAGGGTGGTTCGTGGTGAGCTCGTGATCCAGGCGAAGGAGCAGATCTTGGCCATGGAGGGAGAACAAGATCAAAGATCGAAGGAGAAGATCGAAGGAGCAGGAGAAGGAGCATATCTTCTTTTTTTTCATTTTTTTTTTCACTTTTTGTAATTAAATTTAAACAATAAAAATATTTTTTTGGGTTTTTTTTTGTTCTTTTTTTAATAATTTTTTTTACAAGTAGTCGCAAATCGGTCTCTAAATTAGGACTGATAATTGGTGTCACACATTAGTCGCAAAAAGTGACTATTTTGTGACAACTTTATTTAGCGACCAAATATTTGCGACTACTTTTTTTAGTCCCAAAATGGTCGCAAATGAGTCATTTGTGACCATTTTGGGAGTCGCAAAAACTGTGTTTTCTTGTAGTGGGAGTATGTAAACGCCATCACCTTAAGGAGTGGCACGATCTTACCTCCAAGAGAAGCTCCTTCTACTCTCAATGAGGACATTGAGAAGCAAAGTGGGGTGGGGGGGGTGGAACTTTACGAAGATGATGACAAGGTTGAAGATGGGGTAGTGAAAGAGCAGGACAAGGTTGAAGAAGTTGAGAAGGTCAAGCCTAGGGTTGTTGTTGCTCAAGAGAAGCCGAAGAAGAATGTGTTCGTCCCTAACCATACGTTCCTAAGCTACCTTTTCCCGGTCGTCTCAAGAAGCAACTTATGGACAAGTACAAAGCCATCTTTGATAGGCAAATGGAGAAGGTAGAACTCACAATGCCTCTAGTTGATGCCTTTCTCCTTGTCCCTCAATATGCCAAAATTTTGAAAGATGCCGTGAATGAGAGAGCTAAGGAAATGGAATCTATGGTCATTCTAACTCACGAGTGTAGCGCCATCATACAAAAGAAGATGGTGCCCAAGAAGTTAGGAGATCCGGGATCATTCACTCTACCTTGTGCGCTTGGTCCTCTAGGTTTCAACCATTGTTTGTGTGATCTTGGAGCGAGTGTAAGCCTCATGCCGTTTTTGGTAGCCAAGAGACTAGGCTTCACATGCTACAAGGAATGCAACACCTCCCTAATATTGGCGGATATGAGCGTGAGAGTTCCTATTGGTTTGCTTGAGGATCTCCCTATCGTGGTGAAGGATTTCATTGTCCCCACGGATTTCGTGGTACTTGAAATGGATGAGGAATCGAAAGACCCTCTTATCTTTGGTAGGCCATTCCTAGCAACTGCGGGAGCGATAATCGATGTGAGGAAATGCAAAATAGATCTCCATTTGGGTAAAGGAGAAGTCCTTGAGTTCGATATCAACAAGGTGATGAAGAAACCCACCATAGATGGCCAATGTTTCTACATAGAGACCATGGATGAACTAGCCGACGAGTTTCTTGAGGATATGAGAGTAGAAGATGGTTTGGAAGTGGTTTTGACTAAGGAGCGTGGTGATCATGAGTTCTTGAGTAAAGAGAGTCAAGGTCATGAGCTACTCATGGATTTGCACAAGTCGGTTGAAAAGGATACACCATTTGTTGAGTTGTGTGTTCGTGATACCGAGGTTTAAGATGGTTTAAGAGTTAGCACGGTTCAAGAGGAGTTTGTCTAGCCGTTAAAGAGACTGGCAAGGGTAAGTCTAGTCTTGAGGAGGACAATTGGAGCGAACTCAAAGCCCCAAAGGTGGACCTAAAGCAACTTCCCGCGGGACTAAGGTATGCGTTCTTAGGTCCCAACGAGTCTTACCCGGTTATTGTGAATGATAGTTTGAATGAGAATGAACTATCCTCCGTTTTAGTTGAACTTAGGAAATATAGGAAAGCAATTGGCTATTCTTTGGATGATACGAAGGGTATTTCCCCTAGTTTTTGCACGCATATAATCCATTTAGAGGATGAATCAAGGACCTCTATAGAACATCAAAGAAGGTTGAACTCTAATTTGAAAGATGTTGTAAAGAGAGAGATTCTTAAACTCTTAGACGCGAGCATTATCTACCCAATATCGGATAGTACTTGAGTCTCACCAGTTCATTGCGTGCCTAAGAAAGTGGGGATAACGGTTGTTAAAAATGAAAAGAATGAAATGATACCTACTAGGACAATAACCTTGCATAGAATGTGCATTAACTATAGGAAGTTGAATTCATCTACTCGTAAGGATCACTTTCCGTTACTTTTCATAGATCAAATGCTTGAACGTCTAGCTAATCATCCATTATATTGCTTTCTAAACGCTTATTCGGGTTTCTTTCAAATACCCATACACCCGAATGACCAAGAGAAAACGACTTTCACGTGCCCTTATCGCACCTTCGCATATTGGAGGATGCCATTTGGATAGTGTAATGCACCCGCGATATTCCAACGTTGCATGATATCCACTTTCTCTGATCTTATTGAAGACATGGTAGAAGTCTTTATGGACGACTTTTCCGTGTATGGCTCTTCGTTTGGTGTTTGCTTGTATAATATTTGTAGGGTCTTGCAACGATTCGAAGAAGCAAACTTGGTGCTCAATTGGGAGAAGTACCATTTCATGGTACGTGAAGGCATTGTGCTATGGCATAAGATCTCCGAGAAGGGGATTGAGGTAGACATGGCCAAGATAGAGGTGATGGTTAGCTTGGAGCCGCCTAAGTCGGTCAAGGACATCCGATTTTTCTTGGGTCATGCGGGATTCTACCGAAGGTTCATCAAAGACTTCTCGAAAATCACAAGACCTCTCACAAGGTTACTTTGCAAGGAGGTTGAGTTCGTGTTTGATGAGGAGTGTATGGTGGCGTTTCTAGAGATCAAGAAGGCGTTGGTTAGCGCTCCTATTGTTCAAGCACCGGATTGGGATCTTCCTTTCGAGATCATGTGTGATGCTACTGACTACGCGGTTGGAGCGGTCTTGGGCTAAAGGAAGAACAAGAAAACCAATGTCATCTACTATGCAAGTAGAACCTTAGATGACACTCAAGCCCGGTATGCCACAACGGAAAAGGAGTTGCTAGCCGTGGTCTTTGCAATGGAGAAATTTAGGTCTTATGTTGTGGGATCAAAGGTGATTGTCTACACCGATCACGCGGCCCTAAGATACATTCATGCAAAGAAAGACACAAAGCCAAGGCTACTTCGTTGGATCTTGCTTCTACAAGATTTTGACTTGGAGATAGTAGACAAGAAAGGGATAGAGAATGGAGTCGCGGATCACTTGTCTAGAATGAGAATTAAAGACCTTGTCCCAATTGATGATAAGCTCCCAGATAAGATTCTCATGGTTGTTAGTGTCTTGAAGAAAGGGATTGAAGCCGTTCAAGAAATAGAGAGTGCTAATGTGTTACAAGACGAGAAACTACCATGGTTTGCGGACCTACTGAACTACTTAGTGTCCGAAAAGGAACCGCCTTTGGATAGGTATAAGAAGAAGAAGTTCTTCCACGATGTGACGAGATACTATTAAGACGAGCCCTACTTATACAAGTTGTGCTCGGATGGTTTCTATAGGAAATGCGTGGCGGAAGAAGAAGTCCAAGGGATCCTACCCCATTGTCACAGGTCAAGCTATGGTGGGCATCATGCATCCTACAAAACCGCTACAAAGGTCTTGCAATCCGGTTTTTGGTGGCCTTCATTATTCAAGGATGCATATCTCTTTGTCTCCACATGTGATGCGTGCCAAAGGAAAGGGAATATTGGGAGGAGAGATGAAATGCCCCAAAACCCAATCCTTGTGGTGGAGATGTTTGACGTATGGGGCATCGATTTTATGGGACCTTTCCCGTCATCTTATGGTAACCAATACATATTGGTGGCGGTTGATTACATCTCCAAATGGGTGGAGGCCATTGCAAGTCCAACCAACGATGCTAAGGTTGTCCTAAAACTATTGAAGCCCATCATTTTCCCAAGGTTCGGAGTTCCAAGGGTGGTAATTAGTGATGGAGTTAGTCATTTCATCAATAAAGTGTTTGAAAGTCTACTTAAGAAGCATGGTGTGAGGCATAAGGTAGTAACACCTTACCATCCTCAAACGAATGGCCAAGTAGAAGTATCCAACCGGCAAATCAAGGCCATACTAGAGAAGACGGTTGGGAGTTCAAGAAAGGATTGGGCCATGATATATCATGGTTTTTACCCCTTTTAGGCCATGATATAAGTCCGTTTAATAGAGTCTTTCTACTATTTTGTACTTTTTTAGAGTTTTTTATAGGTTTTAGCACATTTGGAGCATTATTGGAGATATTGGAGTTTTAAGGAGATTTCTGGAGCAAAACTGAAGTCTGATGACTAAGTGCCCAATCGAAGCGTCAAGCATCGATCGATACCAAGGAGCAATACTGAAGTCTGTTTCGAGCCGAACGACCAGGTACTTCTCTATAACTCTCGTTTGCAATTGTTTCCTGGTAAACTGCGTTCTCGTTGGTCAGGTCCCTTCACAATCAAGGAGGTACCACATGGTGCTGTCGTGCTGATTAGTCCTACAGGCGATGAATTTACTGTCAATGAACAGAGTGTGAAACACTATTGGGCGAAAGCAGAGATTCCAAAAGGGCAGATAATGCCTTTGGATGATGCACCCACAGCCTGAATGGCGTTACAGTCAAGCTAATGACGATAAATGACCGCTTGGTGGGAGGCAACCCACTGGTAAGTCTACTTTTGAGTCATTTTTCTTTTTATTTTTCGTTATGTGTTTGTGTCAGGATAAACAAAGAGCAAAACTCGAAATCGCCTGAATATCGATCGATACCACATTGGTATCGGTCGACACCAATCGCGAATGAGACGGTTCATCATGTCGACTTAAGCCTGGTATCGATCGATACCAGGCCGTGTGTCGGTCGACACCAGATGTTCCAGCACGGTAACTTCTTGTTTCTCTTAATTATATTATGTTCTTTTGTTTTCTTTTACCTATTCTAGGCTAGATAACACTGGGGACAGTGTTGTTTAAGTCTGGGGGAGGTAGTCGCTGACATTGTTTTTGTTTTTCTTAGAGTCATTCATTTTTGAGTCAAAATTTGTTTTATTGAGTCAAAACTTTGTCTGAGACTGTGATCTTTTTCTTGAATCTTTTGATCTGACCTTGCTTCTAATTGATCATTGTTACAGAATCAGTTCTAGATCGACTAATGAAAAATTCAAAGGCTGACCAGTTAACTAGAAGACACTCATGTTTACAACAAAGTTCTTTATAGCCTGAGCCAAAATTTTTGCACTTCATCAATGTTGTTAGTATCCATAGAGCTTGATTCATCATTCGTGTCTGACAAAGGAAACCATGTGTTTGAAAGAATTGTATTTCTCTCCCTGTTACAAGTTAATTAATAAGATGCATTAAAAGATTAGATGATTTTCTTCTGAGTAGAGGGTTATGAAAATTTCCAACGATCCCATTATTCTACATGGTGAGGAATGATCACACAAAGGATTGGAAGCGAGGCTAGGATTTTCCTATGATGCCATTGTTCGCCTACGCCTTTGGTACGTTGAGAGGGAAGAACCGGGGATTCGGTGGCTAACACCATCAATACTCGCGTTTCATACCTTGATGTGTATATGCAAAGCTGAAAATAAAAGAAAGAACATAATAAGAAATAAGTCTGGGGGAGAGAAATAAACCAGAAAGTGTGAAAAAGGGTGGTTCCTTGTCATTATATTGTATGGGAAAGAATCTAGAAGGTTATTGGTATTAATTGCAGCGATGAAACTAGCGAGGATGGCTAGATTGAACAATGTTGTGAAATAATGTGTAGTCTGGAAAGCTGCAAATGTCTACAGAGAAGTACATGGTAGTTAGATAAAAAAAAACTAGTTAGGTGACATTTGGGTGCTTGGCAAAAGGGTCATTGCAACGTTTCAAGAACAGGTGAGTCTCTACGTTTTCAAACCTCTTTCTCTGGTTTAGTTTTCTGTTTTGCTTGAGGGCAAACAAAGGCTAAGTCTGGGTGAGTTGATATATAATGGTTTTTACCCCTTTTAGGCTATGATATAAGTCCGTTTTATAGAGTCTTTCTACTATTTTGTACTGTTTTAGAGTCTTTTACAGGTTTTAGCACATTTGGAGCATTATTGGAGATATTGGAGTTTTATGGAGCGTTTTGGAGCAAAAATAAAGTCTGGTGACTAAGTGCCCGATCGAAGCGTCAAGCATCGATCTATACCTCCTTGGTATCGATCGACACCCATCGAAGAGATTACGAGTCGCGACTTTTAATGAAGTTTGAAGAATTGCAGAACTTGCCCAGATAACTTTAATATTTACAAGAAGCCCCAAAAAGTGACTTAGGTTATTTAATAGGATTTTACATCCACTTTAATGGCTACGCTTTATTTTTACTTTGGTTTTGTGAGAGAGCTTTTGAAGGGAGACAAGTCTGAAACTTTGATCGTCCGAGAGAAGATTTCGAACCATTTTGTTACTCTTTCTTATTTTCTATTGAGTATTTATTCAAACATGTTCATTTCTTCAATTTCCATGTCTGAGTAGATCTCTTGTTAGGTTTAGGGTTTACTCATAGGGATTTCTTTGAATGCTAGGTTGATTTATTGTTAGGGTTCATAATCTGAATTAGTTCTTCGCCTTAGGTTGTTCTCAAAGCTAATTCTAGATTGATCACCTAGAACTTAGATCTTAGGTTAATCGATTAGGCACGATAGTGCAATTGAGTAATCTGATAGAATTTAAGGTGAGCAAATTGATTATTCGCAAAGGGATTTGGTTTAATTAATTTGTGAACATATCAAACCTGAAATTAAAGCTGATTTATTCTTAGGAATTTGCAAACAGATTTGGGATTCTGAAGTTTATATTTAGATAATTCTCGCAACGACAGTTGGTCAATTATATTTTAGTGATTTGAGTTCAAGAACCGTGCGTAATCTGAACCCTGATTTGTTAGTTTATCTGCATTCATTGATTTCCTGAGAAATACCCTAGGCCTATATTCTCTCCATCGAATTCACAACTCTTTTATTGTTTATTGCTTTTGTTTCATCTGATTCGCTTAGCTTGATTCGATACTATACAATCTATTGTGCGATTTCTCTGAGTTCTTGTGTTATATCCCTGATATACTGCAGCAACTGCTTTAGTACTTTTTAGGGTATTAATTTGAGCATATCAAATTTGGCGCCGTTGCCGGGGACTCAATTTCGCCATTAGATTTTATCTGTCAAGTTTCGACTAAGCTCGTCGTTATCGATCGATACTAATTAGTGTCGGTCGATACTCGTCGTTTTCTTTCGTTGATATCGATCGACACCACCTAGTGTCGGTCGATACTCATCACGATTTTTGATTACTTACGTTCTTGACTTTTGTGTTTCAGGTGCATGCCTAATCGTGAAACCAGAGGGAACATGAGCACTCCGCTAGTTAATCTATCGTTAGAGAAGCTAGCACGTTTAGAACGCACAAATAGAAAGGCAAAGCAAACATCAGTGATGAACAACACAGTGGTATTAAGACCTGATGAAGATAGAGTTCTGAGAGACCAAGAGGGTCAAGTGTGCAATGAGAGAGGGCATCGACTTGATGAAGCTGGAAATGTCATTGTCCCTCCTGCTGTTGTTGGTCAGTTTGTCGCGCCTGCTGTGCAAGCCAACGTTGGGAATGCTGGAGTTGATCGAGGTAGAACACTTGGTGAGCACAACATTCCTGATCAGTTCTATGCCAATCGAGCTGCGATTCGCATCCCAAATTTTCAGAGGAATGACTTTGAGCTGAAACCTACGTATTACGCTCTTGTAAGTTAGAATCCTTTCCATGGCCTTTCTCATGAACACCCCATGGATCATATCGAAAGGTTCGAGGATTTGGTCTCTGGTATGAAGTACAATAGAGTGCCCAATGAGTTCTTTTTCTGTAAACTTTTCCCATACTCTCTTGGTGGGGATGCTACTTATTGGCTAAAGCAGTTGGCTCCTGATTCGCTAACTACATGGGATGAGACGAAGAATGCATTCCTGAACAATTTCTATGATGATGCGAGATCCGAGGAGCTCAGGAACAAGATATCTCAATTTGCTCAGGGTCCAACAGAGGCACTCAAAGCTGCTTGGATTCGTTTCAAGTCTTATCAGAGAGATTGTCCGCACCATGGGTTCACTTAGGTTCAGCTGCTGGGCACTTTCTACAGAGGGGTTAATTGGAGGTACTAGATGGGTATGGATGCTGCGAGTAATGGGAACTTCAACATCAGGTATCCAGATGATGTGGTTGTGTTAATTGAGAACTTGGCGTTTAGTAATAGCACCAAGAATGCTGATTTCGAGCGGAAGAAGCAGGCTGGAGGAGTTGATGGATCGCAGATTGCTGAGGTTCAGGCCAAGCTGGATTTCCTGATTGGGAAGTCGAAGACAGCTGTACACTTTGATGATGAAGTCGTGAATGTGGAAGAAGAAGAAGTGGAGGATGTTAACTACGTTGGTGATTCTGATTTTCAGGGTCAGCGATTTGGGTACAACAACAACCGAAACTTCAACAACAATAATCAGCAAGGTGGGTACAAGTTTGAGGGGAACCAATATGGTTTTGGAACAAAACAATTTACTCAGAAACCACTCCAGAGCAGCGATTTCACTCGCAATTATGGAAACTCTTCGTACCAACCAATCTCTCCAAAGTCCACGGAGAATAAGATGGAATCCATGCTTGAACAACTTTTTCAGGGACATCAGAAGTTGCAAGTGGATTTCAATGGGAAGTTTGACTCTCTGTACATTGATCTGAATGGAAAAATTGAAGCTATCAATCAGACCCAGAGGAAGCTGGAAACTCAGGTCGCTCAGACATCATCAGCTGTGAAAAGGCAGGAAGGTTTTCTTCCAGGGAAAACTGAGAATCCAAGGGCACGCATCAATGCCATCACCTTGAGGAGTGGAAAATAGGTGATTACAAGAGTGAAGAACAGCCCAATTGCAGAGAATCTCGTCGATCTTGCTGAAGAAGATGATTGGGATTCGGAAAACCCCCAGGTATAGATCGATACCAGCCAGTGTCGATCGACACCGGTCCAGACATCTGCACGAGGGGATCCAAAATCTCATGTGTCGATCGATACCCCGCCAGTATCGGTCGATCCTGAGACGCAGATCGAGAAGCAGCCCGAGATTGTCAAGGAGAGGGTGTATAAACCCAAGATGCCTTATCCTATGCCTCCTAAGATGACAAAGAAGGAATGGGAGGACGCCAGATGCAAGGCTATGCTGGATAAGTTGGTTGTGGAGCTTTCTTTTGTTGATGCTATTAAGACCTCTCTAGCTTTCAAGAGGTATATGAAGAAGATGGTGTCTAGCAATGTGAACCTTAAGGAAGGCGTCATGATGATTACAGTTGAGTGCAGTGCGATTTGATATATCATGGTTTTTTTTAGGCCATGATATAAGTCGGTTTTATAGAGTATTTCTGCTATTTCGTAGTCTTTTACAGGTCTTAGTACGTTTGGAGCATAATTGGATATATTGGAGCTTTTTGGAGCATTTTGGAGCAAAGCTGAAGATCGTGTTGTTGAATACCCGATTTCAAGTCGAGCATCGATCGATACCTCCTTGGTATCGATCGACACTAATCGAGGCAGACACGACCCGCGACTTTAATGAAGAGTTGAAGAATTGCAACTTGATCCAGAAAACGTTAATATTTACAAAAAGCCCCAAAACATAATTTAGGTTATTTATAGGAATTTTACAGCCACTTTGTTAGATATGCTTTATTTTACTTTGGTTTGAGAGAAACTTTGTGAGGAAGACAAGTCTAAAACTCCTTTTGTCCGAGAGAAGATTTCGAACCCTCTTGTTAGTCTTTCTGTTTTACTTGATGATTTATTCAAACATGTTGATTGTTTCATTCTCCATGTCTGAGTAGATCCACTTTAGGTTCAGGGTTCTCATAAGGGTTTTCTCTGAATGCTAGGTTGATTAGTTTATTAGGATTCATCATCTGAATTAGTTCTTCACCATAGGTTGTGTTCAAAGCTAATTCTAGGTTGACGAATCTGGAACTTAGATCTTAGGATAATTGATTAGGCACGACAGTGCGATTAATTACATGATAGAACCTTAGGTGAGAAAATTGATTATTCGCAAAGAGATTTGGTTTAATTAATTTGTGAACACATCAAACTTGATATTAAAGCTGATTTAGACTTTAGGATTCGCAAAGAGATTTGGAATTCCTAGGATTTAGATTTAGATAATTCTTGCAACGACAGTTGGTTAATTATACATTAGTTATTTGAGTTCAAGAACTGCACTAAATCTAAATCCTGCTAGTAGTTTATCTGCATTCATTGATTTCCTGAGAAATACCCTGAGCCTATTTTTCTCCCAATTGAATTACAACTCTTTTAATTTCTGCACTGCTTTCAATTACATCTTTTGGCTTAGCTTAATTCTCACCTATATAATCTATTGTGCGTCTCTGTGAGTCTTTGTGGTTCGACCCATAACTTTACTACAACTACTGCGTTAGTACTCTTAGGGTATTAAATTGAGCATATCAAATTTGGCGCCGTTGCCGGGGAATCAATTCGCCATTAGATTTTAGTATGAGAATTTTGACTAAGTTCGTCGGTATCGATCGATACTACCTAGTATCGGTCGATACTCATCGTCTTTTTCTGTTGATATCGATCGACACCACCCAGTATCGATCGATACACAACGTATTTTTTTGTTACTTACGTGCTTTGCCTAGTGTGTTTTAGGTGTGAGTTTGGAACGTGCAAACAGGAAAGCAAAGAAGCCAGCAGAGATGAACAACACGATGATTTTGATTCAAGATGCTGCTGGAGCTTTGAGAGACCAAGAGGGTCAGTTGTGCAACGAGAGAGGACAACGTCTGGATGGAGAGGGGAACATCATTCCACCTGCTCCTGTTGTCACTGGGAATATCGCTGGGAACGCGAATGCAGGGAATGCTGTAGCGGCTCGCGATAGAACGATTGGTGAATACAACATGCCTGATCAGTTCTATGCCAATCGATCAGTGATTCGCCCTCCTACTTTTCAGAGGGATGACTTTGAGCTGAAACCTGCATACTTCACTCTTGTGGGTCAGTATCTCTTTCATGGTCTTTCTCGTGAACATCCCATGGACCACATTGAGAAGTTCGAGGATTTGGTTACAAGCATCAAGAGCAATGGAGTATCCTACGACTATCTATTCTGCAAGCTTTTTCCATACTCACTTGGTGGAGAAGCGACTTACAGGCTGAAGCAGTTACCTACTGGATCGCTGACTACTTGGGAAGAGACGAGGAAAGTTTTCCTGAACAACTTTTTCGATGATGCGAGAGCCGAGGAGCTCAGGAACAAGATCTCTCAGTTTTCTCAATAACCGACTGAGGCATTCAAGGCTGCTTGGATTCGTTTCAGGTCATATCAAAGAGATTGTCCGCACCATGGGTTCACTCAAGTTCATCTGTTGGGTACCTTCTACAGGGGAATCGATTGGAGGTATCAGATGGCTCTAGATGCTGCGAGCAATGGAAATTTCTATACGAGGTATCCTGACGATGCCTATGTGCTTATTGAGAACTTGGTTTCTAGCAATAGTACCAAGAATGCATACATGGAGCGCAAGAAGCAAGCTGGTAACTTGGATTGCAGTCAGATTGCTGAGGTGAATGCTAAGTTAGATTGGTTGATGGACAAGCAGTAGAAGGCTGTTCATTTTGCTGGAAAAGATGGAGTGGAATTTGTTAACCACATTGATGGAGTTGGATTTTAAGATCAAAGGTATCAATGCCCCCCCCCCCCCCCCCCCCACACCACCCAGAACTTCTGAGAGTAAGATGGAATCCATGCTTGAACAGATTCTTCAGGGACAGCAGAAGATGACACTAAACCTCACTGGGAAGATGGACGCTATGTACACAGATCTGAATGGGAAAATTGAGTCTCTCAGTATTCATCAGAAGATGCTGGACACTCAAATAGCAGAGATTTTCGTCAATCTAGCCAAGGATGACAAAGAGGATTCAGCAATTCCCAGAGTATCGACCGACACCAGAGAGCATCGATCGATGCCCGTCCAAATCCTCTCTCGAGATGAGTCAGAACCCCGAGTATCGATCGATACCCTACCTGGTATCGATCGACACCAATCGCAGACCGAGCTAACAATTCTGAAGAAACCGGAAGTGATTGAGGAATGTGTTTACAAGCCTAAGTTGCCATACCCTGCACTTCCTAGACACCTCAGAGATCCCATCTCTCCAAAGCAGCTGCGTGGCTTTAAGAAGATGGTACGAAGGATTCCCCACACACATACTTTTGAAGAAGCTCTATAGTGTCGCCCACTACTGTGTCACTTCTGCGATTTCAGAGAAACTGAGGAAGAGATTAAGGCACTTTTCATCAAGGCTAGAGGCACATCACTACCGTTGAGGCAGTTGACCAAGAGGGAAGACCCATGAATATTCTCCGTTCCATGCTCCATCTCTGGAGTGGAATTCAAAGAGTCTCTCGTTGACTCAGGGGCTAGCGTCAATGTAGTGTCAAGGGCAATTGCAGAGAGTTTGGGAGCTGATATTCGACCGCCCATGTAATCTATCACATTCGTGAATTGTTCCACCTCACTTCCATATGGTACAATCCCTGATTTGATGGTTAAGGTAGAAGATTGCCTGGTTCCTACTGATTTTCAAGTTGTGGAGATGAGCGCACAATCTCGTACGCAGTTGGTTCTTGGAAGATCATTCATGGCTACGGTTGGCGCCATTATGGATACACCCAACAAGCACATCTCATTCTCATACATTGACAAGGAGGTGTACTACAAAGCTATCCCTAGAGGAACTCCCGCACGTGTCTCTTGCATCGATGTTGTTACAAATGAGACGTTGGTAATTGATCTTTTGGAAGAACCTCCTGGCGAGACAACAGTCACAGACCTTCTAGATAGTCCTTCTGTCATCACCAAGGAGGACGTCAAAACATCTAAGGCAAAGAAGAAGGTGAAGAACGAAGGAGTGAAGGATGCTGCTTCTATGACCTTAATCCCTCAAAAGGATGATGGGGATTCGATTGAATACAAGGGGAAGTGCAAATGAACTTCGAAACCATTCTCTAAGGCTAGAGTTCTTCTTACTTCGGAGCTGAAAGAGAAAGGAAAGGAATTTGTGGAGAGCATGTTGAGTAGAACTCTGAAGCTGGCGATGTCAGATTGTGGAGCTTGTTTTGGAGTCAGCTCCCAATCTTCTACTGACTGATCGTCCGTACAGTCAAGCTCGTGACGTTAAACAAGTGCTTGGTGGGAGGCAACCCACTGGTGAGTCTGTTTTTGATTTTTTTCCTTTTTATTTTTCTTTTTTATGTCTGTGTCAGGATAAACAAGAAGCAAACACGAAATCGCATGAGTATCGATCGATACCCTACGCGAATGAGGAGAACATGTATCGACTTAAGCCTGATATCGATCGATACCAGGTTGTGTGTCGATCGATACTCAATGTTCCAGCATAGTAACTTCTTGTTTTTCCCTTTTCTATTTTATTCTTTTATTTTCTTTTACTGACTCTAGGCTAGATAACACTGGGGACAGTGTTGTTCAAGTCTGGGGGAGGTAGTCGCTGACTTTGTTTATGTTTTTCTTAGAGTCAGTCCATTTTTGAGTCATTCGTTGTTTTATTGAGTCAAAAGTTTGTCTGAGACTGTGATCTTTTTCTTGAATCTGTTGATTTGACCTTGCTTCTAAGTGACCATTGTTACAGAATCATCTCTAGATCGACTAATGAAAAATACAAAGGTTGACCGGTTAACTAGAAGACACTCATGTTTCCAGCAAAGTTCCTTAAAGCCTGAGCCAAATTTTTGCACTTCATCGATGTGGTTAGTACTCTTAGAGCTTGATTCCTCATTCATATCTGACAAAGGAACCCATATGTTTAAAGTAATGGTATCTCTCTCCCCTGTTATAAGTTGATAAATAAAATGCATTAAAAGATGAAATGATTTTTTTCTGAGTAGAGGGTTAGGAAAATTTCCAGCGATCCCATTATTCTACTTCAGAGGAGATGATCACACAAAGGTGGAAGCGAGGTTAGGAAAATTTCATGTGATACCACTATTCGCCTACACCTTTGATTACTTTTGAGGGAAGAACCGGGGATTCGGTGGCAAACACCATCAATACTCGCGTCTCGAACCTTAATATGTAAATGCAAGAAACGTAATAAGAAATAAGTCTGGGGGAGAGAAATAACACCAAAAAGTGTGAAAATGATGGTTCCTTGTTATGATATTGTATGGGAAAGAATCTATAAGGCTCTTGGTGTTAATCACAGCGATGGAACTGGCAAGGATTGCTTGATTGAACAATGCTGTGAAATAATGTGTAGTCTGGGAAGCTGCAAATGTCTACGGAGAAGTACATGGTGGTTAGATCAAAAATCTGGTTAGGTGACATTTGGGTGCTTGGGAAAATGGTCATTGCAACGTTTCAAGAACAGGTGAGTCTCTACGTTTTCAAATCTCTTTCTCTGGTTTAATCTTCTATTTGCTTGAGGGCAAGCAAAGGCTAAGTCTGTGGGAGTTGATATATCATGGTTTTTACCCCTTTTAGGCCTTGATATAAGTTCGTTTTATAGAGTCTTTCTGCTATTTCGTAGTCTTTTAGAGTCTTTTACAGGTCTTAGCATGTTTGAAGCATAATTGGAGACATTGCAGCTTTATGGAGCATTTTGGAGCAAAGCTGAAGATCTTGTTGCTGAATACCCGATTTCACGTCGAGCATCGATCGATAACTCCTTGGAATCGATCGACACCCATCGAGGCAGACACGACCCGCGACTTGAATGAAGAGTTGAAGAATTGCAACTTGATCCAGAAGTCTTTAATATTTACAAGAAGTCCCAAAACGTGATTTAGGTTATTTATAGGAATTTTACAGCCACTTTGTTGGCTATGCTTTATTTTACTTTGGTTTGAGAGAGAACTTTGTGAGGAAGACAAGTCTGAAACTCCCTTCGTCCGAGAGAATTTTTCGAACCCTCTTGTTACTCTTTCTGTTTTACTTGATGATTTATTCAAACATGTTGATTGTTTCATTCTCCATGTCTGAGTAGATCCACTTTAGGTTCAGGGTTCTCATAAGGGTTTTCTCTGAATGCTAGGTTGATTAGTTTATTAGGATTCACCATCTGAATTAGTTCTTCACCATAGGTTGTGTTCAAAGCTAATTCTAGGTTGACGAATCTGGAACTTAGATCTTAGGATAATTGATTAGGCACGACAGTGCGATTAATTACCTGATAGAACCTTAGGTGAGCAAATTGATTATTCGCAAATAGATTTGGTTTAATTGATTTGTGAACACATCAAACTTGATATGAAAGCTGATTTATACTTTAGGATTCGCAAAGAGATTTGGAATTCCTAGGATTTTGATTTAGATAATTCTCGCAACGACAGTTGGTAAATTATACCTTAGTGATTTGAGTTCAAGAACTGCGCTAAATCTGAATCCTGCTAGTAATTTATCTGCATTCATTGATTTCCTGAGAAATACCCTGAGCCTATTTTTCTCCCAATTGAATTACAACTCTTTTAATTTCTGCACTGATTTCAATTACATCTTTTGGCTTAGCTTAATTCTCACATATATAATCTATTGTGCGTCCCTGTGAGTCTTTGTGGTTCGACCTCTAACTTTACTACAACTACTACGACAGTATTTTTAGGATATTAATTTGAGCATATCACGATTCTACTCAACAAAATTCCCAAGAAGCTACCGGACCCAGGGAGTTTTGTTTTGGATTGCACTATCTTCACAGAGAGATTCGAGCGTGCTCTCTGGGTTATTGGGTCGAGTGTGAACCTTATGCCACACTCAGTTGCCAAGCGAATGGGGATGGCAGATTTGCAGTCTACAAGGATTTCGCTGGTACTTGCTGATCGCTCAGTGCGACTTCCAGAAGGACTACTCAAAGATGTCCCAATCAAGATTGGGAATTGCTTGATCCCAACAGATTTCATCGTCCTGAAGTACGATGCTGGGCCTAAGGATCCTCTTATCCTGGGCAGACCATTCCTTGCAACTGCTGGAGCCTTGATTGACTGCAAGAATGGACAGATAGCTCTCAACATCGGTGACTTGGTGATGTCCTTTAACATGGAAAAGATGATGAAGAGGCCAAACATCGCTGGGCAGACGTTCTATGTGGACACCTTCAGTGACATAGCTGAGGAGTACTTCCTAGAGCTGCACCCTGAGGAGCCACTTCAGAGGTCCATTCGTGTGATGATACTTCTGGATACTTGAAGATGCTCAATTCAAAATCACCAGTATCGATCGATACCCCTTTAGTATCGGTCGATACCCTGCGGCCAGAAAGAGAGTTGGCCGAGAGTTATAATCAAGCTGTTGGGCTTGGGGATTGGAGTTGATATGCTCAAATTAATACCCTAAAAGTACTAAGCAGTAGTTGTAGTATATGTAGGGGTCGAACACAAGGACTCACAGAAATCACACAATAGATTAAATAGATTCGAATTAAGCTAAACCAAAAGATGTAATTAAAAGCAATGCGTAAATTAAACAAGATGTAATTTGATTGGGAAAAGATAAGTTCGGGATATTTCTCAGGAAATCAATGAATGCAGATAAACTAACTAGTCAGGATTCAGATTTAGCGCGGTTCTTGAACTCAAATCACTAAGATATAGTTAACCAACTCTCGTTGCAAAAACTATCTAAATATAAATCCTAAGAATTCCAAATCTCTTTGTGAATCCTAAAGTCTAAATCAGCTTTTAAATGATGTTTGATTTGTGCACAAAACAACTAAACCAAATCTCTTTGCGAATAGTTATTTTGCTCACCTTAGGTTCTATCAGGTAATTATTCGCACAGTCATGCCTAATTAATTATTCTAAGATCTATGTTCTTGGTAGCTAATCTAGAACAAGCTTTGAACACAACCTAAAGCGAAGAACTAATTCAAATGGTAAATCCTAGTAAACTAATCAACCTAGCATTCAGAGAAAACCCTTATGAGAACCTTGAACCTAAAGTGGATCTACTCAGACATGGAGAATGAAAACAACATGATTTAATATATCATCCAAGAAAACAATGGAAAACAGGAGTTCAGAGTTGTCTCTAAAAAGACCAAAAGTAAAATCAAAGTAATCAAAAGCGTAGCCATCAAAGTGGCTGAAAAACCTAATTATAATGCTAAAACACGTTATGGGGCTTTTGTAATTATTAAAGTCTTCTGGACCAAATTGCAATTCTTCAACTCTTGGAAAAGTCACGACTCGTATCTGCTGAAGTGGGTATCGATCGATGCTCGTCAGTATCGATCGATACCGAGGCTTCAAATCGGGTTCTCAATTACACGAACGTCTGCTTTGCTCCAAAATGCTCCAAAAGCTCCAATATCTCCAATTATGCTCCAAACGCGCTAAAACCTGTAAAAGACTCTAAAACACTACGAAATAGTAGAAATACTCTATAAAACGGACTTATATCATGGCTTAAACAGGGTAAAAACCATGATATATCAACTCCCCCAGACTTAGCCTTTGCTTGCCCTCAAGCAAATAGAAGACTAAACTAGAGAAAGAGGTTTGAAAACGTAAAGACTCATCTGTTCATGAAACGTGGAAATGACCAATTTCCCAAGCAACCAAATATCACCTAACCAGCTTTTGATATAACCACCATGTACTTCTCCGTAGACATTCGCAGCTTCCCAGACTACACACATTATTTCGCAGCATTGTTAAATCAAGCCATCCTCGACAGTTTCATCGCTGTGAATTAATATCAAAAACCTTCTAGATTCTTTCCCATACAATATCATGACAAGGAACCACCATTTTTCACACTTTTTGGTATTATTTCTCTCCCCCAGACTTATTTCTTATTGTATTTTCTCTTTTGTTATTAGCTTTGCATATACACATCAAGGTATGAGGCGCGAGTATTGATGGTGTTTGCCACCTAATCCCCGTTTCTTCCCTCTCAACGTATCAAAGGGTGTAGGCGAATAATGGCATCATAGGAAAATCCTAGCCTCGCTTCCAATTCTCTGTGTGATCATTCCCTTAGAATAATTGGATCGTTGGAAATTTTCCTAACCCTCTACTCAGAAGAAAATCATTTCATCTTTTAATGCACTTATTAATTAACTTGTAACAGGGAGAGAAATATCATTACTTAAAACACATATGGGTTCCTTTGTCAGATACGAATGAGGAATCAAGCTCTGTAGATACTAACCACATTGATGAAGTGCAAAAATTTGGCTCAGACTTTAAGGAACTTTGCTGGAAACATGAGTGTCTTCTGGTTAACTGGTCATCCTTTGGATTTTTCATTAGTCGATCTAGAACTAATTCTGTAACAATGGTCACTTAGAAGCAAGGTCAGATCAGTAGATTCAAGAAAAAGATCACAGTCTCAGACAAAGTTTTGACTCAATAAAACAACGAATGACTCAAAACATGGACTGACTCTAAGAAATACAAAGTCAGCGACTACCTCCCCCAGACTTAAACAACACTGTCCCCAGTGTTATCTAGCCTAGAGTTGGTGAAAGAAAACAAATGAACTGAGTGGATTATGAAAAACAGAAACCGTACCTTTACAGGGCATCGATCGATACTGGCAGGTATTGATCGATACTGGCAGGTATCGATCGATACCAACTGTATATCGACACACTGATTGAAAATCAGGTATCGAGTCGTTTAACCCAGGGAAAGTGATCCAAAGTGTTAGATGTTAGCAATGTTAGGAACACTCAAAAACAGGTTAAAAGCAACATGGTAAATCAAACATAAATCCAAAGAAGTTCAAATGAAAAAACAAATACTGACATAAGTTCAACAGAAAAGAAAAATAAAAGAAAAAAGAAAG
The DNA here is from genome assembly GCA_030161315.1 of Eutrema japonicum. Lineage (NCBI taxonomy): Eukaryota > Viridiplantae > Streptophyta > Magnoliopsida > Brassicales > Brassicaceae > Eutrema > Eutrema japonicum. The sequence goes on along the minus strand of BSQW01000005.1, from coordinate 11,174,312 downwards.
AAAAATACAAACGTGAAGATAGAGAAGACTAATCATGCGTCTCCTCAGAATCGCCATCAGAATCGGAATCGTCAACAGGAGAAGGATCGACAGGCTGAGGCGAAGGACCAGCGTCCGTGGCAGTCATGCAGCGGCAACGAGAAATCACAGTCCAGATGCTCCGCATGCTCTGTATCATCACCTTCTGAAAAGCGGCTGGCTCCATCAGAAGTTCCGAATCAGACGGAAATGATGGTGCAGGGATAGGGGAAGCTGCTTCTTGTGATCGCTGGGCACGTCCTCCCTGACGCGAAGTAGATGGAATGTCAGCAGCAGCAGGTGCAGGCACATGAGCTCGCCGTCTAGTCGCAGGTGCGCGAATCAACATGTGTGATGAAGGCTCGAAACGAAGCTGAGAAGAATCCACGAGAATGTCTGTCAGCTCATCGTTAGGGAGTGATATATCATGGTTTTTACCCTGTTTAAGCCATGATATAAGTCCTTTTTATAGAGTCTTTATAGTATTTTGGAGTCTTTTAGAGTCTTTTACAGGTTTTAGCACATTTGGAGTATTATTGGAAATATTGGAACATTCTGGAGCAAAAACTGAAGTCTGTGACTAAGTTCCCGATCTGAGCGACAAGCATCGATCGATACCCCCTGGTATCGATCGACACCCATCGAGAGATCACTGGCCGCGATTTTTAATGAAGTTTGAAGAATTGAAGAACTTGCCCAGAAAACTTTGATATTTACAAGAAGACCCCAATTCGTGTTTAGGTTATTTAATTAGGATTTTCAGCCACTTTGTTGGCGAGGCTTATTTTATTCTGGATTTGAGAGAGAGCTTTTGAGGGAGACAAGTCTGATACTTTGTTCGTCTGAGAGAAGATTTCGAACCCTTTTGTTACTCTTTATTATTATTTATTTGAGTATTTATTCAGTCTTGTTTATTGTTTCAATCTGTATGTCTGAGTAGATCACCTGTTAGGTTTGGGGTTTTCTCATAGGGATTTCTTTGAATGCTAGGTTGATTATTTCTTAGGGTTCATAATCTAAATTAGTTCTTCACCTTAGGTTGTTCTCAAGGCTAATTCTGGATTCATCACCTAGAACTTAGATCTTAGGATAATTGATTAAGCACGAGAGTGCGATTAATTACCTGATAGAATCTATGGTGAGCAAATTGATTATTCCCAAAGAGATTTGGTGTAATTGATTTGTGAACATATCAAACCTGGACTTTAAAGCTGATTTAGATTTTAGGATTCGCAAAGAGATTTGGAATTCCTAGGATTTAGATTTAGATAGTTTTCGCAACGAGAGTTGGTTAGCAATATTTTAGGGATTTGAGTTCAAGAACCGTGCGTAATCTGAATCCTGTTAGTTAATTTAGCTGCATTCATTGATTTTCTGAGAAATACCCTGAACCTATCTGTCTCCAACTGAATTTACGACACCTTTAATTGCATACTTGTTTTCAATTACATCTTTTGATTTAACGTAATTTGGATCTATATAATCTATTGTGTGATATCTTGAGTTCTTGTGTTCGACCCCTGATTTACTGCAGCAACTGCTTTAGTACTATTTAGGGTATTAATTTGAACATATCAAATTTGGCGCCGTTGCCGGGGACTAATTCGCCATTATATTTTAGCTAAAAAAAATTCGTCTAAATCGCCCGAGTATCAATCGATACCCTTTAGTATCGGTCGATACCCTACGTATATTTCAGGTACTTACATTCTTGGTTTTTGTTTTCAGGTGCATGCCTAATCGAGAAACCAGAAGGAACAAGAACGCTGAGCTAGTTGATCTGTCACTCGAGCAACTAGCACTTGTGGAACGCACAAACAGGAAAGCAAAGAAATCAGCTAAGATGAAAAAAAATCAAGTGGGATTGGTTCGTGATGCAGCTGGTGCTTACAGAGAGCAAGAGGGTCGGTTGTGCAATGAGCAAGGACAACGTCTAGATGGAGAGGAGGTCGTCATACCACCTGCTCCTGTTGTAGCTGAGAATGTTGCTGGGAACACGAGGAATGTTGTGGTTAATCGTGGAAGAACGATTGGTGAGTACAATAGGCCTTATCAGTTTTTCGCCAATCGGTCAGCGATTCGTCCTCATGCGTTTGAGAGGAATGACTTTGAGCGGAAACCTGCATACTACACTCTTGTGGGACAGCATCTCTTTCATGGTCTTCCTCATGAAAATCCGATGGATCATGTGGAGAAGTTCGAGGACTTGGTAACTAGCATCAAAAGCAATGGAGTGTCCTACGACTTTCTTTTCTGCAAGCTCTTCCCCTACTCTCTAGGTGGAGATGCGACTTATTGGCTGAGGCAGCTACCTCCTGGATCGCTGACTAGTTGGGAGGAGACTAAGAGGGCCTTCCTGATTAACTTCTACAATGATGCACGATCTGAGGATCTGAGGAATAAAATCTCCCAATTTTCTCAAGAACCTACTGAGGCGTTCAAGGCTGCTTGGACGAGATTCAGATCGTATCATAGAGATTGTCCACATCATGGATACTCTAATGTGCAGCTGCTGGTATTTTCTTCAGAAGGATAGATTGGAGGTATCAGATGGCTTTGGACGCTTCAAGCAATGGTAATTTCAACACCAGGTATCCTGAGGACGCTTATGTGTTGAATGAGAACTTTGCATCTAGCAGTAGCACCAAGAGCGCAGATTTCGAGCGCAAGAAGCTGGCTGGTAATCATGATGGTTCGCAGATCGCTGAGGTTAAGGCTCAGCTGGATTCTATGCACAGTCTTCTGCTGGGAAAGACAACAAAGGCCGTTCACTTTGCTAAAGATGTTGAGGTGCTTAACGAGGGTGAAGTAGAAGATGTCAACTACATTGGTGGTTCTGGTTTTCAGGGACAGAGGAACCAATTCAAAAACAATCGAAGCTTCAACAACAACTTCCAGCAAGGAGGATTCAACCAGAAACCTTCCCAGAACAGCAGTTACACCAGGAACTTTGGGAGTTCTTCTTACGAGCATGTGACTGCTAAAACATCAGAGAACAAGATTGAGGCCATGCTTGAAACGCTCGTTCAAGGACAGCAGCAGATCACAGTGAACTTCAATGGTAAGATGGACGCCATGTACAACTATCTGAGAGGAAGGATCGATGCTCTTGGTATTCATCAGAAGAAGCTGGAAACTCAGGTAGCTCAGACTTCAGAAGGTTCGAGAAGACAAGAAGGCTTTCTCCCAGGAAAAGGAGAGAACCCATGGGCACACATCAATGCCATTACCTTGAGAAGTGGTAAAGAGGTCACCTCAGGATCCAGAATGGACCAAACTGCTGAAAATTTCGAGATATCTGACGATGAGGAATCTGAAATCGCCAAGGCATCGATCGAGACTGCCCAGCATCGATCAACACCGGTCAAAATTCTTACACGGGAAAACCCAAAATCCCGTGCATCGATCGATACCTCTCATGTATCGATCGATATTGAGCCTGAAATAGATACTGCACCTAAGGTTATAGAGGAGAAACCTAAAGCGGTTGCAGAGAGAGTCTACATACCAAGGATACCATATCCCATAGCTATTGGGAGGACACTAGATGCAAGGAAATTTTGGACAAGCTGGTTGTTGAACTTCGCTTCATCGATGCTATCAAAACTTCTCCTGCTTTCAGGAGATATGTCAAGAAGATGGTGTCCAGCAATGTGAATCTTGAAGACGGTTGTCTGATGATCACTCATGAGTGCAGTGCAATCCTAACCAACAGGATCCCAATGAAGCTACCAGATCCAGGGAGCTTTGTCTTGGATTGCACGATATTTACTGACAGGTTTGAGCGTTCTCTTTGTGACATTGGCTCAAGTGTCAACCTCATGCCATACTCAGTTGCTAAGAGAATGGGAATGACAGACTTCACTTCTACGAGGATCTCGATGATCGTTCAGTTAGACTTCCAGAAGGTTTGCTTAAGGATGTTCTGATTAAGATTGGAAATTGCTTAATCCCAACTGATTTCATTGTCTTGGAGTAGGATTCGGAACCCAGAGATCCTCTCATCTTGGGAAGGCCATTCCTAGCAACAGCAAGTGCTCTGATTGATTGCAGGAATGGGAAGATAGCTCTTAACATTGGTGAGTTGGTCATGACTTTTAACATGGAGAAGATGATGAAGAGACAAACCATCGATGGACAGACTTTCTTCGTTGATACCTTCTGTGACATTGCTGAAGAGTACTTCCTGGAGATGCAGCCTAAGGACCCATTGGAGAGAGCATTGGTCTGTTCGGCTGAGTCAGAGGTTAATGCGAGTGATGCTGCTGCTGAATACGAGAAGATGCTCGATATAGCACAGCCAGTATCGATCGATACTCACCTAGTATCGATCGATACCCTGCGACCAGAAAGAGGTTTTGCCGAAAGCACTAAGCAGGCTGATGGGCTTGGAGATTGGAGCGAGGAGAAAGCTCCTAAGGTAGAACTCAAACCACTTCCTGCGAATCTGAGGTATGGTTTTCTTGGTCCTAATTCCACGTTCCCAGTAATCATTAATGCTTTCTTGAACAACGCAGAGGTTACCTAACTGCTGAGCAGGCTGCGCAAGTATCGCAAAGCTCTTGGCTATTCTCTTGATGATATTTCAGGTATATCACCAGATCTGTGCATGCATATGATTCATCTTGAGGACGAGTCAAAGGTTTCAATTGAGCATCAGAGGAGGCTGTATCCAAAACCTGAAGGAAGTGGTTAAGAAAGAGGTCATTAAACTCTTGGATGCAGGAGTTATCTATGCCATTTCAGATAGCTCTTGGGTTAGTCCAGTGCACGTTGTCCCTAAGAAAGGAGGGATAACCGTGGAGAAGAATGAGAAAGATGAGATGATTCCTACCAGGACTATCACTGGACATCGAATGTGCATTGACTACATGAAATTGAATGCAGCTACACGGAAAGATCACTTCCCATTGCAATTCATTGACCAGATGTTGGAGAGGTTGGCTAGTCATCCCTACTACTGCTTCCTTGATGGATATTCAGGTTTCTTCCAGATCCCTATTCATCCAGATGACCAAGGGAAGACCACTTTCACCTGTCCCTATGGCACATTCGCATACAGGAGAATGCCATTTGGATTGTGTAACGCTCCAGCCACCTTTCAGCGGTGCATGATGTCCATCTTCACAGATATGATTGAAGATTTTATGGAGGTGTTCATGGATGATTTCTCAGTTTACGGACCATCGTTCAAAGACTGTTTGGCTAATCGGTGCAAGGTGCTTCAAAGATGTGAGGAGAAACACTTGGTCCTTAATTGGGAAAAGTGTCACTTTATGGTTCAGGATGGCATCGTATTTGGGCACAAGGTTTCTGAAGCCGGGATCGAGGTTGACAAAGCCAAGATTCAGGTCATGACAAGTCTCCAACCACCGACTTCTGTGAAGGATATTCGGAGTTTTCTTGGTCATGCTGGGTTCTACAGACGGTTCATCAAGGATTTCTCCAAGCTAGCTCACCCACTCACCGCTCTGTTATGAAAGGAGATCAAATTTGATTTAACACCTGATTGTCTTGCAGCCTTTGAGGATATCAAAAAAGCTTTGGTGAGTGCTCTTATCGTGCAACCTCCTGATTGGACTCTACCTTTTGAGATAATGTGCGATGCTAGTGACTTTGCTGTTGGGTCAGTTCTGGGTCAGAAAAATGATAAGAAGCTGCACGTCATCTACTATGCCAGCAGGACATTGGATGATGCTCAAAGGAATTACAGCACCACAGAGAAGGAACTACTTGCAGTTGTCTTCTCCTTTGAGAAATTCTGATCCTACTTGATTGGGAGCAAGGTGATCGTTCACACTGATCATGCTGCTCTCAAATTTCTGATGAATAACAAGGATCTCAAGCCTCGTCTTTGTCGTTGGGTTCTTTTGCTACAAAGATTCAACATCGAGGTTAAAGACAAGAGAGGCATAGAGAACGGGGTCGCTGACCATCTATCGCGGATGCGGATCGATGCAGACGTCCTTATTGATGATCAACTACCTGAGGAAGCCATTTACTTCATTGAAATTGGGTTTCAGACGAATCTCGCAGAACATCAGCAATTTTCACTGCTGGTATCGGTCGATACCCTGGCAATTCCGAGCCTATTTTGCTTGTTGATCGTCTTGTAGCTTCTGAAGATCATCTCGTCGCTGCAACTGATTATGGTGATCCATGGTATGCTGATATTGCCAACTACCTCGCCTCAGATGCAGAGCCAAAACACCTCAAGAAGTATAACAAGAAGAAGTTCATGCGTGACATAAGTAGATTCTTTTGGGATGAACCTTACCTGTACAAGCATTGTTCTGATGGTATCTACAGGAGATGCATTGCTGAATCAGAAGTTCCTGGTGTTTTGTTTCATTGCCATGGCTCCGACTATGCTGGTCATTTTGCCACTTTCAAGACAGTGTCCAAGGCTTTTCAAGCAGGCTTCTGGTGGCCTACCATGTTTAAGGATGCTCATACCTTCGTTAAACAGTGTGATGCTTGTCAGAAGAGAGGGAAGATCAGTAAGAGACATGAGATGCCACAAAATTTCATCCTTGAGGTTGAAGTTTTCGATTGTTGGGACATCGACCTTATGGGTCCCTTTCCATCGTCACACAAGAAAAGATACATCCTGGTTGCTGTGGACTATGTGTCCAAATGGGTGGAAGCGATAGCTAGTGAGAAAAATGACTCTGCGGTGGTTCTTAAGATGTTTAAGACCATCATTTTTCCTCGCTTTGGAGTACCTCGAATTGTGATAAGTGATGGTGGCTCTCACTTCATCAACAAAATTTTCGAGAGGTTGCTGAAGAGGTATGGTGTGAACCATCGTGTCGCTACTCCATATCACCCTCAGACAAGTGGGCAAGTCGAAGTCTCCAACAGGAAAATCAAGGAGATTCTGGAGAAGACAGTGAGTGCTTCTAGGAAGGATTGGTCTACAAAGTTGAACGATGCGCTATGGGCATACATGACTGCTTTCAAGACACCGCTGGATACTACACCATTCCACTTGCTGTATGGGAAAGCATGTCACCTTCCAGTGGAGATTGAGCACAAGGCTGCATGGGCGACGAAGTTGCTGAACTTCGACATCAAACATGCTGCAGAGAGGAGATTGATTCAGCTGAACGAGCTGGATGAGATCAGGCACCACGCTTATGAGAACTCGAAGCTGTACAAGGAGAGAACCAAGGTTTATCATGATAAGAAGATCTTCTCCAGACACTTCGAGCCGAGCGACCAAGTACTTCTGTATAACTCTCGTTTGCAATTGTTTCCTGGTAAACTGCGGTCTCGTTGGTCAGGTCCCTTCACAATCAAGGAGGTCAAACCACATGGTGCTGTAGTACTCATCAATCGTACAAGCGAAGAGTTCACTGTCAATGGACAAAGGGTGAAACACTATTGGGCGAAAGCCGAGATTCCAGACGGACACATAACGCCTCTGGATAATGCTCCCACAACCTGAGTGGAGTTACAGTCAACCTAATGACGTGAAACGAGCGCTTGGTGCGAGGCAACCCACTGGTGAGTCTATATATATAAGTCTTTTCTTTTAATTTTTTGTTTTGTGTCAGGATGAACAAGGAGCACACTCAAAATCGCCAGAGCGTCGTCGATACCCATCTTTATCGATCGATACCCTGCGTGATTGAGAAAGGTTCATGTCGATTTAAGTCTAGTATCGATCGATACCAGGCTGTGTGTCGATCGATACTCAATGTTCCAGCAAGGTAACTTCTTGTTTTTCCCAATTTTATTCTGTTCTTTTGTTTTCTTTCACTGACTCTATACTAGATAACACCTGGGACAGTGTTGTTCAAGTCTGGGGGAGGTGTCTGCTGACATTGTGTTCGTATTTCTTAGAGTCAGTCGTTTTTATCGAGTCAAAATTGTTTTATCGAGTCAAAAATTGTTGGAGATGATGATCATGTGCTTGAACCCTTTTGATTTTGATTTTGGTTTTGAGTGCACAGTGTTACAGGATCAGTTCTAGATCGACTAATAAAAAATCCAAAGACTGACCAGTTGACTAGAAAATGTCAATATTTCCAGCAGAGTTCTTCTGATGCCTGAGCCAACTTTTGCACTTCATCGATGCGGTTAGTGTTCATAGAGCTTGATTCATCATTCATATCTAACAAAGGAACCCATGAGTTTAAAACAATGGTATTTCTCTCCCTGTTACAAGTTGATTAGGGCATAAAAGATGAAATGATTTTCTTCTGAGTAGAGGGCTAGAAAAGTTTCCAAGGATCCCATTATTCTACTTTAGAGGAGATGATCACACAAGGTGAAAGCGAGGTTAGGAAAATTTCCTATGATACCATTATTCGCCTACACCTTTGATTACTTTTGAGGTAAGAACCGGGGATTCGGTGGCTAACACCATCAATACTCGCGTCTCAATCCCTTAATCTGTAAATGCTAGAAACATAAAAAGAAATAAGTCTGGGGGAGAGAAATTGATACAAAAAGTGTGAAAATGGTGGTTCCTTGTCATGATATTGTATGGTAAATAATCTAGAAGGTTCTGAACATTGGCTGCAGCGATGAATCTGGCGATGAGGGCTTTATTTGAACAATGTTGTGGGATAATGTGTGGAGTCTGGAAAAGCTGCGAATGTCTAAGGAGAAGTACATGGTGGTTAGATCGGAAACTTGTTAGGTGACACTTGGGTACTTGGGAAGAGGGTCATTTCGATTGTTAATGAACAGGTGAGTCTCTACGTTTTCAAACCTCTTTCTCTGGTTTAGTCTTCTATTTGCTTGAGGGCAAGCAAAAGGCTAAGTCTGGGGGAGTTGATATATCATGGTTTGTACCCTGTTTAAGCCATGATATAAGTCCTTTTTATAGAGTCTTTATAGTATTTTGGAGTCTTTTAGAGTCTTTTACAGGTTTTAGCACATTTGGAGTATTATTGGAAATATTGGAGCATTCTGGAGCAAAAACTGAAGTTTGCGACTAAGTGCCCGATCTGAGCGACAAGCATCGATCGATACCCCCTGGTATTGATCGACACCCATCGAGAGATCACGGGCCGCGATTTTTAATGAAGTTTGAAGAATTGCAGAACTTGCCCACAAGACTTTGATATTTTCAAGAAGACCCTAATTCGTGTTTAGGTTATTTAATTAGGATTTTCAGCCACTTTGTTGGCGAGGCTTATTTTATTCTGGATTTGAGAGAGAGGTTTTGTGGGAGACAAGTATGATACTTTGTTCGTCTGAGAGAAGATTTCGAACCCTTTTGTTACTCTTTCTTATTATTTATTTGAGTATTTATTCAGTCATGTTTATTGTTTCAATCTCCATGTCTGAGTAGATCACCTGTTAGGTTTGGTGTTTTCTCATAGGGATTTCTTTGAATGCTAGGTTGATTAGTTTCTTAGGGTTCATAATCTAAATTAGTTCTTCACCTTAGGTTGTTCTCAAGGCTAATTCTGGATTGATCACCTAGAACTTAGATCTTAGGATGATTAGGCACGAGAGAGCGATTAATTACCTGATAGAATCTATGGTGAGCAAATTGATTATTCGCAAAGAGATTTGGTTTAATTGATTTGTGAACATATAAAACCTGAACTTTTAAGCTGATTTAGACTTTAGGATTCGCAAAGAGATTTGGAATTCCTAGGATTTAGATTTAGATAGTTTTCGCAACGAGAGTTTGTTAGCTATATTTTGGTGATTTAAATTCAAGAACCGTGCGTAATCTGAATCATGTTAGTTAATTTAGCTGCATTCATTGATTTCCTTAGAAATACACTAAACCTATTTGTCTCCAACTGAATTTAAGACACCTTTAATTGCATACTTGTTTTCAATTACATCTTTTGATTTAGCGTATTTTGGATCTATATAATCTATTGTGTGATATCTTGAGTTCTTGTGTTCGACCCCTGATTTACTGCAGCAACTGCTTTAGTACTATTTAGGGTATTAATTTGAGCATATCATGGAGCGACACCAGAAAATCTCCAGCAGAAGTAGTAAAGAACCAACGCCTCCCGGGCTTCAACCACTTAAGGTTCTTCAGATGGCTCTCATAAAATGTACCGACGCGCAGTGACTATCGAGCAGCTCGTAGTACTGAACACGAGGTGAAGGGAAGATAGGTGTCAGAAGACTACCAACTGACTCCTTCTTTGAGCTCGTGCCTGTGAATGGTTTGGTCTTCAATGAGACCAAATGGTGCGCAAACACAGCGCCAAGGTTGACCTCTGTAAGCTCAGGCCATGCGAAATCCTCCTCAGGAAGAATGTCTCTGATAGCCAGACACAAGAGTAGAAGCTCGGTCACCCTCATCTTGTTCGGTTCCATCTTGCACAAAAGAGTGGTGCTCAGGATTCGAACCAAACAGCGCAGGACTGGGTGTTGTATATCCATCTGAGTGGATGTCTTGGAGTCGTAGGCTCTGTTCCCGAAGTGCTCCCAGAATGTCTGCATGTCGGGATGCTGCGCGGGAAGAGCAACTCTCCTGCAATCCCGCGGAAAACCGTAGATGTCACATAGATCAGGGAGTGGTAACCTGTACCTCACTCCACAAGTCATGAAAGTCAAAGTGCCCTCCTGTGCATCCCGGAGAACCTCGTCCTGGTAGCAGACGCGGACTGTCACCATGAACTGACGAACCAAGTCCGGGTAAATATCGTACTGTTGAGTGGCCATCCGGCCCAGACTAATCTTCCCAAGCAAACGGGCCAGCCCTGTGTCAAGGCCCAAGCGACGGATGGAGACTCCATCAACAAACCGAGTAGGCTCTATAACCACTCTCAACCACGCGTTATAGTGCAGCGTGTCATAATCATCACACTCCTCCAAGATGGGTCTGTAAGTGCAATCGTCACTCAGCGCAACCGATATCTCTGTCCCGTTCCAATATCGATGACAAGGGGTCCTGGCCTTCTCGTTCAGCTTAGGCCAAGGACCTCTGCGTGGGGCTACATGAACATTAAGGGCAGGTGGATAAGAGCTCGATGCATCTGCGGCTCTTGCTCGCTTTGGCCTAGATGCCATCTGCAAACAAAGACAGAAGGACACAACTTAAATCCAACACCTCGCAGCAATCAAAGCAAATTCTCATCGTCAGAAATGAATGGTGTCGATCGATACTAGGCAGTATCGATCGACACCCTAGCCAATTTACAGTTCATCCAATTTCAAATTCCAAATCATCCATGAGTCCAAATTAAAGGCAATTGAATGCAAGGTAAGGTTCGAAACCACTCTAGAGCATCTAAGCAAATGACCATTGTCAAGAAAAAGAAGTGCTAAAGAGTAAAATCTCACAAACCATAAACCTAAAAATCGGATGGAAAAAACAAAATTTCGAGTACATACCTTTGTTGATCTGAGAAACAAATGCTAGAAGGAGATAGAGAGTAAAAATTTAATGAATCTAGGCACTTGAATCACCAAAATCGGTGAAGAAATGAGAGAGATGCGATTTGAGAGGGATATGGAGGCGATATCGGTCGATGAGGAAGAAAGAAGAAAGAAGAAAAACCCGATACAAGGTGGTATCGGTCGACACCTGTTGGCCAATTCCTGCTTTTTTCCACACGGTATCGATCGACACAGACTGGTGTCTATCGATACCCCTCGCTTAATCTACTTCACGTTAAGACACAAGACACAAAACACAAAACTAAACATAAAAACAAAAATAAAAGACTTATGTACAGACTCACTAGTGGGTTGCCTCCCACTCAGCGCTTGTTTAACATCATGAGCTTGACTGTACGGATGATCAGTCTAGATAAGAAAGAGAACTTGCGCTGAAACAGGCTCCACAATTAGACATTTCCAGCTTCAGAGTTCTGCTCATCATGCTCTCCACAAACTCCTGTCATTTTTCTTTCAGCTCCGAAGTGAGAATAACTCTAGCCTTAGAGAATGGTTTTGAGGTTCTTTTGCACTTCACTTTGTATTCAATCGAATCCTCATCGCACTTCTGAGGATTTAAAATCACATGGGTCAAACTTTTTACTCCTTTGCTATTCACCTTCTTCTTTGCCGTAGCTGGTTTGACGTCTTTCTTGGTGATGACAGAAGGACTATCTAGAACGTCTGTGACAGATGGCTCGTCAGGAGGCTTTTCCAAAAGATCAATTTCAAACGTCTCTCATGTGACAACAGTGAAGCAAGAAACATGTGTGGGAGCTCCTCTAGAGGGAATAGCATCATAGTAGACCTCCCCGGCAAAGGCGCCAAATTTGATATGCTCAAATTAATACCCTAAAAGTACTAAGCAGTAGTTGCAGTATATGTAGGGGTCGAACACAAGGACTCACATAAATCACACAATAGATTAAATAGATTCGAATTGAGCTAAACCAAAAGATGTAATTGAAAGCAATGCGTAAATTAAACAAGATGTAATTTGATTGGGAAAAGATAGGTTCAGGGTATTTCTCATGAAATCAATGAATGCAAATAAACTAACTAGTCAGGATTCAGATTTAGCGCGGTTCTTGAACTCAAATCACTAAGATATTATTAACCAACTCTCGTTGCGAAAACTATCTAAATCAAAATCAAAATCATAGGAATTCCAAATCTCTTTGTGAATCCTAAAGTCTAAATCAGCTTTTAAATCAGGTTTGATTTGTTCACAAAACAACTAAACCAAATCTCTTTGCGAATAGTTATTTTGCTCACCTTAGGTTCTATCAGGTAATTAATCGCACTGTCGTGCCTAATTAATTATCCTAAGATCTATGTTCTAGGTAGCTAATCTAGAACAAGCTTTCAACACAACCTAAAGCGAAGAACTAATTCAGATGGTAAATCCTAATAAACTAATCAACCTAGCATTCAGAGAAAACCCTTATGAGAACCCTGAACCTAAAGTGGATCTACTCAGACATGGAGAATGAAAACAACATGATTGAATAGATCATCCAAGAAAACAATGGAAAACAGGAGTTCAGAGCTGTCTCTCCAAAGACCAAAAGTAAAATCAAAGTAATCAAAAGCGTAGCCATCAAAGTGGCTGAAAAACCTAATTATAATGCTAAAACACGTTATGGGGATTTTTGTAATTATTAAAGTCTTCTGGACCAAATTGCAATTCTACAACTCTTGGAAAAGTTGCGACTCGTATCTGCTGAAGTGGGTATCGATCGATACTCGTCAGTATCGATCGATACCGAGGCTTCAAATCGGGTTCTCAATTTCACGAACGTCTGCTTTGCTCCAAAATGCTCCATAAAGCTCCAATATCTCCAATTATGCTCCAAACGCGCTAAAACCTGTAAAAGACTCTAAAACACTACGAAATAGTATAAAGACTCTATAAAACGGACTTATATCATGGCCTAAACAAGGTAAAATCATGATATATCAGGAGTGCAGGGAATGCTCCTAAGGTCGAACTAAAGTCACTCCCACCAAATCTGAGGTATAGTTTTCTTGGCCCTAATTCTACATACCCAGTGATTGTTAATGCTTCTTTGAACAACACAGATGATGCCTTACTGCTGAGCAAGCTGCGCAAGTATCGCAAAGCTCTTGGCTATTCTCTTGATGACATTTCAGGTATAGCACCAGACTTGTGCATGCATCATATTCACCTGGAGGATGAGTCTAAGTCTTCGATTGAGTGCCAGAGGAGCCTGAATCCGAATCTGAAGGAAGTGGTCAGGAAGGAATTGATGAAGCTGCTGGAAGTAGGGATTATCTATGTCATATCAGATAGTTCTTGGGTTAGTCCGGTTCACGTTGTGCCTAAGAAAGGAGGTATAACTGTGGTGAAGAACGAGAAGGACGAGCTGATCCCTACAAGGATAATCACTGGTCACATGATGTGTATTGACTACATGAAGCTGAATACGGCTACAAGGAAAGATCACTTTCCATTGCCATTCATTGACCAGATGCTGGAGAGGTTAGCGAGTCACCCATACTACTGTTTTCTCGATGGGTACTCAGGCTTTTTCCATATTCCTATACATCCAGAGGACCAGGGAAAGATGACTTTTACATGTCCCTATGGCACATTCGCCTACAGAAGAATGCCATTTGGATTATGTAACGCTCCAGCGACCTTTCAGCGATGCATGATGTCAATTTTCACAGACATGACTGAGGATTTTATGGAGGTGTTCATGGATGACTTTTCAGTGTATGGATCGTCATTCAAGGATTGTCTGGATAACTTGTGCAAGGTACTTCAAAGATGCGAGGAGAAGCACTTGGTTCTTAATTGGGAAAAGTGCCACTTCATGGTACAAGATGGCATTGTTCTTGGACACGAGGTTTCTAAGGCAGGGATCGAATTTTACAAGGCTAAGATTCAGGTCATGACAAGCCTGCAACCTCCACGATCTGTATCTGAGATTCGAAGCTTCCTTGGTCATGCTGGGTTTTACAAGAGGTTCATCAAAGATTTCTCTAAGCTCGCACGCCCACTCACAGCCATGTTATGTAAGGAAGTCAAATTTGACTTCACATCTGATTGCCTTGTAGCCTTCGAGGAGATTAAGAAGGCATTGGTGAGTGCTCATATTGTCCAACCACCTGATTGGAGTTTACCTTTTGAAGTTATGTGCGATGCGAACGATTTTGCTTTTGGAGCTGTGTTGGGTCAGAGGAAAGACAAGAAGCTCCATGCTATTTATTATGCCAGCAGGACGTTTGACGATGCTCAACGAAATTACAGCACCACTAAGAAGGAGTTACTTGCAGTTGTTTTCTCTTTTGAGAAATTTCGGTCCTACTTGATTGGGAGCAAGGTTATTGTTCACACAGACTATACTGCTCTCAAAGACTTGCTGAAGAACACGGATCTCAAGCTTTGTCTATGCCGATGGGTTGTTTTGCTCCAAGGGTTCGACATCAAGATCAAGGACAAGAGAGGAGTTGAGAATGGCGTTGCTGACCACTTATCGCGATTAAAGGTCGATGAAGTAGTACCTATTAATGATATCTTGCCAGAGGAAGGTATTTACTTCATTGAAGCTCAGCTTCAAGACGTTTGTCCCAAAAATCTGCAATTTTCACGAGTGCAGACTTTCGGTATCGATCGATACTCACCTAGTATCGGTCGATACCCGTCGCGATTTGGACATGTTTTGCCTGCAGAGCAATTCGACTCTTATGATGTCTATCTAGCTGCTGTCTCTAGTCATGCACGACCATGGTACGCTGACATTGCCAATTACCTTGCTGTAGAGACTGAGCCAAAGTATCACACAAAGTATGCGAGGAAGAAGTTTATGCGCGAGATGAGGAGGTTCTTCTGGGATGAGCCGTACCTATACAAGCACTGCTCTGATGGTATCGACAGAAGATGTGTTGCAGAGTCTGAGGTGCCAGCGATTCTTTTTCATTTCCATGGGTCTGAGTATGCTGGTCATTTTGCTACTTTCAAGACGGTGTCCAAAGTTCTTCAAGCATGCTTCTGGTGGCCTACTATGTTCAGAGATGCGCATGCTTATATCTCACAGTGTGATGTCTGTCAGAGGAGAGGGAAGATAAGCAAGAGACATGAGATGCCACAGAATTTCATCCTTGAGGTTGAAGTTTTCGATTGCTGGGGCATCGATTTTATGGTTCCTTTTCCCTCGTCACACGAGAACAGATACATCCTTGTTGTTGTGGACTATGTGTCCAAATGGGTGGAGGCGATTGCTAGCAGAACCAATGATTCTTCGGTGGTCGTTAAGCAGTTTAAGACCATCATTTTCCCTCGATTTGGAGTACCTCGAATTGTGATAAGTGATGGTGGTTCTCACTTTATCAACAAGATTTTCGAGAGGTTGCTGAAGAAGTATGGTGTAAATCATCGCGTGGCTACTCCATATCACCCTCAGACCAGTGGGCAAGTCGAGGTCTCCAACAGGCAAATCAAGGAAATTTTGGAGAAGACAGTGGGTGCTTCTAAGAAGGATTGGTCTAAGAAGCTGGATGACGCGCTGTGGGCTTATAGGACTGCTTTCAAGACACCGTTGGGCACTACACCATTTCACTTGCTGTATGTGAAAGCATGTCACCTTCTAGTGGAGATCGAACACAAGGTATCATGGGCGACGAAGTTGCTAAACTTTGACGTCAAGCTTGTAGCAGAGAGGAGATTAATTTAGATGAACGAGTTGGATGAGATTAGGCACCACGCCTACGAGAACTCGAAGCTGTACAAGGAGAGAACTAAGGCCTATCAAAGATCATCTCTAGACATTTCGAGCCGAACGACCAGGTACCTCTGTATAACTCTCGTTTGCAATTGTTTCCTGGTAAACTGCGTTCTCGTTGGTCAGGTCCCTTCACAATCAAGGAGGTCAGACCACAAGGTGCTGTCGTGCTGATTAGTCCTACAGGCGATGAATTTACTGTCGATGGACAGAGAGTGAAACACTATTGGGCGAAAGCCGAGATTCCAACATGGCAGATAATGCCTTTGGATGATGCACCCACAGCCTGAATGGCGTTACAGTCAAGCAAATGACGTTAAACGAGCGCTTGGTGGGAGGCAACCCACTGGTGAGTCTGCTTTTGAGTCATTTTTCTTTTTATTTTTCGTTCTGTGTTTGTGTCAGGATAAACAAGGAGCAAAACTCGAAATCGCCTGAGTATCGATCGATACCACATTGGTATCGGTCGACACCAATCGCGAATGAGACGGTTCATCATGTCGACTTAAGCATGGTATCGATCGATACCAGGTGATATATCATGGTTTTTACCTAGTTTAAGCCATGATATAAGTCCGTTTTATCGAGTCTTTATTATATTATAGAGTCTTTTACTGGTTTTAGCACATTTGGAGTATTATTGGAGATATTGGAGTTTTATGGAGCGAAACTGAATTCTGGTGACTAAATGTCCGATCAAAGCGTCAAGTATCGATCGATACCCCCTGGTATCAATCGATACCCCCTGGTATCGATCGACACCTGTCGAAGCAGATTTCAAGTCGCGACTTAATGAAGATTTGAATAATTGCAGAACTTGCCTAGAAGACTTTGTATTTACAAGAAGACCCCAATTCGTGTTTAGACTATTTAATTAGGTTTTACAGCCACTTTGAAGGCTATGCTTTTATTCTACTTTGGTTTTTGGGAGAGACAACTCTGAACTCCTGTTTTATATTGTTTTCTTTGATGATCTATTCAATCATGTTGTTTTCAATCTCCTTGTCTGTGTAGATCCACTTTAGGTTCAGGGTTCTCATAATGGTTTTCTCTGAATGCTAGATTGATTATTTTTTAGGATTCACCATCTGAATTAATTCTTCATCTTAGGTTGTGTTCAAAGCTAATTCTAGGTTGACGAATCTGGAACTTAGATCTTAGGATAGTTGATTAGGCACGAGAGTGTGATTAATTACATGATAGAACCTAGGGTGAGCAAATTGATTTTTCGCAAAGAGATTTGGTTTAATTGATTTGTGAACATATCAAACTCGATATTAAAGCTGATTTCTTCTTAGGAATATGCAAAGAGATTTGGGATTCTGAAGTTTAGATTTAGATAGCTTTCGCAACGAGAGTTGGTTAGCTATACTTTAGTGATTTGAGTTCAAGAACCGTGCTAAATCTGAATCATGTTAGTTAGTTTGTCAGCATTCATTGATTTTCTGAAAAATACCCTGGGCCTATATTTTCCTCCATCGAATTACAACTCTTTTAATTTACGTTTTGATTTCAATTATATCTATTGGTTTAGCTTAATTCTCTTCTATATAATCTATTGCGTGTTTCTGTGAGTCCTTGTGTTCGACCCCTAGCTATACTACGACAACTGCTTTAGAATCTAAATAGGGTATTAATTTGAGCATATCAAATTTGGCGCCGTTGTCGGGGACTCAATTCGCCAATAGATTTTAGTCTGAAAAATTCGACTAAGCTCGACGGTATCGGTCGATACTATCTAGTATTGGTCGATACTCGCAGTTTTCTTTTTAAAGATATCGATCGACACCACTTGGTATCGATCGATACTCATCGTGTTACCGAGTTACTAACGTTCTTGCCTTTGTTTTCAGGTGCAAGCCTAATCGTGAAACCAGAAGGAACAAGAACGCTGAGCTAGTTGATCTGTCACTCGAGCAACTAGCACTTGTGGAACGCACAAACAGAAGAACAAAGAAATCAGCAAGGATGAACAATAATCAAGTAGAGTTGGTTCATGATGCAGCTGGTGCATACAGAGACCGAGAGGGTCGTTTGTTCAATGAGCAAGGACAACGTCTGGATGGAGAGGGGAATGTCATTCTACTTGCTCCTGTTGTCGAAGAAATTGTTGCTGGGAATGTCGCTATGAACGCGAACGCTGGGAATGTTGTGGTTAATCGTGGTAGAACGATTGGTGAGTACAATAGGCCATATCAGTTTTACGCCAATCGGTCAGCGATTCGTCCTCCTGCTTATCAGAGGAATGACTTTGAGCTGAAGCCTGCATACTACACTCTTGTGGGACATCACCTTTTCCATGGTCTTTCCAACGAACATCCAATGGATCACATTGAAAAGTTTGAGGACTTGGTCACTAGCATCAAGAGCAATGTAGTGTCTTACGACTACCTCTTTTGCAAGCTTTTCCCGTACGCTCTTGGTGGAGATGCGACTTACTGGCTGAAGCAGCTATCTCCTGGATCGCTGACTAACAGGGAAGATACTAGGACTGCCTTTCTGAACAATTTCTATGATGATGCACGATCTGAGGATCTGAAGAACAAGATCTCCCAGTTTTCTCAAGGACCTACCGAGGCGTTAAAGGCTGCTTGGACAAGATTTAGATCGTATCAGAGGGATTGCCCACATCACGGATACTCTGATGTTCAGTTGATGGGATTCTTTTTCAGAGGGCTCGACTAGAGGTACCAGATGACTTTGGATGCCGCAAGCCATGAAAACTTCAACACCAAGTATCCTGATGAAGCCTACGTGTTGATTGAGAACTTCAACACCAAGTAATAGCACCAAGAATGCTGATTTTGAGCGAAGAAAGCTAGTTGGTGACGTGGATGGTTCGCAGATCGCTGACTTCCAAGCTAAGTTGGACTCTATGCACAGTCTTCTGATGGGCAAGACACAGAAAGCTGTTCACTTTGTTGACGATGTCGAGATTTTCAACGAAGATGAAGTAGAGGATGTTAACTACATTGGTGGTTTTGGCTTTCAGGGTCAAAGAAATCAGTTCAACAACAACCGAAACTTCAACAACAACTCGCAGCCCGACTCAGTTTGGCCATAAACCTTCTCAGAACAGTGGGTATGTCAGGAACTATGGGAACTCATATTATCAGCATGTACCTGCAAAGCTTCCAGATAACAAAATCGAGGCTATGTTTGAACAATTGGTTCAATGACAGCAGCAGCTTACTGTGAACCTCAACGGAAAGATAGATGATATGTACAAGGATCTGAGTGGAAGGATCGACACGCTCGATACTCATCAGAAGATGTTGGAAACACAAGTGGCTCAGACTGCAGCAGCTGTCAAAGGAAAGGCGACTCAGGCACAAAAGGAGTACGTCAATGCCATCACCTTGAAAGCTGCAAGAGATCTCGAAAACCTTGAAGAAGATAATTCTGAACCTGATCCGTCAGTATCGATTGATACCACTTCTGATATCGATCGATACCAATATAAAGAATTGATATAAGAACCTTGTGTCGATCGACACCAATCTGGTATCGATCGACACCCCTCGGGTACTGAACCAGAAATCGTGAAGAAACTAGAGATGGTTGAGGAACGCGTCTACAGGCCTAAGAAACCAGATACTCGACCACCCAAACACCTCAGAGATCCCATCTCTCCCAAGCAGCTGCGTTGCTTTGAGAAAATGTTGCGAAGAATCCCACACACTCACACTTTCGAAGAAGCTATAGAGTACATGCCTCTACTGAGTCACTTCCGGGATTGTAGAGAAACTGAGGACGAGATCAAGGCACTTTTCGCCAAGGTCAGAAGTCCACCGCCCCCACTGAGGCAGTTGACTAAGAGGGAAGACCCAGGGAAATATTTGGTTCCATGCTCCATATCTGGAGTTGAAATCAAGGAATCACTGGTTGATTCAGGCTCCAGCGTGAATGTCATTTCAAAGGCACTTGCAGAGAAGCTTAAGATCGAAGACATACAATATACTCAGATGCCCCTCACATTCGCGAACTCTTCCACATCAGTTTCGTTTGGTACAATAGCTGACTTGATGGTCAAGGTAGGAGACTGTTTGGTTCCTAATGATTTTCAGGTTGTGGAGATGCACGCAAGGTCTAGCACGCCTTTGATTCTTGGAAGGCCGTTCATGGCTACTGCTGGTGCAGTTATGGACACACCTAGTAGGAAGATTTCATTCTCGTATATTGACGAACATGTCTCATACGAAGCCATCCCCTCTAAAAGAACTCTCACACATATATCTTGTATCCCCGTTGGTGCAGGAGAAACATTGATGGTTGATCTTTTGGACGAGCCTGATGCTGTGTCGACTGTCATGTAAGCTTTAGATCATCCTCCTACATCCGCCAAGAAAGTCATCAAAAAGACTAAGGCGAAGAAGAAAGTGAAAGATAAAAGCGTCGAGAACGCTACATGTGTCACCTTAATCCCTCAGAAGAGTGATGGAGATTCGATCGAGTAAAAGTTGAAGTGCAAGGGATCGAATACGCTCGAAACCGTTCCCTAAGGCCAGAATCATCATAACCCCAGAGCTGAAAGAGAAAGGGCAGGAAGTTATTGAGCGTATGTTGCGCAAAACTCTGAGTTTGGAAGTGTCTGGTTGTGGGACTTGCATGGGAGTGAGTTCCCTACTTCCTTCCGACTGATCGCCCGTAAAGTCAAGCTCGTGACGTTAAATAAGCGCTTAGTGGGAGGCAACCCACTGGTAAATTTGTTTTTGAGTTTTTTTTTTTCTCTTTTTATTTTTGTGTCTTTGTTAGGATAAAGAAGGAGGAAACACGAAATCGTCTTAGTGTCGATCGATACCCTTGAGTATCGGTCGACACCCTACGTGATTACAGAGAACATCGTATCGGTTTAAGCTTGACATCGCTTGATACCAAGCTGTGTGTCGATCGATACTCCATGTTCCAGCACGGTAACTTCTTGTTTCTCCTATATCCATTCAATTCATCTGTTTTCTCTCACCAACTCTAGGCTAGATAACACTGGGGACAGTGTTGTTTAAGTCTGGGGGAGGTAGTCGCGGACATTTGTTTTTGTTTTTCTTAGAGTCAGTCCACTTTTGAGTCATTCGTTGTTTTATTGAGTTGTTTTATTGAGTCAAAATTATGTCTGAAACTGTGATCTTTTTCTTGAATCTGTTGATTTGACCTTGCTTCTAAGTGACCATTGTTACAGAATCAGTTCTAGATAGACTAATGAAAAATCCAAAGGCTTACCAGTTAACCAGAAGATACTCATGTTTCCAGCAAAGTTCCTTAAAGGCTGAGCCAAATTTTTGCACTTCATCGATGTGGTTAGTACTTTTAGAGCTTGATTCTTCATTCGTATCTGACAAAGGAACCCATGTGTTTGGAATTATGGTATTTATCTCCCTGTTATAAGTTAATTAATAAGATGCATTAAAAGATGAAATGATTTTCTTCTGAGTAGAGGGTTAGGAAAATTTCCAACGATCCCATTATTTTACTTAAGAGGGAATGATCACAGAAAGGATCGGAAGTGAGGCTAGGATTTTCCTATGATGCCATTATTCGCCTAAATCCTTTGATACATTGAGAGGGAAGAACCGGGGATTCGGTGGTTAACACCATCAATACTCGCGTCTCATACCTTGATGTGTATATGCAAAACTGAAAATAAAAGAAAGAACATAATAAGAAATAAGTCTGGGGGAGAGAAATAATACCAAAAGTGTGAAAAGGGTGGTTCCTTGTTATGATATTGTATGGGAAAGAATCTAGAAGGTTCTTGATATTAATCACAGCGATGAAACTGGCGAAGATGGCTTGATTGAACAATGCTGCGAAATAATGTGTTTAGTCCGGGGAACTGCGAATGTCTACGGAGAAGTACATGGTGGTTAGATCAAAAGCTGGTTAGGTGACATTTGAGTACTTGGGAAAAGGGTCATTGCAACGTTTCAAGAGCAGGTGAGTCTCTACGTTTTCAAACCTCTTTCTCTGGTTTAGTCTTCTATTTGCTTGAGGGCAAGCAAATGCTAAGTCTGGGGGAGTTGATATATCATAGTTTTTACCTCGTTTAAGCCATGATATAAGTCCGTTTTATCTAGTCTTTATTCTATAATAGAGTCTTTTAGAGTCTTTTACAGTTTTTAGCACATTTGGAGTATTATTGGAGATATTAGAGTTTTATGGAGCATTCTGGAGCGAAACTGAAGTCTGGTGACTAAGTGCCCGATCTAAGCGTCAAGTATCGATGGATATCCCTTGGTATCGATCGACATCCGTCGAAGGAGATTTCAATTCGCGACTGAATGAAGATTTGAAAAATTGCAGAACTAGCCCAAAAGACTTTGATATTTACAAGAAGACCCCAATTCGTGTTTATATTATTTAATTAGGTTTTACAGCTACTTTGAAGGCTATGCTTTTATTCTACTTTGGTTTTTGGGAGAGACAACTGTGAACTCATGTTTTCTATTGTTTTCTTTGATGATCTATTCAATCATGTTGTTTTCAATCTCCATGTCTGAGTAGATCCACTTTAGGTTCAGGGTTCTCATAAGGGTTTTTTCTGAATGCTAGATTGATTATATGTTTAGGATTCACCATCTGAATTAGTTCTTCATCTTAGGTTGTGTTCACAACTAATTCTAGGTTGACGAATCTGGAACTTAGATCTTAGGATAGTTGATTAGACACGAGAGTGCGATTAATTACCTGATAGAACCTAGGGTGAGCAAATTGATTATTCGCAAAGAGATTTGGTTTAATTGATTGTGAACATATCAAACTCGATATTAAAGCTGATTTATTCTTAGGAATTTGCAAAGAGATTTGGGATTCTGAAGTTTAGATTTAGATAGCTTTCGCAATGAGAGTTGGTTAGCTATACTTTAGTGATTTGAGTTCAAGAACCGCGCTAAATCTGAATCATGTTAGTTAGTTTGTCTGCATTCATTGATTTCCTGAGAAATACCTTGGACCTATATTTTCCTCCACCGAATTACAACTCTTTTAATTTACGTTTTGCTTTCAATTATATCTATTGGTTTAGCTTACTTCTCTTCTATATAATCTATTGCGTGTTTCTGTGAGTCCTTGTGTTTGATCCCTAGCTATACTACGACAACTGCTTTAGTATCTAAATATGGTATTAATTTGAGCATATCAAATTTGTCGTGTGTCGGTCGACACCAGATGTTCCAGCACGGTAACTTCTTGTTTCTCTTAATTCTATTATGTTCTTTTGTTTTCTTTTACCTTCTCTAAGCTAGATAACACTGGGGACATTGTTGTTTAAGTCTGGGGGAGGTAGTCGCTGACATTGTTTTTGTTTTTCTTAGAGTCAGTCATTTTTGAGTCAAAATTTGTTTTATTGAGTCAAACTTTTGTCTGAGACTGTGATCTTTTTCTTGAATCTTTGGATCTGACCTTGCGTCTAAGTGACCATTGTTACAGAATCAGTTCTAGATCGACTAATGAAAAATCCAAAAGCTGACCAGTTAACTAGAAGACACACATGTTTCCAGCAAAGTTCTTTAAAGCCTGAGCCAAAATTTTTGCACTTCATCAATGTGGTTAGTATCCATAGAGTTTGATTCATCATTCGTGTCTGACAAAGGAACCCATGTGTTTGAAAGAATTGTGTTACAAGTTAATTAATAAGATGCAATAAAAGATGAGATGATTTTCTTCTGAGTAGAGGGTTAGGAAAATTTCCAACGATCCCATTATTCTACTTAATTGGTGAGGAATGATCACACAAAGGATTGGAAGCGAGGTTAGGATTTTCCTATGATGCCATTATTCGCCTACGCCTTTGATACATTGAGAGGGAAGAATCGGGGATTCGGTGGCTAACACCATCAATACTCGCGTCTCATACCTTGATATGTATATGCAAAGCTGAATAAAATAGAAAGAACATAATAAGAAATAAGTCTGGGGGAGAGAAATAAACCAGAAAGTGTGAAAAAGGGTGGTTCCTTGTCATTATATTGTATGGGAAAGAATCTAGAAGGTTCTTGGTATTAATCGCAGCGATGAAACTAGCGATGATGGCTTGATTGAACAATGCTGTTAAATAATGTGTGTAGTCTGGAAAGCTGCAAATGTCTACGGAGAAGTACATGGTGGTTAGATAAAAAAAAACTGGTTAGGTGACATTTGGGTGCTTGGCAAAAGGGTCATTGCAACGTTTCAAGAACATGTGAGTCTCTACGTTTTCAAACCTCTTTTTCTGGTTTAGTTTTCTGTTTTGCATGAGGGCAAGCAAAGGCTAAGTCTGGGGGAGTTGATATATCATGGTTTTTACCCCTTTTAGTCCATGATATAAGTCTGTTTTATAGAGTCTTTCTACTATTTCGTACTGTTTTAGAGTCTTTTACAGGTTTTAGCACATTTGGAGCATTATTGGAGATATTGGAGTTTTATGGAGCGTTATGGAGCAAAACTGAAGTCTGGTGACTAAGTGCCCGATCGAAGCATCAAGCATCGATCGATACCTCCTTGGTATCGATCGACACCCATCGAAGAGATTACGAGTCGCGACTTTTAATGAAGTTTGAAGAATTGCAAAACTTGCCAGAAGACTTTAATATTTACAAGAAGACCCCAATTCGTGTTTAGACTATTTAATTAGGTTTTACAGCCACTTTGGCTGTGTGCTTTTCATTACGCTTATTTTTATTATGGATTTGTTAGAGAGCTTTTTGAAGGGAGACAAGTCTGAAACTCTGTTCGTCCGAGAGAAGATTTCGAACCTTCTTGTTACTCTTTCTGATTTATTTGATGATTTATTCAAACATGTTTATTGCTTCAATTTCCATGTCTGAGTAGATCCACTTTAGGTTTAGGGTTTTTTCATAGGTATTTCTTTGAATGCTATGTTGATTTATTGTTAGGGTTCATAATCTGAATTAGTTCTTCGCATTAGGTTGTTCTCTAAGCTAATTCAAGATTGATCACCTAGAACTTATATCTTAGGTTAATCGATTAGGCACGACAGTGCAATTGAGTAATCTGATAGAATTTAAGGTGAGCAAATTGATTATTCGCAAAGAGATTTGGTTTAATTGATTTGTGAACATATCAAACCTGAAATTAAAGCTGATTTATTCTTAGGAATTTGCAAATAGATTTGGGATTCTGAAGTTTAGATTTAGATAATTCTCGCAACGACATTTGGTCAATTATACTTTAGTGATTTGAGTTCAAGAACCGTGCGTAACCTGAACCCTGATTTGTTAGTTTATCTGCATTCATTGATTTCCTGAGAAATACCCTAGGCCTATATTCTGTCCATCGAATTTACAACTCTTTTACTGTTTATTGCTTTTGTTTCATCTGATTCGCTTAGCTTGATTCGATACTATACAATCTATTGTGCGATTTCTCTATTAGCAACTGCTATACTGCAGCAACTGCTTTAGTAAATTTTAGGGTGATAATTTGAGCATATCTGGCCAACAAGTTAGATGATGCTTTATGGTCATATCGAACCGCCTTTAAAACGCCTATAGAGACTACACCATTCAACTTGCTTTATGGGAAGTCATGTCATCTACCGGTAGAGTTGGAATACAAGGCCCTATGGGCGGTGAAGCTTCTTAACTTTGACATCAAGACCGCACAAGAGAGGCGGTTGATTCAACTTCAAGAGTTAGAGGAGACTAGGCTTGAATACTATGAGAGCTCGAGAATTTACAAGGAGAGGACCAAAGCATTCCTTGACAAGAGGATTGTGCACAAGGACTTCAAGGTTGGGGACCTAGTGTTGGTGTTCAATTCCCGGTTGAAGCTTTTTCTCGGGAAACTCAAGTCGAGGTGGTCGGGTCCGTTTGAGGTTAAGGAAGTAAGGCCATATGGAGCCGTGGTACTTGTTAACACGGAGGGCCAAGATTTCATTTCAAATGGCCAAAGGCTCAAACTCTATCGAGCAAATCAAATCGTCAAAAAGGGAGGCTTGATCCCTCTCGATGATGTCCCTCTAGCTTGAGAACGGTAACAAACGTCAAACTTAGTGACGTTAAACAAAGTGCTCTTGGGAGACACACCAAGCTTATCATTGTATATATTTCCTTTTTGTTTATCTCTTTTTCTATCTTTGCTAGATATTTTTGATGTTTTTGTTAAGTGTGCATAGGGATTCCGAGGTCAAGGGCGAATACCGAGGAGAGATACCGACGAGTGATGTCGGTATGGACTTGCCAAGGGACCAATACCGACGTCACAGATCGGTACAACACGTCGGTATAGAAACAGGAGGAAAATCCCTTAGCACCGACGTGTGGTACCGAGGAGTGACCTCGGTATGTCCATACCGATGACCAATACCGAGGAGTGACCTCGGTATGGTAGTATCGATGCCCAACACCGAGGGGCCAATACCGACGTCACAGATCGGTACAACATGTCGGTATGGAAACAGGAGGAAAATCTCCTTAACACCGATCAGTTGCACCGAGGAGTGACATCGGTATGTCCATACTGAGGACCAATACCGAGGAGTGACGTCGGTATTGAACGAAGAATTTAAAAAAAAATCGGTCGATACCGAGGTACAATACCGATGAGTGCCCTCGGTATTGACCATTTTTAAAAAAACATTTGGTACCCACCCAGGTAAAATCCCACCCGACCCAGGTAAGTCTTCTTCTTCTTCTTCTTCCACGCGACAAGAGCCTTTCATCTAAACCTATTTTCGCGATTCTAAGGCAAAATTTCATCACATCTTCATCTTTTCTCAACCAAATTTCGTGATTCCAAGCCCCATAGTCTCGATTTTCACTGCTCTTTTTGGATTTATCATCATTCCAAACATTTAATCCCAATCCCCCAAGGTATTATTCAACTAAATTTTCGAAAACATTAGTTTTGTTCTTGAAGAAATGATGCTTAAATATGGTTTAATATTGCTTTTCACTTGTCCAAATACCTTGAGAATGGTTTTTCTATGCTTGAACTTGATGATTCATGCGCAAATTGTTGATGGTTTGATGATTTTGAGAATTAGGGATTTTGAGAAATTGTGATTTTGAGAATTAGGGATTGTGAATTGGGATAATTTGCTTGTTAAATGTGAATTGTAACCTTGGTTCATTTCTCTTAGCTCATCTTTTGGTGAACCTTTGTTGATTTGATAATAAATTATACCTATCCTCACAAATTATCTCGAGGATATTTGTAGGTACAATGTCTGACAAAGGCGCTCCATCGACACGGGCACGAACCAGGGTTTCGACAGTTGGGAAAGGGAAAGGAATTGCCCAAGCTACGGCCGCGGAAAATGGAAAAGGGATTGCCAAAGGTAGTACCAAGGCAAAAGCTAAAACCGCGGCTACGAGCTCTAAAGCCAAGAAAACGGCCAAGGGTAAGGGCAAGAGAGTCGAAGAAGAAGTTGAGAGTGAGAGCTCAAGTGGAGAAATCCCAGTGGTGCAACGGACAGAGCCAAACAAGCAAGATTACTTCGACAAATTTGGCCAAATGAAGTTCGAGCAAGGCAAATTTGTCGATGTAGAGATGATGGATAAGATGGGGATAAGTGACGAAGTGTGGACTCTTTTTGAGAATATGGGGCTAAGGAAGTTCATGAGCATGAAGCATGAAGCTTTCAAAGCACTCTCCACCAAGTTCCTAGCCACCCTTTGAGCTAAGTTCTACGAAACGGAAGATGCAAATTCCGGGTTTGGAGTTTTAAAGTTCGGGCTCATGGGCACCACCTATACCGTCACTTTCCACGAGCTTTGCAAGATATTCGGGTTTAGGGAAGAAGGTACCTACGGCGGGCAATACTTTTATTATCCGAGACTCGAGCTCCGAAATCTTTGAGCAACGATTGCCTCCGGGGAATTTGAGGTCGGCGCCTCTAAGAGTTTAAGTATACGGCACCCGGCTATTCGCTACGCGCACAAGGCATTGGTCCACAATTTCTACCAAAAGGTGGAGATTGACACGGTTACTACGGAGAAGATGGAGTTGTTGGGGCATGGTCTAAAGCCCATTATCCCCATTCTCTGCAATGGTAAAGCGTTCGAGGGGCCGGAGAGACTTCCTTGTCTCGCAACACTCTTGGTGAGACACTTGTTCGCATACCGGAATTGGGCTTGGAAGGCAAAGTCAAAGAAGGCCACGATTTGCATCGGATGGATCATAACGCCTATTCTCTTGGTGATACGAATCGACTAAGGACCGGCATACTATAGATTCGGTGATGATGAGGTGATGGATGGATAGATCCTTGAATTCAAAGAGGTTCATAACGAGAGATGATAAGGCGTGAGTGAATCACTCGAATATCCTTAGGCCCAAACGACAATGAGTCACGATGAACAAGGGGACGACTTCGATGTTGGGAGAATCCGAGAAGAAGGATGATAAAGCGTGGGAGATGAATCCCGAAAATTCCTTATGCCCCTAATCCGAGAAGGACTCACACGAACAACAGATCGATGGCTACGTCGAGGTGTTGCGGAATTACACTTTGATAAACCGAAATAATTTCAATGAATAACCTTCAAAGAAATCAAGAAACAAGAGATGAAATCTCTGATAAATACTTTGATAAAAAATGATTGATTGTTTTCGACCATGAGGGAGAGAAGAAGATAAAGGAAAAAATCAAAGAGAAAGTCAAAGGGTCAATCTCGAAAATTACAACAAAATTAAATGATAATTTGAACGTCTTATGGGATTCTGCCAAGAAATCCCTACGGAGAAGTTCCCCCGTGAAAATCCCTCGAAAAGTCCCTCGGGAATAAATCCCTCTGAATTTCCCTCGGAAAGTTCCCCCGCGGATTCTCAAGATGTCGGTCCGTTAGACGGTGTGATAGGTCCTTCGGGAATGACCATAGCGTCTTCTTGAACCTCATCTGAAGCCGTCACGTCCACGATCATATCATCCCCCCCCCCTCTGGGAAAGGATTTGCCCTCAAATCAATTTCATCTGCAACATAAGGAATAATATCAACAACATTGAAACTTGAGCTTATCGAATACTTACCTTGGAGATCGAGTTTGTAGGAATTGTCGTTGATCGTTTCCGTCACGGTGAACGGTCCATCAACTCTCGGCAAGAGTTTGGATTTCCTTTCTTCCGGGAACCGTTCTTTCCTTAGATAAATCCACACAAGATCACCGGGTTTGAAAACCTTCTTGTGTCGTCCTTTGTTTGCAGGCTTGCGGTATTGCTCCGTCATCTGTTCTATGTTTGCTTTCGCCTTCTCGTGCATCTGTTTGACCATCTCGGCCCGTTTCTTACCATCCATACTTACATGTTCACTCAAAGGTAAATGAGTTAAATCGAGAGGAGTAAGCGGATTAAAACCATAAACGAGTTCAAAAGGTGAAAACAAACACTACAAGAAAACAGGGTTTTCGCGACTACATAAACAGTCGTAATGTAGTCGCTAAAACTGGTTTTACGACTAAGTGACATAGTCGAAAATGTTAAGTCGTAAAAACAAGTAGTCGCAAATCAGTCGTAAATTTACGACTGATTTGCGACTTCAGTGCGATTACATAATTCAGTCGCATACTAGTCGCAAATCAGTCGTAAATATATGCGACCATGTACCGACTAAATTAACGACCAACATGCGACTATATATTGTGTCGTGTGGAATTCGATTTGCTGTAGTCGTTAAAGAGTCGTGAAATTGTGCGACTACGTCCCGACTAATAAGCGTCTGTATTAGCGACTCATTTGCGACTAATATGTTCATCGAAATAGTGATTTGGTCATCATTTACGACTGATTTGCGACTCTATAGCGACTGATTTACGACTACATAGCCACTGATTTTATTGACGAAATTCAAAATGGTAATACTGTACCATATTTGTATTACCTAGCAATTTGGAAATCATATGCAAACTAATAAGAAGACTACACACGTTAAAATGAAAGAAACATTAATTAATACAAAGAAATCATCATACATTATTTTAACATATCAAGTACAACCCAATACAAAGAAAACTTAATGTTCTAAAGTTCAAATACATGAAATAAAATGATATACTAGGGTGTAGAATCATGCTGCCGACCAGATTGAGAAGCCATGAAGTCCATAAATTTTGGATCGGTTTCACGAAGATACCTTTCCACCAGTGAATAATGCTCGAACTTGTCTTTGTGGTCCGCTGCAAGTTAGGTAAGCTTGCTTTGGTTATCAGCTGCAAGTTGGGTAAGCTCTGCCTCACGCCGAGCGTTAGAAGCAGCTTGTT
The DNA here is from genome assembly GCA_030161315.1 of Eutrema japonicum. Classification (NCBI taxonomy): domain Eukaryota; kingdom Viridiplantae; phylum Streptophyta; class Magnoliopsida; order Brassicales; family Brassicaceae; genus Eutrema; species Eutrema japonicum. The sequence continues at coordinate 11,143,986 of BSQW01000005.1, read as the reverse complement.
CTTCTATTTGGCGTTGAGCTTCTTCCAACTTGTCTTGCAGAGCTTGAAACGATGAAGAGCTATCCTCGAACTTGCGTTTTACACCAACATGAGACTCTTCGAGGCTTCCTATTCCATATGGCCTGCCTCTTTCATCCGTGAAAGTTGACTGCATAAATAAAACATATATTTATGAAACGCAAAAGACAGAAAACCAAAGATGACAAAGATAACATGTATTTACCTGAAGAAAGAGGTCGTTGTAGTCCTCTGTGGTAAGCTCTCGCTGCTGCGACCTACCGTCTGAAGTTTCAGGCCCGATCTCTTGCATCCTAGCTTGCAAGTTCTTCTCGTAAGTTTGGGCGATCCTCTCAGCCTTCAGATAAACAAACGTCCCTTCTGATTTTGTGTGAGTCTTCACAAAAACCTCACCGATACTAACCGGTCTTCCCAATACCTCTTCCTGAAAATGTAACATATAAATTTGTTACATAATAGAAAGTTGCAAAAGTATTAGATAGTGAATTTACACTTACCATTTCTTGTTGGATTTGTTGATATGACTTTTGGCCTGATACGTGCTTGTGCATACCAAGGCCTTTACGGTCAGATTTCCGAGCAGCGGATGTGGTCTTACTCCTCTCTCGAGCTTCTTCAGTGTCCCAACACTCTGTCATTGTTGTCCAGAGAGTTGGGTTAATCCAGTGTGGTCGCTGTCGAGAAGTCCTCGCGGTGCTTACCATATCCTTCATTCGCCTTTGACAAATCCTATCGAAATATTGTTGTACTACCCCTGAGATTAAGGGATCCCAGGTGTGCGTTTTCTACAAGAGAAGTGTTACAAGAGAAGTGTGATTCGAGTTAGTGGACAGAATAGAAAGAAAGTCATAGAATAGCATGGACATAAGAGAAATGCTTACCGCGAACTCGACGAAGTACCTTTCCTGTCTATCCCGAGGCACAACAGTCCAACTGTAGTATGGACCATCAAACTTGTTTGTGAACACCTTGGTGATCTTCCTTGTCAGCTTTTCCTTGTCACGGCCAAACCTAGACAGAGACAAATAAGTTCCTTGAACATTAAAAACCTCACAATTACAGCAAAACAAAGAAGACACAATCCAAACCTGATATGAACTAAACATTTCCCTAGCACATAATCTTTTTTACACCAAAACAAAGAAGACCGTAAACTAACCAAACAAATACAAACATTCTAATCTTGAAAAAGAACTCTACCAACAACGTCAGACAACAAGTAAGAGATTTTCAGTGAACAGAACTAGAAGACGCAGCATAATACCAAGAGAGAATGACACTAAACTTAGAGCTTTTCAGTGATCACACTCAAAGCTTTTCAGTGACCAGAACTAGAAGACGCAGGAAACCACAATCTAAATCCAACATCATACAAAAACATGCTACATACATAAAGGACTGAGACATCATTCAGTACATAGATAGAGATCAAATTTCTTCAGAACAAAAACAAAACATATCTAGCTTCATCACTACAAAAACAAAACAAATAAAAGAAGACACGATCCAAACCTGCTATGAACTAATTACTTTTCCCTAGTACATAATCTTCATTACACCAAAACAAAGAAGACCGTAAACTAACCAAAGAATTACAAACATTCTAATCTTGAAAAATAACAACTACAAACAAAACATATCTAGCTTCATCAGTACAAAAACAAAACAAAACAAAACACTTGTGTTAACACGAAGAAAACCAGATTTTGATGCTTAATTGAAGTTAACGTTTAGACAGGAATGGAAACCGACATTTTCAAACACAAGCAATTTCAGACATAATCACATAGAAGAGACATAACTACTAGACACAGAAGATACATAACTACTAGACACATAACTACTAGACACAAAACACAAAACCCAAATACTAACAAGCAAAAAGTTGTTCTTGTTTCTGTAGTAATGCTACAAACCATAACTAGAGACACAAACCATAACAAGAGACACAAAAGAATACACACATCATCGACAAACATCAACAGAGACAAAGAAAACTACACACATTAAGACATGAATTTAGACAGGATGTTGAAACACTTACCATGTGGTGTTTGGCAGCTGAGGGCGTGTCGGAGACAACACCGTTGTAAACGATTCCCGGTTAGGCACCCTTAGCAGCGCCTCAAGCACCCTAAGTTGCTCATCCTGGAGGTCGGCTTGAAACTGTGCATTGTCGTCAATCATATCATCTTCGAAGTGGTTGACTGAGTGGTTGCTATGACCGTCGGAGTTCTGCAGAGGAACACTCGAATTGGAAGATCTTGGAGTCCGCAGCGCTTGAGGTTCAGATGATTGTCGATGGATTGTCGGACCTTGAGATGGAGAGCATTCGGGTGGTTGCTCTGAGGTGCTCCGGAAGAGCTGGGTCGGAGGTGGAAAGTCCCGGACATTGATGGTTGCTGATGGCGTTGACGTTTGACGGTTCATAGGAGGTGACGACAGATTTAGAAGAAATTGCGGCGGTAGAGGGTTCACTGGTTGCGCCGGCGTGAAGGTGTACTGCGGCGGTAAAGGGTTCACTGGTCGGGACGAAGCTTCGGCTCTCTGAGAGACGTTGGGACACAATTTCTTCCGGCGTTTACCACCGTTCTTATCTGCCGGCATCGTGTGCTTCGATTGAAAGGGGATGAAGATGAAAGGCGAAGAGATGAATATGAAAGGCGAAAAGATTGAAGAAGATGAAGAGATTGAAGAAGATGAAGATGAAAGGCGAAGAGATTGGAAGAAGAATAGCTTCTCGATTGAAAGGAGACGAAGGAAACGAAAGGCGAAGAGATATGGGACTTAGGGTTTCGTAGGTTTTGTTTTTTTTTAATCTGAATAAACAGAGATCTAGTTAAGGATTTGTATGTGTGACTTATACCAATTAGTTACTCTAGCCCAATGGTAAATCTCAAATAAATGTTCTTCTCCCCCCACGGTTCGAGCTGGGTGAGAGGACAAAAGTTTTGTTTTTTTTCTGATTATTAAATGATGATCTAGTTAACAATTATTATGTGTGATATATACCAATTAATTACTTTAGCCCATTGGTAAATCTCGCACTCAAGTTCCTCTCCCCCCCCCCACGGTTCAAATTCTTGTGAGGACAAGTTTTTTAATGTTTTTTTTACTTAAAACGACAAATAAGTGAAAAAGTAAAATTACACCGAAATTGGTACATAAATGACATAGTTAATTAGTAGGGCTCTTCGTCATCTGATTCTTCATCAGAAGACGACAAACTACACCGAAATTCATCTTCTGGTTCCGCATCTCCGACATCGTAATCGAGGTTTATTTGGTCTCCTTGTACGAAATCGTCGAGTACGAGATCTTCAATTGTAGTCATCAATACAGCATCATCATTTTCTGTTTGCAAAAGAGTCGGTTCTTTTTTTTCATATAATTCCCCTGAAAAGTTTCCCCTCGGATTCACTTTTAGAACATTGAGCCACAACTGCTTCGGTTTCTTTATGTATGGGTACGGAATATAACAAACTTGATCCGCTTGTGAGGTTGTTTATATAACAAAATGTATATATAAGTTATACATCAGTATATATATATATATATATATATATGATATCGACATTAATAAGTACGTACCTAGAATAAATGATTCGTATTTGTTGTATTTTCTCCATGAAAGCACGTCTACAACACCACCATTGCTCCTCCGAGTGCCTCTACCGATAACAGGGTCATACCAATTACACTTAAACTGTGTGATTCTTAAATTGACCATCCCCTCATACTCGAGTTCTATGATATCATTTAAAGTCCCGTAGAAATCCGCTTCATCAGATGCATCAGTGTAATTTTGACCTTTAACACAGACCCCATAGTTACATGTCTTTCGTCCAGCGCCGTGATTCTGCGTATGAAACAAATAGCCTCTGGTAAAATACATTGGCCATGTTTTGACCTTATTCACGGGTCCATGCACTATCTCTTGAACCCAAGTAGGAAATGGATTCGTGGCGTTCCAGTAAGTAACCTGCATACATATAAATAAATAGTGTAAATATATATATAAGTTTAAATATATGCATAGTTATGAATATTTTTTAGACATACATATTCTTTCACCCATAAATGATATTCGTCAGCTCTTTTCGCAGATAGTTCTTTTTCGGAAAGTCCTGGATATTTTGCAGAAATAAATTCCTCGAACATTCTACACAAGACCAACATAAATATGAGAAATTAAACAAGGATTATATATATTAAAACGCAATCTGCGAGAGATGCCAACTGATATACCTCTCAATGGGCTGAAAATAGTCACAATTTCGTAAAACGTATGAATGTGTGCATTGATAGTCTCTCTCTGAGAGCCATATTTCTTCCATTTCTCCACTTGGACGGCCTACGTGAGTAAATATATAAGGTACTCCAGGGACATGATATACGGGGACTTCACCTTCATTGAATCTTGTTAACCTGACCAAATGAGTGAAAAAGTAATTCACATTAAAATACATAGCATGTGTATACAAATTAAATGGCAAAGTGGACATGACGTGATTGATTTTAGCAGATACCTTGATTTCGTTTGTATATTCGCAGCAAAGTAGTGCTCTGAGAAATAAGCAATCTCGTCATTGATATATGATTCAACAATCGATCCTGCCGCATATCTTTTGTTCTTTGCTTTCCCTTTCAACTTTTTGAAAAACCGTTCAAAATGATACATCCACCTATACTGGACAAGGCCTCCTAATTCAACTTCGTAGGGGAGATGTATAGGCAGGTGCTCCATCACATCGAAAAATGAAGGTGGAAATATCTTTTCCAAATTGCATAGGATTAAAACTATGTTCTGTTTTAGAATTTGAACGCGACTTCTATGAAAAGTTCTTGAACATAAGTCCCAAAAAAATGCTCCAACCCTTACAATATAAATTCAAACTGCATTAGGTTACTATATAAATTACTATAATCATATATATTTAAAGAAATAGTCGCAATTAGTACCTGATAACGCAAGGTGGACATTCCGGTCTAGGAATTCTGCAAAGATAAATGGAAGTAACCGCTCCATAAAAACATGGCAATCATGACTTTTCATGCCTGAAAACTTTTGGTTGATCATATCAACACAAGTAGCTAAGTCTGAAGAATAACCATCTGGGAATTTAACTGCATGTTCACACATTCCAATAAACTTTTCCTGGCTTCTTCTGTCAAAGTGAAGGTTGGGAAAGGAGCTTTACCATCACTATCAATATGTAAGTGTGGCCGAGAACAAAATTGTTCTATATCCAATCTTGACATTATGTTGTCTTTCGATTTACCTTTCACACTCATAAGAGTATACATGATGTTGTCAAAAAAGTTCTTCTCTATATGTATCACATCAAGACAATGACGGAGATTGAGGTCCCTCCAGTACGCCAGCTCCCAGAATATGCTTTCCTTGTGCCAGTTATGTTGCTTCCCATAGCCCGGCTTCTTCTTTTCGTGACCGTTTCCACCGATGTCCTTTGTTTTTGATGGATTTACACCAGCCCACCGCTCATAATAAACTTGCTCACCTGTCAAAGACGGAGGTGGATACTCTCTCGAAGCGTCTTTTCCCTTTAAGAAGTCTTTCTTATTCCTCCTCAGTGGATGACCATGAGGAAGAAATCTTCGGTGACAATCAAACCAACACGTCTTCCTTCCCTTAGGTAGATAAAAAGACTTTGTATCTTCCATGCAAACTGGACAAGAAAATTTACCATGGGTTGTCCATCCAGATAACATGCTATACGGCAGAAAGTCACTTATCGTCCACATTAGCACTGCTTTTAGATTGAAATTTTGATTCAAGGACACATCGTATGCTTCGACGCCATTAGACCACAACTCTTTTAACTCCTCAATAAGAGGTCGGAGGAAGATATCGAGACTAGCTCGCAGATGATTTGGCCCATAATTCAGAATAGTAAGAAATAAATACTCTGTATTCATGCACATACCAGGGGGTAAATTATATGGAGTCAAGATCACAGGCCACAACGAATGATTACGAGACATTCCAAATGGATTGAACCCATCCGTACATAATCCAAGATAAACATTACGGGGTTTTTCGGCAAACCGGGGATTTTGCTGTTGAAAATATCTCCACTCCGCCGCATCAGAAGGATGACCCATTTCTCCCTCCTTTGCTTGGTGCTCGGCATGCCATCTCATTGCCGCTGCAGTCTTCTCACTTTGATACATTCTCTTTAATCTGTCAGCAATAGGTAGATACCACATACGACTGTATGGTACTTTGGTTCTATGCCGGTCGTTCTTAGGCTTCCATCTTTGTGCACCACAAAACCGACATTTATCCTCCTTCTCGTCCTCTTTCCAGAAGATCATACAATTGTTAATACAAACATCAATTGTATGATATGGGAGACCTAAATTGCGCATCAATTTTTTTGTCTCGTAATGTGAACCATTTGACTTGTTTCCTTCTGGTAAATAGTCTGTCAAGATTCCGCAAACCGAGTCCACTAACTTTTCACTCATATTATATTCTGCCTTATTTTGCATGACTCGAGCAGCTAAGGATAACTGCGAGTGACCTTCACGACAACCATCATATAATGGAGTATTCGCTCCTTCTAACAAGTCGTAGAATTTATTTGAATGGTTATGTACCGGCTCTTCTACATTCTGATAACCATCAAAACTCACGTTATCACGAAATGCATCATTCACCATATCCACATATCTATCTTCTACTACATTACTCACTTCTTCACTCCCACTTAAATGCGTCGGATCAACATAACTCGTTCCTAAATCCATATTGATTTCTTCTCCATGCTTATACCAAACATAATAATCTTGCATAAATCCTCTACTATATAGATGATTCCAAATTCTAGTCCCCGGGGGAAATTTTTCGTTCTTGCAAACATTACAAGGGCAGTAAAACTTACCCCCATTTCTCTGCGCTAGAGGCTGGTTATTTGCAAAAGCCAGGAATTGTTCCACCCCTGTGCTGAACTCTACCGAGAAATTTCCCATCTCTTCATCGATCCGCTTATACATCCACTCCCAAAAATTACTATAATTAGAATTTCCCGACATTATAAAAAAAAATTGTTTCTCTTCAAAATTTCGTGTTTTTTTTTGTTTAAGAGAAAGGAGATTGTGAGAATGAGGAAAACGATGGTCTGAAGTTTTCATTTATACACAATTTTGCGACTGTTTTGCGACTACATAGCGACTGCTGTGCGACTACGAGTTGTAGTCGCAAAAACTAGGTACAACAACAATTACTCGTGTTAAATGCTGTTATTTTACGACCAACAAACGACTTGTTTGCGACCCGCCAAAAAAGTCGCAGATTAGTCGTAAAGTTTGCGACTACTTTACTACTAAAGTTTTCCGACTCAACAGTAGTCATAGATTAGTCATAAATACGCGACTACTCTCTGACTAATAGTTTTGGTCGCAAATTACCGACTATGTTGCGACTCTATTTATGTAGTCATAACCTAGTCGCACAATAGTCGTTAATTAGTCGTCATAATTTACGACTACACGTGTAGTCGCGAAAACCATGTTTTCTTCTAGTGAAAGTAGTACAATGTTGTGCATGATTATAAGCAAACTCTACGTGGGGTAAACAATCTTCCCACGACTTAAGATTCTTTTTAATGACCGTCCGCAAGAGTGTTCCTAAGGTCCTATTGACCACCTCGTTTTGACCATCGGTTTGCGGATGACAAGTCGTAGAGAAAAAAAGCTTAGTTCCTAACTTAGCCCAAAGGGTCTTCCAAAAATAACTAAGAAACTTTGTATCTCTATCCGAAACTATGGTTCTAGGTATTCCATGCAAACGAACAACTTCCCTAAATAATAAATCAGCTATGTTCGATGCATCATCAGTTTTATGACATGGAATAAAATGTGCCATCTTAGAGAACCTATCGACCACAACAAAAATAGAATCACTACCTTTCCTAGTCCTAGGCAAACCTAAAAAAAAATCGATGGAGATATCGGTCCAAGGTGCATTATGAATGGGTAATGGAGAATACAGACCTTGGTTTTGGCGTTTGGATTTTGGCATACTTACAAGTTGTGCATTGGTTGCATATTCTTTCAACGTCACGTTTCATATGCGGCCAAAAGAAGTGGTCTTGCACGATGTGAAGTGTCTTGGCTACGCCAAAATGTCCCATAAGTCCACCGCCGTGTGCTTCCCTAATAAGCAAATCTCGCAAAGAAGAATTAGGAATACAAAGACGGTTCTCGTAAAACAAGAAACCGTCGCTTCGAAAATACTTTCCAAAAGCGAATTTAGCACAAGATAGAAAAATTCCTGGAAATCTGAATCTGTTGCGTATGCTTCCTTGATCATCTCGAATCCAAGTATTTTTGCATCAAGAGTCGAGATTAAAGTGTACCTCCGAGACAACGCATCGGCAACGACGTTTTCCTTACCTTGCTTATACTAAATTACGTACGAAAACGTCTCGATAAATTCAACCCAACGTGCGTGCATCTTGTTCAACTTTTGCTGGCTCTTCAAGTGCTTGAGGGATTGATGATTCGTGTGAATAATGAACTCCTTCGACCATAGGTAATGCTGCCACGTTTGAGAGCTCGGACCAAGGAATAAAGTTGGTCGTATGTCGGATAATTAAGCGTTGCTCCTCCAAGTTTCTCGCTGAAGAAAGCCACAAGTTTCTTCTCTTGCATAAGTACAGCACCTATACCAATACTAGAAGCGTAACATTCGATTTCAAAAGCTTTCATAAAATCAGGTAAAACAAGAATAGGGGCGGGGCGTGAGTGAGTTTGTTTTTCAGCAGTTGGAACGCGTCTTCTTGAGCTTGTTCCCAACGAAATCGCACGTCCTTCTTGATTACTTCGGTTAGTGGTGCGGCAATAGTACTGAAATCACGAACAAATCGTCGATAAAATCCCGCTAAGCCGTGAAAACTCTGGACCTCGCTAACGGTCTTAGGGCTCGGCCAATCTTGGATTGCCTTAATCTTGTTCTCGTCCACCTGTATGCCCTGAGAACTTACCACAAAACCTAAAAAGACAACGTTATCTGAACAAAAAGAGCATTTCATTAAATTCACAAACAAACGTTCATTCCTAAGCACGTATAACACCAATCTCAAATGTTCCACATGTTCGTCTAGGTTCTTACTATTAATCAGAATATCGTCAAAGTAAACAACTACAAAGACGCCTATATACGACCTAAGAACATGGTTCATCAAACGCATAAAAGTGCTAGGTGCATTGGTTAATCCAAACGGCATAACTAACCATTCATACAAACCGTGTTTGGTTTTGAAAGCGGTTTTCTACTCGTCACCTTCCTTCATCCGGATTTGGTGATAACCACTTTTTAGATCAATTTTTGTAAACACGCTAGATCCATAAAGCTCATATAACATATTGTCTAACCTCGGAATCGGATGACGATATTTTACCGTAATGTTGTTTATCGCACGGCAATCGACACACATCCGCCAAGTGCAGTCTTTCTTGGGCACGAGTAACAAGTGTACGGCACACGGGCTCATACTCTCTCGTATGTGTCCTTTTGCCATCAGCTCATCAACTTGGCGTTGTGGTTCTTTAGTTTCCACGGGATTAGTTCGATAAGCCGGACGGTTCGGAAGTGTTTCGCCGGGGACAAAATCAATTTTGTGTTCGATTCCGCGGAGTGGTGGCAAACCGCTCGGACCATCTTCCGGGAAAACATCGGAATATCCCTGCAAAAGAGAATAGATAGTACTCGGAATATCCGGCTCAGGATTAGTTATACTCGTAAGAACATCCCTAAAAACTAACAATACACAATATTGCCGAGAAACGAGAGCATGTTTTAATTCACTCGGTTTAATAAATAAAGATTCATTCACGAGCGTTTTCTCACATGTTTTGGAACCAACACTCTCGGTTTTAACAGAAATAGAAGTCGAGGGATCACTTACCTTGCCTTTGCCGTGGTTTTGTTCGAGTTTAAGTTGATCGAGAAATACCTCGTGTGGAGATAATGGTGCAAGAGTGATCTTTCGGCCTTGATGTTCAAAGAAGTGCGTGTTTGTAAACCCGTCATGAATGGCTCTACGGTCGTATTGCCACGGTCTTCCAAGTAGGATATGACCAGCCTCCATAGGTAAAACATCGCACACAATTTCATCCTCGTATCGGCCGATAGTCAAAGGAACCGAAACTTGTCGGGTAATTTTGAGCTGTCTTTGATTGTTCAACCACCTAAGTTTGTAAGGCCGTGGATGCTTCCTGGTCTCCATACCTAGCTTATCCACTAAGGTAGTGCTAGCAACGTTAGTACAACTTCCACCGTCAATTATAAGACTACATACCTTGCTTTTAACCATGCAACGGGTATGGAAGAACACGTCTTTCCACTAAGAGTTCTCCATCAACCGCATGCTCCTCATAATCGTCAAAGATTGGAGCGATTTCCGTCTCTTCTTCCTTGTTGGTCACGATATCACCGTTTTCTAACATTAACATGGCTCGGGAATTTGGGCATTTGTTTGCATAATGTCCCTTGCCTCTGCACTTAAAACATTCAATATCACGATTACACATAGGATTTAAATCAACCTTACCCTTGTAGTCATGACCGGACGAACTCGGCTTAAAGTCCGTTTTAGGTTTAAAATCGTTCTTTGGGGGATAAGTTGGTTTTCTCCTTTGGTGAATCTCGGCTTTGAGCTAGAAGCGTATGGTTGTCGTGACACGCTCTTTCTTTTGAGCTGATGTTCCACTAAAACAGCCTTATGCAACATTTCTTCCGAGGTTGCATACGATTGCATCTCCATACGGTCTTGTAGGTCGCGGTTCATGCCGGCTAGGAACCGTGCTATCGTGACATCACTCGGCTCATCTACATCAGCCTTTAGCATTAGCTTTCCTATCTCCTGGAAATAGTCTTCCATGCCTTTACTTCCTTGACCTAAACGTCTCAACCGTTGGTGAAGTTCCCGGGGGTAATGAAGCGGCACGAATCGTCTTCGCATGAGAATGATCATTTCCGTCCATGTCTCTACGGGATGCTCTCCATTACGTCTCATGTTTGTCACAATTTGATCCCACCAGTCAATAGCATATTCATGAAATTCGGTGGCGGTTAACCTGACTTTTTTATGATCGGTGAAGTTTTGGCAATCGAAAACCAATTGGATTTTCTTTTCCCATTCGAGGAATGCGTCCGGATCGTTGTTTCCGTAGAATAGGAGAAGGCGAAGTTTCATTCCGCCAAGATCATCATTGTTCCATCTTCGGGGTTGTGGACGTCTTTCTCGGTTTCCCTCGGATGAGTCTCCTCGATCGCAAAACGGATTGTCCTCCGGCTCGTATTGTCGCGATCGGTTTATCCTTGGTCTCGCCGGTGCGTGACAACTTCCTCGTCCCACGCTTTGCTCGGATCTTAAATCCTCGGCACCATTAGCTCTCGGTTTGGCGCCTTGGTTTCTCTCATTCCGTCTCGGCGTCCGGACCTCTAGCGCGGCCATACGGTCTCTCATCTCGTGGAGTAGTTGTGTAATGTCGTCGACCTTTTGGTTCATGCCATCGAATTTTTGATGCATGGCTGCCTCTCGTTCCCTTCTCGATCGTAAGGTAGCGGATTCACTTTCTTCGGACATATTGTTCCTCGCACAAAATCAACAAACAAATCGTGAGTGTGTGCAAAATCCAAAGCACACAAATATCACAAACTTTTCAAATTCTTCAAAAACTTGAAATCTCTTTTTTTTTAAATTATAATACTAATTATAACTACAGATCTATATATATATTTATTTATTTTTTGATAGTGTTTTATTAATTTAATAAAATCAAAACAAAAACAAAAACAAAAACAACAAAAATCAAAAATCAAAAACCAGAAATTCGAAGAAGATGAAGGGATAGAAATGGATTCACCGATTTTCTAAGGGTATGTGGCTCTGATACCACTTGATTCGAATCGACTAAGGACCGGCATACTCTAGATTCGGTGATGATGAAGTGATGGATAGATCCTTGAATTCGAAGAGGTTCACGACGAGAGATGCTAAGGCGTGAGTGAATCACTCGAATATCCTTAGGCCCAAACGACAATGAATCACGATGAACAAGGGGATGACTTCGATGTTGGGAGAATCCGAGAAGAAGGATGATAAGGTGTGGGAGATGAATCCCAAAAATTCCATATGCCCCTAATCCGAGAAGGACTCACACGAACAACGGATCGATGGCTACGTCGAGGTGTTGCGGAATTACACTTCGATAAACCGAAATAATTTCAATGAATAACCTTCAAAGAAATCGAGAAACAAGAGATGAAATCTCTGATAAATACTTTGATAAAAAAATGATTGATTGTTTTCGACAATGAGGGAGAGAAGAAGATAAATGAAAAATTCAAAGAGAAAGTCAAACGGTCAATCTCGAAAATGAGAGAAGACCCATCGAAAATTACAACAAAATTAAATGATAGTTTGAACATCTTTTGGGATTCCGCCAAGAAATGCCCGCGGAGAAGTTCCCTCGGGAAAGTCCCTCGAAAAGTCCCTCGGGAATAAATCCCTCGGAAAATTCCCCTGCGAATTCTCAAGAAGTTGGACCGTTAGACGGTGTAAGCCGGTTGCCTCGTTAAAACCTCTATACGGAAAACCCATTGGAACAAAACCGTATACAGGAAAAAGAGTACAACGCGACTTACACAAACGTCCAAATCCGTAAGTAATGAGGTGAGGACAGGTTGCGTAAGTTGATCCTCCTCGATCCTTGAATCCTTAAGTAATCTCCGCACCGCTCCTGCCAGCTTTCGTACCTTAGACCGTGTGATAGGTCCTTCGGGAATTACCATAGCGTCTTCTTGAACCTCATCCGAAGCCGTCACGTCCATGATCATATCACTTGGCAAAGGTCATCAAGGTTTCGCTTAGCCACAATGAGTGGAAATCTTTGGATGCGGCCTACCTTTCAAAGACTAAGTTCTTAAAGGGATATATCGAAGGCAAGATGGCTTACAACCTCCAACTCACCGAGACATCTATGGCACAAGTCCTCTTGCTTAATCCCGCGCTCATCAACTTCCATGATCCGAGGAACGTCATGTGTATTCCTCCCCAAGAGTACCTCTACAACTCCACCGTAGATCCGCCTATGAAAGCCTTCCGCAAAAGAGCACAACGGAGAACCACTACCGAGGAATCTCCTGGTCTCGACAAGGAAGTGCCAAATGAGTCGTCACCCGAGACCGTGTACGATAGTGAGCAGTACCACTTTGACCCTTATGATGGGGCTATCACTAACAGGGCCACAAGACAAGCTCACCACCAAACTTGTCTCCTCCAACGCATGTGCAAGTGGCAAAACAAAAACATGAAGAAGATGGTCAAGATAATCAAGTCTTTGAAGAAGACGGTTAAAGCCATGGGTCGAACCATCAATGAGCTCAAGGATGGAGGTTGCAGAGCGAGTTCATCAAGGGCCGGTGAAGGAGGAGATGTCGTCATGGGCACTAACCTCGCGCCTCGAGGAGACGATTGGGCATTGGTCATGAGCTCTAGCCCACCCACGGCTCGACCGGAAAAGGCACTAAAGAGGAGAGCGATGCGGTCCCCGTCTCCCATCTCAAGTAATCCATCTTACTCGATGGGGTCTTCATCCCCATCTCAAAGCTTCTAGGTACGAATCCTTAACTCTTGTATATATTTTTCTTTTAAGTCTTGCATTGTATAGTTTTCTCTTGTCTTTGGTTCTTTCCTTAGGCTTATTTCACACCGAGACGGTGTGATTTAATTTTGGGGGAGGGACCGGTATCTAATGATATTTGCTTTGTCTTATTTTGAGTTTGCATCTTGAGTCTCATGCATACATCAAAGGCATAGAAAAACCAAACAAATTTGAAAAAAAAAATTTGAAAATGAAAAGACAAAAAGAAGTCATTTAGGACGCATTTGCACTTCATGTAGGATTGAGTCTAGATGCATAGCACGTAGATAATGCATTGCATGTGCATTAGGAGCTAGAATGATTCCTCTTTGTGAAATGTCGCTTTAAGAATTTAAGTCCTATGTTCTAGATCTTGTGTGCGAAATCAAGGTTGAACCATGTTTGGATTTCATGTCTCATTACTTAGGTCTTAGCCGAAGCAAGTTTCGATTTGAATCCAATCCTATCTAAGTGAGAACATTAACTTTGACACATTAATTGTCGTGTTCATGCATTGCATAATGAACTCATGGATTCCGCATACATACTTGGGTCATCTTATTCCTTTTTACCACTCTTGTTGGCCCAAGTAGCCAATTCCCATTTTTGGAATGGTTCACCTCACCTTGAATCCAACCTTCTTTCAAGCCTACATGTTTAGTGAGCATTGTGAGGCCTTATTTTTGAATGGACTTAGCAAAAAGTGTTGGGTCTAGAGCGACAAGGAAAGGCTTCCATGTAGAACTAGCTCGTGCATCATGAGCTGGATTAGGCTAAGTTAAATAGGATGGTATTTGGGACGAGGGGAGTGGATGAAAAAGAAGGAAAATAAAGATTTTGGGATTGGAAAAGTGGAAAGAAAGGAAGAGATTCGGAAGGATGACTAGGGGAAGCAATAAGGTTGTAATGGTTGGCAAGAATATATGTGGTTTAGCTCTAAAGTGTTGAAAAAAAAAAATACTCTCTAGTTGTGAAAAGAAAGAAAATAAGCCAAAATGGCAAAGGCAAGTCATGAAGAAAAATGAGAGAGACTAAAGAATCTAAAAGAGGAGCTAGGCCAAGGAAAGTGAAGAAAGCCAAACCATTGGTTGAACAAGAAACTCCCTAAATGCTTATGGAAAACGAAAGATGAGGAAGGGATGTGGAGTAAGAAGGTAAAAATGCCTTGAGAAGGGTAGCTAGGATTGGTTCCTTGTGGGTTTAGAATTAGGGTCGAATTTGCGTTGGGATATTGGGTAGATGGAAGTCTAGCCTTGTATGCATCGATTGCTTTTCACCCTTAGCATTTTGCCAAGGTCCATTCCTTCAATGAGAAATCCCTTGTTCGGGAACCGCCTCATGTATTGAGATCATCTTTGTCTCAAAACCGTATCCCTAGCCAAATGAGTTTATTTGCATTGCATGAACATGATCCACTAGAAACCGCTAATTGAATGTCAAAGGATTGGATGATAGGAAGGCTTGTGTAGGTTGAGGCTTAAGCTTGATTCGTTTAAGGATAGACATGGCTAGCCCCTTTTGAGTAGACATGTTTGATCGTACCTTAGAGTTTTCACTTGGACTTGAACTCTTTTAATGATGATTTTGCTTGAGGACAAGCAAAGAAGTAAGTTTGGGGGAATTAATATCATCATATTTTGCATCATTCTAGCATCAGTTTCACTTAGATTTCGAGTCATTTGCATATAGTTCATGTTATCTCTTTAACATTTTAATCATTTTAGGAGTCTAATGTGTCCACATTTAGTCCTAGAGAGTCCTTGCATGTTTTGGATCGTATTTCAGGTGCTTCGGAGGAGATTTGAGACCCGAGGAGAGAAGACAGAGACTGTACCGACGTCACTGGTCGGTATCTCTCATCGGTATTGAAGGCAGAAGGATTGCACCGAGGTCACTGCTCGGTGCAACTGATCGGTATAGAAGACGGAGGAAGGCAGCCCCAGTATACCGACGTGCAACACCGAGGAGTGACGTCGGTATCGAAGCTTCAGGGGATTGTACTGAGGTCACTACTCGGTGCAGCTGATCGGTGCTGCTCTCGGAGGAAACTCGGGGGAAAAATCCATTAATACCGAGCAACGATACCGAGGAGTGACCTCAGTTTCCATCGAAGAAACATCAAGCATATCCCCTCAATGCCGATGTCACTGCTCGGTACCCCTCGTCGGTGCACAAACCCAAGCTCAATACCGAGGTGTTGTACCGACGAGTGACCTCGGTATTGGCCGACCAAAACGTTTTATCCATCAAAAACGGGTCGACCCGGTTCGTTACTATTCACTATTTATGCCCAAAAACCTAATTTTGATGGGCTAAGTCTTTTCTTAAGCAAAAACCCTCTCTAAGAGTGATTTGGAAGAGATTGATCCTTTTGTTTAATGCAATTTGAGTATTATTTTCTTGATTGAATCCATCTATCTTCTACTTTCTAATCATCCAATCATCTTGATCATGAATCTTGACTCTTCTTTTATTGGACTTGTTGAACTCATGATGATTAGTGAGTAGTCTTTAGGATCTTGAGATAGGGTAGATTAGGGTGATCCAAGGTTTGATTAGTGGTGTTTAGGGTTAGATAATCTTGTATTCCTTATTTTCGAGTATCCATAATGCTAGATTCAGCTTGAAAGAGTGGATCTAGATCATAGGACATTTCATGAACACCAAGTGTTTGATAAAATGCCTTGATGAACTAGACAAGAGATTTATGTTCCTAGCCTATGATAATAGTTGTCTAGGGTATATTTTTGGTTGATCTTGCTTATCTTCTTAATGCTTGCTAATCAATGATTCACAAATGAAATTTTGTTAATGAATTAGGTGATTAGCATAGTGATTAGTTGCTTGAAAGAGAATTAGTCAAGATTAAGGATCTTATGCCTAGGAATTAGCTTCTTTGAGTGAATGAACACCACTAATTGGATTTGGATCACCTTACATCAATAACCCAATCTCTTGCTCTGCTTTTGTTTATTGATTTACTATCTTGTTTAGTGCTTTTGCTTGCTTAATTCGAATTGGATACTTGACAACAACCACACTTGTTTAGCTTAACTTGCTTTAAGTACCTTGCATTCTTAGTGCTTAGAATGATCCCAATAAGGTTCAATAACCTCTTATGCTATAATTTCATTTAGAGAATTGACTCTATAGATACCAAAATATCTTGTATTAGGAGTCTCGGCAAGCCAATACCGAGGTCACATATCGGTATGACTGATCGGCATATATCGGTGTGACTCATCGGCATTGAAACTGGGGAAAATCGAGCTTAACACCGATGTCTAGCACCGAGGTGTAACATCGGTGTTGGAGCTTCATGGGATTACACCGACGTCACACATCGGTGTGCTTCTTCGGTACCACTCCTTCACCTCAATACCGAGGTCACAAGTCGGTACAACATATCGGTGCAACTCCCGGGGGAAATCCGAGGGAAATCAGCCTTAACACCGATGTGCAATACCGAGGAGTGACATCGGTGTGTCTGACACGACATCAAGAAATTTCAGGTTCGATACCGAGGTCACAAATCGGTGTGCCTCATCGGTGCACAAACCAATGTCCAATACCGTGATGTTGCACCGATGAGTGACATAGGTATTGACCCCTGCTACACTTTTTGCCCAACTGAACCAGGTCGGTATCCGGTTTGTCCCGGGTCGGTATCCGGTTTGTCCCGGGTCGGTATCCGGTTTGTCCCGGGTCGACCCGGTTTGCTACTATTACCTATTTAAACTGATAAACCTAATTTGCATGGGTTATATCTTTTTTTAAGCAAAAACCCTAGCTAAGTGTGATCTAGAGTGATTTGTAAGAGATTGATCATCTTTATTTATGAATTTGAGTATTGTTTTCTTTGATTCTATCCATCTATGTTCTATTTTCTAATCATCCAATCAATTGATCATGGGTTTTAACTCTTCTTTTATGAGACTTGTTGAAACCATGGTGATTAGTGAGTATTTCTTAGAGTTTGAGGATGGGTTAGAGTTAGGGTGATTCCAAGATTGATTCATGATGCTTAGGGTTAGATTATCTTGTTTCTCTTTTTGATTAGTGGTCTTAATGCTAGATTAGGCTTGAGAATGCCAATTTAGACCAAGGGGCATTTCAAACCCACAAGGTGTTTGATGAAATGCCTTGATAAGCTAATCAAGAGATATGCATTCCTAGCCTATGATATTAGTTTTCTAGGGTGTATATTTGGTTAATCTTGATTGTTTACACTTAATGCTTGCTAGTTAATAATTCACAAATGAGAGTTTGATCTTGAATTAGTAATTGGCATTGTGATTGATGTCTTGAGAGAGAATTAGTCACACTTAATGATCATTGCCTAGGAATAGCTTTGTTTGTTCATTGAGCATCATGAATTAGTCTTGGATCATCTTATTTCGATTATCCCATCCTTTAATTTGTTTATATTTCTTTCATTACGACTTTTTAGTTTGCTACTTCTTGTTCTTATTTTAAGTTGCTTAGTTCATTAGATAAACAACAACTCTTGCTTATTTTGCTTAACTTAAGAAGTGCTTTGGAATCTTACCCATTAGAATGAACCTCTTATACTAGCAATAGTATATCGAGTAATTGATCTCGAGACTTTCAAAAGCCCTTCATCAATTTGGCGCCGTTGCCAATTGGGTTTTGATTTCAACATTGAGATTTATGTGCCTTTTGAGATTAAGTTTCATTTTCTCTTTGATTACTAATGTCTTTCACTTTCCATTGCTATCTCTCAATCTTATAGTTGTATGCATACGCGTTCTCGAGGTAACCACGACCTAGTTGAACCTAGGGACGACATACATCGCTCGTATCGCAGGGTTAGAGCAAGGGAAGCACGTGTGAGACTACAACAAGTTGAGATCGACATGGATCACTTTGAAAATGTTCCACTAGGGGACATTCATCACAATGTGGACAACCTTCCACATCATAGGCAAGGTGGTAATGGAAACCACCAAGGACAAGAAGGGAACGGCCAAAACCCATACCCACCCGCCCATAATGTAAGAGCTCCAAACCACTCTCCTAGAGCTCATGATGTGGTTGGTGCGGGTGATGCCGCGAACACTCACCGGAATCACCAAGGTATCCAAGCTCCTCCGATCGAGATTAACAACTTCGGGGTCAAAGCCGCCTTGATTAACATGGTCCAAAACAATAAGTTTCACGGTTTGGCCATGGAAGACCCTCTTGACCACATTGATCAATTTGATCGGATATGTGGCCTTACAAAGATGAACGGTGTCTCAGAAGATAGCTTCAAGTTAAGACTCTTCCCCTTCTCTCTCGGTGACAAGGCTCATCAATGGGAAAAAAGTCTTCCTCAAGGTTCGATCACCACTTGGGATGAGTGCAAGAGAGCATTTTTGGCAAAGTTCTTCTAACCTTCACGAACCGCGAAGTTGAGAAATGACATCTCTAGTTTCACTCAACGGAACCATGAGACCTTTAATGAAGCTTGGGAGAGATTTAGAAGCTACACCACCCAATGTCCACACCACGGATTCTCGGATGCCTCTCTTTTGAGTACGATATACAGTGGTGCCTTACCAAAGATACGAATGCTATTGGACACCGCTTCTAACAGAAACTTCTTGGCAAAATGAGTGGTTGATGCGATGGACCTCGTGGATAACCTTGCTCAAAGCGATGGTACGTATGGGGATGATTATGACCGCGCAACGAGAACCACTAGCGACGTTGATGAGCAAAAGAGGGCCAAGGAATTGAAGAGCCTCAACGAGAAGATCGACAAGCTTCTCCAATAATCTCAAAAGCAAGTTCACTTTGTCGGGGACTATGAAGACAACCAAGGTTATCAAGATGAGGTTGTAGAAGGCACCACCCAAGAGAATATGAACTTTGTGGGTAATCAATGCTAACAACGGGGTGGTTTCAACAACAATTACCGGAACCATCCTAATTTCTCCTACCGGAACACCAATGTGGAGAATCCACAAGACAAAATCTACCCTCAACAACAACAAGGGAACCAAGGTGGTCAACAAAAGCCTTTTATTCCACAACAACAATGGCAAGCATCCAACAACCAAGGCTATGTTCCAAAGAACACTTTCCAAGGAAACCAAGGCGGGTTTTAAGCCAAAGCACATTTCAATGCACCGCCCGGGTTTCAATAAGGATTCGTTCCCCAAGGTCAAGCAACTACGTCTAAACCGCAAGAGCTTGACTTGAACACCATGTTCAACAACTCCTCAAGGGACAAGCGGAGATCAATACACGGGTTGATTGTTCTTACAATGATCTAAACTCCAAGCTCGAGACGTTGAGCTCCAATTGGTTAAGCAACCTGAGGGCAAAGGAGCCGCTTCCTCCTCACGGCCACAAGGTCAAATACCGGGAAAGTCTGAGACTAACCCCAAGTAGTATGTAAAAGCCATCACATTACGAAGTGGCACGGTCCTACCCACTAGAGAAGCCCCTTCCAATCTCAACGAGGACATTGAGAACCAAAGTGGGGGGGGGGGTGGACCTTGAGATTCAAGATGAAGTGGTAGCTAAAGACAGTGTTTTGGAATGCAAAGACAAGGGTAAACGGGTTGAGGAGATCAAGACCAAGGTTGTTGCTCAAGAGAATCCGTAGAAGATAAAAACTCTATTTGTCCCACCACCACCTTATGTGCCTAAGCTATGATATATCATGGTTTTTACCCCTTTAAGGCAATGATATAGGTCCTATTAATGGAGTCTTTCTAGTATTTTGGAGTCTTTATGAGTCTTTTACAGGTTTATGTACGTTTGGAGCTTAATTGGAGATATTGAAGCATTCTGGAGCATTTTGGAGCATATGGAGATGCAGAGTCATGCAGAGACGTCAGAAGTTTGGCATTCGTTGAAGAACTTCCCACCGATGGATTGAGCTCAAATTTGGAAACCAGACAGATCAATGGATTATCTTACATTTGGAAGTGGTTTGAGGCCATTCCAAAGGTGCGATCGAAAGTTATGCAGGTTTTCGTGAAGACAGTCCCGTCTGGCGAGCAGAAGAGTCGGCACAGAGGATGAGTATCGACCGATACCGACTTCAGGAAGAAGGAAACGTGACTGTTTTACAAGTTTAAATACTCCGCAACTTGGTCCAGAAGACTTTAATAATTACCAGAAGCCCCAAAACATGTTTTAGCTTTATAATTAGGTTTTTCAGCCACTTTGGTGGCTACGCTTTCTTTACACTTTCTTTAAGCTTTCATTACTCTTGATTCTGATTTGGTTTTTGGAGAGACAACTTTGAACTCCTGTTTTCTATTGTTTTCTTTGATGATCTATTATTTTATGTTGTTTTTATTCTCCATGTCTGAGTAGATCTCTTGTTAGGTTCAGGGTTCTCAATAGGGTTTTCTCTGAATGCTAGGTTGATTAGTTATTAGGATTCACCATCTGAATTAGTTCTTCACCATAGGTTGTTTGCAAAGCTAACTCTAGATTGATCACCTAGAACTTAGATCTTAGGATAATTGATTAGGCACGAGAGTGCGATTAATTACCTGATAGAATCTAAGGTGAGCAAAATAACTATTCGCAAAGGAATTTGGTTTAGTTGTTTTGTGAACAAATCAAACCTGATTTAAAAGCTGATTTATACTTTAGGATTCGCAAAGGAATTTTGAATTCCTAGGATTTAGATTTAGATAGTTTTCGCAACGAAAGTTGGTTAATTATACCTTAGTGGTTTGAGTTCAAGAACCGCGCTAAATCTGAATCCTGCTATTTAGTTTATCTGCATTCATTGATTCCCTGAGAAATACCCTGAACCTATCTTTCTTCAATTGAATTTACAACCGCTTTAATTTATGCTTTGTTTTTAATATCATTGATCGTTTAACTTAATTCTCACCTATATAATCTATTGTGTGTTTCTGTGAGTCCTTGTGTTCGACCCCTACTATACTGCAACTACTTCTTAGTATTTTTAGGGTATTAATTTGAGCATATCAAGCTACCATTTCCCGGACGCTTCAAGAAGCAATTGATGGAGTGATATATCATGGTTTTACCCTGGTTTTACCCTGTTAAAGCCATGATATAAGTCCGTTTTATCGAGTCTTTATTCTATTATAGAGTTTTTAGAGTCTTTTACAGGTTTTAGCACATTTGGAGCATTATTGGAAATATTGGAGTTTTATGGAGTATTATGGAACAAAACTGAAGTCTGGTGATTAAGTACCTGATCAAAGCGTCAAGCATCGATCGATACCCCCTGGTATCGATCGACACCCATCGGAGCAGAATACAAGTCGCGACTTTAATGAAGTTTAAAGAATTGCAGAACTTGCCAAGAAGACTTTAATATTTACAAGAAGACCCCAATTCGTGTTTAGACTATTTAATTAGGTTTTACAGCCACTTTGGATGTGTGCTGTGCTTTTGATTACTTTGAGTTTAGAGCTTTCGAGAGGAGAGACAAGTCAGATATCTGTTCGTCTGAGAGAAGATTTTGAACTCCTGTTTTACTCTACTCTTATTTATTTTATTGATGATTTATTCAGTTATGTTGATTGTTTCATTCTACATGTCTGAGCAGATCCCTTATTAGGTTCAGGGTTCTCAATAGGGTTTTCTCTGAATGCTAGGTTAACTTATTTGCTAGGATTCATTATCTGAATTAGTTCTTCACCATAGGTTGTATGCAAAGCTAATTCTGGATTGATCACCTAGAACTTAGATCCAAGGATAATTGATTAGGCGCGAGAGTTCGATTAATTACCTGATGGAACCTAAGGTGAGCAAAACACTACTCGCAAAGAGATTTGGTTCTGTTGTTTTGTGAACATATCGAACTTGTAGATTAAAAGCTGATTTAGACTTTAGTATTCACAAAGAGATTTGGAATTCCTAGGATTTAGATTTAGATAGCTTTCGCAACGAGAGTTGGTTAGCTATACTTTAGTGATTTGAGTTCAAGAACCGCGCTAAATCCGAATACTGTTAATTAGTTTATCTGCATTCAGTGATTCCCTAAGATATCCCCTGAACCTATCTTTCTTCAATTGAATTTACAACAGATTTAATTTACGCTTTGTTTTTAATATCATTGATCGTTTAACTTAATTCTCACCTATATAATCTATTGTGTGTTTCTGTGAGTCCTTGTGTTCGACCCCTACTATACTGCAACTACTTCTTAGTATTTTTAGGGTATTAATTTGAGCATATCAAGCTACCATTTCCCGGACGCTTCAAGAAGCAATTGATGGAGTGATATATCATGGTTTTTACCCTGTTAAAGCCATGATATAAGTCCGTTTTATCGAGTCTTTATTCTATTATAGAGTTTTTAGAGTCTTTTACAGGTTTTAGCACATTTGGAGCATTATTGGAAATATTGGAGTTTTATGGAGCATTATGGAACAAAACTGAAGTCTGGTGATTAAGTACCTGATCAAAGCGTCAAGCATCGATCGATACCCCCTGGTATCGATCGACACCCATCGGAGCAGAATACAAGTCGCGACTTTAATGAAGTTTAAAGAATTGCAGAACTTGCCAAGAAGACTTTAATATTTACAAGAAGACCCCAATTCGTGTTTAGACTATTTAATTAGGTTTTACAGCCACTTTGGATGTGTGCTGTGCTTTTGATTACTTTGAGTTTAGAGCTTTCGAGAGGAGAGACAAGTCAGATATCTGTTCGTCTGAGAGAAGATTTTGAACTCCTGTTTTACTCTACTCTTATTTATTTTATTGATGATTTATTCAGTTATGTTGATTGTTTCATTCTACATGTCTGAGCAGATCCCTTATTAGGTTCAGGGTTCTCAATAGGGTTTTCTCTGAATGCTAGGTTAACTTATTTGCTAGGATTCATTATCTGAATTAGTTCTTCACCATAGGTTGTATGCAAAGCTAATTCTGGATTGATCACCTAGAACTTAGATCCAAGGATAATTGATTAGGCGCGAGAGTGCGATTAATTAACTGATGGAACCTAAGGTGAGCAAAACACTACTCGCAAAGAGATTTGGTTCAGTTGTTTTGTGAACATATCGAACTTGTAGATTAAAAGCTGATTTAGACTTTAGGATTCGCAAAGAGATTTGGAATTCCTATGATTTAGATTTAGATAGCTTTCACAACGAGAGTTGGTTAGCTATACTTTAGTTTATCTGCATTCAGTGATTCCCTGAGATATCCCTTGAACCTAGCCTTTCTTCAATTGAATTTACAACCGTTTATTTTAAGTCCTGTTTTCAATACCATCGATTGCTTAGCGTGATCCTCACCTATATAATCTATTGTGTATTTCTGTGAGTCCTTGTGTTCGACTCCTAGTTATACTACGACAACTGCTTTAGTATCTAAATAGGGTATTAATTCGAGCATATCAAATTTGGCGCCGTTGTCGGGGACTCAATTCGCCATTAGATTACGTTTGTGAATTTCGACTAAGTTCGTCGTTATCGGTCGATACTATCTAGTATCGGTCGATACTCGCCGTCTTCCTTTGTTGATATCGATCGACACCACTTGGTATCGATCGATACTCATCCTGTTACAAGTTACTAACGTTTATGACTCTTGTTTTTAGGTGCATCCCTAATCGTGAAACCAGAAAGAACAAGAGCACTCAGCTAGTTCAACTGTTATTGGACCAATTAGCACTTGTGGAACGCGCAAACAGAAGGAAAACGAAACCAGCAGCTATGAACAACAATCAAGTAGAGTTGGTTCGAGATGAGGCTGGTGCCTATAGGGACCCAGAGGGTCATTTGTGCAATGAAAGAGGACAACATTTGGATGGAGAGGGGAACATCATTCTACATGCTCCCGTTGTCGCTGGGAACGCGAACACAGTGAATGCTGAGAATGCTGTGGCAAATCATTGTACGACGATTGGTGAGTGCAATAGACCTGACCAGTTCTACGCAAATCGCTCTGCGATTTTTCCTCCTACCTATCAGAGGAATGACTTTGAGATGAAACCTGCATACTACACTCTTGTGAGCCTGCATCTTTTTCATGGTCTTTCCAGTGAACATCCCATGGATCACATTGAGAGGTTCGAGGACTTGGTCACTAGCATCAAATGCAATGGAGTGTCCTACGACTACCTCTTCTGCAAGCGTTTCCCATACTCACTTGGTGCATAAGCAACTTACTGGCTGAAGCAGTTGACTCTTGGATCGCTGACTACCAGGGATCAAAGTAAGACTGATTTTCTGAACAATTTCTATGATGATGCACGATCTGAGGATCTGAGGAACAAGATCTCCCAGTTTTATCAAGGACCTACTGAGGCGTTCAAGGCTGTTTGGACGAGATTCAGATCGTATCAGAGAGATTGTCCGCATCACGGATACTCTGATGTTCAGCTGATGGGTTTCTTCTTCAGAGGGCTCGATTGGAGGTACCAAATGACTTTGGATGCTTCAAGAAATGGAAACTTCAACACCAAATATCCTGATGAAGCCTATGTCCTGATTGAGAACTTGGCGTCTAGCAATAGCACCAAGAATTCTGATTTTGAGCGGAAAAGACTAGCTAGTAACGTGGATGGTTCGCAGATCGCTGATCTCCAAGCTAAGTTGGACTCTATGCACAGTCTTCTGATGGGCAAGACACAGAAAGCTGTTCACTTTGCTGACGATGTCGAGGTATTCAACGAAGATGAAGTAGAGGATGTTAACTACATTGGTGGTTCTGGTTTTCAGGGTCAGAGAAATCAATTTAACAACAACCAAAACTTCAACAACAACTCGCAGCAAGGAGGGTCGAATCTGTTTTGCCAGAAACCATCTCAGAACAGTGGGTATGTCAGGAACTATGGGAATTCATCTTATCAGTCTGTACCGGTCAAGCTCCCAGATAGCAAGATCGAGGGTATGTTCGAACAGCTGATTCAAGGACAGCAGCAGCTCACAGTGAATCTCAACGGAAAGATAGATGGTGTATACAAGGATCTGAGTGGAAGGATTGACGCGCTCGATACTCATCAGAAGATATTGGAAACGCAAGTAGCTCAGACTGCAGCAGCTGTCAAGGGAAAGGTGACTCAGGCACAGAAGGAGTACGTCAATGCCATCACTTTGAGAAATGCAGGAGATCTCGAAAACCCTGTAGAAGGTGATTTCGACACTGATTCGTCTCAACCTGGTATCACTCGATACCTCTCAGAGGCCATCACTTTGAGAAATACCAACCTGGTATCGATCGATACCTCTCAGAGGCCGAACCAGTGTTGGTTAAGGAACGTGTCTACAAACCTAAGAAACCAGATCCTCGACCACCTAAACACCTCAGAGATCCCATCTCTCCAAAACAGCTGCGTGGCTTTGAGAAGATGGTGCGAAGAATCCCATCCACACACACTTTTGAAGAATCTCTTGAGTACATGCCTCTGCTAAGTCACTTCCGGGATTGCAGAGAAACTGAGGAAGAGATTAAGGCACTCTTCATCAAAGTCAGAAGTCCACCGCCCCCACTAAAGCGATTGACTAAGAAGGAAGACCCATGGAAATTTTCAGTTCCATGCTCCATCTCTGGAGTTGGAATCAAGGAATCACTAGTTGATTCATGGTCCAGCGTGAATGTCATTTCAAGGGCACTCGCAGAGGAGCTTAAGATCGATGACATACAATCTACTCAGATGCCTCTCACATTCGCGAACTCTTCCACATCTATTCCGTACGGTCAAATCCATGACTTGATGGTTAAGGTAGGAGACAGTCTGGTTCCTACTGATTTTCAGGTTGTGGAGATGCATGCAAGGTCTAGCACACATTTGATTCTTGGAAGACCGTTCATGGCTACTGCTGGTGCAGTTATGGACTCACCCAGTAGGAAGATTTCATTCTCGTACATTGACGAAGAGGTCTCCTACGAAGCCATCCCTCCTAGAAGAGCCCCCACACAGATATCTTGCATCCATGTTGGTGCAGGAGAAACACTGATGGTTGATCTTTTGGACGAGCCTGATATTGTGCCAACTGTCATGGAAGCTTTAGATCACCCTCCTATCATCGCCAAGAAAGTCATCAAAAAGACTAAGGCACAGAAGAAGGTGAAAGACAAAAGCGTCGAGAACGCTACATGTGTCACCTTAATCCTTTAGAAGAGTGATGGAGATTCGATCGAGTACAAGGTGAAATGCAAAGGACGCTCAAAACCGTTCTCTAAGGCCAGAATCATCATAACCACTGAGCTGAAAGAAAAAGGGCAAGAGGTTATTGAGCGTATGCTGCGCAAAACTCTGAGTTTGGAAATGTCTAGTTGTGGGACTTGCATGGGAGTGAGTTCCCTACTTTATTCCGACTGATCGCCGGTAAAGTCAAGCTCGTGATGTTAAACGAGCGTTGAATGGGAGGCAACCCATTGGTAAGTCTATACATACGTTTTTATCTTCCCTTGTTTTTGATTTTTGGTCTTGTGTTTTGTGTCAAACGTGAAGCAGATTTAACAAGAAGTATCAATCGACACCAGTCAGTGTCGATCGATACCATGTGTCGTGAAAAGGAGCACAAGTTTCGATCGATACCTCTGGATATCGATCGATAATCCACGGCCAGGTAAGTTTCCTTGAAACCCTACGGGTTTTCCTTTCTTCTCCACCGCCTCTATCGCTCGATACAATTACCGACCTCTCTCTCCCAAAATCACATATCTTCGTTTCTCAACGGATTTGAGTAATTTTTGTGCCTATTCTGCTTGGATTGTCATCCTCTGCCTCATTCTCTCACTCATTCTCGCGATCTACAAGGTATGAACCACGATTTCTCATCTATTCACTCCGTGACCCAAGGTTTGATTTTTGATTCTTTAGGCCTCTAGAACTTATTTTGATGGACGATTACCACTTAATTTGTGTATTATAAGCTTAGTCGAATCCTGCATTGCACCTAATTGCCTTGGGATTACACTTGTTTAGTTTTCGGATTTGAGTTCTTCGCTGGAAATCAATACATGTGCGAGTATCAATCGATACCAAGTGGTATCGATCGATGCTCATTATTTTAATTGGCCGATATTGCAGTGTTTGAAAGAGATGTTGGATTTATGCCATGTTTTCTATTTACTAATGATGCAGATGTCCACGCGAAAGCGAACACGTACTGATACCCCATCCAGCTCTAACCCACCACTGAAAGAGTATCAGTTGGGTGCTCAGGTCGAGTTTTTCCACCACGGGATTTGGACACCAGGATCGGTCATCGCTTGTCTTACCAATAGCCGTTACAAGGTTCAGACAGCCAACTCTACCGATTTTACACTGGCTTTCGGCGTCAACCTACGCGAAGCACCATCCGCTCCCCCTACGCCTTCATCACCATTGCCTCCTCGCCCAACAGTTCGTTTTCCTTGGCCTAAAATCAGTGAGAAGGCCAAGATACGCTTGAGGGGTGATTACGAGGGGACAGACAAGGAGATCACGGAGAGCAAAGCTTGCACCGATAGGCCCATTTCCGAGGAGTGGGAAGATTATGATTCGATCTTCTACAACTCATGGCAGTTAGTTGATGTGCGCCCCACTCGGTTTGCTGATACGCACACTATGTGGCATCTAGGTTTTGACAAGGAGCTCGATGGATTGATCCGCAAGATCGGATTGGGGACGATGCCTACGCGGCAATATGATCTCTATTCTGATTTGGTTCGCCAGCTCCTTGCTTCTGTTCGCATCTACTACACCGGGGAACCTCCAGTGACCGCACAGCAAGGTGTTCTGACTTTTCTGATTCGCAGCGTGCGATATAGGATATCTTTTCAGGAGCTCTGCGACATATATGGTTTTCATAGGGATTTCTCCAAGTGTAAATTTCCGCACAAGTTCATGGATGTTGAGGCGTTCTGGTCTCACTTCGGGCACGGAGCCTATGACAGCAAGACCACTACACAACTGGATGTGCGCCATCTAGTCCTGCGCTGCCTTGTGAGGATCCTGAGCAACACTCTGTTGCGTAATATGGAACCAAACAAGATGAGAGTTGCCGAGCTGATTGTTCTAGCCATTGGGATTGGAGACCTTATTTCTGATGAGGCATATGAGTGGCCTGAGATGGACCTCGCGGTCAACTTAGGTGTTGTCTTTGCGCGCCATTTGGAGTCACTGAAGGTTAAGCCTTTCACCGGACGCGGCAAGACTTCTAGGACTATAGGCCGAACGAAGACCGAGACGGTGGGCAGTCTTCTCACTCCCATCTTTCTGTACTTAGGGATCAGCACCACTAGTTGTTCGATTGTGACTTCCCGCGAGCTCATGGACGAAGCGCACTTGGAGCATCTACGTTGGCTGAAGCCGGTCAGACGTTGTGTTTTCAGCACTTCTGTTGGGAACCATCTGGTTCAGCTCCCCAACACCGATCTGACAGACATAGGCGGTAACCCTACTCAGTTGCTTTTCACACATGCCCCTACTGACATGGAGCATGCACCGGTTACACGACGGCGAGGCTCAACCACTGGAGCACTACCACCCGCATCTGACCCTGCTGGGGGTCAACCGCGACGCGAACCACCTCCTTTCGCTGCTGCGTTTTCTCTTCCTCCACTACCTGAGATGGAGATGGATCCCTTTCACCGATATGTAGTCGCGAGTCTGCAGACGATCTGGACCGCCATTACCTCATCTCGACATCCTGTTTCACCACGTTCACCTTCACATACCGATGCCGCTGACGATGAGAGTGATTCTGAGGAGACGGAGGATTAGTAACCCTTCTATCTGATCTTGACGTTTGTACTTTTCCTTTCTTTTTCTTTTCTTTTATTTTTCTTTTCTGTTGAACTTATGTCAGTATTTGTTTTTGCATTTGAACTTCTTTGGATTTATGTTTGATCTACCATGTTACTTTTAACCTGTTTTTGAGTGTTCCTAACAGTGCTGACATCTAACGCAATGGAATGCTTTCCCTGGTTAAGCAACTCGACACCACTTATTTTCGAATAGTGTGTCGACATAAACATGATGTCGATCGATACCTTCTAGTATTGATCGATACCCTGCAATGGTACGGTTTCTATTTTTCATAATCCATTCCGTTCATCTGTTTTCTCTCACCAACTCTAGGCTAGATAACACTGGGGACAGTGTTGTTTAAGTCTGGGGGAGGTAGTCGCTGACTTTGTTTTTATTTTTCTTAGAGTCAGTCCATTTTTGAGTCATTCGTTGTTTTATTGAGTCAAAATTTTGTCTAAGACTGTGATCCTTCTCTTGAATCTATTGATTTAACCTCGCTTCTAAGTGACCATTGTTGCAGAATCAGTTCTAGATCGACTAATGAAAAATTCAAAGTCTAACCGGTTAACCAGAAGACACTCATGTTTCCAGCAAAGTCCCTTAAAGCCTGAGCCAAATTTATGTACTTCATCATTGTGGTTAGTATCCATAGAGCTTGATTCCTCATTCGTATCTGACAAAGGAACCCATATGTTTTAAAATAAAGGTATTTCTCTCCCTATAAAAAGTTAATTAATAAGTGCATTAAAAGATGAAATGATTTTCTTATGAGTAGAGGGTTATGAAAATTTCCAACGATCCCATTATTCCACTCGAGAGGGAATGATCAAACAGAGGGTTGGAAGCGAGGCTAGGATTTTCATATGATGCCATTATTCGCCTACATCATTTGATACATTAAGAGGGAAGAACTTGGGATTCGGTGGCTAACACCATCTATACTCGCGTCTCATACCTTGATGTGTATATGCAAAGCTGAAAATAAAAAAAGAGAGCATAATAAGAAATAAGTCTGGGGGAGAGAAATAATACCAAAAAATGTGAAAAAGGGTGGTTCTTTGTCTTGATATTGTATGGGAAAGAATCTAGAAGGTTCTTGATACTAATTCACAGATATGAAACTGGCGAGGATGGCTTGATTGAACAATGCTGTGAGATAATGGGTGTAGTCTTGGAAGCTGCGAATGTCTACGGAGAAGTACATGGTGCGTGGTTAGATAAAAAAAAGCTGGTTAGATAACATTTGGATGCTTGGGAAATTGGTCATTGAAATGTTTCATGAACAGGTGAGTCTCTACGTTTTTAAACCTCTTTCACTGGTTTAGTCTTCTATTTGCTTGAGGGCAAGCAAAATGCTAAGTTTGGGGGAGTTGATATATCATGGTTTTTACCATGTTTAAGCCATGATATAAGTCCGTTTTATCGAGTCTTTATTCTATTATAGAGTCTTTTAGAGTCTTTTACAGGTTTTAGCACATTTGGAGCATTATTGGAAATATTGGAGTTTGTGGAGCATTATGGAGCAAAACTGAAGTCTGGTGACTAAGTACCTGATCGAAGCGTCAAGCATCGATCAATACCTCTTGGTATCGATCGACACCCATCGGAGCAGAATACAAGTCGCGACTTTAATGAAGTTTGAAGAATTGCAGAACTTGCCCAGAAGATTTTAATATTTACAAGAAGACCCCAATTCGTGTTTAGACTATTTAATTAGGTTTTACAGCCACTTTGGCTGTGTGTTGTGCTTTTGATTACTTTGAGTTTAGAGCTTTTTAGAGGAGAGACAAGTCAGAACTCTGTTCGTCTGAGAGAAGATTTCGAACTCCTGTTTTACTCAACTCTTATTTATTTTATTGATGATTTATTCAGTTATGTTGATTGATTCATTCTCCATGTCTGTGTAGATTCCTTATTAGGTTCAGGGTTCTCAATAGGGTTTTTTCTGAATGCTAGGTTAACTTATTTGCTAGGATTCATTATCTGAATTAGTTCTTCACCATAGGTTGTATGCAAAGCTAATTCTGGATTGACCACCTAGAACTTAGATCCAAGGATAATTGATTAGGCGCGAGAGTGCGATTAATTACCTGATAGAACCTAAGGTGAGCAAAACACTACTCGCAAAGAGATTTGGTTTAGTTGTTTTGTGAACATATCGAACTTGTAGATTAAAAGCTGATTTAGACTTTAGGATTCCCAAAGAGATTTGGAATTCATAGGATTTAGATTTAGATAGCTTTCGCAACGAGAGTTGGTTAGTTATACTTTAGTGATTTGAGTTCAAGAACCGCGTTAAATCCGAATCTTGTTAATTAGTTTATTTGCATTCAGTGATTCTCTGAGAAATCCTCTGAACCTAGCCTTTCTCCAATTGAATTTACAACCGTTTAATTTAAGTCATGTTTTCAATACCATCGATTGATTAGCGTGAGTCTCACCTATATAATATATTGTGTGTTTCTGTGAGTCCTTGTGTTCGACCCCTAGCTATACTACGACAACTGCTTTAGTATCTAAATAGAGTATTAATTTGAGCATATCATGGAGAAGTACAAGGCGGTGTTTGATAGACAAATGGAAAAGGTCGAGCTCACCATGCCTTTGGTTGATGCATTTTTGCTTGTGCCTCAATATGCCAAATTCCTAAAGGATGCCGTGAAAGGAAGAGCTAAGGAGATGGAGTCCATGGTGGTATTGACACATGAGTGTAGTGCCATAATCCAAAAGAAGGTAGTACCCAAGAAACTTGGAGATCCGGGTAGTTTCACACTCACGTGCGCTTTGGGACCTCTTGCTTTCGACAATTGCCTTGGCAATCTAGGATCTAGCATGAGTCTAATACCGTTATCCGTTGCTAAAAGATTGGGATTCACAAGGTACAAAGCTTGTAGGATTTCTTTAATCCTTGCGGATTGAAACGTTGGAGTACCAATTGGGCTACTTGAAGATTTGCCAATCGCGGTTGGAGACTTCATTGTTCCAACGGACTTCTTGGTCTTGGAAATGGACGAGGAACCAAAGGACCCCTTGATTTTTGGTAGACCCTTCTTGGCAACCGCGGGTGCGATCATTGACGTGAGAAAAGGGAAGATATCTTCACTTGGGCAAGGATGAGGTACTAGAGTTTGACATCAATGAAGCGATGATGAGACCCACCATAGACGATCAAGTATTCTACATTGAAGCGATACATCGAAGCGATGGATGAATTAGCGGACGAGCTCTTGGAAGAATTGAATCTTGAGGATGGTTTGCAAGTTGCTTTGGTCAAGGATCATGGTGAACACGGGTATATGGATGAGGTTATTGAGCCTTACAAGATGATTTTGGACTCACACAAGCCAATGGTTGGTGAAGCCACGGTCCTCGATTTGGGTCTTCAAGGGATGAAGGGTGAAGAGAGCTTTGCTTTGGAAGTGGAGCTAGATGAGAACGGGCAAGAAGCTAGCAATGGTAAGACTAGCGTGGATGACGATTGGAGTGAACTCAAAGCTCCTAAAATCGACCTCAAATCACTTCCCGTTGGGCTAAGTTACGCTTTCCTAGGTCTAAACGAGTCATACCCTGTCATAGTAAATGAAAACTTGAAAGAAGATGAATTGTCCTCCCTTTTGAACGAATTGAGAAAGAATAGGAAAGCCATTGGTTACTCCTTGGATGACATCAAATGCATTTCCTCTACTCATTGCACACATAGGATACATCTAGAAGATGAATCGATGACTTCTATCGAACATCAAAGGAGGTTAAATCCAAACTTGAAAGAAGTCGTTAAGAAAGAGATTCTAAAGCTTCTAGATGACCGGATTATCTACCCTATCTCCGATAGTAGGTGGGTGTCCCCGGTCCATGTGGTGCCTAAAAAGGGAGGAATGACGGTTGTGAAGAACGAAAAAGATGAATTAGTACCCACTAGAACCATAACCGGTCATAGGATGTGTATTTATTATCGAAAACTTAACTCCTCCACTAGGAAAGATCACTTCCCACTCCCATTTATTGACCAAATTATTGAAAGGATTGCAAACCACCCATACTATTGCTTTCTTGACGGGTATTCAGGATTCTTCCAAATCTCGATACATCCCAATGATCAAGAAAAGACAACATTCACATGCTCCTATGGTACCTTCGCCTATCGAAAAATGCCGTTCGGGTTATGTAATGCACCGGCAACCTTTCAACGGTGTATGATGTCTATATTTTCGGATTTGATCAAAGAAATGGTTAAGGTCTTTATGGACGATTTTTCCGTATATGGCTCTTCGTTTGGTGTTTGTCTTTCTAATCTTTGCAAGGTACTCACTAGGTGCGAGGAAGCGAATCTCATCTTGAATTGGAAGGAATGCCACTTCATGGTTCGTGAAGGTATCGTCCTCGGGCACAAGACTTCGGAGAAAGGAATCGAAGTAGACAAGGCCAAGATCGAGGTTATGGTGGGTTTGGAACCGCCAAAGTCGAATAAGGATATCCGGAGTTTCTTGGGTCATGCCGGGTTCTATAGGAGGTTCATCAATGAGTTTTCAAAGATAGCAAGGCCATTCACAAGGCTTCTTTGCAAGGAAGTAGAGTTTAACTTCGATGAAGAATGCCTTGAGGCGTTTTTGGAGATCACGAAGGCTCTTGTGAGTGCTCCCATTGTGCAAGCACCAGATTGGAGTCTCCCTTTTGAGATTATGTGTGATGCTAGTAACTATGCAGTATGAGCGGTTCTTAGGCAAAAGAAGGCCAAGAAGATTCACGTGATCTACTACGCAAGTAGGACACTTGACGATGCACAAGGAAGGTATGCTACAACGGAGAAGGAGCTACTTACGGTTGTGTTTGCTATCGAGAAGTTTAGGTCCTATGTGGTTGGCTCCAAGATCATCGTTTACACGGATCATGCCGCTTTGAGGCATATCTATGCTAAAAAGGATACCAAGCCAAGGTTCTTGCGATGGATCTTGTTACTCCAAGAGTTTGATATGGAGATTTTTGATAAGAAGGGTATCGAGAATGGAGTTGCGGATCACTTGTCTAGGATGCACATTGAAGATCTTGTGCCAATCGACGACTCGCTCCCCGATGAGCAATTGATGTTAGTAATCGTTTTGAGACAAGTGATTGAAGCCGTGAGAGGTTTTGCGGACGCTAAGAGATTGACAGATGGAAAGCTATCATGGTTCGTAGATTTGGTAAATTACCTAGCTTGTGGAAGAGAGCCGCCTAACTTAGAGGGCTACAAGAAGAAGTTGTTCTTTCATGACGTCACGAGATACTATTGGGATGAACCGTTCGTGTACAAGTTGTGTTCGGATGGTTTATATCGAAGGTGTGTGGCGGAGGAAGAAACGACCGGGATCTTGTTCCATTGCCATGGTTTGAGCTATAGATGTTATTTTGCTTCATTCAAGACAACGACAAAGGTTCTGCAATCCGGTATTTGGTGGCCTAGCTTGTTCAAAGATGCTCACGCTTTTGTCATCGCTTGTGATGCATGCCAAAGGAAGGGTAACATTGCTAAGAGGGACAAGATGCCCCAAAATCCCATTCTTGAGGTCGAGATCTTTGACGTATGGGGTATTGACTTTATGGGACCATTCCCTTATTCATATGGGAACCAATACATCTTGGTAGTGGTGGACTACGTATCTAAATGGGTTGAAGCAATCGCTAGTCCAACCAATGATGCTAAGGTAGTTCTCAAGCTCTTCAAGACCATCATTTTCAGAGGTTTGGGGTTCTAAGAGTTGTGATTAGCGATGGGGGTAGCCACTTCATCAACAAGGTCTTCGAGAGTCTACTCAAGAAGCACGGGGTTAGGCATAAGGTGGCCACGCCATATCACCCTCAAACAAGCAGCCAAGTAGAGGTTTCAAACCGAAAAATCAAGTCCATATTCGAGAAGACCATGGGAAGTTCGAGAAAGGATTGGGCTAAGAAGTTATACGATGCCTTGTGGGCTTACCGGACGGCATTCAAAACACCTCTTGGGACTACACCGTTCAATCTTCTCTACAAGAATTCATGCCACTTACCGCTCGAGCTTGAGTACAAGGCCATGTGGGCCGTGAAGCTACTAAACTTTGATCTCAAGACGGCACAAAAGAGGCGCTTGATCCAACTTCAAGAACTCGATGAGATTAGGCTTGAATCATATGAGAGCTCCTAGATCTACAAAGAACGGACTAAGGCCTTTGATATGCTCAAATTAATACCCTATTTAGATACTAAAGCAGTTGTTATAGTATAGCTAGGGGTCGAACACAAGGACTCACAGAAACACACAATAGATTATGGATGTTGGAATTACGCTAAGCAATCAATGGTATTGAAAACAAGTACGTAAATTAAAACAGATGTAAATTCAGTTGGAGAAAGATAGGTTCATGGGATTTCTCAGGGAATCAATGAATGCAGATAAATTAACTAGCAGGATTCAGATTTAGCGCGTTTCTTGAACTCAAATCACTAAAGTATAGCTAACCAACTCTCGTTGCGAAAGCTATCTAAATCTAAATCCTAGAAATTCCAAATCTCTTTGCGAATCCTAAAGTCTAAATCAGCTTTTAATCTACAAGTTTGATATTTTCACAAAACAACTAAACCAAATCTCTTTGTGAATAGTTATTTTGCTCACCTTAGGTTTTATCAGGTAATTAATCGCACTCTCGCGCCTAATTAATTATCCTAAGATCTACGTCTAGGTGATCAAACCAGAATTAGCTTAGCAAACAACCTATGGTGAAGAACTAATTCAGATAATGAATCCTAGCAAATAAGTTAACCTAGCATTCAGAGAAAACCCTATTGAGAACCCTGAACCTAACATGAAGTTACTCAGACATGAAGAATGAAACAATCAACATAACTGAATAAATCATCAATAGAATAAATAAGAGAAGAGTAAAACAAAGGTTCAAAATCTTCTCTCAGACGAACAGAGTTCTGACTTGTCTCCCCTCTCAAAAGCTCTAAACTCAAAGTAATGAAAAAGCACACAGCCAAAGTGGCTGTAAAACCTAATTAAATAGTCTAAACACGAATTGGGGTCTTCTTGTAAATATTAAAGTCTTCTGGGCATGTTCTACAATTCTTCAAACTTCATTAAAGTCGCGACTTGTATTCTGCTCCGATGGGTGTCGATCGATACCAGGGGGTATCGATCGATGCTTGACGCTTCGATCAGGTACTTAGTCGCCAGACTTCAGTTTTTATCTATAATGCTCCATAAAACTCCAATATTTCCAATAATGCTCCAAATGTGCTAAAACCTGTAAAAGACTCTATAATAGAATAAAGACTCGATAAAACGGACTTATATCATGGCTTAAACAGGGTAAAAACCATGATATATCAACTCCCCCAGACTTAGCCTTTTGCTTACCCTCAAGCAAATAGAAGACTAAACCAGGTGAAAACGTAGAGACTCACCTGTCCTTGAAACATTGCAATGACCAATTTCCCACGTACCCAAATGTCACCTAACCAGCTTTTGATCTAACCACCATGTTCTTCTCCGTAGACATTCGCATCTTCCCAGACTACACACATTATCTCTCAGCATTGTTCAATCAAGCCATCCTCGCCAGTTTTATCGCTGTAAATTTGTATCAAGAACCTTCTAGATTCTTTTCCATACAATATCCTGACAAGGAACCACCTTTTTCACACTTTTTGGTATTATTTCTTTCCCCCAGAATTATTTCTTGTTATGTTCTCTCTTTTGTTTTTAGCTTTGCATATACACATCAAGGTATGAGACGCGAGTATTGATGGTGTTTGCCACCGAATCTCCGGTTCTTCCCTCTCAACGTATCAATGGATGTAGGCGAATAATGGCATCATAGGAAAATCCTAGACTCGCTTCCAATCCTCTGTGTGATCATTCCCTCTCGAGTAGAATAATGGGATCGTTGGAAATTTTTCTAACCCTTTACGTAGAAGAAAATCATTTCAACTTTTAATGCACTTTTTAATTATCTTGTTATAGGGAGAGACATACCGTTATTTCTATTTTCAAACACATGGGTTCCTTTTGTCAGATACGAATGAGGAATCAAGTTCTATAGATACTAACCACAATGATGAAGTGCAAAAATTTGGCTCAGGCTTTAAGGAACTTTGCTAGAAACGTGAGTGTCTTCTGGTTAACCGGTCAGCCTTTTGATTTTTTATTAGTCGATCTAGAACTGATTCTGTAACGATGGTCACTTAGAAGCAAGGTTAAATCAAAAGATTCAAGAAAAAGATCACAGTCTCAGACAAAATTTTGACTCAATAAAACAACGAAAGACTCAAAAATGAACTGACTCTAAGAAAAACAAAAACAAAGTCAGCGACTACCTCCCCCAGACTTAAACAACACTGTCCCCAGTGTTATCTAGCCTAGAGTTGGTGAAAGAAAACAAAGGAATCAAAATTAAACATGAGAAACAAGAAGTTACCTTGCTGGAACATTGGGTATCGATCGACGCACAGCTTGGTATAGAACGATACCAAGCTTAAATCGATACATGTCCTCCTCATTCGCAGAAGGTGTCGACCGATACCATATGGTATCGATCGACACTCATGCGATCTCGTTGTGCTCCTTGTTTCTCTGTGATAGTCCCAAAAACGAAAAAGAAAAAGGAAAAAGACTCAAAGGCAGACTCACCGGTGGGTTGCCTCCCACCAAGCGCTTGTTTATAGTCAATAGATTGACTGTGCTGCCGTTCAGGCAGTGGATGTATCATCCAGAGGCATTATGTGTCCATCTGGAATCTCGGTGTTCGCCCAATAGTGTTTCACCCTTTGTCCGTTGACAGTAAACTCCTCTCCTGAAGGATTTGTAAGGACAACCGCACCATGTGGTCGAACTTCTTTGACTGTGAAGGGACCTGACCAACGAGAACGCAATTTACCAGGAAACAATTGCAAACGAGAGTTATACAGAAGTACCTGATCATTCGGTTCAAAGTGCCTGGAGATGATCATCTTGTCATGGTATGCCTTTGCCCTCTCCTTGTACAGCTTTGAGTTCTCATAGGCAAGGTGCCTAATCTCATCGAGTTCGTTCAGCTTGATCAATCGCTTCTAAGCAGCAGTTTTGATGTCGAAATTCATCATATTTGTAGCCCATGCTGCCTTATGCTCGATTTCCACTGGAAGATGACATACTTTTCCATACATCAAGTGAAATGGTGTAGTCCCAAGTAGTGTCTTGAAAGTAGTCCTGTAAGCCCAAAGCGCGTCATCCAACCTTACAGACCAATCCTTTCTTGTAACGTTCACCGTCTTCTCCATGATTTCCTTGATTTGCCTGTTGGAAACCTCAACTTGCCCACTGGTCTGAGGGTGATAAGGAGTAGCAACACGATGGTTCACACCATACTTCTTCAGCAAACTCTCAAAAATCTTGTTGATAAAGTGAGAGCCACCGTCACTTATCACAATTCGAGGTACTCCAAATCGAGTGAAAATGATGGTCTTAAACATCTTAAGAACCACCGAAGAATCATTGGTTCTGCTAGCAATGGCTTTGACCCACTTAGACACATACTCCACAGCAACCAAGATGTATTTGTGTCCATATGATGAAGGAAATGGACCCATAAAATAATTGCCCCGACAATCGAAAATCTCAACCTCAAGGATGAAGTTCTGTGGCATCTCATGTCTCTTACTTATCTTACCTCTCCTCTGACACGCATCACACTTTGAAACGAAAACATGGGCATCCTTGAACATAGTAGGCCACTAGAAGACTGCTTGAAGAACCTTGGACACTGTCTTGAAAGTGGCAAAGTGTCCAGCATAATCAGATCCATGGCAATGAAACAAAATTTTCGACACCTCGGATTCAAAATTTTCGGCAATGAAACAATCAGCAATGCATCGTCTGTAGATACCATCAGAACAGTGCTTGTACAAGTAAGGTTCATCCCAGAAGTATCGCCTTATGTCCCGCAAAAACTTCTTCTTGTGATAGCTCTTGAGGTGCTTTGGTTCTGAATTTGCAGCGAGGTAGTTGGCGATATCTTCATACCACGGTTGATCAGAATCGGCTGCAGCTACCAGATACTATTCTGAAGTACCAAGGTGTTCAACAGTCAAGACTGGTTCGGGAGTCGCCTGGTATCGACCGATACCATAGGAGTGTCGATCGATACCAAGACCTGCAATTCGTGGAAATTGCTGAGTTTCTGCGAAGCCCATCCGAAATTCAGTCTCAATGAGATAAACGGATTCTTCTGCAGCTACCAGATACTTTTCTGAAGTACCAAGGTGTTCAACAGTCAAGACTGGTTCGGGAGTCGCCTGGTATCGACCGATACCATAGGAGTGTCGATCGGTACCAAGACCTGCAATTCGGGGAAATTGCTGAGTTTCTGCGAAGCCCATCCGAAATTCAGTCTCAATGAAATAAACGGATTCTTCTGGTAGTTGATCATCAATGGGGACGTCTGCATCGACCTGAATCCTCGAAAGATGGTTAGCGACCCCGTTCTCTATGCCCTTTTTGTCCTTAATCTCTATGTCGAAACCCTGTAGCAAAATAACCCAACGACAAAGACGAGGCTTAAGATCCTTGTTCTGCATCAGATACTTGAGAGCAGCGTGATCATTGTGGACAATCACTTTGCTCCCAATAAGGTAGGATCAAAACTTCTCAAAAGAGAAGACGACTGCAAGTAGTGCCTTCTTTGTAGTGCTATAGTTTCTCTGAGCGTCGTCTAAAGTCTTGCTGGCATAGTAGATCACGTGTAGCTTCTTATCCTTCCTCTGACCCAGAACAGATCCAACAGCAAAGTCACTAGCATCACACATGATCTCAAAAGGAAGAGTCCAATCAGGAGGTTGCACAATAGGAGCACTCACTAAAGCCTTTTTTATCTCCTCAAAGGCTGCAAGACAGTCAGATGTGAAATCGAATTTGATCTCCTTGCATAATAAAGTAGTGAGTGGACGTGCTATCTTAGAGAAATCCTTGATAAACCTCCTGTAAAACCCAGCATGACCAAGGAAGCTTCGAATATCCTTCACAGAATTTGGTGGTTGGAGGCTCGTCATAACCTGAATTTTTGCCTTGTCGACTTCGATCCCAGTCTCAGAAATCTTGTGCCCAAGCACGATGCCATCATGAACCATAAAGTGACACTTTTCCCAATTGAGGACCAAATGTTTCTCTTCACACCTCTGTAACACTTTGCACAAGTTAGCCAAACAGTCCAGGAACGATGAACCATATACTGAAAAATCATCCATGAACACCTCCATGAAATCCTCAATCATGTCAGTGAAGATAGACATCATTCATCTCTGAAAAGTGGCTGGAGCGTTACACAATCCAAATAGCATTCTCCTGTATGCGAATGTGCCATATAGACATGTAAAGGTGGTCTTCCCTTGGTCATCTGGATGTATCGGGATCTGGAAGAAACCTGAGTATCCATCGAGGAAACAGTAGTAGGGATTACTGGCTAACCTCTCCAACATCTGATCAATGAACGGTAGTGGGAAATGATCTTTCCGTGTGGCTGCATTCAACTTTCTGTAGTCGATGCACAGTCGATGTCCAGTGATCGTTCTGGTAGGAATCATCTCATTCTTCTCATTCTTCACCACGGTTATTTCTCCTTTCTTAGGAACAACGTGCACTGGACTGACCCAAGAGCTATCTGAAATAACGTAGATAACACCAGCTTTCAAAAGCTTCATCACCTCCTTCTTAACCACTTCCATCATATTCGGATTTAGCCTTCTCTGGTGCTCAATTGAGGTCTTTGACTCGTCCTCAAGGTGAATCCTATGCATGCACAGGTCCGGTGATATACCTAAAATGTCATCAAGAGAATAGCCAAGAGCTTTGCGGTACTTGGGCAGCTTGTTCAGCAGTAAGGCAACCTCTGCGTTGTTCAAAGAAGCATTGACAATTACTGGGTATGTAGAATTAGGACCAAGAAAACTATACCACAGGTTTGGTGGGAGTGGCTTTAGTTATACTTTAGGAGCGTTCTCTGCACTCCAATCTCCAAGCCCAGCAGCTTGCTTAGAACCTTCGGTCGTCTCTCCCTCGATTTGATATATCATGGTTTTTACCCCTTTTTGGGCCATGATATAAGTCCGTTTTATAGAGTCTTTATACTATTTCGTAGTGTTTTAGAGTCTTTTACAAGTCTAGCACGTTTGGAGCATAATTGGAGATATTGGAGCTTTCTGGAGCATCTTGGAGCAAAGCTGAAGTTCGTGTTGCTGAGTACCCGATTTAACGTCGAGCATCGATCGATACCCCCTGGTATCGATCGACACTCATCGCAGCAGACACGACCCGCGACTTTAATGAAGAGTTGAAGAATTGCAACTTGGTCCAGAAGTCTTTAATATTTACAAGAAACCCCAAAACGTTATGTAGGTTATTTATAGGGATTTTACAGCCACTTTGTTGGCTATGCTTTATTTTACCTTGGTTTGAGAGAGAACTTTGTGAGGAAGACAAGTCTGAAACTTCGTTCGCCCGAGAGAAGATTTCGAACCCTCTTGTTACTCTTTCTGATTTATTTGATGATTTATT
The DNA here is from genome assembly GCA_030161315.1 of Eutrema japonicum. Lineage (NCBI taxonomy): Eukaryota > Viridiplantae > Streptophyta > Magnoliopsida > Brassicales > Brassicaceae > Eutrema > Eutrema japonicum. The sequence goes on along the minus strand of BSQW01000005.1, from coordinate 11,102,047 downwards.
GAGTTATGTTGATTGTTTCATTATCCATGTCTGAGTATATCCACTTTAGGTTCAGGGTTCTCATAAGGTTTTTCTCTGAATGCCAGATTGATTATCTGTTTAGGATTCACCATCTGAATTAGTTCTTCGCTTAGGTTGTGTTCAAAGCTAATTCTAGGTTGACGAATCTGGAACTTAGATCTTAGGATAATTGATTAGGCACGACAGTGCGATTAATTATCTGATAGAACTTTAGGTGAGCAAATTGATTATTCGCAAAGAGATTTGGTTTAATTGATTTGTGAACATATCAAACCTGATATTAAAGCTGATTTAGACTTTAGGATTCGCAAAGAGATTTGGAATTCCTAGGATTTAGATTTAGATAATTCTCGCAACGACAATTGGTTAATTATACCTTAATGATTTGAGTTCAAGAACTGCACTAAATCTGAATCCTGCTAGTTAGTTTATCTGCATTCATTGATTTCCTGAAAAATACCCTGAGCCTATATTTTCCTCCATCGAATTACAACTCATTTAATTTACGTTTTGCTCTCAATTACATCTATTGGTTTAGCTTGATTCTCTTCTATATAATCTATTGTGTGTTTATGTGAGTCCTTGTGTTCGACCCCTAGTTATACTATAACAACTGCTTTAGTATCTAAATAGAGTATTAATTTGAGCATATCACGATTCGCAGGGTATCGACCGATACCAAGGGGATATCGATCGATGCTGGAGGTGCAGAATCGAGCATCCTCGAGTATCCAGCTGTATCATCACACGAATGCACCTCTGAAGTGGCTGAACAAACCAACGCTCTCTCTAGTGGGTCCTCTGGATGCATCTCCAGGAAATACTCTTCAGCTATATCACTGAAGGTGTCAACAAAGAAAGTCTGCCCATCTATGGTTGGTCTCTTCATCATCTTATCCAAATGGAAACTCATGACCAAATCACCAATGTTGAGAGCGATATTCCCATTCTTGCAATCAATCAAAGCACCGGCTGTTGCAAGGAAAGGTCTGCCTAGGATAAGAGGATCCTTAGGCTCAGCATCATACTGCAGGACGATGAAATCAGTGGGGATCAAACAATTTCCAATCTTGATCGGAACATCTTCGAGTAACCCCTCTGGAAGTCTAACTGAACGATCAGCAAGTATTAGAGATATCCTCGTGGTTGTAAAGTCTGTCATCCCCATCCGTTTGGCAACTGAATATGGCATGAGGTTGACACTTGAGCCAAGGTCACAAAGAGAACACTCAAACCTGTCTGTGAATATAGTGCAATCCAACACAAAACTCCCTGGATCTGGCAACTTCTTTGGGATCCTGTTGGTCAAGATTGCACTGCACTCATGAGTAATCATCAAGCATCCTTCTTCAAAATTCACGTTGCTAGACACCATCCTCTTAACATATCTCCTGAAGGACGGAGAATTTTTGATGGCGTCGATGAAAGGGAGTTCAATGATCAATTTATCCATAATCGCCTTGCATCTAGAGTCTTCCACCTCCTTCTTAGTCTTCTCAGCAGCTCTGGGATAAGGTATCTTTGGTGTGTAAACTCTTTATGTGACCACAGTAGGCACTGCCTTCGAGATCTCAGGAGTAGGTTCGACTGTGGGATTAGTATCGATCGACACTGAAGGGGTATCGATCGATACATGCGGTTTTGACATATCCCGTGAAAGTATCCTAATAGGTGTCGATCGATGCTGGTTGGCGTCGATCGATACTGGGGCGATTTCGGTATCCTCATCGTTAAGAACAAGGAGCACGTCTGCAATCGGATCAATTTTTGCTCCTGGGGTGACCTCTTTTCCACTCTTTAAGGTGATTGCATTGATGTGAGCTCTTGGGTTCTCTACTTTCCCTGGAAGGAAACCTTCTTGCCTTTTTACAGCCTCTAAAGTTTGAGCTCTCTAGAGTTCCAGCTTCTTCTGATGAATATTTATAGCGTCGATCCTTCCGCTCAGATCATTATATAAGACATCAATCTTTCCATTGAAATCCACAGTGAGCTTCTGCTATCCTTGAAGAAGTTGTTCGTACATACACTCGATCTTGCTATCTGGGAGCTTAGCAGATACAGGCTGATAAGATGAATTCCCATAGTTCCTGACATACCCACTGTTCTGAGATGGTTTCTGGCCAAACTGATTCGACACTCCTTGCTGCGAGTTGTTGTTGAAGTTTCGGTTGTTGTTGAATTGATTTCTCTGACCCTAAAAACCACAACCACCAATGTAGTTAACATCCTCTACTTCATCCTCGTTGAATACCTCAACATCGTCAGCAAAATGAACAGCTTTCTGTGTCTTGCCCATCAGAAGACTGTGCATATAGTCCAACTTAGCTTGGAAGTCAGCGATCTGCGAACCATCCACGTTACCAGCTAGTCTTTTCCGCTCAAAATCAGCATTCTTGGTGCTATTGCTAGACGCCAAGTTCTCAATCAGGACATATGCTTCATCAGGATATTTGGTGTTGAAGTTTCCATTGCTTGAAGCATCCAAAGTCATTTGGTACCTCCAATCAAGTCCTCTAAAGAAGAAACCCATCAGCTGAACATCAGAGTATCCATGATGTGGACAGTCTCTCTGATATGATTTGAACCTCGTCCAAGCAGTCTTGAACGCCTCAGTAGGTCCTTGAGAAAATAGGGATATCTTGTTCCTAAAATCCTCAGATCTTGCGTCATCATAGAAATTGTTCAGGAAAGCAATTTTAGTTTCCTCCCAGCTAGTCAGCGATCCAGGAGGTAACTGCTTCACCCAGTAGGTTGCTTCCCCACCAAGAGAGTATGGGAAAACCTTGCAGAAAAGGTAGTCATAAGAGACTCCATTGCTCTTGATGCTAGTGAACAAATCTTCGAACCTCTCAGCATGGTCCATGTGATGCTCGTTGGAAAGACCGTGAAAAGGATGATGTCCCACAAGAGTGTAGTATGCAGGTTTCAGCTCAAAGTCATTCCTTGGGAAAGAAGGAGGACGGATCGCAGAGCGATTTGCATAGAACTGGTCAGGTCTGTTGCACTCACCAATCGTCCTACCACGATTAACCACAGCGTTTTCAGCATTCAATGCGTTCGCGTTCCCAGCGAAAACGGGAGCATGTAGAATAAATTCCCCTCTCCATCCAGATGTTGTCCTCTTTCATTGCACAAACGACCCTCTGGGTCCCTGTAGGCACCAGCCTCATCTCGAACCAACTCTACTTGATTATTGTTCATAGCTGCTGGTTTCTTTGTCCTTCTGTTTGCACATTCCACAAGTGCTAGTTGCTCCAATGACAGTTGAACTAGCTGAGTGCTCTTGTTATTTCTGGTTTCACGATTAGGCATGCATCTGAAAACAAGAGTCAGAAACGTTAGTAACTTGTAACACGATGAGTATCGATCGATATCAAGTGGTGTCGATCGATATCAACAAAGGAAGACGGCCAGTATCGACCGATACTAGAGAGTATCGACCGATACCGACGAACTTAGTCGAAATTCACAAACGTAATCTAAATGACGAATTGAGTCCACGGCAACGGCGCCAAATTTGATATGCTCAAATTAATACCCTATTTAGATACTAAAGCAGTTGTTATAGTATAGCTAGGGGTCGAACACAAGGACTCACAGAAACACACAATAGATTATGGATGTGGGAATTACGCTAAGCAATCAATGTTAAATTAAAACAGATGTAAATTCAGTTGGAGAAAGATAGGTTCAGGAAATTTCTCAGGGAATCACTGAATGCAGATAAATTAACTAGCAGGATTCAGATTTGGCGCGGTTCTTGGACTGAAATCAGTAAAGTATAGCTAACCAACTCTCGTTGCGAAAGCTATCTAAATCTAAATCCTAGGAATTTCAAATCTCTTTGCGAATCCTAAAGTCTAAATCAGCTTTTAATCTACAAGTTTGATATGTTCACAAAACAACTAAACCAAATCTCTTTGTGAATAGTTATTTTGCTCACCTTAGGTTTTATCAGGTAATTAATCGCACTCTCGCGCCTAATTAATTATCCTAAGACCTACTTCTAGGTGATCAATCCAGAATTAGCTTTGCAAACAACCTATGGCGAAGAACTAATTCAGATAATGAATCCTAGCAAATAAGTTAACCTAGCATTCATAGAAAACCCTATTGAGAACCCTGAACCTAACAAGGAATCTACTCAGACATGAAGAATGAAACAATCAATATAACTGAATAAATCATCAATAGAATAAATAAGAGTAGAGTAAAACAGTGGTTCAAAATCTTCTCTCAGACGAACAGAGTTCTGACTTGTCTCCCCTCTCAAAAGCTCTAAACTCAAAGTAATGAAAAAGCACACAACCAAAGTGGCTGTAAAACCTAATTAAATAGTCTAAACACGAATTGGGATCTTCTTGTAAATATTAAAGTCTTATGGGCAAGTTCTGCAATTCTTCACACTTCATTAAAGTCGCGACTTGTATTCTACTCCGATGGGTGTCGATCGATACCAGGGGGTATCGATCGATGCTTGACGCTTCGATCAGGTATTAGTCGCCAGACTTCAGTTTTGCTCCATAATGCTCCATAAAACTCGAATATTTCCAATAATGCTCCAAATGTGCTAAAACCTGTAAAAGACTCTATAATAGAATAAAGACTCGATAAAACGGACTTATATCATGGCTTAAACAGGGTAAAAACCATGATATATCAGCCTTCCATGATAAGAAGATTGTGCGCAAGGACTTCAAGGAAGGAGACCAAGTCTTGCTCTTTAACTCGCGTCTCAAGTTGTTTCCCTGGAAGTTATGCTCTAGATGGTCCGGCCCCTTTGTGATGAAAGAAGTGAGATCTTATGGAGCCGTTGTTCTTGTGAACAAGAATGGGGAATAATTTGTTGCGAACATCCAACGTCTCAAACCGTACCACGCCAACGAAATCATTAAAGAGGGAGTCTCACTTCCCCTTGATGATGCTTCTACCGCTTGAACGTGGTAACAAACGTCGAACTTAGTGACGTTAACCAAAGTGCTCTTGGGAGACACCCCAAGCTTATCATTGCATATACTTCTAGGATTCTTATTTTCTCTATTTCGTAGTTCGTTTTGATGTTTTTGTTGAGTGTTTTAGGGACTCCAAGGTCGATGAGGCAATACCTATATGCCACACCGATGTAACAAATCGGTGCAACAAGTCGGTATCCAAACCGAGGGAAAATTCCATTAGCACCGATATGTTGTACCGAGGAGTGACATCAGTGCAGTGTGCCAATGCTCACGGTTTTTCTCGAGAATATTTGTAGGCATGATGACGGACAAAGGTGCTCCATCAACTCGCGCAAGAACCAAGGCTTCAACCGGTGCAAAGGGCAAAGTCGTTGCCAAGGCTTCGCATACAAAGGGAAAAGCCGCGGCTATGAGCACCAAAGACAAGGGAAAAGTCGCGGCATCGACATCTCTACCTCGCGGGTTGACGGTTGCTCGGGCCAAGGAATCCAACAAGAAGGGTAAAGGCAAGAGAGTTGAGGAAGACGAAGAAGAAAGTGAGAGCTCGGACGAAGGAAGCTCAAGCGCTAAAATGCAACCGGCAAAGCCAAACGAGAGGGATTACTTTGACAAGTTTTGCCAAATGAAGTTCGGGCAAGGTAAATTCATTGACTCGGAGATGTTGGATAAGATGGGGATAAGCAAAGACGTGTGGATGCTCTTTGAGGATATGGGTCTTAGTAAGTTCATGAGCATGAAGTATGTAAGCTTTCAAGGCGCTCTCTAACATGTTCCTAGCCACTCTTCGAGCTAGATTCGACAAAACAGGTGATGCAAAATCCGGGTTTGGGGTCTTGAAATTCAGGATTTTGGACGTCACCTACTCGGTCACTTTCCACGAGATATGCGAGATATTCAGGTTCAAGGAAGAAGGGACTTACGGTGGGCAATACTTCGACCATCCGAGGCACGAGCTCCGAAATCTTTGGGCAACGATTGCATCCGGCGAATTTGAAGCCGGCTCCTCTAAGAACGCGAGCATACGGCACCCGGCTCTTCGCTACGCGCACAAGGCGTTGGTTGACATGTTCTATAACAAAGTGGAGATTAACACGGTTACGACGAAGGAAATGGAATTGTTAGGGCTCGGTTTAAATCTCATTCTCCCCACTCTCCACAATGGGAAAGAGTTCAAAGGTCCGGAGAGACTTGCTTGTCTCGCAACGCTTTTGTTGGGGCACTTGTTTGCTTACCAGAACTGGGCTTGGAAGACAAAGGCGAAAAAGGCCGTCATATGCATCATATGGCTTATCACGGCTATTATCATGGCGAAGGGTGTCAAACTCTCGGTTAGCGCCAACGAGTTGAAGTTTTTGGATGCGGGCTATCTTGCAAAGACTAGGTTCTACAAGGGGATCATCGAAGGCAAGTTAGCATACAACCTTCAACTCACCGAGACATCCCTTGCACAAGTTTTGTTGCCTAATCCCGTACTCACTAACTTCCGTGATCCGAGGAACGTCATGTTTATTCCTCCCCAAGAGTATCTCTACAACCCCTTCCTTCGACCCACCAATGCAAGCGTTCCGCAAGAGAGCGCAAAGGAAGAGCACCACCGAAACAAGAAGCAACACCGACGAGTCTCTTGATCTTGAAGAAGAAGTGCCCAATGAGTCATCGCCCGAAACCGTCTACGGTAGTGAGCGTTACCATTTTGATCCTTATGATGGGGGTATGCCTAACGTGGCAACAAGGCACGCTCATCACCAAACTCACTCCTACAACGTTGGTGCAAGTGGAAAAACACCAACATGAAGAAGATGGTTAAAACGATCAAGAGTTTGAAGAAGACAGTTAAAGCCATGGGTCGAACCATCAATGAGCTCAAGGGAGGCGGTTGCGGAGCAAGCTCCTCAAGGACCCGAGAAGTAGGAGATGTCGTCATGGACGCAAACCTCGTGCCACAAGGTGGAGAAATGGCATTGGTCGAGAGCACTAGCCCACCCACGGCCCGCGCAGAGAAGGCAATAAAGAGGAGAGCGATGCGGTCCTCGTCTCCTGTCTCAAGCAATCCGTCATACTCGATGGGGTCTTCATCCCCATCTCAAAGTTTCTAGGTACTTCCCAAAACTCTTGTACATCGTTTTTCTTTTATTGAGTCATGCATTGTATAGTTACCTTTTTGTTTTGGGCTCTTCTCTCAAATTTTTTTCACACTGGGACGGTGTGATTTTAGTTTGGGGGAGGGGCCGGTATCTAATCATGTTTATTTTGATCTTATTTTTGATTTATCATTTTGAGTCTCATGCATTTCATGCATCCATTTAAGGCATAGAAAAAAAACAAAAAAAAACGAAATTTTTTGAAAAACACAAAAAGAAATCTTGTAGTAGCATTCATGAGTAGGATCGAGTCTAGTAGCATATAGGTTGCATTGCACGTGCATAGGGAGCAATGATGATTTTTCCTTGTAGAGTATCATTTTAAGAGCTCGGTCCAATGTCCTCGTTGCTAGTTGTTTGATGCTTTTGATCTCGTGTTTGAAATCAAGGATGAACCATATGTTGATGTCATGTTTCATTACACTTGTCTTAGCTAAAGCAAGTTGTGATTTGATGTCCAATTCTACTTAAGCGAAAATCGTAATTTTGACATCTAATTATCATGTTTGTGCATTGCATAGCGAATTCATGGATACCGATACACATATTTGGGCTATCTGCCTCTTTTTACCACTCTTTGTTAGCTCAAATAGCCGGTTCCCATTATTGGAACGGTTAACAATTCCCATAGCTCCACCGTCTTTCAAGTCATAAATCATTTGTGAGTGACGTGAAGCCTTTTTCCGAATCGACTAGGCAAAAAGTGTTGAGTTTAGAACGACAATGAGAAACTTCCATGTAGAGCTAGCTCTAAGTCAAAGGGCTAAACATAGGTTAGGGCTAGATAGGATGGGAATTTGGGGAATAAGTAAAGAAAGGGAGTGTGGGAAATGGGAAGAATCAGAAGGAGATGTAGGGGATAAGCAAATGCTTGAAATGGTTGGCAAGAAATTTTTTGAAAAAGCTCTAGGTATCAAAGAAAAGTATTCTCTAGCTTTCGAAAGGAAAGAAAAGGAGCCCAAAAAAAATGGCTAAGGCAAAAGAAAATGAAATAAGAGAGACTAGAGAGAGTGAAAGAATAGCTAAGTAAAAGAAAGTATTGAAAGCCAAACCATTTGGTGAAGAAGGAAATCCCATAAGTGCTTAAATGAAAGAAAAATGGTGAGACAACATGGGTAGTAAAGGAAAATGGCCTTGTGAAAAGGGCTAGCTTAAGGAGGATCTTCATTGGGGTTTAGAAATTAGGAGTTGAGATCGAATTGAGGCATTGGGTAGATGGAAGCCATCCTTGTATGCATCTATCGGGCTTTACTCTTTGCATTTTGCATTAGTTGATTCTTTTTGAGAGCTCCCCTTGCTTGGAAACAACTACTTGTGTTGAGATCGCCTTTATCTCAAAACTATCCCATAGCCAAATGAATTCACTTGCCTTGCATAAAAAAAGATTCACTTGAACCTACTAAATAAATGTCAAAGGATTGGATGATAGGAAGGCTTGTGTATGGTGAGACTTGGGCTTGATTCATGCACGGATAGATATGGCTAGCTCTTTTTTGAGTAGACTTGTTTGATCGCATCCTAGAATTTGCAACTTGGACATTGGGCTTGAATTCTTTTTGTGATACTTGTGCATTTGAGCTCCCGCTCTCTATCCTCTCTCTCTACTTGCTCGTGTTTGTTTGCTTGAGGACAAGCAAAAGGGTAAGTTTGGGGGAGTTGATATTCATGCATTTTACATGTTCTAGCTTGCACTTTAGTTAACACTTTTAGTCATTTGCATGCATGATCATAGCTTTCTTTGGCATTTTGGTTTGAATTAGATTATTAGGTGTTTGCATTAGGTCCTAGGAAGTTTGGCTTGTTTCGATACGTATTTTAGGTACTTTGGAGAAGACTCGAGACCCGGGACGTGAGGCCAATCGGATTGGAGACAAGGAGACGAAGCCAAAGCCATGAGGAGTCTCGGCAAACCAATACCGAGGTCACATATCGGTATGACCGATCGGTGTTGAAGCCTCAGGGGACTACATTGAGGTCACATATCGGTGTGACTCATCGGTATTGAAACTCGGGGAAATCTAGCTTAACACCGATGTCTAGCACCGAGGAGTAACATCGGTGTTGGAGCTTCAAGGGATTACACCGACGTCACACATCGGTGTGCTTCTTTGGTACCACTCCTTCACCTCAATACCGAGGTCACAGGTCGGTACAACATATTGGTGCAACTCCCGGGGAAATCCGAGGGAAATCAACGTTAACACCGATGTACAATACCGAGGAGTGACATCGATGTGTCTCACACGACATCAAGAAATCTCAGGTTCAATACCAAGGTCACAAATTGGTGTGCTTCATCGGTGCACAAACCCAAGTCCAATACCGAGATGTTGCACCGATGAGTGACATCGGTATTGACCCATGCTACACTTTTTACCCAACTGAACCGGGTCGGTACCCGGTTTGTCCCGGGTCGACCCAGTTCACCAATATTCACTATTTAAACCCATAAACCTAATTTTCATGGGTTAAATCTTTTCTTAAGCAAAAACCCTAGCTAAGGGTGATCTAGAGTGATTTGTAAGAGATTGATCCTTTTTATTTATGCATTTGAGTAATGTTTTCTTTGATTCTATCCATCTATCTTCTATTTTCTAATCATCCAATCAATTGATCATGGGTTTTAACTCTTCTTTTATGAGACTTGTTGAAACTATGGTGATTAGTGAGTAGTTCTTTGAGTTTGAGGATGGGTTAGAGTTAGGGTGATTCTAAGATTGATTTATGATGCTTAGGGTTATATTATCTTGTTTCTCTTCTTGATTAGTGGTCTTAATGCTAGATTAGGCTTGAGAAAGCCAATTTAGACCAAGGGGCATTTCACACCCAATTTAGACCAAGGGGCATTTCACACCCACAAGGTGTTTGATGAAATGCCTTGATAAGCTAATCAAGAGATATGCATTCCTAGCCTATGAAAGTAGTTGTCTCTGGTGTATATTTGGTTGATCTTGATTGTTGACACTTAATGCTTGCTAGTTATAATTCACAAATGAGAGTTTGATCTTGAATTAGTCACACTTAATGATCATTGAGAGAGAATTAGTCACACTTAATGATCATTGCCTAGGAATAGCTTTGTTTGTTCATTGAGCATCATGAATTGGTCTTGGATCATCTTAATTCGTTTATATTTCTTGCATTACGACTTGTTTAGTTTGCTACTTCTTGTTCTTATTTTAAGTTGCTTAGTTCATTAGATAAACAACAACTCTTGCTTATTTTGCTTAACTTAAGAAGTGCTTTGTATTCTTCGTGCTTTGGAATCTTATCCATTGGATTGAACCTCTTATACTAGCAATAGTATATCGAGTAATTGATCTCGAGGCTTGGAAAAGTCCTTCATCAACGGCCCTAACCAAAGCGCGTTTATTAAAGGTAGATTACTTATGGAGAATGTTCTTTTAGCGACTGAACTCGTAAAGGAATATCATAAGGATTCAATCGCTCCTTGATGTGCACTAAAGCTGGATATAGCAAAAGATTTCGATACAGTACGTTGGGACTTTATATTCTCCACCCTCCGAGCGATGGGGTTTCCGGAAATCTTTGTCATGTGGATTAGAGGATGTGTCTGGACAGCAGCTTTCTCGATAATGGTAAATGGGGATCTTGAGGGATTTTTCACAAGTTCTCGGGGGCTTCGACAAGGTTGCTCGCTTTCACCATATCTATTTGTGATTGTGATAAATGTTCTCTCGCTCATGTTGAACAGAGTAGCGAACGATGGACAGATTGGGTACCACCCACTGTGTCGAGATCTTCAGGTAACGCATCTGAGCTTTGCGGATGACATGTTGGTGTTTATGGACGGTACCGCGGATTCTCTTAGAGGCGTTATGAATGTGCTATTGGATTTTAAGCATGAATCAGGGCTGGCTATTAACGCAATGAAATCATCGTTATTTATGGCGGGTCGCACATTGAATTCTTTTCAACAAGCTGCTATTGAGCTAGGTTTTCCTTTGGAGCAGCTTCCCATTCGATACCTTGGCCTGCCTCTAACAACGAAGAGCATGAGAAGATTACGATCCTCTAATTGACAAAATCTGCAGCCGCTTCACCTCGTGGTCTAGTAAGTATCTCTCCTTTTCTGGGCGTCTTCAACTTATACAATTTGTAATTGCAAGCATCACGAATTTTTGGTGCTCTGCTTTCCGTCTTCCGAAGCGCTGTTTTGACACGATAGAAAGCATGTTCTACGCGTTTCTTTGGTCGAGAAATCCACATAACTAAAGCGAAAATAGCATGGGAAGATGTATGTAGGCCAAAGAAAGAAGGTGGTTTGGGTTTTCGAAAACTTCACGATACTTCTCGTGTGTTCTCTCTGAAACTCATATGGCTGTTATTTGAAAAGACGATTTCTCTCTGGGTGGCATGGACTCGCCACTACTTGCTGCGAAACTCATCCTTCTGGGAGACACCATTGAACTCTCGGGGTTCTTGGATATGGAAAAAGCTACTCAAATTGCGTCCTCTAGCCACTGATTTCATTCGTCATGAAATTCGAAACGGAGAATCAACTTTTTCTGGTTTGATAACTGGTTTGGAATGGGTAGGCTTAATGATTGCGCTGGTGATGCAGGGACTCGAAATCTGGGAATTGCACGTAATGCATTTGTAGCGGACGCTGCCAATCAACACAATTGGACAATTCGTCGTTGCCGAAGCCTGAGGCTTCGAGATATTGTGGATCGCATTATGTCTCCTCCGGTGCCGTCCGCTTCTGCAGGTCCTGATGTCATATTATGGTGTCACAATCAACATGTCAGGTCATATGGAAGTAGCTTAGAGAGCCAGGTCAGATGGTGGGTGGAGTCATCTGGTTTGATTCTCTCAATATATCCCTCGTTATGGTTTTATCACTTGGTTAGCGTTGCGGGATAAGCTAGCGACAGGAGATGAGATGAGGCAGTGGGGACATGTCCAACCTTGTGTACTCTGCGGGGAACGGAATGAGACGAGAGATCATTTATTTTTCGCTTGCCCATACTCGTTCACAATTTCGAATTGGCTGTGTTCGAAGCTCTTCCAGGGAAGAACGAACCCATATTGGGTAATCACTACAAGAGCGGTGTCGAGAAGCATAATAAATAAGTCGGATTCCACCCTAGCCCGACTAGTTTTTCAGGCATCAATTTACAGAATCTGGCAGGAGATAAATGGTCGCCGCCACCAACGGCTTGCCCGCTCGGCTCTCCTTCTCACGAACATGATTGACAAGGACGTGAGATTTCGTCTCCGTTCTCTTTTCCCATCTCAGAGCGACGACGACATTGACATCCTCTCCCGATGGCGTGCTCTCCGAGCAATCCCAAGTCTTTTGAGATAGTCCTCTTCTCCTTCGTGGCTCTGTTTTGCCCTGTTTTTTTTGATCCAGTACTTGAAGCTCTGGTTTTATTGTTCTTCTATTGGTTACTGCACTTTGTACATATTTTTTTGTTTTGATCAATAAATATTACATCTCAGCAAAAAAAAAAGAAATAATTATTTTGTTAGGATTTTCCCTATTTTTTGAAGTTATACACTTTTAAACGAATTACCATTTAACTACTAAAAAAACGTAAGTCAAAAATTTATATGATTCCACGTAGATTATTTCAAAAAATTGGTGAATTAAAACTTTTTTTTATTGGTATGTGCATAAATTCATACGTATATATGCGCGCACACACACACACACGTTTGTATAATCTGTTTCAAAAACCTCAAAATTTATCCCATAACAATATGTTTCCATCTCCGAATGAAGAAATGAGAAATGACCTTTAATTAAGCCTATATCTCCAAGTAATTAGTGATGCACTGCCATGGACCTAATAATAATAATAATGATCATCATTATAGTGTATTACTAGTTCAGACTACATACTTAGATGAGGAAATCTCTGGATCCATATTTACAAATTCATTCAAAACTATTATCGATTCCCACAACAAGTTTTGATCATATCTTTTTCCAATTCTTCGATTTTAATAGTCCTTTATTTTTTCAATGTACTTAATCATACTTCTTCTTCAACTCCTAAATGTACATAGATGTAATTAATATTATGTAGATTTTGTTTTATGCATTCATGATTTTGTTCTAAAATACCACAAGTTTGGAAATTTTAAAAAATACCATAATTTTGAAAAATTTCAAAAATACCACAATTTTGGAATATTTTCAAAAATACCATAAATTTGGAAATTTTTCAAAAATATAAGGATTTTTATGTATATGACTATTACCTAAAATTTTAGTTTTTCATTCAAACTCATTTGAAAATAATATTCTTTTTTTTGTTGAATAAATTTCACATTCCAAGAAAAACTATGTATAGAAAAAAGAGAAAGGGATTTAAGAAATGAAAAGAATTATTTTGGTTAGTATTATTATTCAAAAGTCATAAATATGGTCATCCACTCTATATATGTGTTATTATGTTAATTTCGGGACAATATATAGTTATCACACAAATTCACTCATGATTTCATGAATAAAAATCCAATAAGCTCAACAAGGTCAACCACAAAATTGATTGATCCACCATATCTTCTAAACATCCAACATTGAGTACTAAAATCTAAGTAAATGGAGTGAAGTGAACAACTTTAAACCTCTCATGAGCATCCAACAATAAAACTAATTTTGTGACTCATCAAAAACTAAAAAAAACGTGGTCCAAGGCATGGCCTAACCTGCCTAGGCTCTGGGCCCGGCCTGATTACGTTGTCTCGAGTACGTTGCCAAAGTAGCAAAACAAGTTTTAATATATAGTTTGTGATATTGTATAATCTAGGATTTATATACACCAAACATGTTTTTGTTTTCGTTTCAGAAAAAAAAAAAAAAAAAAAGGAATAAAAATGTATGGTATATATATATATCCTGAAATGTTCGTTATAGACTTTTAGTGTATATATAACATGATTGTATAAATTTTAAATTATTAAAAACAAGACACTTATATTAATTATGAAAATCCAATGGATATAAGATAATAACATGATTTCCTTCCATTATTAAATCTGAAATTGTTTCATGAGAAATTTAAAAAAACAACAAATTGATCATATATGTTCTATTATAATGATAATGATGATCATCATCTTAGTATATTACTAGTTCTTCTTATTATCTGAGATCACAGATTGAGATGAGGAAACCTCCAGATCTATATTTATCAATTCTTTAATAACTATTATCGATTCCAACAAGTTTTGATATTTTTCATGTTCTTTGACTTTAATAGGCATCTCGTTTTCTTCAATGTACTCTATCAACATCTTCATCAACTCCTAAATTTACATATATGAAATTAATTTTAGTAGAAAATATTAAATATTACCCTATATTAAAATACTATAAAACCAAAAGTTTCTTCCAAAAATACAACAAACCTTAAGCCTTATGAATAGGACCTAAAATTTTAGTTGTAATTCCTAAACTATTTGGAAATTTTATAAACATATTAGAACCCTTTCTAATACATCAATTTTTGATATTTTTAAATTTATAAAACAAAACATAAAAACTGATATTTTTTCCAGGACAAATATTATAGACAATAATAAAATATATTAAAACGAATACTAGTTTACATTGTTTCGCTTTGTTGCCACATTTTTCGATGGTACTATCATATGATCGAGTTCAACTTCAAGGTCGAAAATCCTAGCCTTCTTTGCCTTCTTACACTCTTCTTCACTTTCCACTATTTCCATGTTAAGATAAAAATCGGCATCAGGCTGCATCACCCACTTTCCACGCTCCATTTCTTGAGTATTGTTATTTGTATTAGAACAAGAGAGGAAATGGCTTATGTCTATAACTCGTTGTTATTGTTCTTGTTAATGTTCTCCTCTATCACATTTATAAAAGTATAGGAAGACCTATCTCGGCTCTGGTACTGCATGGTTCTTGTTCAAAAAAAGTCCACCATGGCCAATTTCTCAATTACTATTATAGGTCTTTAGTTACCATCATAAGGAGAAATCATTATTTTGTTAGGAGTTTCCCTTTTTTGAAGTTATACACTTTTAAATGAATTACCATTTAACTAGCAAAAAGTCGTAAGTCAAAAATATAGGTCATTCCACGTTGATTATTTCACAAAATTGTTGAATTTAAAACTTTTTTTTATTGGAATGTGCATAAATTCATACGTATATGTGCGCACACACACACACACACTTTTGTATAATCTGTTTCGAAAACCACAAAATTTATCCCATATAGAAGAACTTTTTTCGTGGCCCATAACAATATGCTCCCATCTCCGAATGAAGAAATGAGAAATAACTTTTAATTAAGCATATAGCTCCAAGTAATTAATAATGTATTGCCATGTACCTAATAATAAAAATAATGATCATCATTATAGTGTATTAATAGTTAAGACTACATACTGAGATGAGGAAACCTCTTGATCCATATTTACAAATTCTTTCAAAACTATTATCTATTCCCACAATAAGTTTTGATCTTATCTTTTTCCAGTTCTTTGATTTTAATAGTCTTCTTTTTTTCAATGTACTTAATCATGCTTCTTCTTCAACTCCTAAATGTACATAAATGTAATTAATATTTTGTAGAATTTGTTTTTGTGCATTCATGATTTTGTTCCAAAATACCAAAAGTTTGAAAAAATTTTAAAAATACCATAATTTTGGAAAATTTCAAAAATACTACAATTTTGGAATATTTTCAAAAATACCACATATTTGGAAATTTTTCAAAAATACCAGAATTTTTATGTATATGACTAATACCTAAAATTTTAGTTTTTCATTTAAAATCATTTGAAAATAATATTCGTTTTTTTGTTGAATAAATTTCACCACCTAAGAAAAACTATGTATAGAAAAAAGAGAAAGGGAATTAAGAAATGAAAAGAATTATTTTGGTTAGTATTATTTATCAAAAGTCATAAATATGGTCATCCACTCTATATATGTCTTATTATGTTAATTTTGGGACAATATATAGTTATCACACAAATTCACTCATGATTTAATGAATATAAATCCAATAAGCTCAACAAGGTCAACCACAAAATTGATTGAACCACCATATCTTCTAAACATCCAACATTGAGTACTAAAGTCTAAGTAAATGGAGTGAAGTGAACAACTTTAAGCATTTCATGAGCATCCAATATTAAAACTAATTTTGTGGCCGATCAAAATCTAAAAAAAAAAGAGTGGTCCAAGGCCATGGCCTAGCCTCTGGGCCGGGCCTGAGTACGTTGTCTCGAGTTCGTCGCCAAAGTAACAAAAAAAGTTTTAATATATGGTTTGTGATATTGTATAATCGAGGATTCATGTACACCAAACATGTTTTTGTTTTCTTTTCAGAAAAAAGAATGAAAATGTATGTTATTTATATATCCTGAAATGTTCGTTTTAGACTTTTAGTGTATATGTAACATGATTGTATAAGTTTTAAATTATTAGAAACAAGACACTTATATTAATTATGAAAATCCAATGGATATAACATAACAACATGATTTCCTTCCATTATTAAATCTGAAATTGTTCCATGAGAAATTTGAAAAAACAACAAATTGATCATATATGTTCTATTATAATGATAATGATGATCATCATCTTAGTATATTACTAGTTCTTCTTATTATCTGAGATCACAGATTGAGATGAGGAAACCTCCGGATCCATATTTATCAATTCTTTCAGAACTATTATCGATTCCCACAACAAGGTTTGATCTTTTTCATGTTCTTCGACTTTAATAGGCATCTCATTTTCTTCAATGTACTCTGTCAACCTCTTCATCAACGCCTAAATTTACATAAATTAAATTAATTTTAGTAGAAAAATATTAAAGGTTACCCTATATTAAAATACTAAAAAACCAAAAGTTTCTTCCAAATATACCACAAACCTTAAGCCTTATGAATATGACCTAAAAGTTTAGTAGTAATTCCTAAACTATTTGGAAATTTATAAACATATAAGAACCCTTTCTAAAACATAAATTTTGTGGTATTCTTTTAAGAAAATAAAAATTTGGCTATTTTTAAAACAAAACATAAAAACTGATTTTTTTCAAAGACTAATATTATAGAAAAACAATAAAAAAAATATTAAAACGAACACTAGTTTACCTTGTTCCGCTTTGTTGCCTCTTTTTCGATGGTACTATCATATGATCGAGTTCAGCTTCAAGTTCGAAAATACTAGCCTTCTTTGCCTTCTTACACTCTTCTTCACTTTCCACTGGTTCAATGTTCAGATCAATATCGGCTTCAGGCTGCATCACCCACTACTACAAGAAAAAACAGTTTGCGACTCTTTTTTTGGTCGCAAAATTTTGCGATTAAATTGTGACCAATTTGCGACCCTTTTGCGACTCTTGTTAAAGCAGAGGCAAAATAGTCACAAATTACCGACGAACCTATTTAGTCATAAAAGAGTCGCTTATTTGCGACTGTTTAACGACTGTTCGTCGACGAATTATTTGTAGTCGCAAAAGAGTCGGAAAGTACGACGAATTAGCGACTAATTTTTAAGTCGGAAAATATGGTCGCAAAAGTAGTCCCAAATTTGGGAATGCAAAATGTGGTCGCAAATGTCGTCCTAAATTAGCGACTAAGAAATGTAGTCGCAAAAGTAGTCCTATTTTTGCGACTTATTTGTAACCGAATATTTTGGAAAATGTGGTCGGAAAAAGTTGGTATAAAACGTGGAAAGAATGAGAGTTTTGGGTTGGTACACCAAACTTTTGTGACTGATTGTTTTGGTCGCAAAAGAGTCACAAAATTGTTCTATAAATATAGCAACCCACACTCCACATTTTACACAAACGAAAAACATAAAAAAAAAACGAGTGAGTCAAAAAAAAAATGTGGCATTCATCACGAGAGTGGATGTATAATAGAATCGATCCACACACAAATAATATCTCCAGTGAATTCTTGTCGGGGTAGATCAGTTCATGAATTTTGCTAATAGTCAGCCACTAGCGCAAAGTAGTGGAGGTAAATTTTACTGTCCTTGTTTTGAAATGTCAAAATTCTAAATTTTTGCAAGGACATACAATTTCGAAACATTTGCATAGTAGAGGATTTATGCCAGGATATTATGTATGGTGTGAACATGGTGAAGATTATGATGTTGTTAGGGGAGGATCGAATAGTCATAATTATGATAATGTAGATTATACTAGTGGTAATCATCAACCAACAACATATGATAGGGGGAATGTATATGCTGGGATGGTGAATGATCCATTTCATGGTGCTACGCCATTTAATCATCATGGGTATCATCATGAACATGATGAAAGTGGATATGATCATGTACATGAAGAACCTACCCAAGAGGCATAGTGGTTTTACGACATGTTAGATGCTGCAAATACTTCACTTTATGATGGTTGTCATGAAGGTCTGTCGAAGTTATCTTTGGCTGCTCGGTTCATGAACATTAAGTCAGACCATAATATGGCCGAAAGCTGTATGGACTCATGGTCGGAATTGTTTACAGAGGTTTTACCATAGGGTAATCAAGCACCTAGTTCGTACTACGAGACAGAAAGTTTGATGCGAAAGCTAGGATTGTCGTACCATAAATTTGATGTATGTATAGATAATTGTATGCTCTTCTGGAAAGAAGATGAGAAGTTGGAGCATTGCAAGTTCTGTGCAAAACCAAGATATAAGGCTAGTGAGGGACGAACTAAAATCCCGTTTAGTCGTATGTGGTATTTACCTATCACTGACAGATTAAAGAGAATGTACCAATCAGAGAAGACTGCGTCATCGATGAGATAGCATGCTGAGCATTATTCAAAAGACGGAGTAATGTGTCATCCATCTGATGCGGCAGAGTGGAAGAATTTCCAACAGTTGCATCCAACGTTTGCAGAAGAAACGCGAAACGTATATCTTGGGTTATGTACTGACGCTTTTAATCCTTTTGGTATGTCAAAAAATCACTCGTTGTGGCCTGTGATCATGACTCCATATAACTTACCGCCAGATATGTGCATGAATACTGAGTATTTGTTTCTGGCGATTTTGAATTCGGGACCAAATCATCCAAGAGCTGTCTTGATGTTTTCCTCCAACCACTGATCGAAGAGTTAAAGGAGTTATGGTATAACGGAGTTGAGGCATATGATGTGTCATTAGATCAAAATTTCAACCTGAAATCTGTTCTTTTGTGGACTATAAGCGATTTTCCAGCATATGGTATGTTGTCGGGATGAACGACACATGGAAGACTATCGTGTCCTATTTGTATGGATGATACAAATGCTTTTTATCTTCCGGCTGGTAGGAAGATATGTTGGTTTGACTGTCAGAGAAGATTTCTTCCTGTAAGTCATTCGTTACGGAAGAATAAAATAACCTTTTTGAAGGGAAAGCACGCATTGAACGACTACCCACCACAATCTTTAACTGGCGAACAAGTTCTATTTGAGCGTATAAGGCATGCAGAACCACCCAAAACATCTGAAGTCGGTGGAAATGGTCATGAAAATAAAGTGGACGGCTATGGGGAGTGGCATAATTGGCATAAAGAAAGCATATTTTGGGAGCTACCGTACTTGACCGATCTGACGCTACGACACAATCTTGATGTGATGCATATCGAGAAGAATTTTTTCGATAACATCATGTATACTGTTATGAATGTTAAAGACAGATCAAAAGACACAGTAAAGTCAAGATTAGATATTGCAAAATTTTGTTCTCGAAAAGATTTGCATGTAGATGATCGAGGGAGAGCTCCATTTCCTATTTGGCGATTGACTTCAAAAGCGAAAGAAAGCTTACTACAATGGGTCAAACATGAGGTTAGATTCCCGATGGCTATGTAGCAGATTTAGCTAGTTGTGCAGACATCAACGGTGGAAAGCTCTCGGGAATGAAAAGTCACGACGGCCATGTATTTATGGAACGATTGCTTCCTTTTGTCTTTGCAGAACTTTTACCGCGTAACGTGCACCTTGCATTATCAGGTATATATATATATGATCATATATGTTTCACTTTTATATATATATATTTATATATATATATATATATATATATCTTATATGATTTTAATATTGTCGTAGGGATTAGAGCATTTTTCCGTGACTTAAGTAGTAGATCATTGGATCAAACCCGCCTCAAAATTCTGAAGGATAACATTGTCATTATTTTGTGTAACTTGGAAAAAATCTTCCCACCTTCTTTCTTTGATGTGATGGAGCACCTACCAATACACCTACTATAACGCCCCGACCGCCCCTACCTGTGGGCCCCAACGACATCTCCCGGCCCGTGGGCCCCACCCTCGTCCGACGGCCGGTGCGTTAGTCTGGGAGGCTTGTAATACTTGTTTACTGACCCTGCAATCACCACGTGACCTTTCCCCGTGTTTTGTCCTCACTCACACGCTACCGCGAATCACTTCCCGGAAGGTCACCCATCCTTAGACTACTCCAGCCCAAGCACGCTTAACTCTGGAGTTCTTTCGGGCAAGTGATCGGAAAAGGTAAGTGCACTTTGGTGACATAGGTAGCCAAATCAATTATTATAAGCCTCTCCGCATATACAAGAAATCGGGATGTTACAATCACCCCCACTCATAGAGCGCAACGTCCTCGTTGCGCACCAGGATCGTCACCCTAGACGGTGTGGGCCCACCTGACTCCACACACGTGTTTGGGTTCGGCTCTGATACCACTTATAACGCCCCGACCGCCCCTACCTGTGGGCCCCAACGACATCTCCCGGCCCGTGGGTCCCACCCTCGTCCGACGGCCGGTGCGTTAGTCCGGGAGGCTTGTAATACTTGTTTACTGACCCTGCAATCACCACGTGACCTTTCCCCGTGTTTTGTCCTCACTCACACGCTACCGCGAATCACTTCCCGGAAGGTCACCCATCCTTAGACTACTCCAGCCCAAGCACGCTTAACTCTGGAGTTCTTTCGGGCAAGTGATCGGAAAAGGTAAGTGCACTTTGGTGACATAGGTAGCCAAATCAATTATTATAAGCCTCTCCGCATATACAAGAAATCGGGATGTTACACCTACCTTACGAAGCGGAGATTGGAGGTCCTGTGCAATATAGGTGGATGTATCCCTTCGAAAGGTTTTTTAAACGTTTAAAAGGGAAGGCGAAGAACAAAAGATATCCAGCGGGATCAATAGTTCAATCATACATAAATGACGAGATATCTTATTTCTCGGAACACTACTTTCCTTCGCACATTTCTACAGCTCGCAGAAGAAGGTAAGGTGGTGAATATTTCTCCGAACAGTAATTTCAATTTTTGCTTTAAATTATATGACCTAAAATGAAAGTGACTATTTTTGGTCGTCAATATATTATTATTTCTCAGTTCAAGTCGGTATGATGAAGGTGAAGTACCGGTATATCCTATACAAGTACCGGATATATTCACTCAAGTAGGTCGTCCAAGTGGCCAAAGTACTGAATTTTGGTTAACTGAGAGAGATTATAAATGCGCACATGCATATGTCTTGCGCAATTGTGACTATTTTCAGCCGCTTGAGAGGTACTTTATATACGGTTCATTAACTTAATTGTGATAATTAATTTAGTTAATTAAATATTTCTTATTGTTTTTGGCAAAACAGATTGTTGGACGCGCAGATTCGATTTGAATATCCAGAACTATCTGATGCGGAGGTGAAGTCGAAAGGAGATGAAGATTTTCATATATGGGTTCGCCAATATGTACGTATTTAATTTATTATCCATCTATTAATTATTAAAGAATATTTTATGAATTTATTTTTAATATATTTTCATATACATATATAGGTGAGTACAATGGAAATTCAAGAAAGTTTTCCTCCTTGGGTTCATGAAATAGTGGAAGGTCCTGAAAATAAAGACAAGTCATGGCCCATGTATTTTACAAGAGGGTATTTGTTTCACACGCGAGACCACGGACTCACGAAAAAAATAATGAATTATGGGGTATGTGTGCGAGGACAAAATTATTCTGAAGCATCTGAAGAGGATGATTTTTATGGGACTGTGGAAAATATCATAGAGCTCGAGTATCCAGGATTTCTAAATTTGAAAATCACACTTTTCTACTGTGAATGGTTTGACCCTACGATTGGCAAAGGCACTCGAATGCGAGAAGGAGGCGTTGTTGATGTGCTATCATCGAGGAGATATCAAAATTACGAACCATTTATTTTAGGTAATTAAGTTTTGTTTTAATTATATAAGTATGTATATGATGTGTGTATATATATGTCTACTTCTAATTTTACACCTACTTAATGTACAGGATCTCAAACTGATCAAGTTTGTTATCTTCCATACCCATACATTAAACGACCTCGGAAGGTGTGGCTCACAGTTCTCAAAGTAAATCAAAGGAAATGTGTTCAGGGAAAGTTTAACGAAAAAGAGCCGGTTATATTGCAGCAAACAGTTGATGATTGCCTCACGGATACGATTGATGAAATCATAATTGATGGTTTAGTAGAGGGAAATCATCCTTATGAAGAAATTGATTTTGAGATCGAAGACCAAGAAGCAGAGGACGAATTTCTTTGTAATTTATCATCTTCCGATGATGAAGATGAGGAACTTGAATAATACTTTAATTTATATCTCTGTATGTTTAATTTGTAATATAATTATCATGTATAATATCTCTGTACCATACATTATCATGTATAATATATGTGTACCATACATTATCATGTATAATATCTTTGTAATATAATTATCATGTATAATTATCGTGTCTTTATATATTAGTTAATGTAAGAAAATAACGAATGATCGTAATGGCACATTAGTTAAACACTTAAGCATATGGTTACAGGTCAGTGGTTCGACACTCCGGAAAACCGATTTTCAACAATTTTTAAGTGGTCACAAAAGGGTCTTAAAATGTAGTAAGAACATATGGGTTAAGAACAGTCACAAAACAGTCGCAAGGAAATGTGACCACTTTAAGACGGTTTTGCGACAATAGTTTTTGCAGTCACAAAGTTGTCTTAATTTACCCACTAATTTGCGACTAATTCATTAACAACACCTCAAATTGTGACCGATTTGCTTCAATTTAGCTACTCCACTATACATTTTTTAAAAAATCATCATTATTGAATTGTAAATATGTTAATTTGAATGTTTTTTCATAGATTTGAAATTTTAAATATATTGAATCATGATAGCAGGTTAAAAAACTTATAAATTCCAATTTATAAAATTTGTTGTTGTATATTGTCATAATATGTAGTAAGTTCATATGTGTTTTCATGAAATGATTTTGAAATATACAAAACTATAAAAATTTACACAACATATCTTAGTTTAATGTTTATTTAGAGAGTTAAAGTGTTAGAATTAATTAAAGAATTATTTTATAATCTAATTTTATTAAGAATTATTGAAAAGTTTTGGGTTTAGGGTATAGGGTTAAGAACAGTCACAAAACAGTCGCATTTTAGTGACGACTGTGGGACGTTCACAAAACAGTCGCATTTTAGTGACGACTGTAGGACTATTTTGCGACCATTCTGAAATTTATAATTTTTTTGGTTTTAGATCACGCGGCAATTAATCATTCATTTTTTTGGATTTGCGACCAAGTTTGCTACCCTTTAGGGACCTCGCTATTAATTTCTTCCCTTCTATCGTCGAAATACCCTAGCCTCTCTCACTTTCTCTGAAACCCAGACAACCTATCTCTTTCTCTCTTTCTCTCTTTCTCTCTTTCTCTCTTTCTCTCTTTTTCTCTTTCTCTCTTTCTCTCTTTCTCTCTTTCTCTCTTTCTCTCTTTCTCTCTTTCACTCTCTCACTCTCAATCTGCGAATCTCTTTCTCTATGTCTCTATTTCTATCAATCTCGATTTCTCTCAATCTATCTCTATTTCTCTCAATCTCGGTTTCCCTATTTCTCTCAATCTCGATTTCTCTCAACCTATCTCTTTCTCTCGTTGTTTGAAGATAATGGCTGGCAAGCCAAAAGTAATTAAAGGCCGACCTGGTAGAGGCCGCGGTGGTGGCCAATTATCTGCCGGTGGAAGATCAGTCGGAGCTGTCGGCTCGTCTTCTCACGCCTCCAACCGGTCCTCCGATGCAACAGATTTAGTTTCCCAGACATCTAGAGCAAGTCTTCCAGCGCAATATCCGGCGACGACACAGCCCGAAGCCTCTAATCAACTGCCGCAACGACCTACTTCGCAGCCTCCAACTACTTCGCAGCCTTCTTACCATACACCTCCGGATTATCATATTCCCCAGCCACTAACTCAGGTTTATCAGATTAAAGCGACAGTAGTTCCTCCTTATCATATTCCCCAACAACCGCCGGTTCAGATTGAAGAGCATCAACATCCTCCTCCTAACGATCCAGAGCCACAACCGGACTTCCAACAGCTGTTAGATGATTTGTTGGCTCTTCCTGGCCGAGAACATCTAACAGTTTTGAGTCCACATTCTCTTCCCCAGGTTGAGACCACATGGTAAATAGATAGTCTAGTATTAAATTGTTATTTGCTTTGATTGAGAGCTTATTGAAATAGATAGTCTAGTATTATGTAAGAATTTGGTTTGTGCTTAGGACAATTGATCAATGAGCCTTCGTGCAAGAGATTTTGGGTTTCTTTAGTGGTTTTGTTCTAGGGATCTATTGCACATCGGTGTGATTATTTGGGGGTTTAGGTTTAATCTCTGGAAGATTAGTGTGATGAGATGCAGAGTTTCTGTTACGGAATGTGGAGAAAATCAGGCAGTTTATGTGTTTATTAAAATGTCTTGAGTGAAATTGATCTGTTTTGAGTTCTAAGTCGATCTGGGTAGTAAGGGATGGATCGAGAGTCTCTTTCTTTCTGAGAAATTAGCAGTTTCTTGTTTGGTTTATGTACGTTAGGGTTTTTATTTTAGTGGATGTTTTTTTTAGAGTTTTCAGAGACAAGTAGGTGCTTGGAATTGTGAGCTGTTTTGGAGAATGCTTGATTCGGATTGTGTATTTGTGTATTTGTGTATTTGTTGTGAATAAACACACTGATTTTTGTGAATTTTGTATTTGTTTGAACATCTAACAACCTGATATTTATGTAACAGGTTTAACTGTGACAAATGTAAACTGTCTCGAGTCATCGCTGGCATATTTCGTAGGAAGTTTGATGGGCCTTACTATAGCTGGCGCAAAACGCCTATACCCATTCAAGAAAGATATTTCAGAACTTTCGTGGTAATCATTTCTTAACCTCTTTTGTTGATGTATTCTTGTGAATCATCCTGTCTTTATGTATTATAGTGACATAGTAATGACTTAGATACAAACTAAACACCTGAAATTGTTGTGTAGCGGAAGTACAATTGGGATATCGGGCTTACCGACCTGGTGAAAGCATGATTCTTGAAGAGAGCCAAAAACGGATGAAAGGCATTGTAAGTCAAGTTAAAACCAGTGATGAGAGACCACCGTGGATTGGCGAAACCCTTTGGGCTGAAATTTTGGCTCATTGGGACACTCCGGACGCAGTTGAGAGGAGCGCTACTGCATCATAATGCCGTAACTCTGACCGTGGCGGTCTTGGTCCCCACAAACACATATCCGGGCAGAAATCGTACTTGCAAATTCAACAAGAAATGGTAATTAAATCTGTTTTTGTATATTCCATTTCACATTATTCATTTTGTTTTTGTATCATTATAGGAGGAAGAACTAGGGCGTCCAGTCTCACTTGGAGAAGTGTTTATGAAAACACACACAAGGGCAGATGGAACATTTGTGGATCAGAAGGCCAAAAAAATAGTTGAGGCTTATGAGAAGAACTTAGAAGATATGGTGTCTCAAATGGATGTCGAAGGTGAAACTTCAGAGCTTTCGTCTCAACAATCAACTCAAAGGACCCTTACCATTGAAGAAAAGAATACAATATTTTTTAAGGTAATTCGTTTTTTTCTTCCTCTTCTTATAGCATATTAATGTCTTTGTTTTGTTGAGCATGAATACTTGATGTTTTTATGCTGCATTCGTTTTTATGCTGCATGTGCTGCATTCGTTTTTATGCTAGTCACTTTTTTATGTTCAGTTTTTATGCATAGCAAACTGATTTTTTGTTTCTTTTGACTTTGCTGGTTCGTTTGCTATGATGGTCTCCCTTTGTGTTTGTTTCCTTGTATCATGAATATTATTCTTATGTTGCTTAATGTGTGTGCTTCAAAACTCATTGGCATTCGTTTTTATGCTGGTCAGTTTTTATGCATAGCAAACTGACTTTTTGTTGCTTTTTACTTTGCTGGTTCGTTTCCTATGCTGGCCTCTCTCTGTGTTTGTTTCCTTTGTTCATGAATATTATTCTTATGTTGCTTAATGTGTGTGTTTCATAGCTCATTGGCATTCGTTTTGAGTTTGTGTGAGAGAGGTTGCTATCATGGGTTGCTGGTTCGTTGATGTAAGAGTGAATGATCTCGTCTTTTTTGTTGTTTTAGTCTACTGAAAAAGATGACAGGGGAAATCCTTATGGACTTGGCCAACTTGGAGAGCTGTTCAACAACGGGAAAAGCAAGGAGAGTTATGCAAGCACGTCATCAATTTCAGAGATGCAACAACAACTTCAAACTGCTAATCAAAAGATCGCTGAACAAGAAGCGGAAAATGCTCGACGTGATGAGGAGCAACGACTGTCTCAAACTCGGATCTCAAACTTGGAGTCGTACCTCAAAACTATTGATCCCGCGTTTGCATCGTTTGTGGCTTCTCAAGCAGCCACCACAGCCGCAGCAACCACCGCAGCCGCAGCAACCACCGCAGAAGCCACCGCACCATCCATCTTACCAGCCTGAAACAATTCACCAATCTCTCCAACTTTTTAAGATTAGGTTGTTCAAGATTTTGAATATATAAATCTTTTGAATATTTTGAATATTTTGTTATGTATAGCTTTTTGGTATATAAATGTGAAATTTGATTTATTATTTTGTTTTTAGATATTTTTAATTTTGAAATTGAAAATAATTTATTGATCTGCGAGCAGGACAAGAACAAAAATTGTGGCAAAGTAGTTGCTAATATGTGACGCTTTTGCGACTAATTTCTAAACAAGTTGTCGCAAAATAGTTGTAAATTTGCGACCATTTTGCGACCACATATACAATTTATAAGTTTTTTCGACCATCGAAGATTTGACTGAGTTCGTCTTAAAAATGTCGCAAATCTACGACAACAAAACAGTCCCAAAGATGTCTCAATAATACGACTTCTAATTGTGTCTGAAATTAGTCGCTAAAATGTGTGGTCAATATCTAGTCGTTAATAAATGACCAATAACTGTAGTCTTAAATGAGTCGGGTATATACGACGATAATATGCAGTCACAACGTAGTCGTAAATTTGCGACCATTATGCGACGAATTTATTTTGCGACGAAATATTTGCGACCACTTGCGGTAGTCTTAGAATAGTTCCAAATAGGGTATTTGCGACCATTTTAGGACGTTTTAGGTGGTCGCAAAAACTGTGTTTTCTTGTAGTGCACTTTCCACGTTCCATTTCTTGAGTATTGTTATTTGTATTAGAACAAGAGAGGAAATGGCTTTTGTCTATAACTCGTTGTTATTGTTCTTGTTAATGTTCTCCTCTATCACATTTATAAAAGTATTGGAAGACCTATCTCGTCTCTGGTACTGCATGGTTCTTGTTCAAAGCAAGTCCACCATGGTCAATTTCTCAATTACTATCATAGGTCTTTAGTTACCATCATAAGGAGAAATAATTATTTTGTTAGGATTTTCCCTTTTTATTGAAGTTATACACTTTTAAATGAATTACCATTTAACTAGCAAAAAGTCGTAAGTCAAAAATATAGGTCATTCCACGTAGATTATTTCACAAAATTGTTGAATTTAAAACTTTTTTTATTGGAATGTGCATAAATTCATACGTATATATGCGCACACACACACACACACTTTTGTATAATCTGTTTCGAAAACCTCAAAATTTATCCCATATAGAAGAACTTTTTTCGTGGCCCATAACAATATGCTCCCATCTCCGAATGAAGAAATGAGAAATAACTTTTAATTAAGCATATAGCTCCAAGTAATTAATAATGTATTGCCATGGACCTAATAATAAAAATAATGATCATCATTATAGTGTATTACTAGTTAAGACTACATACTGAGATGAGGAAACCTCTTGATCCATATTTACAAATTCTTTCAAAACTATTATCTATTCCCACAATAAGTTTTGTACTTAATCATGCTTCTTCTTCAATTCCTAAATGTACATAAATGTAATTAATATTTTGTAGAAATTGTTTTTGTGCTTTTATGATTTTGTTCCAAAATACAACAAGTTTGGAAATTTTCAAAAATACCATAATTTTGAAAATTTCAAAAATACCACAATTTTGCAAAATTTTCAAAAATACCATGAACTTGGAAAATGTTCAAAAAAACCAGAATTTTTATGTATATGACTAGTACATAAAATTTTAGTTTTTCATTCAAACATCTTTTGAAAATAATATTCTTTTTTTTGTTGAATAAATTTCACATTCCAAGAAAAACTATATATAGAAAAAAGAGAAAGGGGCTTAAGAAATGAAAGAATTATTTCGGTTAGTATTATTTATCAAAAGTCATAAATATGGTCATCCACTCTATATATGTGTTATTATGTTAATTTTGGGACAATATATAGTTATCACACAAATTCACTCATGATTTAATGAATAAAAATCCAATAAGCTCAACAAGGTCAACCACAAAATTGATTGAACCACCATATCTTCTAAACATCCAACATTGAGTACTAAAGTCTAACTAAGTGGAGTTAAGTGAACAACTTTAAGCATTTCATGAGCATCCAATATTAAAACTAATTTTGTGGCCCATCAAAAACTAAAAAAAAAAGGTGGTCCAAGGCCATGGCCTAGCCTCTGGGCCGGGCCTGAGTACGTTGTCTCGAGTTCGTCGCTAAAGTAACAAAACAAGTTTTAATATATGGTTTGTGATATTGTATAATCTAGGATTCATGTACACCAAACATGTTTTTGTTTTCTTTTCAAAAAAAAAGAATGAAAATGTATCCCGAAATGTTCGTTTTAGACTTTTAGTGTATATGTAACATGATTGTATAAGTTTTAAATTATTAAAAACAAGGTACTTATATTAATAATGAAAATCCAATGGATATAAGATAACAACATGATTTCCTTCCATTATTAAATCTGAAATTGTTCCATGAGAAATTTGAAAAAACAACAAATTGATCATATATGTTCTATTATAATGATAATGATGATCATCATCTTAGTCTATTACTAGTCCTTCTTATTATCTGAGATCACAGATTGAGATGAGGAAACCTCCGGATCCATATTTATCAATTCTTTCAGAACTATTATCGATTCCCACAACAAGTTTTGATCTTTTTCATGTTCTTCGACTTTAATAGGCATCTCGTTTTCTTCAATGTACTCTGTCAACCTCTTCATCAACTCGTAAATTTACATAAATTAAATTAATTTTAGTAGAAAAATATTAAAGATTACCCTATATTAAAATACTAAAAAACCAAAAGTTTCTTCCAAAAATACCACAAACCTTAAGCCTTATGAATAGGACCTAAAATTTTAGCACTAATTCCTAAACTATTTGGAAAATTTATAAACATATAAGAACCCTTTCTAAAACATAAATTTTGTGCTATTTTTAAAAAAAATTTAATAAATTTGGTGAGTTTTAAAACAAAACATAAAAACTGATTTTCTTACCAGGACTAATATTATAGAAAAAAAAATAAAAAAATATTAAAACGAACACTAGTTTACCTTGTTCCGCTTTGTTGCCTCTTTTTCGATGGTACTATCATATGATCCAGTTCAGCTTCAAGTTCGAAAATCCTAGCCTTCTTTGCCTTTTTACACTCTTCTTCACTTTCCACTGGTTCCATGTTCAGATCAAAATCGGCTTCATGCTGCATCACCCACTTTCCACGCTCCATTTCTTGAGTATTGTTATTTGTATTAGAACAAGAGAGGAAATGCCTTATGTCTATAACTCGTTGTTATTGTTCTTGTTAATGTTCTCCTCTATCACATTTATAAAAGTATTGGAAGACCTATCTCGTCTCTGGTACTGCATGGTTCTTGTTCAAAGCAAGTCCACCATGGTCAATTTCTCAATTACTATCATAGGTCTTTAGTTACCATCATAAGGAGAAATAATTATTTTGTTAGGATTTTCCCTTTTTTTTGAAGTAATACACTTTTAAATGAATTACCATTTAACTAGCAAAAAGTCGTAAGTCAAAAATATAGGTCATTCCACGTAGATTATTTCACAAAATTGTTGAATTTAAAACTTTTTTTTATTGGAATGTGCATAAATTCATACGTATATATGCGCACACACACACACACACTTTTGTATAATCTGTTTCGAAAACCTCAAAATTTATCCCATATAGAAGAACTTTTTTCGTGGCCCATAACAATATGCTCCCATCTCCGAATGAAGAAATGAGAAATAACTTTTAATTAAGCATATAGCTCCAAGTAATTAATAATGTATTGCCATGGACCTAATAATAAAAATAATGATCATCATTATAGTGTATTACTAGTTAAGACTACATACTGAGATGAGGAAACCTCTTGATCCATATTTACAAATTCTTTCAAAACTATTATCTATTCCCACAATAAGTTTTGTACTTAATCATGCTTCTTCTTCAATTCCTAAATGTACATAAATGTAATTAATATTTTGTAGAAATTGTTTTTTGTGCTTTTATGATTTTTTTTCAAAATACAACAAGTTTGGAAATTTTCAAAAATACCATAATTTTGAAAATTTCAAAAATATCACAATTTTGCAAAATTTTCAAAAATACCATGAACTTGGAAAATGTTCAAAAAAACCAGAATTTTTATGTATATGACTAGTACATAAAATTTTAGTTTTTCATTCAAACATCTTTTGAAAATAATATTCTTTTTTTTGTTGAATAAATTTCACATTCCAAGAAAAACTATATATAGAAAAAAGAGAAAGGGGCTTAAGAAATGAAAGAATTATTTCGGTTAGTATTATTTATCAAAAGTCATAAATATGGTCATCCACTCTATATATGTGTTATTATGTTAATTTTGGGACAATATATAGTTATCACACAAATTCACTCATGATTTAATGAATAAAAATCCAATAAGCTCAACAAGGTCAACCACAAAATTGATTGAACCACCATATCTTCTAAACATCCAACATTGAGTACTAAAATCTAACTAAGTGGAGTTAAGTGAACAACTTTAAGCATATCATGAGCATCCAATATTAAAACTAATTTTGTGGCCCATCAAAAACTAAAAAAAAATGATGGCCCAAGGCCATGGCCTAGCCTCTGGGCCGGGCCTGAGTACGTTGTCTCGAGTTCGTCGCTAAAGTAACAAAACAAGTTTTAATATATGGTTTGTGATATTGTATAATCTAGGATTCATGTACACCAAACATGTTTTTGTTTTCTTTTCAAAAAAAAAGAATGAAAATGTATCCCGAAATGTTCGTTTTAGACTTTTAGTGTATATGTAACATGATTGTATAAGTTTTAAATTATTAAAAACAAGGTACTTATATTAATAATGAAAATCCAATGGATATAAGATAACAACATGATTTCCTTCCATTATTAAATCTGAAATTGTTCCATGAGAAATTTGAAAAAACAACAAATTGATCATATATGTTCTATTATAATGATAATGATGATCATCATCTTAGTCTATTACTAGTCCTTCTTATTATCTGAGATCACAGATTGAGATGAGGAAACCTCCGGATCCATATTTATCAATTCTTTCAGAACTATTATCGATTCCCACAACAAGTTTTGATCTTTTTCATGTTCTTCGACTTTAATAGGCATCTCGTTTTCTTCAATGTACTATGTCAACCTCTTCATCAACTCGTAAATTTACATAAATTAAATTAATTTTAGTAGAAAAATATTAAAGATTACCCTATATTAAAATACTAAAAAACCAAAAGTTTCTTCCAAAAATACCACAAACCTTAAGCCTTATGAATAGGACCTAAAATTTTAGCACTAATTCCTAAACTATTTGGAAAATTTATAAACATATAAGAACCCTTTCTAAAACATAAATTTTGTGCTATTTTTAAAAAAAATTTAATAAATTTGGTGAGTTTTAAAACAAAACATAAAAACTGATTTTCTTACCAGGACTAATATTATAGAAAAAAAATAAAAAATATTAAAACGAACACTAGTTTACCTTGTTCCGCTTTGTTGCCTCTTTTTCGATGGTACTATCATATGATCCAGTTCAGCTTCAAGTTCGAAAATCCTAGCCTTCTTTGCATTTTTACACTCTTCTTCACTTTCCACTGGTTCCATGTTCAGATCAAAATCGGCTTCATGCTGCATCACCCACTTTCCACGCTCCATTTCTTGAGTATTGTTATTTGTATTAGAACAAGAGAGGAAATGCCTTATGTCTATAACTCGTTGTTATTGTTCTTGTTAATGTTCTCCTCTATCACATTTATAAAAGTATTGGAAGACCTATCTCGTCTCTGGTACTGCATGGTGGTACTGCATGGTTCTTGTTCAAAGCAAGTCCACCATGGTCAATTTCTCAATTACTATCATAGGTCTTTAGTTACCATCATAAGGAGAAATAATTATTTTGTTAGGATTTTCCATTTTTATTGAAGTTATACACTTTTAAATGAATTACCATTTAACTAGCAAAAAGTCGTAAGTCAAAAATATAGGTCATTCCACGTAGATTATTTCACAAAATTGTTGAATTTAAAACTTTTTTTTATTGGAATGTGCATAAATTCATACGTATATATGCGCACACACACACACACTTTTGTATAA
This sequence comes from Eutrema japonicum, assembly GCA_030161315.1. Taxonomy (NCBI): domain Eukaryota; kingdom Viridiplantae; phylum Streptophyta; class Magnoliopsida; order Brassicales; family Brassicaceae; genus Eutrema; species Eutrema japonicum. The sequence goes on along the minus strand of BSQW01000005.1, from coordinate 11,069,050 downwards.
TCTGTTTCGAAAACCTCAAAATTTATCCCATATAGAAGAACTTTTTTCGTGGCCCATAACAATATGCTCCCATCTCCGAATGAAGAAATGAGAAATAACTTTTAATTAAGCATATAGCTCCAAGTAATTAATAATGTATTGCCATGGACCTAATAATAAAAATAATGATCATCATTATAGTGTATTACTAGTTAAGACTACATACTGAGATGAGGAAACCTCTTGATCCATATTTACAAATTCTTTCAAAACTATTATCTATTCCCACAATAAGTTTTGTACTTAATCATGCTTCTTCTTCAATTCCTAAATGTACATAAATGTAATTAATATTTTGTAGAAATTGTTTTTTGTGCTTTTATGATTTTGTTCCAAAATACAACAAGTTTGGAAATTTTCAAAAATACCATAATTTTGAAAATTTCAAAAATACCACAATTTTGCAAAATTTTCAAAAATACCATGAACTTGGAAAATGTTCAAAAAAACCAGAATTTTTATGTATATGACTAGTACATAAAATTTTAGTTTTTCATTCAAACATCTTTTGAAAATAATATTCTTTTTTTTGTTGAATAAATTTCACATTCCAAGAAAAACTATATATAGAAAAAAGAGAAAGGGGCTTAAGAAATGAAAGAATTATTTCGGTTAGTATTATTTATCAAAAGTCATAAATATGGTCATCCACTCTATATATGTGTTATTATGTTAATTTTGGGACAATATATAGTTATCACACAAATTCACTCATGATTTAATGAATAAAAATCCAATAAGCTCAACAAGGTCAACCACAAAATTGATTGAACCACCATATCTTCTAAACATCCAACATTGAGTACTAAAATCTAACTAAGTGGAGTTAAGTGAACAACTTTAAGCATTTCATGAGCATCCAATATTAAAACTAATTTTGTGGCCCATCAAAAACTAAAAAAACGGGTGGTTCAAGGCCATGGCCAAGCCTCTGGGCCGGGCCTGAGTACGTTGTCTCGAGTTCGTCGCTAAAGTAACAAAACAAGTTTTAATATATGGTTTGTGATATTGTATAATCTAGGATTCATGTACACCAAACATGTTTTTGTTTTCTTTTCAAAAAAAAGAATGAAACTGTATGGTATATATATATCCCGAAATGTTCGTTTTAGACTTTTAGTGTATATGTAACATGATTTTATAAGTTTTAAATTATTAAAAACAAGGTACTTATATTAATAATGAAAATCCAATGGATATAAGATAACAACATGATTTCCTTCCATTATTAAATCTGAAATTGTTCCATGAGAAATTTGAAAAAACAACAAATTGATCATATATGTTCTATTATAATGATAATGATGATCATCATCTTAGTCTATTACTAGTTCTTCTTATTATCTGGATCACAGATTGAGATGAGGAAACCTCCGGATCCATATTTATCAATTCTTTCAGAACTATTATCGATTCCCACAACAAGTTTTGATCTTTTTCATGTTCTTCGACTTTAATAGGCATCTCGTTTTCTTCAATGTACTCTGTCAACCTCTTCATCAACTCGTAAATTTACATAAATTAAATTAATTTTAGTAGAAAAATATTAAAGATTACCTTATATTAAAATACTAAAAAACCAAAAGTTTCTTCCAAAAATACCACAAACCTTAAGCCTTATGAATAGGACCTAAAATTTTAGCACTAATTCCTAAATTATTTGGAAAATTTATAAACATATAAGAACCCATTCTAAAACATAAATTTTGTGATATTTTTTAAAAAATTTAATAAATTTGGTGAGTTTTAAAACAAAACATAAAAACTGATTTTTTTACCAGGACTAATATTCTAGAAAAAAAATAAAAAAATATTAAAACGAACACTAGTTTACCTTGTTCCGCTTTGTTGCCTCTTTTTCGATGGTACTATCATATGATCCAGTTCAGCTTCAAGTTCGAAAATCCTATCCTTCTTTGCCTTTTTACACTCTTCTTCACTTTCCACTGGTTCCATGTTCAGATCAAAATCGGCTTCATGCAGCATCACCCACTTTCCACGCTCCATTTCTTGAGTATTGTTATTTGTATTAGAACAAGAGAGGAAATGCCATATATCTATAACTCGTTGTTATTGTTCTTGTTAATGTTCTCCTCTATCACATTTATAAAAGTATTGGAAGACCTATCTCGTCTCTGGTACTGCATGGTTCTTGTTCAAAGCAAGTCCACCATGGTCAATTTCTTAATTACTATCGTAGGTATTTCATTACCATCATAAGGGGAAACAATTATTTTGTTAGGATTTTCCCTTTTTTTTGAAGTTATACACTTTTAAATGAATTACCATTTAACTAGCAAAAAGTCTTAAGTCAAAAATATAGGTCATTCCACGTAGATTATTTCACAAAATTGTTGAATTTAAAACTTTTTTATTGGAATGTGCATAAATTCATACGTATATGTGCGCACACACACACACACACACACTTTTGTATAATCTGTTTCGAAAACCTCAAAATTTATCCCATTTAGAAGAACTTTTTTCGTGGCCCATAACAATATGCTCCCATCTCCGAATGAAGAAATGAGAAATAACTTTTGATTAAGCATATAGCTCCAAGTAATTAATAATGTATTGCCATGGACCTAATAATAAAAATAATGATCATCATTATAGTGTATTACTAGTTAAGACTACATACTGAGATGAGGAAACCTCTTGATCCATATTTACAAATTCTTTCAAAACTATTATCTATTCCCACAATAAGTTTTGTACTTAATCATGCTTTTTCTTCAATTTCTAAATGTACATAAATGTAATTAATATTTTGTAGAAATTGTTTTTTGTGCTTTCATGATTTTGTTCCAAAATACAACAAGTTTGGAAATTTTCAAAAATACCATATTTTTAAAAATTTCAAAGATACCACAATTTTGCAAAATTTTCAAAAATACCATGAATTTGGAAAATGTTCAAAAAAACCAGAATTTTTATGTATATGACTAGTACATAAAATTTTAGTTTTTCATTCAAACACCTTTTGAAAATAATATTCTTTTTTTTTGTTGAATAAATTTCACATTCCAAGAAAAACTATATATAGAAAAAAGAGAAAGGGGCTTAAGAAATGAAAGAATTATTTCGGTTAGTATTATTTATCAAAAGTCATAAATATGGTCATCCACTCTATATATGTGTTATTATGCTAATTTTGGGACAATATATAGTTATCACACAAATTCACTCATGATTTAATGAATAAAAATCCAATAAGCTCAACAAGGTCAACCACAAAATTGATTGAACCACCATATCTTCTAAACATCCAAAATTGAGTACTAAAGTCTAACTAAGTGGAGTTAAGTGAACAACTTTAAGCATTTCATGAGCATCCAATATTAAAACTAATTTTGTGGCCCATCAAAAACTAAAAAAAATGGTGGTTCAAGGCCATGGCCTAGCCTCTGGGCCGGGCCTGAGCACGTTGTCTCGAGTTCGTCGCTAAAGTAACAAAACAAGTTTTAATATATGGTTTGTGATATTGTATAATCTAGGATTCATGTACACCAAACATGTTTTTGTTTTCATTTCAAAAAAAAGGAATGAAAATGTATGGTATATATATATCCCGAAATGTTCGTTTTAGACTTTTAGTGTATATGTAACATGATTGTATAAGTTTTAAATTATTAAAAACAAGGTACTTATATTAATAATGAAAATCCAATGGATATAAGATAACAACATGATTTCCTTCCATTATTAAATCTGAAATTGTTCCATGAGAAATTTGAAAAACAACAAATTGATCATATATGTTCTATTATAATGATAATGATGATCATCATCTTAGTCTATTACTAGTTCTTCTTATTATCTGAGATCACAGATTGAGATGAGGAAACCTCCGGATCCATATTTATCAATTCTTTCAGAACTATTATCGATTCCCACAACAAGTTTTGATCTTTTTCATGTTCTTCGCCTTTAATAGGCATCTCGTTTTCTTCAATGTACTCTGCCAACCTCTTCATCAACTCGTAAATTTACATAAATTAAATTAATTTTAGTAGAAAAATATTAAAGATTACCCTATATTAAAATACTAAAAAACCAAAAGTTTCTTCCAAAAATACCACAAACCTTAAGCCTTATGAATAGGACCTAACATTTTAGCACTAATTCCTAAACTATTTGGAAAATTTATAAACATATAAGAACCCATTCTAAAACATAAATTTTGTGATATTTTTTAAAAAATTTAATAAATTTGGTGAGTTTTAAAACAAAACATAAAAACTGATTTTTTTACCAGGACTAATATTATAGAAAAAAAATAAAAAAATATTAAAACGAACACTAGTTTACCTTGTTCCGCTTTGTTGCCTCTTTTTCGATGGTACTATCATATGATCCAGTTCAGCTTCAAGCTCGAAAATCCTAGCCTTCTTTGCCTTTTTACACTCTTCTTCACTTTCCACTGGTTCCATGTTCAGATCAAAATCGGCTTCATGCTGCATCACCCACTTTCCACGCTCCATTTCTTGAGTATTGTTATTTGTATTAGAACAAGAGAGGAAATGCCTTATGTCTATAACTCGTCGTTATTGTTCTTGTTAATGTTCTCCTCTATCACATTTATAAAAGTATTGGAAGACCTATCTCGTCTCTGGTACTGCATGGTTCTTGTTCAAAGCAAGTCCACCATGGTCAATTTCTCAATTACTATCGTAGGTATTTCATTACCATCATAAGGAGAAACAATTATTTTGTTAGGATTTTCCCTTTTTTTTGAAATTATACACTTTTAAATGAATTACCATTTAACTAGCAAAAAGTCGTAAGTCAAAAATATAGGTCATTCCACGTAGATTATTTCACAAAATTGTTGAATTTAAAACTTTTTTTATTGGAATGTGCATAAATTCATACGTATATATGCGCACACACACACACACACTTTTGTATAATCTGTTTCGAAAACCTCAAAATTTATCCCATATAGAAAAACTTTTTTCGTGGCCCATAACAATATGCTCCCATCTCCGAATGAAGAAATGAGAAATAACTTTTAATTAAGCATATAGCTCCAAGTAATTAATAATGTATTGCCATGGAGTAATTAATAATGTATTCCCATGGACCTAATAATAAAAATAATGATCATCATTATAGTGTATTACTAGTTAAGACTACATACTGAGATGAGGAAACCTCTTGATCCATATTTACAAATTCTTTTAAAACTATTATCTATTCCCACAATAAGTTTTGTACTTAATCATGCTTCTTCTTCAATTCCTAAATGTACATAAATGTAATTAATATTTTGTAGAAATTGTTTTTTGTGCTTTCATGATTTTGTTCCAAAATACAACAAGTTTGGAAATTTTCAAAAATACCATAATTTTGAAATTTTCAAAAATACCACAATTTTGCAAAAATTTCAAAAATACCATTAATTTGGAAAATGTTCAAAAAAACCAGAATTTTTATGTATATGACTAGTACATAAAACTTTAGTTTTTTTTTCAAACACCTTTTGAAAATAATATTCTTTTTTTGTTGAATAAATTTCACATTCCAAGAAAAACTATATATCGAAAAAAGAGAAAGGGGCTTAAGAAATTAAAAGAATTATTTCGGTTAGTATTATTTATCAAAAGTCATAAATATGGTCATCCACTCTAGATATGTGTTATTATGTTAATTTTGGGACAATATATAGTTATCACACAAATTCACTCATGATTTAATGAATAAAAATCCAATAAGCTCAACAAGGTCAACCACAAAATTGATTGAACCACCATATCTTCTAAACATCCAACATTGAGTACTAAAGTCTAACTAAGTGGAGTTAAGTGAACAACTTTAAGCATCTCATGAACTCATAGAGGGAAATTGCACTGAGTATTTGCGTCTGGATTGACAAAAGGAGCAAGTTGCACTCCTCCACTATGAATCTACTAAAGAAGCAACGATTAACATCTTGGAATGTCACAACATTTTCTCCTCCAAATCTAAGGACCTCCAAATTCACGTATTTATCATTTCATACTACATGTAGGTTTTTGTTTGTGTGCTATAAATAATATTTTCTTAGATCTTCAATTCGACTATCATTTTTCTTTGCGTTTTCCGTATGAAGATCAGAGAGAGCGATTTTGATTTTGTTTTTGCTAAATATTGTTGCAGAACTAACATTGAGATTTAAAGGGTTAGAAGCAAGAACAATATTTGGCCATGCAAATTTTGAACATGATATTGTTTGTTTTGTAGATCGACGAATTAATGCGGTCATCGAACAAAGAGATGAAATCCACGAGCACAAGATGGACCAGCCATGCCCCAAGGCACCTTGCCATGTATTTACCAGCCTCTCAAGAGCCCATACCAGTGAAGGCCCAAGGATGATAAGTCCTAACAAGCCCAATATCATGCAATCATTCCATTGGCCCGATAAGAACATATGTGCATCTCTTGAAGTATTCTGGCCTAACCATGAAGATTTAAGTCAAGGCCCAACTTGGTCCATATTCTTGACCCATCAAGGACCCACAAAGAAGTAAGACTCAACCCATAACGGTTCTTTCTAAAGAATGTCGATACCAAGAATTCAGACAATTGATAAGAATAACTCTCTTATTTCTTTAAGGAATATTACTCAAAACCTTAAATTCACAAGCTCATAAGTTGTGCTACATCTTAGCTCCTCCTTATATAAGAATTGATTCCTAATCCTAATAGGAGACATATAGATTTAGATAACTCCTAAATCTAAGGGATGTATATCTAGATAACTCCTAGATATACTTTGACTTAGTCTTTAATTTATTTCAAGCTAACAACATTTTCCCCCTTAAGCTTGAAATCAATCTCTTTCACGTCTTCAACTCCAATAAGATTCCTCATTTCTTTAAACTTGACTCTTCCAAGTGATTTGGTTAATATATCAGCCTTTTGCTCGCTTCCTGGAACGTGTTCAACTTCTACTTGCTCGTTCTCGACACATTCACGTATAAAGTGATATCGTGTATGTATATGCTTGCTGCGACCATGAAAGACCGGATTTTTGGTGAGTGCAATCGCCGATTTGTTGTCCACTCGAATGGTCACTCGTTTACATTCTCTGTTTGCTATCTCTGCAAAGAGTTCTTGTAACCAGATTGCTTGTTTTGCGGCTTCAGTAGAAGCCATAAACTCGGCTTCACATGATGAAAGGGCCACTGTTTCTTGATTTTGTGAACACCAGGTGATAGGGCATTCATCAAAATAGAAAACATGACCAGTCGTACTCTTTCCATCATCCATATCGACATTATGGCTGCTGTCACTGTAGCCTACCAAGCTTGTGCCACTTGATCGCTTAAAAACAAGACCATAAGAAAGAGTTCCACACAAGTACCTCAATATTTGTTTCAGTGCAGCACCATGAGATTCTTGTGGTTCTTGCAAGTAACGACTAAGTACTCCTACACTAAAAGAAAGATCTGGTCTGGTGTGTAGAAGATATCGGAGGCAACCAATGCTTCTTCTATACTCTGTTTCATTAATGCGACCTTCTTTCATGTCCTTTGACAGCTTTATGTTCTGGTCCATTGGTGCATGAGATGCATTACATTCTCTCATTCCAGTTTCTTCTAGTATTTTAGACGCATATCTTTCTTGTTTCAATGTTATACCACCCTTGTATTGAAGCACTTCAATGCCAAGATAGTATGTTAGTCTACCAAGATCACTCATTTCAAACGTCATTGCCATGTCTTCTTTAAACTCCACCATCATTTTCAGGCTTGATCCTGTCACCAAGAGATCATCCACATACACGACGACTACCAGGAGATCTCCGCTTTCTTCTTTGCGATAGAGTGATGGTTCCTTTGAGCATTTGTTAAATTTCATCTGAACAAGAGTCTTATTCAACTTTTCATTCCAAGCTCTCGGCGCTTGCTTTAACCCATACAGTGCTTTGTTCAACTTGTAGACTTTGTTCTCACTCCCTTTGATCTCAAATCCCTCTGGTTGTGTAACGTATACTACTTCCTTTAGCTCTCCATTTAGAAAAGCTGTTTTTACATCAAGATGATGAACTTCCCATCCATTCGAATTAGCGAGTGCGATGATGAACCGAATGGTTTCAATTCTCGCAACAGGAGCAAACACTTCCTCAAAATCGATACCATGCCTTTGCACGTAGCCCTTTGCCACAAGTCTTGCTTTGTGCTTGTTTACACTTCCATCAGGATTCCGTTTGATCTTAAAGACCCACTTTAGACCAATTGCTTTGGATCCGCTTGGCAAATCGGTTAGATTCCATGTTTTATTCTTTTCAATTGACCATAGTTCATCTTCGCAAGCCGTCATCCATTCTTTCAATCCCTTAGCTTCATTAAAATCTCATGGTTCTTCATTGATCATGACTAGGAGACGTTCACATTCCTCTTCATCTACATTACAAACGTAGTCATCCAGATAACTAGGTCTGTGGCTTACTCTTGTTGTTCGTCGCAGAGGCGGTTAATCCTGATTTTGTTCCTCCTCATTGTCTTCGTCTATATCATCGTCACGATTCTCCCCTGTTTCTTCTCCGAGACTGTTTTGATCACTCTCAATGGCATCGTTGTTATCAAAACCTCCTAAGCTTACTGAAAAAATTCTTGATTCCTTTGTGGTGTCAATTCCTTGACCATTCCACTTCCAGCTCTTAGATTCATCAAAAACTGCATCTCTGCTAATGACGATTTTATGATGTGTTGGGTCAAATAATCGATAAGCTTTGGAACCTGGTTCTGTCCCTAGATGAACCAACGTTCTTGATCTGTCGTCCAGTTTCTTCCTTCCAGCTGCTTCTGTTCTAACATAACAAACACATCCAAATACTCGAAGATGCTCGAGATTTGGTTTCCTTCCTTTGAATACTTCATATGGTGTTTGGACAGTAAGTGACCTTGTTGCCACTCTATTGATCAGGTAAGTGGAGTGTCTCACAGCTTCGCCCCACAAATAGTTTGGTATATTCATGTGTTTCAGGATGCTTCTCGTCATCTCAAGTAGTGTTCTGTTTCTTCGTTCAACAACCCCATTCTGTTGAGGAGAGTACGACGCCGTTAGGTGTCTCTTGATACCGTGTTTTTCGCAAAAATCCTGAAATTCTTGAGACATGAACTCACCTCCTCTATTGGTACGAAAGGTTTCAATCTTGGTTCTTGTCTCTTGCTCTACTATTCTCTTGAAACTTTTGAACTTATCAAATGCTTCGCTCTTTTCCTTTAGTAAGATCGTCCACATGTAACGGGAGTAGTCATCTATAATGACAAATATATATCTCTTATGTGCTGGTGTGGAGGGTATGATAGGTCCACATAGGTCTCCATGGATAAGCTCAAGGACTTGAGATGCTCTGTATGACGTCGCTTGTGGGAATGGTGATCGAGTCTGTTTTCCACGTAGACATGATACACACTTCTGTTTTTCGATTGTCATTCTTGGTATGCCTTTCACAAGTCCCTTGTTCACCATCACTCTCATAGTCTCGAGATTCACATGCCCCAATCTTGCGTGCCACTTGCTTGACTCGGTGAATTCTATTAACTGCAGACACTTTATGTTGTCTACTTCCAAAATTACCTTATACAACCGGTTCTTGGACCTAGAAATCTCAACAAGAGGTTTAGAGTTTCGATCAAATAGCTTGAGTAGTTCTCCTTTCATTCGTACTTCACAACCTGCTTCTGTGGCTTGACCGAGACTTATAATGTTGCTTCTTAGGTCCGGAATGAAGTAGACATCTTTTAAAACCTTCTTCACACCATTATTGAACTTAAACTGTATGGATCCTTTTCCTCTTATGTCTATGCGGGAATCATTTCCGAATTTTACCTTTCCCGTAATATTCTCATCAAGGTCGAAGAAGAACGATCGGTTTCCACTCATATGATTGCTGGCTCCATTGTCTAGATACCACACATTACTCGTGTCTAGACTGCTTTCGAAGGTACTCGGCTTTACCTTCTGCTCATTCAGATATACCACCTCATGCATCATCAATTCATCAGCCGTTTGTGTCTCTTCTTCGTCCCTTTTCTCAGTAGTCTTTTGCAGCTTGAGTAGTCTATCGGGACAATCAGAGGCATAGTGACCGTATGCGTCACACCGATAGCACTGGATATGAGACGCATCTCGTCCTTGATCGCCATAAGAGTTTTGGTAATAGCTTCTTCCACGGCCTCTTCCTCTACCTCTTCCTCGGCTTCTCCCTCTTCCTCGTCCTCTACTATTGTAATTCTCTTGTGAGTCAGAGTTAGCATACATTAATTTCCCTTGATCATCTTGTTGCTCTTCGTCTTCCTCACTGATCCTCTCTTCATAGGCCTTTAATCGTCCAACTATGTCCTCAAAGCTAGTAGTTTTTAGATCAAGAACTTGTTCGAGTGATGCTACTATGTGTATGTATCGTTTCCTCGGTAAACTCTTTAAGAATTTCTTCACAAGTCTCGGTTCTTCAATGATTTCCCCGAGAGATGCTGATTTAGAAGAAATTTCTGAGAGTTTGCCAACGAATGCATCAATCGAGTCTTCTTCCTTCATCTTGATCCTATCAAACTCGGCCATCAGAGTTTGTAGTCTAGCCTCTCTTACCCTCTCAGCTCCAACATGTCTTGCTTTTATTGCTTCCCAAACCGCCTTTGAAGTGTCGAGATCTCCTACTTGTAGAACTAGAGCTTCGGGTATTGATTGAAACAGTAAGGCAATGGCTGTGTTGCTCTTATCTTCATGTGTGATTCCAGGATCTATGGTTTCCCACACTTTATTCACCTTTAACGCAATCTTCATTCGCATAGACCACACAGTGTAGTTCGAGTTGGTTAGCATAGGACATTGGATGGATGAGGGTCCGTTCTCCTTATATTTTATCTCAGCCACAGTTTTTCCTTCAGCCGTGTCATCCTTCGTGTCTCCCATGATGGTGTCGTGTTCTCTTAAGGTTCTAGTGTTTTGTTTGATCTTAGCTCTGATACCAAATAAGGAATGTCGATACCAAGAATTCAGACAATTGATAAGACTAACTCTCTTATTTCTTTAAGAATATTACTCAAAACCTTATATTCACAAGCTCATAAGTTGTGCTACATCTTAGCACCTCCTTATATAAGAATTGATGATTCCTAATCCTAATAGGAGACATATAGATTTAGATAACTCCTAAATCTAAAGGATGTATATCTAGATAACTCCTAGATATACTTTGACTTAGTCTTTAATTTATTTCAAGCTAACAACACTTTCCTGACCAGAACCGAGATTGCAAACCGGGTGATCCAAAACTGTCTAATTTTGGATATTTCCTTATTTGGATCATTGCAGACTTGCCTTTGGCGTTCATGAGACATTTCATATGATTTTGAGACTCCTAGTAGTGTCTTAAGGTGCACTAGCAATTAGGGGTGGGCAAAAAAACCGAACCGAACCAAACCGAACCAACCGAACTTCAACCGACCCAAACCAAACCATATTCTATATATATCCCAATCGGTTGAAGTTTTTCTCAACCCGAACCGATAACCCAATGTGCTTTTGTTAATTAGTTATTTAATAATATTAAAAATATAAATACATATTCTATAGGCTAAAGGTTATAAACGGCTAAATCCACGTTTTTCCTTTTTTGTTTTCAACTTCTATTTTTTCTAAGTTTTGCTAAGGTTAATGATTTTTTATAATAATTTTATATTAATGCTATAAACCTATATTGGCTCATATAAGAGATGAATAAATATTGACTTGTATAATTAACTTATATTTAAATTATTGACTTGTTGCACACTTGCATGTTCATTTTGATGGCATGAGAGAGACGAAGCTACGGATTTGTTTTTGATTTTTTTTATTTTGATTAAGTGGGATAGTTTCATTTTGGTTTAAGCTTTTAAGGAATGATTTTTTTATGGCTTCGTAGGATTCTTGTTTTTATAAATTGATTTTTTTAAAACAAATTAAAACCAAACCGAACTAAACCAAACTGAACTAAACCAAACCGAACTAAACCCAAACCGAACAAAAACCGAACCAAACTTATTTCGGTTGAGTTCGGCTAGAGTTTTATTCAACCCGAATCAACCGAACCGAACCCAAACCGAACATGAAATTAAACCGAAATGCCCACCCGTACCAGCAATCATGGGATCAAGCGGATCTCTTCACACCTCAACTTTCCTTATTTGGAGTCCATTACGTCAAATCTGGTCCAACGTGTATATCTCTTCGATTTATTTGATCCATCCTGTTTGGAGACCATTTACATGGTCTAGAGAATGTTTCCAAGACATCACTACTTCGTGCCCAAATTTTCCAAATACAATGAACCTTCACAATTTCCTCATTTGGCCAAAAATGGAGCATTAAAGACCATATATATATATATATATATATATCAAGCTTTTGATTGATTTATCATTTATGTTGATTTATTTTCTGATTTATTGTTTTAAATGTCTTAGAGTCGAGCCTATATAAGCTCAGTTCATATCATTGTAAAAACCATGAATCATTTTATAATAAACATTGAGAGTTTAGTACAAAGAGTGTCTTTGTTCTTCTTCGTTCGTCTTGTTGTTCTACTAGGTATTGCGCGTTGTTTTCCCCTTGACTAAGGTTGAGCCGAGTGTTTGGATTCTAGCGCATGGTTATCCCCAGGAATCCCAAGCCTCCCACCCTCAGTCGGTCTCATCACCACCGAAGAAGACAACTTCATCTATACCAACGCCCATCTTCCACAACAAAGCTTATCAACTCTTGACGTCTTGTGATCAATATGATTTGGCGTGATTCCAATCTTATATCATTTAGTATCAGAGCTAAAAGCTCCTATCCCTTTTTTTGTTTTTGTTTTTGTTTCATTTTTTTATCGAAAAAGTCCCTAAAGTTTTTTTTTCTTATTTTTGTTCTTTGATTTTTTTATAAAACTTAAAAAGCCTAAAAATTTATATTTTTTTTGTTTTACTTAAAGTTTTACTTTGTTTTTCTCATTAAACAAAATTAAAAAAATATGAGGTATTCTAAGCCAGGCCAGGCGCGGGTCGTGTTGGTCGAATGGGCCTTCGGGTAGAAGGTTGTTATTCTTTTCGGGACAAATTTTGATTAAATGTTTTGGGCCCAAAAATCAAACAATATATGGGGCAAAATTTTAAACGTTTTTGACTTGAACGAGTCAAAGATCTCGTCCTAAAATTCCGCCCATAACTATCTCTATTCGCGCTGATCAAAGATAAGATCGAATCCCCAACGTACGCCTCCTTTTGCGGATTGAAACCGCTCCTCATACGAGCCTTCAGTCTCATTCATAACTCATGCTTTACAGAGATATAGCACTCCAAAAATTCTCCAACTCTCTCTCATTTCTTCTCTTCTTTTAATGCAAGTCTCAAGAGTTTATAGTAGATATTTAGTCTCATATACGGTTGTATCTTGGAATTCAAAATCTCTTATTGCCGCCACACTGCGGGAGATTTAATGAATTAAGGAAAGGGTTCATACCCGTCTCCGTGTATTCGTCTTTTCCTTAATCGTTTTTTTCCAAAATCGTTTCACCATTTCTAAGCTGTTTATTCGCAATTTTTTAATCCAGATTTTGGCATTCAATCTTAATTAATTAAATCCGCTTCACTGCTTATAGGTTGAATCAGATTGAAAATTGCTATTTTTCTAAAATCATTTTAAACGATTTCTATACGGGTTTTAAACGCGGTTTCAAAACATTTTAAAAAACCGATAATTCAAACGTTTAGGCGAACGTTGTATAGTGATTTTCACCAAACGCTTTTAATCAACATTTTTTTAAAGCGATAACGGATTTGCGATCTGCTTCCTAGCGTTTCTGCGAATCATTCTCGAAACAATAGTAAACGCTTTTGCGGATGTTTATCTAAAACGCTTCCACGAAACATTTTTATTAAAACTATTCATTATCAAACGTTTTACGTAGTGTATTAACCCACTGTACGCAGTGTACAACCATGCCAAATCCTCCAAGTCACTTTGGATGTCATTGGAGAAGAAGTACATATCTGAATACGTTGGTTGTCAGAAATTCGCAATTGCGAAGTTTCTTGACTTCACAACGGTGGACTCCAAGCCCATTATGGAGAAAGTAGAGGCTCTACAACTTATTTGCCATGAAATTTTTGCTGAAGGGATGTCCATATGTGAGATCTTCACGGTGAACAACATCATCGAGAAGCTACCTCAGGGCTGGTTGGACATTAAGAATTACTTGAAGCACAAGCAAAAGGCGATCAATGTCTCTTGAGGGCATCATGATCACAAGGCTGAGGATGGAGGACCGAAATCGAAAGGGAAATTGGTGTAAGCCTCGGTGGTGAGGTCTTAACCGGGATAGATGGTGGAACCAAAGACAGGCGGTCGCCCTCTCCTTTGGTCGAAAGATGGTCGATTGGCGGAAGGACTTGACACGATGGCGATCGCTTCTCTCGTGTGGAGTCGATGAGTGGGCTGATGGTTTTGATTGACTCTCTCAATCTATGAACGAAATAGGATGTTTGAATCACACAAACACTCTAAGTCGCAGCCTCTAAAGAGTTAAGTGAATCGCACACTTAAAACTAAAGAAAATAACAATTCTTCAAAGACACTCTTTGGAAGAAAACGAAAATACTTTATAAATTCTTGGTTGAAAGGTTGACGACAAATGAAAACAAAGCTGAGCTTATATAGTGCTCGTACAAGAATATTCTAGAAAGCTAAAATAAAAGGACTAAATCGCAAAGTAATCACAACTAGCCGTTAGGCTTAATTGCTCGTCTTGGCCGAATAAGGTAAGTGGATCTGCGCTTGAGTCTTGACAGCTTGGGCGAGTAAGTGTGATGCCTCGGGGCGTCCATGTGCGTTGAACCTACGCTGAAGTTGCAGTATTTTCGAAAATATAGCTGTTGGTGATTTAAGACCCCAAGTGTGAACGTGACCATAAAAGGAAAGTCTATTTGCAAGGGGATCCGCCTGATCCTGTGCGTGCTGGTGCATGGTGGGATGATATTTGAGGCCTCTAATTGGTAAATGAACTCTCCTGGTCGCCATTGTCGATTTTGTAATGAATTGACCCAATTGGAACTCGGACTTGCCTTAAACGGAACCAGGTAGACCCGTATTGGGAAAAATGGCATAACTTTGTGATCCTTCGGCCTTTTCCTTGGATCTTGGGCTTGTTGGAACCATAAGAGATCCAATAATATTCTCCAATTGGTTTCAGGTCGATATCGTTGCTGAGTTGGGCTGTGTAGCACGATCTTTGGCCTTGTCGCGGAATTGGGTTCTAAGCAGGTCCATTGATTTGTAAAATCAATAACTTCCAAGTCTGAACTGCTTTTGAGATGAATCCAATTCTCGGTCTTCCTATGATGGATCAAGTTTCCATACCAAGTCGGTTTGTAGTTTAATTCCTCCTGGTTTGGTCGGAATCCTCCAATTAGTGCGTATGTGTCCAAATCGGGTAAGTTGGGAATCACCCGAATTGTAAATTCAATAACTCCTTCTTCTGATCTCCGTTTGGGTTGATTCCACTTCGAGACATGCTCTGGATGAGCTAAGACTGTAAGCCAAGTGGTTTCACAGCCTGACTCTTTCTGGTTGAGGCAAACTTCTTCAAGACGTGCACTTTCTTTCATTTGATGGGTGCTGGGCAATATTAGCGTAGGAGCAACTGTCCCAACAACATAGAAGAATCGCTGTCGCCAATAAACAAGACCAGCTAGTGATCTTGTCGTACGCTCAGTACAAATCCTCTCTGAGGTGGTAGTATTTCCATGCGCTTTCACATTAACGATTGAAGCGGCCCACGGTGGTGCATGAGGCGCCTTTGAAGGTGACTCTGGCTTCGGTGCGTCCCGTGCGTGCAATGACTTGGTGAAGTCTTCTAGGAGGTCTTCTTGAACAGAGAAGTCATCCTCTTCGAGCTCTTGCAATTCCTTAGCTTCAACACCTTCTTTAGCCCTTTGTTGGTCCTTCCCGGCTAGGCGGCTTGTGATTGAAGCAGCTGTCTGTTCTGCATCTCTAAGAAGGAAACTACTCGACCTGTTAGCCTTAAAATATTCACTTGGTCGAGAGAACTTACTTCCCTTAGTGAAGATCTGGTCGTTTGGACGGTCATTTGGATTTAGCTCCTTTGCCTCGGCTAAAACTGTCTCCGGGTAAGGTCCTTCGGCTAGAACTGGTTCCGTGGCTCTGGGACAAAAACCACTCGTCCTGTTAGTCTTAGAATGGTCACTTGGACGAGAGAACTTACCTCCCTCAGTGACGATCAGGTCGTTCGGACGGTCATCTGGCATGGGCTCTCTTCTCTCGGCTAAATCTTGAAATGGGTCGCCTGGTCCGGTTGTAGAGCCGATGTTCTCATCATTCCCTCCCTCTTCAAGAGGTTTTGTCCACAAAACTGGATCTCCTCGAGGAAATATTTTGTTGCGACTCGGATGGGATTGATGCTGAGCATCTGGTGGTTCTTCTTTGACCAAAATGAAGTTGGTGACACCTTCATCCTTTTTAGTAGTTGTCTCGGGGTCTAATCCTTTCTCCATGTGTTCCACTTCATGATCTAGACCTGCATTAACAACCTTTGGCAAGGACGAGCACATCATATCTGAATTGGAAATTTCAAAACCATATTGAACTAAGCTATCACTAGATTTTGATGAATTCTGTTTTGGTTCAATTGGTATAGCGTTCAATAATTGTCTCTTGGAACACACTGCAGCAAAGTGACCTCTCCTATGGCATCTATAGCAAACTGGTTTATTTGAATTTAAAGAGTTAGAGGTCTTACTAAAACATTCTCCTTGCGGTTCATGCATTGGAGTTGGGCTCGGTTCTTGCTTCTTCTCCATGGCTTTCGGGATCATCACCTTCAGATCAGGGCAGTAACTTGGTGGCGTCACTTTGTGTGGATCAGAACCTCCTTGTTGAATTACTTGTGGCAGATTTCTCCTTGTCTCCATAATCTTGCGGTTTGGGATCCTCCGAGCGTATCGTTCCTTGATTCCTTGTAAAAGGCCTCTTGGAACATACTTCTTATTCATGAGCAACTTCAATTCTTCCCAATTGGTGATGGCTAGTTTTCCATATCTCCTTTGTTCTCTTTCTTCTTGCCTCCACCACTCATATGCCCATCCGGAGAGTTGGTCGATGGCGTGGGACAGCGTCTCCTCTTTTGGAATATGGTGGTACCAAAGCCACTCATCCATGTCTCTTTCCCATTCTAGATATACCTCTGGATTTCGTTTACTTCCTGAAAATTTTGAGAGTTGAGGCATAAATTTATTACCGGGGTGTGGGTGCAGCCATGGCTCAGTTCGTCTTGTGTTTCTCCATTGATGGTCAGGTGGTTCGGGATCAGGCTGCTTTGAATGTGGTGCGTATCCATAGAATCTATTTTGTTTATTGTCCCAATAATTGCTGTCTTCTCTTCTAGAGAACATCGTCTCTTCTCTCCTTGATTGGTAGGCTTGGTAAGTATCTTCTTCCTCTGAATCTCGCATGGCGGCTGCTCCTTAGGGTTTGTACCTCACACAAGAAAATTCACAGGAATCAAAGTCTAGTTCAAGAACAAACAAGAACACAAAAACTGTTTTTCGCACAGGAATTTTCCGGTTCCGTTTTGCTTGACCTAAAACTATTAGATCAACTTCTAAAATTCCAGAAACAATTTTATATTTTTCTATGATGAGTTAACAAGCAAACACAAAAGACGAAATGTTTTTATGAGTTTTTATGATTTTATGAAAATTGAAACAAACAGACGGGTAAAGCAGAAATTTTTTTTTTTTTAACTTTTATGGAAATAAATTTCGAAATCAACTCAAATAAAAGGGAAATAAATTCTGATAAATATTTTTATAGTTTTAATGTTGAATTGAGAAACTAAAACAGTAAACGAAAAAAATTTCTGAGTTTTTATGAGTTTTATAAAAATGAAACAACAAGAACAGCGACAAAAGATAATTTTTATGGGTTTTACGATTTATATGAAGAACAATGAAACAAATGAAAAAAATAAAGAAAGGAACGAAATAACCTGATAGATAGGAGCTTTTGAGCTCTGATACCAGATGGTGTAAGCCTCGGTGGTGAGGTCTTAACCGGGATAGATGGTGGAACCAAAGACAGGCGGTCGCCCTCTCCTTTGGTCGAAAGATGGTCGATTGGCGGAAGGACTTGACACGATGGCGATCGCTTCTCTCGTGTGGAGTCGATGAGTGGGCTGATGGTTTTGATTGACTCTCTCAATCTATGAACGAAATAGGATGTTTGAATCACACAAACACTCTAAGTCGCAGCCTCTAAAGAGTTAAGTGAATCGCACACTTAAAACTAAAGAAAATAACAATTCTTCAAAGACACTCTTTGGAAGAAAACGAAAATACTTTATAAATTCTTGGTTGAAAGGTTGACGACAAATGAAAACAAAGCTGAGCTTATATAGTGCTCGTACAAGAATATTCTAGAAAGCTAAAATAAAAGGACTAAATCGCAAAGTAATCACAACTAGCCGTTAGGCTTAATTGCTCGTCTTGGCCGAATAAGGTAAGTGGATCTGCGCTTGAGTCTTGACAGCTTGGGCGAGTAAGTGTGATGCCTCGGGGCGTCCATGTGCGTTGAACCTACGCTGAAGTTGCAGTATTTTCGAAAATATAGCTGTTGGTGATTTAAGACCCCAAGTGTGAACGTGACCATAAAAGGAAAGTCTATTTGCAAGGGGATCCGCCTGATCCTGTGCGTGCTGGTGCATGGTGGGATGATATTTGAGGCCTCTAATTGGTAAATGAACTCTCCTGGTCGCCATTGTCGATTTTGTAATGAATTGACCCAATTGGAACTCGGACTTGCCTTAAACGGAACCAGGTAGACCCGTATTGGGAAAAATGGCATAACTTTGTGATCCTTCGGCCTTTTCCTTGGATCTTGGGCTTGTTGGAACCATAAGAGATCCAATAATATTCTCCAATTGGTTTCAGGTCGATATCGTTGCTGAGTTGGGCTGTGTAGCACGATCTTTGGCCTTGTCGCGGAATTGGGTTCTAAGCAGGTCCATTGATTTGTAAAATCAATAACTTCCAAGTCTGAACTGCTTTTGAGATGAATCCAATTCTCGGTCTTCCTATGATGGATCAAGTTTCCATACCAAGTCGGTTTGTAGTTTAATTCCTCCTGGTTTGGTCGGAATCCTCCAATTAGTGCGTATGTGTCCAAATCGGGTAAGTTGGGAATCACCCGAATTGTAAATTCAATAACTCCTTCTTCTGATCTCCGTTTGGGTTGATTCCACTTCGAGACATGCTCTGGATGAGCTAAGACTGTAAGCCAAGTGGTTTCACAGCCTGACTCTTTCTGGTTGAGGCAAACTTCTTCAAGACGTGCACTTTCTTTCATTTGATGGGTGCTGGGCAATATTAGCGTAGGAGCAACTGTCCCAACAACATAGAAGAATCGCTGTCGCCAATAAACAAGACCAGCTAGTGATCTTGTCGTACGCTCAGTACAAATCCTCTCTGAGGTGGTAGTATTTCCATGCGCTTTCACATTAACGATTGAAGCGGCCCACGGTGGTGCATGAGGCGCCTTTGAAGGTGACTCTGGCTTCGGTGCGTCCCGTGCGTGCAATGACTTGGTGAAGTCTTCTAGGAGGTCTTCTTGAACAGAGAAGTCATCCTCTTCGAGCTCTTGCAATTCCTTAGCTTCAACACCTTCTTTAGCCCTTTGTTGGTCCTTCCCGGCTAGGCGGCTTGTGATTGAAGCAGCTGTCTGTTCTGCATCTCTAAGAAGGAAACTACTCGACCTGTTAGCCTTAAAATATTCACTTGGTCGAGAGAACTTACTTCCCTTAGTGAAGATCTGGTCGTTTGGACGGTCATTTGGATTTAGCTCCTTTGCCTCGGCTAAAACTGTCTCCGGGTAAGGTCCTTCGGCTAGAACTGGTTCCGTGGCTCTGGGACAAAAACCACTCGTCCTGTTAGTCTTAGAATGGTCACTTGGACGAGAGAACTTACCTCCCTCAGTGACGATCAGGTCGTTCGGACGGTCATCTGGCATGGGCTCTCTTCTCTCGGCTAAATCTTGAAATGGGTCGCCTGGTCCGGTTGTAGAGCCGATGTTCTCATCAGAAATGGTCTTCAGACGAGTGAACACAACATCAACGTGGCAATCCACAAAGAACTACAAGAAGCAGGGCTCTGTGGAGAAGACATTCAAATGGAAATGCCACAAATGTGGGAAGACCGGCCACAAGCCTGAGGTTGTACGACACAAGTGCAACGACCCACATCTGCGGTGATCGGAAGATGTTCAACACCAACTAGAAGAGTAAGTCGGAAGAGCATATGATCATGGGTAATTGTGTTTTCCAAGATCGTATATCGTGGAAAGGTCGTGTTGAAGTTGACTTAAGGAAAGGAAGTCACCCTTTAGAACGTGAAGCATGTCCTTGACATGAGGAAGAACCTGATCTCCGGCACTTGGATGAGCAAGGACGGATTTGATGTCCACTTCGAGGCGGGCAAGCTCGTCTTGAAGAAACATGGGGTGTGCAAAGAGTATGTGAGGAATGGACTGGTCAAGATGCGTGTCACGATAGTTCTCCACAACATTGTTGCGTCTGTTGCAAACTGCTTCTACTTCTAATGTTGTTGCAAATGTTGTTGCATTTGTTTCCAATGTTGTTGCTTCTGATGTTTCAATGAATGAAAACCTAGTAGCTTATTTGCTTGAGTTATTTAATATTTGGCATGAACGCTTAGGACACGTTAATTATAAATCTATACAAAGATTAATGAACTTGATCGAATCTAATTACGAAATGCAAAACAAGTAAAAAAAAATGTGAAGTGTGCGTACATGTCAAGCTCACAAAAAGATGGTCACCCCAAGTTAAAAGAACAACCGAACCTCTAGGTTTAATTCACACATACTTATGTGATTTAAAATACATACTAACTAGAGGCGGTAAAAAGTATTTTCGCCATATTTAATAGGTGAAAATCTTAATGGACACTATCAGACCACACTAATAATTGCAAGATTTACTTTTCCTTAGCTTTTAACATGACTGTCTATATAACGCCCCGACCGCCCCTACCTGTGGGCCCCATGCCCTCTCTCGGCCCGTGGGCCCCACCCTAGTCCGACGGCCGGTGCGTTAGTCCGGGAGGCTTGTAATACTTGTTTACTGACCCTGCAATCACCACGTGACCTTTCCCCGTGTTTTGTCCTCACTCACACGCTACCGCGAATCACTTCCCGGAAGGTCACCCATCCTTAGACTACTCCAGCTCAAGCACCCTTAACTCTGGAGTTCTTTCGGGCAAGTGATCGGAAAAGGTAAGTGCACTTTTGGTGACATAGGTAGCCAAATCAATTCTTATAAGCCTCTCCGCATATACAAGAAACCGGGATGTTACAATCACCCCCACTCACAGAGCGCAACGTCCTCGTTGCGCACCAGGATCGTCACCCTAGACGGTGTGAGCCCACCTGACTTCACACACGTGTTTGGGTTCGGCTCTGATACCACTTATAACGCCCCGACCGCCCCTACCTGTGGGCTCCAACGACATCTCCCGGCCCGTGGGCCCCACCCTCGTCCGACGGCCGGTGCGTTAGTCCGGGAGGCTTGTAATACTTGTTTACTGACCCTGCAATCACCACGTGACCTTTCCCCGTGTTTTGTCCTCACTCACACGCTACCGCGAATCACTTCCCGGAAGGTCACCCATCCTTAGACTACTCCAGCTCAAGCACCCTTAACTCTGGAGTTTTCTCTGGACAAGTTCCCGAAAAGATAAGTGCACTTTGGTGACATAGGTAGCCAAATCAATTCTTATAAGCCTCTCCGCATATACAAGAAATCGGGATGTTACAGTCTATATTCTCCATCAAAATCATTTGTTGCAGTTGACACCTTTAGAAACAAAAATGACAATGAGCTACATGCTCACATGAATAAGCATTGCGTAATCAATCTACTCTTCAATCTTAGGAGTGTGGACATCCACTGCCTTGAAGAAATCTTCGTGAACTTACTCAACAAACTTTCTGGATATTTTTGGCATGCTCATATTGTTGATGATTACATTGTCTCTCGAAAGCTCCAGAGAAAATACAAATCACTTAATTCGATAAATAGTTTAAACATCGTATGATAAGCAAACCAAAGCTTTATATGTATTGCTTTATACAAATCACCCTCTTTTGTATGTTTTCTTTTTCAGGAACACGATACTTGATTATTAAAAATCTATTTATTCCCTAACTTCATATGCTATAATCTCCGCAATGAGTGCATGGTGTAATCGGTAAAGCTTGAGGAGAGGATTAGACTAAAAAAATGTAAGGATATTGAGGAGAGGATGCTAGAGGAATCTCAGACTAAGTAACAGAAAAGAAAAGGTACTTAATATGGAGTAAGTTTAAAAATACAGTGTGTTATTAGCTCTTCATGTATACTAGATTGCAATTTTTTTTTTGTATATGCTATTTCTTTTCTTTGACAGCTTAAACTAAACGTAGGGGCAACTGACAAAGCATACTGTTCTGGTTAAGCAACATTTTTCTCAGTTTGATGGTTTTTTCCGTTTTCTATCTAACGAACTCATTCGGGATCCCGTCGTTTTAGCTTGCAAAGGTTTAATTACTGAAGCTTAAGATTTAGTTGTACATTCTAACTGTTGATCCCGGGGATCACTAAGTGTGTTTACGGGGTGATTAGGAGATGAGAGGTGAGATTTTCGTTAATTAGAGCAGTTTAACCACTATTAAGACAGGTCGGGAGAAAGATGAGTAGGCCGGGGGCCGTGTTTCTTTTTATTGATGATGAGAGAAATGAACACTTTAGAATTACGAACTGGTTTCCGAAGGATGTCCAGTTCGGCGTTCTAAAACGTTGCCTTGTTACAAAGAGAGAAAGAGAGAGGTCGGGTAGCTAGTTATAGGTCGGAAATGGCCCCCAATCCAAAAGTCCCCCTCCTTAATGACATTGAGGGGTATATATAGCCGAGGTTGGCTTCCTGCTCCCCGGGATCTCGGGGCCACGTGGCGTCTTCGGCCTCTTTCGCGGGTAAGGTGGCCTAGGAGGCGTGTTCCGGCTTTCGAGGGTGGAGGTCATGATGAGCTCGGCGTGGCGTGTTGCAGAGCAGCGTACTGTTTGACCAACTCCTCCACGTGTCTTCTTCTCCTTTGTCCAGTCTGCAGGGTTGGTGCGATGTCGAGGTCAGCCCATACTCCTGCTCAGACAATACACTGTTCGACCAACTCCCACTTACCTTCTGCTCTTCTGACATTCCTGCCTTGAAGTGCCAGACCGGGCCCAACGAACTCCGCCTCCGCGGCCGCCCTGACGACCACCGCGGTCGCCCAGGTGCCCGAGCCTACCCCCAGCTTGGCCAACGCCGCGACCGCCAGAGGAAGATCTAACCACCGTCTTCTTCCGGAGCTGGGTCCCCGGGAGCATCGGGGGGGCCCCCGAAGTCGAAGGAGCAGACTGTCCCCCACTGTCTGCTCCTCGACACGGAGAGGAGGCACGGCCGGAACCACCAGAGGAAGAACTCGGAGAATCGCTACCGCCACCACGGGACGCCGATTCTTCGCTCGACTCAGCCCTAATATCGTCTAACATCGGCGCCATTGCACGGAGAGGAGGAAATCGAAAAATACAGAGAAAGCAAGAAGGGAAAGGAGGAAATCGGAGAGAAGAGGTTACCTTAGGGTTATGCGCAGAAGGTTTTAACAGGAGGAGGAAGAAGGGTTTAAATAGAAGAAGGGGGACAGTGAAGCGACGCCTGGACACGTGTCGAAAAATACACGGCCGCCCAGTAACCTAATGATGACGCCTCTTCGCTATCCCCACGCCAAAAAAGCAAAGGACGCCTCGGTAAACGTGAAGCATCTATCGCACGACGCGCGTGGGCGTCCCACGCGAAAAACGAGGCGACCTTTCACTCTCTCACGTAATGGGCACGCGCCAACCGTCTACGAATCCTCGGGAAGATCAACACGACCGAGCATGGACTCCCCGTCCTAAGATGTGCCGAACTAACATCAGATCAACTTCGGCATGCTCGCTTCGCCTCGCGATACCGAACTGGGGGAGGGCCTATTGTTGGAGGTGGGCCTAGCACCCCCAATTAGTTAGGCCCATCTTAGGAAAGACCCCTCTTCAGCTCGGTCGCCGGCCTGAAAGCACCGACCCGCAAGTCCCCTCTTCAGCTCGATCGCCGACCTGAAAGCACCGAACCGCAAGCCCCCTCTTCAGCTCGGTCGCCGACCTGAAAGCGACGTGCCTCGGGCACCTGGGCGACCGCGGTGGTCGTCAGGGCTGAACCGAGCTGAAAGCACCGACCCGCAAGCCCCCTCTTCAGCTCGGTCGCCGACCTGAAAGCGACGTGCCTCGGGCACCTGGGCGACCGCGGTGGTCGTCAGGGCGGCCGCGGAGGCGGAGTTCGAGTGGCCAGGGTGAGGTCTCCCCAGGTTCCCTACGAGCAGGGAGGGTCACCGACCTGGAGCACAGCGGAATCGGTGACTCTCCTGAGGGATTTGTGCGACTTTCCTGCTGGCGTCGAGCTCCGGCTTCCTAGGGCGGAGGAGCGCCCGTGGACTCCTCGGCCGGGCTTCGTCTGCCTGTATGAGTCGTTCTTCCAGAAGTGCGGCTTGCGCCTTCCTCTCCCCGAGCTGTTCGTCCAGTATTGCCGGGCGCGGGGCTTGGCCTTCTCGCAGGTCTGCCCGTCCACGATCCAGGGGATGATCGTGCTGCTGACCTTGGGGCACGAATGCGACGTGGAGGTGACGGTGCCTATGTTCGAGGCGCTCACCCAGCAGAAGGCAAACCCTGGGATTCCTGGGACCTTCTATGTCGCTTTCAAGCCCGCGGCGAACGTCCTAGAGGCACCCATCTCGGGGTCTAAGGCGAGCAAGCTGTCGAAGGTCGAGGACTGGTCTCGCAGCTACTTCTACATCCGGGCTACTGACGTGGTTGGGCTCGACCCGTCGGCGAGATACACCCGGGATTGGAACTTTTCCCCGGGTAGGGATTTGCAGGTCGAGCTGACTTCTCTTCTTCGGTTTTGTCTGACTGATGCTGTTGGCTTTGTTTTCAGGTCCTCACTCTTCCAGATTTAAGCTGCCGGACTACGCGGGTATCGTTGCTGTGCTTAGGTCGGTGCACGACAGAGAGTGGAAGTCATTCACCTCGGGGAGAATTGAAGCTGCGATGGCCGGAGGTCGGTCCTAGTTTTTTTTTTTTTTTTTTTTTTTTTTTTTTTTTGACCGAGCTGATGGTTGCCACCAATGTAGGTCGAGCACGGTTTGCCAATCCGCTGTACGCGGACTCCTATGTGGCGCCGCCGCCGCCGATACTTGAGGTGCCGGTCCGGCGAGACCCGGTGCCGCAGACTGGGGGGGAGGCCTCCGAGGCGGCTCTCTCGAAGAAGAGGGGGGCCGACGTTGGGGCTGATAGAGATGCCACAGGAACGCAGGAGGGGTCTTCGACTTCTGGTCGGGAGTCTGGCCGGCCTGAAGAGGCTGGTTGCGAGCCCGAGGGCTCCCGAGGCGCTCTTGCCGGGGAGGCCGAGGCACCTGCGGCCGAGGTGCCTGCGGGGGAGGTCGAAGGGGCCCGGACCCTTGCGGTTGAAGATGTCGCTGGTCGGGCGACGGAGGGCGGCGATGCAGCCGTCGTTGTGGAAGAAGGGCGGGAGGCCGCCAGTGACCGGAGTGGTGGGGCTTCGGAGGGTTCCGAGGACAGGCCTCGGGACTACAGCTTCTATTTCTGCCACGAAGATGGCAATTCCCAGATCATCGTGGACCAGGACGAGTGCGCCGAGCTGGCGCAGGCCATGATGTTCGGGCAGAAGCACCCGCACTTCGTCCCGCTGTAGATGGCGGAGGGCGATACCTTTCGCCAGGTGGCGCGATCCGCAGCGCGGGTAAGTTTTTGTTCCGATCTCACTGTTTTTAGCTGGATTTGTCGTGCGTCTTTGCTAACAACTGTTTCGATGCAGACGATGGCCCTTAGTGCCTTTCTGGCGGAGGCCTATGAGAAGCGACTCGCCGAGAAGGACGCGTCGCTTGGCTTTCTGAAGGCGACCCGGGAAGCCAGTTCGCAGGGCCAGTCCCTTCTCCTCCGCGGGCTCGAGAAGGAGCTGAAGAATGAGAGGGCCCGGGCAGCGGGGCTGGAGGAGGAGGCGGCGCGGGCGCGGGCCCGAGCTGGAGAGGTGGGCAGGCTTCAGGCCGAGCTGGAGGCTGAGAGGTCCCGGTCTGCCGCTGAGCGGGCCCGGTCGGCTGCTCTGGAGGAGGAGGTCGGGCTCCTGAAGGGGGAGAGGGAGACGCTCCGCTCCAGGGTCAAGGGGCTGGAGTCCGCTATAGGCCGGGCGAAGGTGGCCGTGGCCGCGGAAAGCGAGCGGGTAACGGCCCGGTGGGATGCGCGGAACCGGAAGTGGTCCGCCAAGATGGAGAAAATCCGCGCTCACCTCGATGGGCGCCAGAGGGCCTTAGAGCCTCACCTTATGTATAATCAGGTGATCGGCATGAAGGCATGCCTCAGGAGGATGGAGGCCGAGGACAGTCTGGTGGTGCCGTGGTACCGGTACCAGAAGCTGGACGAGGACGAGGAGGCATTCGGTGCCGTGCTGGATGGGATGGATTTTCCGGACTTGACCCCGGAGGATCTGGACATCCCTCTCGATCGTGCTCATGGCGTCCAGCTCGAGCGGCTCATGCCCGTCGCTTCTTCGGAGGCGCCCTATGTGGATCTGACTGAGGACGCTTCCTCGGCTGCTGAGACCTTCCAAGCAGATCCCTCGGTCCCGTTTGCTGATGAGGCCGGGACCGACGCGCCATCCGGTGAGACCGGAACCGAAGTGCCATCTGGTGAGTCCGGTACCGAGGCGCCAGCCGGTGAGGCCTGTACCGAGGCGCCAGCCGGGGAGGCCGGTACTGAAGCGCCGTCCGTGGAGGCCGTGGTTGGGGAAGAGGGGGCTGAGCAGCCCTTCCTTTGTGAGTACGGCACCAATGCGAGGATGGTGGGCCCGGGTGATTTAAATGATACCCGTGCTGACGGGGGTGAAGACCGACCGGCCGATGCGGCCTTGTAAAAACTTCTTTTTGTAGTTTTTTCCTTTTTGTTTTCTTCTCTTTGTAAAGACCGGGCCGTAGGCCGTTTATGTAAGGACCAGGCCGTTGGCCCCTCTTTTTATGATAACAAGGCCGTTGGCCCTTTTTCTCTTCTCTCTTTTTTTGTAAGTGCCGTTTCGAGGCTTTTGTAATGACTAGGCCGTGGGCCCTTTTGTAATAATCGAGGCCGTTGGCCCTTTTTTTTTTTTTTTTTTTTTGTAAGTGCCGTTTCGAGGTTTTGTAATGACTAGGCCGTGGGCCCTTTTGTATAATCGAGGCCGTTGGCCCCTTTTTTTTTTTTTTTTTTTTTTTTTTTTTTGTAAGTGCCGTTTCGAGGCTTTGTAATGTCTACGCCGTGGGCCCTTTTGTATAATCGAGGCCGTTGGCCCTTGCCGTTTCGAGGCTTTTTTTATTGGTAGGGTAGGTCGTAGACCGTACCCTGTCATGTATGCAGGTCGTGGACCGTGCTCTTGTATTGGGTGCGAGGTACGACTCGGCTTGAGATACTTATTGCTTGTGTATCTTTAATATTTTTAGTGGGTGCGAGGTGATCTCGGCTTAAGGTACTTATTGCTTGTGTACCTTGTTTTTTTGGTGCGGGTAGCGAGCCCGGCTTAGAGACACTTAATGCTTGTGTGTCTAGTAGAGGTGCGAGCCCTGGGGCCCGGCTTTAGTACTTATTGCTTGTGTACTATGGGAGTGCGAGCATTGGAACTCGGCTTTGGCACTTATAACTTGTGTGCCGGGGAGAGCGAGCACCGGAGCTCGGCTTTTTCTTCTCTTTTTTTTTTTGTAGTGCGAGCGTTTGGAGCTCGGCTTTTCTCTCTCTTTTTTTTTTTTTTTTTTTTTTTTTTTTTGTAGTGCGAGCGTTTGGAGCTCGGCTTTTTCTTCTCTTTTTTTTTTGTAGTGCGAGCGTTTGGAGCTCGGCTTTTCTCTCTTTTTTTTTGTTTTTTTTGTAGTGCGAGCGTTTGGAGCTCGGCTTTTTCTTCTCTTTTTTTTTTTTGTAGTGCGAGCGTTTGGAGCTCGGCTTTTCTGCACAGGTCGGGGACCTTATTCCTTTGTCAAAAATGTTTTATTAGATTAATAGCTGAGCCCTGGTTAGGGCTTGCCTACGTACCCTTTAGTAGAAGGGATCAAGCCAATCGTAGTTTGTTTGTTTACAAAGGCGGAGAGCGGAATGGAGCCCGGGGGCTTAGTAGTAGAACCGAGCTGGAATGAGCACGTTTCCTACAGATCAATTGTTGTTGGCGACCGCGTTTCCCCTCCCTCTAGCGCCAATTGTTGGAACGGGAATGAGCACGTCTCCTACAAATCAATTTGTATCGGGGAGGTTCGGGGATTTTCTGTTAAGATAGAGCCGGTTGCATTCCGGTCGGCAAATGAGGAGGGAGAGGTGATTTATAGCTGTGCCCGGAGGGCTGCCTACGTACCCCGGGTTGGGGATCAAGCCATTCGTAGTTCGTTGTTGAGGCGTGTAGGAGAGATCTGGAGAGCTGGGAGGTCGTCGGTCGACCGTCAGGTCGGGTCGTCGGTCGCCGGTCGACCGTCAGGTCGGGTCGTCGGTCGACCGTCAGGTCGGGTCGTCGGTCGTCGGTCGACCGTCAGGTCGGGTCGTCGGTCGACTGTCAGGTCGGGTCGTCGGTCGTCGGTCGACCGTCAGGTCGGGTCGTCGGTCGACCGTCAGGTCGGGTTGTCGGTCGACTGTCAGGTCGGGTCGTCGGTCGTCGGTCGATCGTCAGGTCGCGTCGTCGGTCGACTGTCAGGTCGGGTCGACAGTCGACTGTCAGGTCGGGTTGTCGGTCGACTGGCAGGTCGGGTTATCGTTCGACTGTCAGGTCGGGTTGTCGGTCGACTGTCAGGTCGGGTTGTCGGTCGACCGTCAGGTCGGGTCGTCGGTCGTCGGTCGACCGTCAGGTCGGGTCGTCGGTCGACTGTCAGGTCGGGTCGTCGGTCGTCGGTCGACTGTCAGATCGAGTTGTCGGTCGACTGTCAGGTCGGGTCGTCGGTCGACTGTCAGGTCGGGTTGTCGGGAGAGCTGGGAGCTCATCAGAGCTGCAGAGAGCTGCGGAGAGCTGCAGAGAGCGGAGAGCTGGGAGAGCTGCGGAGAGCTGCAGAGAGCGGAGAGAGCTGCCGAGCTGGGAGAGCTGCAGAGAGCTGCGGAGAGCTTGGAGAGAGCTCCTTTTAGAGAGGGAAAGTTATTTAGAGAGAGAGAATGGGAATTTTTTTGTGTGTCTATAATGAATACCAAATGGGGTATTTATAGTGGGAGTTGAGCAGACAGCTCTCCGGTTTTTTGGGATGATGTGACGGTTCGTGAACAGTACCCGGCACGTCGTGAACAACACCCGTCACGTCGTGAACAGTGCCGAGCAGGTCGTGAACAGTAACCGGCAGTTCATAAACAGTACCCAGCACGTCGTGAACAGTGCCGAGCAGGTCGGGAACAGTAACCGGCACGTCGTGAACAGTACCGGCACGTCATGAACAGTGCGGAGCAGGTCGGGAACAGTAATGGGCAGGTCGTGAACAGTACCGTACGTCGTGAACAGTGCCGAGCAGGTCGGGAACAGTACCCGGCACGTCGTGAACAGTGCGGAGCAGGTCGGGAACAGTAACTGGCAGGTCGTGAACAGTACCCAGCACGTCATGAACAGTGCGGAGCAGGTTGGGAACAGTACCGTATCTGCATAGTGGATGTTGGGCTTTTGGTGTTGGGCCTTTTGCTTTGGAATGGGCTAAAAAATGGGGTGTGCTCATCACCACACCCACAATAGCCCTCCCCCAAGTTCGGCGAGTGAGTGTCGAAGTCGGCGGACGAAACAAGTCTTAGCTCGGTATATGTTAACCTGCAAATAAGGGTGAAGTCGATTAGAGTTTAAAATCTTATGAACGAGACTAGGTTCGGCACTTGTTGATCGTGTTGTTTGCGAGATGAGCTCGGCTTTTTTGGGTTCGATCCGAGGTGCGAGGCGAGAGCTTGGCTTATCCTTTGCGAGCCGGAGCTCGGCTTTCGGGTTTGACCCGAGGTGCGAGGCGAGAGCTCGGCTTATCCTTTGCGAGCCGGAGTTCGGCTTTTGGGTTCAACCCGAGGTGCGAGGCGAGAGCTCGGCTTACCCTTTGCGAGCCGGAGCTCGGCTTTCGGGTTTGACCCGAGGTGCGAGGCGAGAGCTCGGCTTACCCTTTGCGAGCCGGAGCTCGGCTTTCGGGTTTGACCCGAGGTGCGAGGCGAGAGCTCGGCTTTTGAGGAGAAAGAAAAGAGTAAAAAATGAAATAAGCTTGGAGCTTATCTGTATGGAGCTGTTCGGAGATGAGGACGATGTTCCCGACATTTGCCGAGCTACTCTTTGCGTGTAGAAAAATCCTCAAACCCCTCCTTATAGCGCCAATTGTTGATCCCGGGGATCACTAAGTGTGTTTACGGGGTGATTAGGAGATGAGAGGTGAGATTTTCGTTAATTAGAGCAGTTTAACCACTATTAAGACAGGCCGGGAGAAAGATGAGTAGGCCGGGGGCCGTGTTTCTTTTTATTGATGATGAGAGAAATGAACACTTTAGAATTACGAACTGGTTTCCGAAGGATGTCCAGTTCGGCGTTCTAAAACGTTGCCTTGTTACAAAGAGAGAAAGAGAGAGGTCGGGTAGCTAGTTATAGGTCGGAAATGGCCCCCAATCCAAAAGTCCCCCTCCTTAATGACATTGAGGGGTATATATAGCCGAGGTTGGCTTCCTGCTCCCCGGGATCTCGGGGCCACGTGGCGTCTTCGGCCTCTTTCGCGGGTAAGGTGGCCTAGGAGGCGTGTTCCGGCTTTCGAGGGTGGAGGTCATGATGAGCTCGGCGTGGCGTGTTGCAGAGCAGCGTACTGTTTGACCAACTCCTCCACGTGTCTTCTTCTCCTTTGTCCAGTCTGCAGGGTTGGTGCGATGTCGAGGTCAGCCCATACTCCTGCTCAGACAATACACTGTTCGACCAACTCCCACTTACCTTCTGCTCTTCTGACATTCCTGCCTTGAAGTGCCAGACCGGGCCCGAGGCACGTCGCTTTCAGGTCGGCGACCGAGCTGAAGAGGGGGCTTGCGGGTCGGTGCTTTCAGGTCGGCGACCGAGCTGAAGAGGGGACTTGCGGGTCGGTGCTTTCAGGCCGGCGACCGAGCTGAAGAGGGGTCTTTCCTAAGATGGGCCTAACTAATTGGGGGTGCTAGGCCCACCTCCAACATTAACCTTAGAGAAACTCAATATGTTTTCAGGACTACACATTGTTTATAGGCGTTCTCATGTTGATGCAACTTACATCTGACCGGTGCAAGACTTTCGTTACTGTTTCAAGATATGTACAAGCAGATTTTGTGGTGTTTGAACAACAGTTCATATATGAGGGTGAGATTGATTGAGATAAGCATTTCAAGTTTGTTAAATCGTGCAACTGGCCATCATCTAACTTTATACCAACATATCCAACCAAGACGACTCTATCAATATCCTTGATGAGGTTCCAACTCTTTCCTCTGCACGTTTTGTTGGTTGAAACAACTTTCAATGATTTGATGGAGTCTAAAATTTGGGAGCAATAAATGTGTTATGAATAAGAGCGAATCGAAACAAGAAAAAGGTCGAAAAACCTAAAACGAAATCGCAAATTGAGGTAAACACCTGTTTAGGGTTTCTTTATTAATTGTGTGAATTATAATTTACAAACCCTAAGACCTTATATTTATAATCCCCAAAAAAACCTGATCACTAATCCCACTTAGTAAAAGGTTCCTTCGACCCGTTACATTCCTTTACTCTTTCAAGCAGGGCCCCATAGCATATTTCTGTTTAAAACATTTAACATAAAATTTAACAATACAATTCGCGCGTAGCGCGTGATAAGCTCTAGTCAACTTAATAAAACATAAAAATTAGTCAGAATTAATAGAGAAGAAGAATATGATGGACCATTTAATGCTTTTTGTCAAGAACATGGGATTATCCATCAAACAACCTGATGAGGACATCGGCTCTAGAACCGACCCAACTGAGATGCCCATCGTACCAGAAGGTCCCATGACCCGTTCCAAGGCCAAACAGCTCAGAAGAAGATTCGGAACGGCCATACAGGCATTCGTCAATTCACCCGGACCAGGCGACCCGTTTGGAATTTTAGCCGAGAGAAGAAATCACCTGCAGGATGACCGTCCGAACGACCTGATCTCCACTGAGGGATGTAAGTTCCCACACCCAAGTGACTATGATAAGACTAACAGGTCGAGTGGTTTTAGTCATACAGCCCCGGAGCCAATTTTAGCCGAAGGACCTTACCCGGAGACGGTTTTAGCCGAGACAAAGGAGTCAAGCTCATACGACGGTCCAAACGATCCAATCAGCACTGAGGGAGGTAAGTTCTCTCGACCAATTGCATATTCTAAGACTAATGGGACAGGTAGTTTTCCTCTTAAAGATACAGGACAGCCAGCTACTTCACACACAAGCCGCCTAGCCGGTAAGAGCCAACAATGGGCCAAAGAAGGCGTTGAAGTCAAGGAGTTGCCGGGACTTGAAGAGGATGACTTCTATGATCAAGAAGACCTCCTAGAAGACTTCACCAAGTTGCTGCACGTCCAAGACGCACCAAGGCCAGAGTCGCCTTCAAAGACGCCTCATGCGCCACCTCCGGCCACTTCACCTCAATGTAAGCTGTTTACATTATACACTGTCTTTGCAGGGACTTCAAGCTTCGACAATGATTAAAGAGCTCTTCAAAACGACGTCAAGACAAGAGTTTAGAAGTCGCGGCCATACTTTCCTTTTTTGAGTTAAATGAAACGATGAGTTTATGTCTTTTTAGAGTCTTTTGTTTCGTGTAGTTTTATTTTAAACGTCCTGTTGTTTTGAGTCTTTGCTTGTTGTTTTTACGAGAACCCTAGAAGGTTCAGGCTGAAGGGCTATTAATAAAGCCCCACACGCAGCATTGTAGTCACAAGTTTTTACCCTAAATCAATAAAGAGCCGCACTTTCTTCTAAGTGACTTTGAGAAGCGATTTCTCATTCCGGTTTTGTTCTTGTTCGTGTGACTCGGCCAAGATCAAATCCTTCACCGTATCAGAGAGTAATCTCCCCTCTGTGTCGTGAATTCACTCCGCCATCAGCCCACTCATCGACTCCACACGAGAGAAGCGATCGCCATCGTGTCAAGTCCATTCACCATCGACCATCAACCGGCTAAAGGAGAGGGCGACCGCCTGTCTTTAGTCCCACGACTATCCCGGTTAAGACCTCACCACCGAGGCTTACACCATCTGGTATCAGAGCCAAAGGTTCCACCTTTGGTTTTCTATCCCTTTGCTTCACATCTTTTCGTAGATCTATCGCTAGGATTGATTAATATCGTCTAAGAAATTCAAAAAAAAAAAAAAATATTGCTAAGGTTTTGTTAGTTGTCGTGTTCTTCATGTTTAATCTAAGAAAAGCAAAAGAAAAAATATAGAGTCTAGTTTATTTAGTCGTATCTTTCGTTTCCGCAATTTTCAAAAAAAAAAAAAATATTTACCGTATCGGATTTGGGGAGTTTAGGAAATTTCCCCGGGGGACTTTTAGAAAATTTTCCCCGCGTGTTAAGACCTGCCGACTGTTCAGAATATTTGCTCGATCGTTTAGGAAAAATTTTCCCGCGTGTTAAGACTTGCCGACTAATTAGGAAATTTACCGTATCGCTAGTTGTAGTGTTGGAAAATTCCCCGGGGGAATTTTAGAAATTTTCCCCGAGAATTTAAGGCTTGCCGAATATTCAATATCCTTGTTAGATCACCTAGAAAAATTGGCAAAGTTTTTAAAATCGTTTAAATAATTTTTTTTCTGAAATTTTCCTTGTGACCCACTCGGTGTTTGACGAATCTGTTTTTGAGTGTTTAACAAGTAGTACAGGTCGTAGGCATGGAAGACGAAGCCGACCACGTTCCCCAAGATGCCGTGATGCAGATGCTTACGGCCATGCGAGAAGAGCTGAGAGGACTTGGCCAAAGACTAGGCCAGCTCGAGCAGCCGCAACCGGGACGAGCCGAAGAAGCTCAACAACCGGCGAGGAGGAATGCTCCCATGAATGACCGGCAAGATGCGATGCCCGAAGACCGTGACAGCATGCCGGAGATGGAGGATGAATTTCCCCCGGATCCCCGACGTCACCTGAACCAAAGGAGACGTGACCCAATTAGAGGGCCTCGGCCAATAGAGCGTGAGCCCAATCATGACATGAAATTGTCACCGCCTACTTTTGCAGGAAAATCAAATCCGGAAGTATATTTGGATTGGGAAAGACGCATGGAATACATCTATGAGTGCTATGGCTATGGAGAAGGCAAGAAAATAGCCTTGGCAGCCGCACAACTCACCGAAAATGCACTCGCATGGTGGGATAGGACTGTGGCCGAGAGGAGAAGGCAACTTTTTGGGCCGATCCAAACGTGGCATGACATGAAGTATCTCCTACGACTAAGGTATGTGCCTGATCATTATCACCGTGATTTGCAAAAACGTTTCAGGAAGCTAGCTCAAGGCAACCGGACCGTAGAGGAGTACTTTGAGGAATTTGAGAAACTTATGAACTCATTGGAGTTAGAAGAGTCCGAAGAAGCATTGATGGCTCAATTCATCGATGGGCTTCAAGAACGTATAGCTAGGAAGGTGGAGAGAGCTCGGTATAGTGGACTCCATGAGCTACTACACCTCTCGGTGCAAATAGAGCAACAAATCAAGAGGAAGACTTCACTTGCCAACAGAACCAGAACCAACCCGCCTTGGCAAGCAAGTGGCAGCAAGCCGGTCGACAAAGGCAAAACCGTCGAGATGGATTCTCGGTTCAAAGGCCGAACCAATGATTTCCCGAAGGCTTCCCGGCCCGACCAAGGTAAGTTCCCTAATACTAGTCAAGCTAGAACTCGTGATATTACCTGTTTTAAATGTCAGGGAAGAGGACACTATGCTAGAGACTGTCCGAACCAAAGAGTCATGATCATCACGGCGAGTGGTGGATATGAATCTCAAGACGAGATGGAAGAAGAAGTAGATGGAGAAGATGACGACATTGAGTATCCAGATACCGGTGACCTACTAGTCACTAGGCGAGTCCTTAGTATGCTGGTTCAACCCGAAGAGAAAATCCAAAGAGAAAACTTGTTCCACACCCGATGCACCATTAACAACAAGGTATGTAATCTTGTAATAGATGGAGGATCTTGTGCTAATGTGGCGAGCAAGTTCATGGTAGACAGGTTAGGCTTGGAAAAGACTAAGCACCCTAGACCCTACAAGCTACAATGGCTTAATGACACCACGGAGCTCAAAGTGACGGAGCAAGTGAGTGTGCCCTTTAGCGTCGGCAAATACCAAGACCAAGTACTTTGCGACGTAGTGCCGATGCAAGCTGGCCACCTCCTGCTGGGGAGACCGTGGCAATTTGACCGTGCAGCCATTCACAATGGCCGGACCAATTATTATTCACTCATACACAAGGAGAGAAGGCACAATTTGGCCCCTTTAAGCCCGACCGAAGTGCAAGAACTTCAAGCCAGAATGAGCAAGGAGACCAAGGTAAGTGTCTCTAATCTATACATCAATACTGGTGGATTAAACCGTGCTATGAGTGCCGAATGCACTATATTACTAATGCTGTTTAAAGAGTGTCTAAGTACAGAAAACAGGGAACTAGTCTTGCCGCCAGAAGTGGACGCCTTGTTAGACAAATTCAGAGATCTCTTTCCCGAAGAGAACCCACCAGGCCTGCCCCCTCTACGGGGAATAGAACATCAAATAGACCTTGTCCCAGGCTCGGCCTTGCCCAATAAGGCCGCATACCGAATGAATCCCGAGGAGACTAAGGAGTTGGAGAAACAAGTCCGGGATTTGTTAGACAAGGGCTACATAAGAGAAAGTCTAAGCCCATGTTCTGTTCATGTGCTGTTAGTGCCAAAGAAAGATGGCACTTGGAGGATGTGTGTAGATTGCCGAGCTATCAACAATATCACCATCAAATACCGGCACCCTATCCCACGCCTAGACGACATGCTAGACGAACTAAGTGGTTCTACCATCTTCTCAAAGGTAGATTTGAAAAGTGGATACCACCAAGTCAGGATGCGTGAAGGAGATGAATGGAAAACAGCCTTCAAGACCAAGCAAGGGCTTTACGAGTGGCTAGTCATGCCCTTCGGCTTGACCAATGCACCGAGTACATTCATGCGACTAATGAACCAGGTTCTTCGTTCCTATATAAGTAAATTTGTAGTGGTTTATTTCGATGATATACTTATATATAGTAAGAACCTACAAGATCATCTCAAACACCTAGAACTAGTGCTTAAATCACTTCGCAAGGAAGGCCTTTATGCTAACCTTAAGAAGTGCACATTTTGTACTAACCAACTTGTGTTCTTAGGCTTTGTAGTAAGTGAACAGGGACTACAAGTGGACGAGGAGAAGATCAAGGCCATCAAAGATTGGCCCACACCGACGTCTATAGGACACGTCCGGAGCTTTCATGGATTGGCAAGCTTTTACCGACGGTTTGTGCGGGATTTCAGTACTGTTGCTGCCCCACTCACAGCTGTGATCAAAAAGAACGTGCCATTCACATGGGGAGCAGCTCAAGAAGCTGCCTTCAACGACCTCAAGAACCGACTCACTCAAGCACCGGTTCTTGCCTTGCCCGATTTCGACGAAATGTTCGAAGTGGAGTGTGATGCATCCGGCTTAGGAATTGGAGATGTGCTACATCAACGGAAAAGATCCGTAGCCTTCTTTAGTGAGAAACTAAGTGGAGCCACGCTGAACTATCCGACGTATGACAAGGAGCTCTACGCTCTCGTCCGGGCTTTAGAGACTTGGCAACATTACTTGCTGTCCAAGGAGTTCATCATCCATACGGACCATGAGACTCTTAAGCATTTGAGAGGACAGACTTCACTAAAAAGAAGACATGCCAAATGGCTTGAGTTCGTGGAGACGTTTCCCTACGTCATCAAATACAAGAAGGGAAAAGAAAACATAGTGGCCGATGCATTGTCAAGGAGGCATGCTCTCATATCAACAAGGGAGGCCAAAGTGCTAGGATTCGAACACATCAAGGACCTCTACAAAGACGACCCTGATTTCAAAGAATGCTACACTAATCACGGCAAAGGAATATACGGTCGATTCTATCTCCAAAATGATTTTCTTTTTAGAGGTAAACGTTTGTGTATTCCACAGGGATCAATGAGGGAGTTAGTGCTTAGTGAAGCATATGGAGGAGGATTGATGGGACACTTCGGTGTAGACAAGACCTTGGCCATAGTCAAAGACCATTTCTATTGGCCGCACCTCAAGAAAGACGTGAAGAAATACTGTGCTAGATGCGTCCAATGCCTTAAAGCCAAATTGATGAGGACATCCGCTCTAGAACCGACCCAACTGAGATGCCCATCGTACCAGAAGGTCCCATGACCCGTTCCAAGGCCAAACAGCTCAGAAGAAGATTCGGAACGGCCATACAGGCGTTCGTCAATTCACCCGGACCAGGCGACCCGTTTGGAATTTTAGCCGAGAGAAGAAATCACCTGCAGGATGACCGTCCGGACGACCTGATCTCCACTGAGGGATGTAAGTTCCCACACCCAAGTGACTATGATAAGACTAACAGGTCGAGTGGTTTTAGTCATACAGCCCCGGAGCCAATTTTAGCCGAAGGACCTTACCCGGAGACGGTTTTAGCCGAGACAAAGGAGTCAAGCTCATACGACGGTCCAAACGATTCAATCAGCACTGAGGGAGGTAAGTTCTCTCGACCAATTGCATATTCTAAGACTAATGGGACAGGTAGTTTTCCTCTTAAAGATACAGGACAGCCAGCTACTTCACACACAAGCCGCCTAGCCGGTAAGAGCCAACAAGGGGCCAAAGAAGGCGTTGAAGTCAAGGAGTTGCTGGGACTTGAAGAGGATGACTTCTATGATCAAGAAGACCTCCTAGAAGACTTCACCAAGCTGCTGCACGTCCAAGACGCACCAAGGCCAGAGTCGCCTTCAAAGACGCCTCATGCGCCACCTCCGGCCACTTCACCTCAATGTAAGCTGTTTACATTATACACTGTCTTTGCAGGGACTTCAAGCTTCGACAATGATTAAAGAGCTCTTCAAAACGACGTCAAGACAAGAGTTTAGAAGTCGCGGCCATACTTTCCTTTTTTGAGTTAAATGAAACGATGAGTTTATGTCTTTTTAGAGTCTTTTGTTTCGTGTAGTTTTATTTTAAACGTCCTGTTGTTTTGAGTCTTTGCTTGTTGTTTTTACGAGAACCCTAGAAGGTTCAGGCTGAAGGGCTATTACTAAAGCCCCACACGCAGCATTGTAGTTACAACTTTTTACCCTAGATCAATAAAATAGCCGCACTTTCTTCTAAGTGTTCTTGAGAAGCGATTTCTCATTCCGGTTTTGTTCTTGCTCGTGTGACTCGGCCAAGACCAAATCCTTCACCGTATCAGAGAGTAATCTCCCCTCTGTGTCGTGAACTCACTCCGCCATCAGCCCATTCCCCGACTCCACACGAGAGAAGCGATCGCCATCGTGTCAAGTCTATTCACCATCGACCATCAACCGGCTAAAGGAGAGGGCGACCGCCTGTCTTTAGTCCCACGACTATCCCGGTTAAGACCTCACCACCGAGGCTTACACCATCTGGTATCAGAGCCACAGGTTCCACCTTTGGTTTTTCTATCTCTTTGCTTCGATTTATTTTCATAGATCTTATCGCTAGAGTCGTAGTTCGTTTAAGAAAAATTCAAAAAAAAAAAAAAAAAATATATTGCTAGGGTTTTGTTAGTTGTCGTGTTCTTCCTGTTTAATCTAAGAAAAGCAAAAAAAAAAAATATAGAGTCTAGTTTATTTAGTCGTATCTTTCGTTTCCGCAATTTTCAAAAAAAAAAAAAAAATATTTACCGTATCGGATTTGGGGAGTTTAGGAAATTTCCCCGGGGGACTTTTAGAAAATTTTCCCCGCGTGTTAAGACCTGCCGACTGTTCAGAATATTTGCTCGATCGTTTAGGAAAATTTTTCCCGCGTGTTAAGACTTGCCGACTAATTAGGAAATTTACCGTATCGCTAGTTGTAGTGTTGGAAAATTCCCCGGGGGAATTTTAGAAATTTTCCCCGAGAATTTAAGGCTTGCCGAATATTCCATATCCTTGTTAGATCACCTAGAAAAATTGGCAAAGTTTTTAAATCGTTTAAATAATTTTTCTGAAATTTTCCTTGTGACCCACTCGGTGTTTGACGAATCTGTTTTTGAGTGTTTAACAAGTAGTACAGGTCGTAGGCATGGAAGACGAAGCCGACCACGTTCCCCAAGATGCCGTGATGCAGATGCTTACGGCCATGCGAGAAGAGCTGAGAGGACTTGGCCAAAGACTCGGCCAACTTGAGCAGCCACAACCAAGAGGAGCCGACGATGCGCAGCAACCGGCGAGGAGGAACGCTCCTATGAATGACCGGCAAGATGCGAATCATGAAGACCGTGAAAGCATGCCGGAGATGGAGGACGAATTTCCCCCGGATCCCCGACGTCACCTGAACCAAAGGAGACGTGACCCCATTAGAGGGCCCCGGCCGATAGAGCGTGAGCCCAATCACGACATGAAATTGTCACCGCCTACTTTTGCAGGAAAATCCAACCCGGAAGTATATTTGGATTGGGAAAGACGCATGGAGTACATATACGAGTGCTATGGCTATGGAGAAGGCAAGAAGATAGCCTTGGCAGCCGCACAACTCACCGAAAATGCACTCGCATGGTGGGACAGGACTGTGGCCGAGAGGAGAAGGCAACTTTTTGGGCCGATCCAAACGTGGCATGACATGAAGTATCTCCTACGACTAAGGTATGTGCCTGATCATTATCACCGTGATTTGCAAAAGCGTTTCAGGAAGCTAGCTCAAGGCAACCGGACCGTAGAGGAGTACTTTGAAGAATTTGAGAAACTTATGAACTCATTGGAGTTAGAGGAGTCCGAAGAAGCCTTGATGGCTCAATTCATCGATGGACTTCAAGAACGTATAGCTAGGAAAGTGGAGAGAGCTAGGTATAGTGGGCTTCATGAGCTACTACACCTCTCGGTGCAAATAGAGCAGCAAATAAAAAGAAAAACTTCACTCGCCAACCGAACCAAGGTCAACCCGCCTTGGCAAGCAAGTGGCAGCAAGCCGGTCGACAAAGGCAAAGCCGTCGAGATCGATTCTCGGTTCAAAGGCCGAACCAACGATTTCCCGAAGACATCCCGGCCCGACCAAGGTAAGTTCCCTAATACTAATCAATCTAGAACTCGTGATATTACCTGTTTTAAATGTCAGGGAAGAGGACACTATGCCCGAGAATGCCCAAACCAAAGAGTTATGATCATTACGGCAAGTGGTGGATATGAATCTCAAGACGAGACCGAAGAAGAAGTAGATGGAGCTGATGACGACGTTGAGTACCCGGATACTGGTGAACTACTAGTAACTAGACGAGTCCTTAGCATGCTGGTTCAGCCCGAAGAAAAAGTTCAACGGGAAAACTTGTTCCACACCCGATGCACCATTAACAACAAGGTATGTAATCTTGTAATAGATGGAGGATCTTGTGCTAATGTGGCTAGCAAGTTTATGGTAGACAGGTTAGGCTTGGAAAAGACTAAGCACCCTAGGCCCTACAAGCTACAATGGCTTAATGACACCACGGAGCTCAAAGTGACCGAGCAAGTGAGTGTACCTTTTAGTGTCGGCAAATACCAAGACCAAGTACTTTGCGACGTAGTGCCGATGCAAGCTGGCCACCTCCTGCTGGGGAGACCGTGGCAATTTGACCGTGCAACACTTCACAATGGCCGGACCAACTACTACTCATTCGTACACAAGGAGCGCAAATACAATTTGGCCCCTTTAAGTCCGACAGAAGTGCAAGAACTTCAAGCCAGAATGAGCAAGGAGACCAAGGTAACTGTTTCTAACTTATACATCAATGCTGGTGGTTTAAACCGTGCTATGAGTGCCGAGGGCACTATATTACTAATGCTGTTTAAAGAGTGTCTAAGTACAGAAAACAGGGAACTAGTCTTGCCGCCGGAAGTGGACGCCTTGTTAGACAAATTCAGAGATCTCTTTCCCGAAGAGAACCCACCAGGCCTGCCCCCTCTACGGGGAATAGAACATCAAATAGACCTTGTCCCAGGCTCGGCCTTGCCCAATAAGGCCGCATACCGAATGAATCCCGAGGAGACTAAGGAGTTGGAGAAACAAGTCCGGGATTTGTTAGACAAGGGCTACATAAGAGAAAGTCTAAGCCCATGTGCTGTTCATGTGCTGTTAGTGCCAAAGAAAGATGGCACTTGGAGGATGTGTGTAGATTGCCGAGCTATCAACAATATCACCATCAAATACCGGCACCCTATCCCACGCCTAGACGACATGCTAGACGAACTAAGTGGTTCTACCATCTTCTCAAAGGTAGATTTGAAAAGTGGATACCACCAAGTCAGGATGCGTGAAGGAGATGAATGGAAAACAGCCTTCAAGACCAAGCAAGGGCTTTACGAGTGGCTAGTCATGCCCTTCGGTTTGACCAATGCACCGAGTACATTCATGCGACTAATGAACCAGGTTCTTCGTTCCTATATAAGTAAATTTGTAGTGGTTTATTTCGATGATATACTTATATATAGTAAGAACCTACAAGATCATCTCAAACACCTAGAACTAGTGCTTAAATCACTTCGCAAGGAAGGCCTTTATGCTAACCTTAAGAAGTGCACATTTTGTACTAACCAACTTGTGTTCTTAGGCTTTGTAGTAAGTGAACAGGGACTACAAGTGGACGAGGAGAAGATCAAGGCCATCAAAGATTGGCCCACACCGACGTCTATAGGACACGTCCGGAGCTTTCATGGATTGGCAAGCTTTTACCGACGGTTTGTGCGGGATTTCAATACTGTTGCTGCCCCACTCACAGCTGTGATCAAAAAGAACGTGCCATTCACATGGGGAGCAGCTCAAGAAGCTGCCTTCAACGACCTCAAGAACCGACTCACTCAAGCACCGGTTCTTGCCTTGCCCGATTTCGACGAAATGTTCGAAGTGGAGTGTGATGCATCCGGCTTAGGAATTGGAGATGTGCTACATCAACGGAAAAGATCCGTAGCCTTCTTTAGTGAGAAACTAAGTGGAGCCACGCTGAACTATCCGACGTATGACAAGGAGCTCTACGCTCTCGTCCGGGCTTTAGAGACTTGGCAACATTACTTGCTGTCCTAGGAGTTCATCATCCATACGGACCATGAGACTCTTAAGCATTTGAGAGGACAGACTTCACTAAAAAGAAGACATGCCAAATGGCTTGAGTTCGTGGAGACGTTTCCCTACGTCATCAAATACAAGAAGGGAAAAGAAAACATAGTGGCCGATGCATTGTCAAGGAGGCATGCTCTCATATCAACAAGGGAGGCCAAAGTGCTAGGATTCGAACACATCAAGGACCTCTACAAAGACGACCCTGATTTCAAAGAATGCTACACTAATCACGGCAAAGGAATATACGGTCGATTCTATCTCCAAAATGATTTTCTTTTTAGAGGTAAACGTTTGTGTATTCCACAGGGATCAATGAGGGAGTTAGTGCTTAGTGAAGCATATGGAGGAGGATTGATGGGACACTTCGGTGTAGACAAGACCTTGGCCATAGTCAAAGACCATTTCTATTGGCCGCACCTCAAGAAAGACGTGAAGAAATACTGTGCTAGATGCGTCCAATGCCTTAAAGCCAAATTGATGAGGACATCCACTCTAGAACCGACCCAACTGAGATGCCCATCGTACCAGAAGGTCCCATGACCCGTTCCAAGGCCAAACAGCTCAGAAGAAGATTCGGAACGGCCATACAGGCGTTCGTCAATTCACCCGGACCAGGCGACCCGTTTGGAATTTTAGCCGAGAGAAGAAATC
Source organism: Eutrema japonicum (assembly GCA_030161315.1). Taxonomy (NCBI): domain Eukaryota; kingdom Viridiplantae; phylum Streptophyta; class Magnoliopsida; order Brassicales; family Brassicaceae; genus Eutrema; species Eutrema japonicum. The sequence continues at coordinate 11,025,929 of BSQW01000005.1, read as the reverse complement.
ACCTGCAGGATGACCGTCCGGACGACCTGATCTCCACTGAGGGATGTAAGTTCCCACACCCAAGTGACTATGATAAGACTAACAGGTCGAGTGGTTTTAGTCATACAGCCCCGGAGCCAATTTTAGCCGAAGGACCTTACCCGGAGACGGTTTTAGCCGAGACAAAGGAGTCAAGCTCATACGACGGTCCAAACGATTCAATCAGCACTGAGGGAGGTAAGTTCTCTCGACCAATTGCATATTCTAAGACTAATGGGACAGGTAGTTTTCCTCTTAAAGATACAGGACAGCCAGCTACTTCACACACAAGCCGCCTAGCCGGTAAGAGCCAACAAGGGGCCAAAGAAGGCGTTGAAGTCAAGGAGTTGCGGGGACTTGAAGAGGATGACTTCTATGATCAAGAAGACCTCCTAGAAGACTTCACCAAGCTGCTGCACGTCCAAGACGCACCAAGGCCAGAGTCGCCTTCAAAGACGCCTCATGCGCCACCTCCGGCCACTTCACCTCAATGTAAGCTGTTTACATTATACACTGTCTTTGCAGGGACTTCAAGCTTCGACAATGATTAAAGAGCTCTTCAAAACGACGTCAAGACAAGAGTTTAGAAGTCGCGGCCATACTTTCCTTTTTTGAGTTAAATGAAACGATGAGTTTATGTCTTTTTAGAGTCTTTTGTTTCGTGTAGTTTTATTTTAAACGTCCTGTTGTTTTGAGTCTTTGCTTGTTGTTTTTACGAGAACCCTAGAAGGTTCAGGCTGAAGGGCTATTACTAAAGCCCCACACGCAGCATTGTAGTTACAACTTTTTACCCTAGATCAATAAAATAGCCGCACTTTCTTCTAAGTGTTCTTGAGAAGCGATTTCTCATTCCGGTTTTGTTCTTGCTCGTGTGACTCGGCCAAGACCAAATCCTTCACCGTATCAGAGAGTAATCTCCCCTCTGTGTCGTGAACTCACTCCGCCATCAGCCCATTCCCCGACTCCACACGAGAGAAGCGATCGCCATCGTGTCAAGTCTATTCACCATCGACCATCAACCGGCTAAAGGAGAGGGCGACCGCCTGTCTTTAGTCCCACGACTATCCCGGTTAAGACCTCACCACCGAGGCTTACACCATCTGGTATCAGAGCCACAGGTTCCACCTTTGGTTTTTCTATCTCTTTGCTTCGATTTATTTTCATAGATCTTATCGCTAGAGTCGTAGTTCGTTTAAGAAAAATTCAAAAAAAAAAAAAAAAAATATATTGCTAGGGTTTTGTTAGTTGTCGTGTTCTTCCTGTTTAATCTAAGAAAAGCAAAAAAAAAAAATATAGAGTCTAGTTTATTTAGTCGTATCTTTCGTTTCCGCAATTTTCAAAAAAAAAAAAAAAATATTTACCGTATCGGATTTGGGGAGTTTAGGAAATTTCCCCGGGGGACTTTTAGAAAATTTTCCCCGCGTGTTAAGACCTGCCGACTGTTCAGAATATTTGCTCGATCGTTTAGGAAAATTTTTCCCGCGTGTTAAGACTTGCCGACTAATTAGGAAATTTACCGTATCGCTAGTTGTAGTGTTGGAAAATTCCCCGGGGGAATTTTAGAAATTTTCCCCGAGAATTTAAGGCTTGCCGAATATTCCATATCCTTGTTAGATCACCTAGAAAAATTGGCAAAGTTTTTAAATCGTTTAAATAATTTTTCTGAAATTTTCCTTGTGACCCACTCGGTGTTTGACGAATCTGTTTTTGAGTGTTTAACAAGTAGTACAGGTCGTAGGCATGGAAGACGAAGCCGACCACGTTCCCCAAGATGCCGTGATGCAGATGCTTACGGCCATGCGAGAAGAGCTGAGAGGACTTGGCCAAAGACTCGGCCAACTTGAGCAGCCACAACCAAGAGGAGCCGACGATGCGCAGCAACCGGCGAGGAGGAACGCTCCTATGAATGACCGGCAAGATGCGAATCATGAAGACCGTGAAAGCATGCCGGAGATGGAGGACGAATTTCCCCCGGATCCCCGACGTCACCTGAACCAAAGGAGACGTGACCCCATTAGAGGGCCCCGGCCGATAGAGCGTGAGCCCAATCACGACATGAAATTGTCACCGCCTACTTTTGCAGGAAAATCCAACCCGGAAGTATATTTGGATTGGGAAAGACGCATGGAGTACATATACGAGTGCTATGGCTATGGAGAAGGCAAGAAGATAGCCTTGGCAGCCGCACAACTCACCGAAAATGCACTCGCATGGTGGGACAGGACTGTGGCCGAGAGGAGAAGGCAACTTTTTGGGCCGATCCAAACGTGGCATGACATGAAGTATCTCCTACGACTAAGGTATGTGCCTGATCATTATCACCGTGATTTGCAAAAGCGTTTCAGGAAGCTAGCTCAAGGCAACCGGACCGTAGAGGAGTACTTTGAAGAATTTGAGAAACTTATGAACTCATTGGAGTTAGAGGAGTCCGAAGAAGCCTTGATGGCTCAATTCATCGATGGACTTCAAGAACGTATAGCTAGGAAAGTGGAGAGAGCTAGGTATAGTGGGCTTCATGAGCTACTACACCTCTCGGTGCAAATAGAGCAGCAAATAAAAAGAAAAACTTCACTCGCCAACCGAACCAAGGTCAACCCGCCTTGGCAAGCAAGTGGCAGCAAGCCGGTCGACAAAGGCAAAGCCGTCGAGATCGATTCTCGGTTCAAAGGCCGAACCAACGATTTCCCGAAGACATCCCGGCCCGACCAAGGTAAGTTCCCTAATACTAATCAATCTAGAACTCGTGATATTACCTGTTTTAAATGTCAGGGAAGAGGACACTATGCCCGAGAATGCCCAAACCAAAGAGTTATGATCATTACGGCAAGTGGTGGATATGAATCTCAAGACGAGACCGAAGAAGAAGTAGATGGAGCTGATGACGACGTTGAGTACCCGGATACTGGTGAACTACTAGTAACTAGACGAGTCCTTAGCATGCTGGTTCAGCCCGAAGAAAAAGTTCAACGGGAAAACTTGTTCCACACCCGATGCACCATTAACAACAAGGTATGTAATCTTGTAATAGATGGAGGATCTTGTGCTAATGTGGCTAGCAAGTTTATGGTAGACAGGTTAGGCTTGGAAAAGACTAAGCACCCTAGGCCCTACAAGCTACAATGGCTTAATGACACCACGGAGCTCAAAGTGACCGAGCAAGTGAGTGTACCTTTTAGTGTCGGCAAATACCAAGACCAAGTACTTTGCGACGTAGTGCCGATGCAAGCTGGCCACCTCCTGCTGGGGAGACCGTGGCAATTTGACCGTGCAACACTTCACAATGGCCGGACCAACTACTACTCATTCGTACACAAGGAGCGCAAATACAATTTGGCCCCTTTAAGTCCGACAGAAGTGCAAGAACTTCAAGCCAGAATGAGCAAGGAGACCAAGGTAAGTGTTTCTAACTTATACATCAATGCTGGTGGTTTAAACCGTGCTATGAGTGCCGAGGGCACTATATTACTAATGCTGTTTAAAGAGTGTCTAAGTACAGAAAACAGGGAACTAGTCTTGCCGCCGGAAGTGGACGCCTTGTTAGACAAATTCAGAGATCTCTTTCCCGAAGAGAACCCACCAGGCCTGCCCCCTCTACGGGGAATAGAACATCAAATAGACCTTGTCCCAGGCTCGGCCTTGCCCAATAAGGCCGCATACCGAATGAATCCCGAGGAGACTAAGGAGTTGGAGAAACAAGTCCGGGATTTGTTAGACAAGGGCTACATAAGAGAAAGTCTAAGCCCATGTGCTGTTCCCGTGTTGTTAGTGCCCAAGAAAGATGGCACTTGGAGAATGTGTGTGGATTGCCGAGCTATCAACAATATCACCATCAAATACCGGCACCCTATCCCACGCCTAGACGACATGCTAGACGAACTAAGTGGTTCTACCATCTTCTCAAAGGTAGATTTGAAAAGTGGATACCACCAAGTCAGGATGCGTGAAGGAGATGAATGGAAAACGGCCTTCAAGACCAAGCAAGGCCTATACGAGTGGCTAGTCATGCCTTTCGGCTTGACCAACGCACCGAGCACATTCATGCGACTAATGAACCAGGTTCTTCGTGCCTATATAAGTAAATTTGTGGTGGTTTATTTTGATGACATACTTATATATAGTAAGAACCTACAAGATCATCTAAAACACCTAGAACTAGTGCTCAAATCACTTCGCAAGGAAGGCCTTTATGCTAACCTCAAGAAGTGCACATTTTGTACTAATGAACTTGTGTTCTTAGGTTTTGTAGTAAGTGAACAGGGGCTCCGAGTGGACGAGGAGAAGATCAAGGCCATAAGAGATTGGCCCACACCGACGTCTATAGGACATGTCCGGAGCTTCCATGGCCTAGCAAGCTTTTACCGACGATTTGTGAGGGATTTCAGTACTGTTGCTGCCCCACTCACAGCTGTGATCAAGAAGAACGTGCCATTCACATGGGGAGCAGCTCAAGAAGCTGCCTTCAACGAGCTCAAGAACCGGCTCACTCAAGCACCGGTTCTCGCTTTGCCCGATTTCGACGAGATGTTCGAAGTAGAGTGTGATGCGTCCGGCTTAGGGATTGGAGCTGTGCTACATCAAAGGAAAAGACCAGTAGCCTTCTTTAGTGAAAAGCTAAGTGGAGCCACACTAAATTATCCGACCTATGACAAGGAGCTCTACGCTCTTGTCCGAGCATTAGAGACTTTGCAACATTACTTGTTGTCTAAGGAGTTCATCATTCATACGGACCATGAGACTCTTAAGCACTTGAGAGGTCAGACCGCACTCAAAAGAAGACATGCCAAGTGGCTTGAATTTGTGGAGACATTTCCCTACGTCATCAAGTACAAGAAGGGCAAAGAAAATGTAGTAGCCGATGCCTTGTCAAGAAGGCATGCTCTCATTTCAACAATGGAGGCCAAAGTGCTAGGATTCGAACACATCAAGGACCTCTACAAAGACGACCCTGATTTCAAAGAATGCTACACTAATCACGGCAAAGGAATATACGGTCGATTCTATCTCCAAAATGATTTTCTTTTTAGAGGTAAACGTTTGTGTATTCCACAGGGATCAATGAGGGAGTTAGTGCTTAATGAAGCACATGGAGGAGGATTGATGGGACACTTCGGTGTAGACAAGACCTTGGCCATAGTCAAAGACCATTTCTATTGGCCGCACCTCAAGAAAGACGTGAAGAAATACTGTGCTAGATGCGTCCAATGCCTTAAAGCCAAATCCAGGTCACATCCTCACGGTCTTTACCTTCCTTTACCAATTCCTAACGCCCCATGGGTAGATCTTTCTATGGATTTTGTTTTAGGACTTCCCAAAATACGACATCAAGATTGCATCTTTGTTGTTGTGGACCGGTTCTCTAAGATGGCACACTTCATCCCGTGTGACAAGACAAATGACGCGACCAACATTGCTAATTTGTTCTTCAAGGAGGTGGTGCGCCTACATGGAATTCCTAGGACTATAGTGTCCGATCGTGACACGAAATTTTTGAGTCACTTTTGGAGGACTTTGTGGAAGAAGCTAGGGACCAAGCTCGTGTTCTCCACTACATGTCACCCACAAACAGATGGACAAACGGAAGTGGTAAACCGTACACTTGGCTCTTTACTTAGAGCTACTCTTGGTAACAACATGAAAACATGGCTTGATTGCATTCCATTCATAGAATTTGCGTATAATAGGGCTGTTCATCCGGCCACTAAGCTATCTCCTTTTGAAGTTGTCTATGGGATTAATCCTCTATCTCCAGTAGATCTTGTGCCAATTCCTCAAGTAGAACAGGTTAACCAAGACGGGCTTAGGCGTGCCGAGCTCATCAAGGAGTTACATGAGAGAGCTAAAGCCAATATTGAGAAGAAGACCGAAGGGTACAAGAAGAGCCATGACAAAGGCAGGAAGGAGATCACATTTGAACCAGGAGATTGGGTCTGGCTACATATGACCAAAGAAAGATTCGCGGACAAGCGCGCATCCAAGCTCGCTCCAAGAGGCGACGGCCCATTCAAAGTTCTAGCCAAAATCAACGACAATGCTTACCAACTAGAGCTACCAGGTGAGTCTAATATCTCACATACGTTCAATGTTGCTGATTTATCTTCTTTTGATACAGGAGATCCAGTTTTGTGGACAAAACCTCTTGAAGAGGGAGGGAATGATGAGGACATCGGCTCTAGAACCGACCCAACTGAGATGCCCATCGTACCAGAAGGTCCCATGACCCGTTCCAAGGCTAAACAGCTCAGAAGAAGATTCGGAACGGCCATACAGGCGTTCGTCAATTCACCCGGACCAGGCGACCCGTTTGGAATTTTAGCCGAGAGAAGAAATCACCTGCAGGATGACCGTCCGAACGACCTGATCTCCACTGAGGGATGTAAGTTCCAACAACCAAGTGACTATGATAAGACTAACAGGTCGAGTGGTTTTAGTCATACAGCCCCGGAGCCAATTTTAGCCGAAGGACCTTACCCGGAGACGGTTTTAGCCGAGACAAAGGAGTCAAGCTCATATGACGGTCCAAACGATCCAATCAGCACTGAGGGAGGTAAGTTCTCTCGACCAATTGCATATTCTAAGACTAATGGGACAGGTAGTTTTCCTCTTAAAGATACAGGACAGCCAGCTACTTCACACACAAGCCGCCTAGCCGGTAAGAACCAACAATGGGCCAAAGAAGGCGTTGAAGTCAAGGAGTTGCCGGGACTTGAAGAGGATGACTTCTATGATCAAGAAGACCTCCTAGAAGACTTCACCAAGCTGCTGCACGTCCAAGACGCACCAAGGCCAGAGTCGCCTTCAAAGATGCCTCATGCGCCACCTCCGGCCACTTCACCTCAATGTAAGCTGTTTACATTATACACTGTCTTTGCAGGGACTTCAAGCTTCGACAATGATTAAAGAGCTCTTCAAAACGACGTCAAGACAAGAGTTTAGAAGTCGCGGCCATACTTTCCTTTTTTGAGTTAAATGAAACGATGAGTTTATGTCTTTTTAGAGTCTTTTGTTTCGTGTAGTTTTATTTTAAACGTCCTGTTGTTTTGAGTCTTTGCTTGTTGTTTTTACGAGAACCCTAGAAGGTTCAGGCTGAAGGGCTATTAATAAAGCCCCACACGCAGCATTGTAGTTACATCTTTTTACCCTAGATCAATAAAATAGCCGCACTTTCTTCTAAGTGTTCTTGAGAAGCGATTTCTCATTCCGGTTTTGTTCTTGCTCGTGTGACTCCGCCAAGACCAAATCCTTCACCGTATCAGAGAGTATCTCCCCTCTGTGTCGTGAACTCACTCCGCCATCAGCCAATTCCCCGACTCCACACGAGAGAAGCGATCGCCATCGTGTCAAGTCTATTCACCATCGACCATCAACCGGCTAAAGGAGAGGGCGACCGCCTGTCTTTAGTCCCACGACTATCCCGGTTAAGACCTCACCACCGAGGCTTACACCACAAATCCAGGTCACATCCTCACGGTCTTTACCTTCCTTTACCAATTCCTAACGCCCCATGGGTAGATCTTTCTATGGATTTTGTTTTAGGACTTCCCAAAATACGACATCAAGATTGCATCTTTGTTGTTGTGGACCGGTTCTCTAAGATGGCACACTTCATCCCGTGTGACAAGACAAATGACGCAACCAACATTGCTAATTTGTTCTTCAAGGAGGTGGTGCGCCTGCATGGAATTCCTCGGACTATAGTGTCCGATCGTGACACGAAATTTTTGAGTCACTTTTGGAGGACTTTGTGGAAGAAGCTAGGGACCAAGATCGTGTTCTCCACTACATGTCACCCACAAACAGATGGACAAACGGAAGTGGTAAACCGTACACTTGGCTCTTTACTTAGAGCTACTCTTGGTAACAACATGAAAACATGGCTTGATTGCATTCCATTCATAGAATTTGCGTATAATAGGGCTGTTCATTCGGCCACTAAGCTATCTCCTTTTGAAGTTGTCTATGGGATTAATCCTCTATCTCCAGTAGATCTAGTGCCAATTCCTCAAGTAGAACAGGTTAACCAAGACGGGCTTAGGCGTGCCGAGCTCATCAAGGAGTTACATGAGAGAGTTAAAGCCAATATTGAGAAGAAGACCGAAGGGTACAAGAAAAGCCATGACAAAGGCAGGAAGGAGATCACATTTGAACCAGGAGATTGGGTCTGGCTACATATGACCAAGGAAAGATTCGCGGACAAGCGCGCATCCAAGCTCGCTCCAAGAGGCGACGGCCCATTCAAAGTTCTAGCCAAAATCAACGACAATGCTTACCAACTAGAGCTACCAGGTGAGTTGAATATCTCACATATGTTCAATGTTGCTGATTTATCTTCTTTTGATACAGGAGATCCAGTTTTGTGGACAAAACCTCTTGAAGAGGGAGGGAATGATGAGGACATCGGCTCTAGAACCGACCCAACTGAGATGTCCATCGTACCAGAAGGTCCCATGACCCGTTCCAAGGCCAAACAGCTCAGAAGAAGATTCGGAACGGCCATACAGGCGTTCGTCAATTCACCCGGACCAGGCGACCCGTTTGGAATTTTAGCCGAGAGAAGAAATCACCTGCAGGATGACCGTCCGAACGACCTGATCTCCACTGAGGGATGTAAGTTCCCACACCCAAGTGACTATGATAAGACTAACAGGTCGAGTGGTTTTAGTCATACAGCCCCGGAGCCAATTTTAGCCGAAGGACCTTACCCGGAGACGGTTTTAGCCGAGACAAAGGAGTCAAGCTCATACGACGGTCCAAACGATCCAATCAGCACTGAGGGAGGTAAGTTCTCTCGACCAATTGCATATTCTAAGACTAATGGGACAGGTAGTTTTCCTCTTAAAGATACAGGACAGCCAGCTACTTCACACACAAGCCGCCTAGCCGGTAAGAGCCAACAATGGGCCAAAGAAGGCGTTGAAGTCAAGGAGTTGCCGGGACTTGAAGAGGATGACTTCTATGATCAAGAAGACCTCCTAGAAGACTTCACCAAGTTGCTGCACGTCCAAGACGCACCAAGGCCAGAGTCGCCTTCAAAGACGCCTCATGCGCCACCTCCGGCCACTTCACCTCAATGTAAGCTGTTTACATTATACACTGTCTTTGCAGGGACTTCAAGCTTCGACAATGATTAAAGAGCTCTTCAAAACGACGTCAAGACAAGAGTTTAGAAGTCGCGGCCATACTTTCCTTTTTTGAGTTAAATGAAACGATGAGTTTATGTCTTTTTAGAGTCTTTTGTTTCGTGTAGTTTTATTTTAAACGTCCTGTTGTTTTGAGTCTTTGCTTGTTGTTTTTACGAGAACCCTAGAAGGTTCAGGCTGAAGGGCTATTAATAAAGCCCCACACGCAGCATTGTAGTCACAAGTTTTTACCCTAAATCAATAAAGAGCCGCACTTTCTTCTAAGTGACTTTGAGAAGCGATTTCTCATTCCGGTTTTGTTCTTGTTCGTGTGACTCGGCCAAGATCAAATCCTTCACCGTATCAGAGAGTAATCTCCCCTCTGTGTCATGAATTCACTCCGCCATCAGCCCACTCATCGACTCCACACGAGAGAAGCGATTGCCATCGTGTCAAGTCCATTCACCATCGACCATCAACCGGCTAAAGGAGAGGGCGACCGCCTGTCTTTAGTCCCACGACTATCCCGGTTAAGACCTCACCACCGAGGCTTACACCATCTGGTATCAGAGCCAAAGGTTCCACCTTTGGTTTTCTATCCCTTTGCTTCACATCTTTTCGTAGATCTATCGCTAGGATTGATTAATATCGTCTAAGAAATTCAAAAAAAAAAAAAAATATTGCTAAGGTTTTGTTAGTTGTCGTGTTCTTCCTGTTTAATCTAAGAAAAGCAAAAGAAAAAATATAGAGTCTAGTTTATTTAGTCGTATCTTTCGTTTCCGCAATTTTCAAAAAAAAAAAAAATATTTACCGTATCGGATTTGGGGAGTTTAGGAAATTTCCCCGGGGGACTTTTAGAAAATTTTCCCCGCGTGTTAAGACCTGCCGACTGTTCAGAATATTTGCTCGATCGTTTAGGAAAATTTTTCCCGCGTGTTAAGACTTGCCGACTAATTAGGAAATTTATTGTATCGCTAGTTGTAGTGTTGGAAAATTCCCCGGGGGAATTTTTGAAATTTTCCCCGAGAATTTAAGGCTTGCCGAATATTCAATATCCTTGTTAGATCACCTAGAAAAATTGGCAAAGTTTTTAAAATCGTTTAAATAATTTTTTTTCTGAAATTTTCCTTGTGACCCACTCAGTGTTTGACGAATCTGTTTTTGAGTGTTTAACAAGTAGTACAGGTCGTAGGCATGGAAGACGAAGCCGACCACGTTCCCCAAGATGCCGTGATGCAGATGCTTACGGCCATGCGAGAAGAGCTGAGAGGACTTGGCCAAAGACTAGGCCAGCTCGAGCAGCCGCAACCAGGACGAGCCGAAGAAGCTCAACAACCGGCGAGGAGGAATGCTCCCATGAATGACCGGCAAGATGCGATGCCCGAAGACCGTGACAGCATGCCGGAGATGGAGGATGAATTTCCCCCGGATCCCCGACGTCACCTGAACCAAAGGAGACGTGACACAATTAGAGGGCCTCGGCCAATAGAGCGTGAGCCCAATCATGACATGAAATTGTCACCGCCTACTTTTGCAGGAAAATCAAATCCGGAAGTATATTTGGATTGGGAAAGACGCATGGAATACATCTATGAGTGCTATGGCTATGGAGAAGGCAAGAAAATAGCCTTGGCAGCCGCACAACTCACCGAAAATGCACTCGCATGGTGGGATAGGACTGTGGCCGAGAGGAGAAGGCAACTTTTTGGGCCGATCCAAACGTGGCATGACATGAAGTATCTCCTACGACTAAGGTATGTGCCTGATCATTATCACCGTGATTTGCAAAAACGTTTCAGGAAGCTAGCTCAAGGCAACCGGACCGTAGAGGAGTACTTTGAGGAATTTGAGAAACTTATGAACTCATTGGAGTTAGAAGAGTCCGAAGAAGCATTGATGGCTCAATTCATCGATGGGCTTCAAGAACGTATAGCTAGGAAGGTGGAGAGAGCTCGGTATAGTGGACTCCATGAGCTACTACACCTCTCGGTGCAAATAGAGCAACAAATCAAGAGGAAGACTTCACTTGCCAACAGAACCAGAACCAACCCGCCTTGGCAAGCAAGTGGCAGCAAGCCGGTCGACAAAGGCAAAACCGTCGAGATGGATTCTCGGTTCAAAGGCCGAACCAATGATTTCCCGAAGGCTTCCCGGCCCGACCAAGGTAAGTTCCCTAATACTAGTCAAGCTAGAACTCGTGATATTACCTGTTTTAAATGTCAGGGAAGAGGACACTATGCTAGAGACTGTCCGAACCAAAGAGTCATGATCATCACGGCGAGTGGTGGATATGAATCTCAAGACGAGATGGAAGAAGAAGTAGATGGAGAAGATGACGACATTGAGTATCCAGATACCGGTGACCTACTAGTCACTAGGCGAGTCCTTAGTATGCTGGTTCAACCCGAAGAGATAATCCAAAGAGAAAACTTGTTCCACACCCGATGCACCATTAACAACAAGGTATGTAATCTTGTAATAGATGGAGGATCTTGTGCTTATGTGGCGAGCAAGTTCATGGTAGACAGGTTAGGCTTGGAAAAGACTAAGCACCCTAGACCCTACAAGCTACAATGGCTTAATGACACCACGGAGCTCAAAGTGACGGAGCAAGTGAGTGTGCCCTTTAGCGTCGGCAAATACCAAGACCAAGTACTTTGCGACGTAGTGCCGATGCAAGCTGGCCACCTCCTGCTGGGGAGACCGTGGCAATTTGACCGTGCATCCATTCACAATGGCCGGACCAATTACTATTCACTCATACACAAGGAGAGAAGGCACAATTTGGCCCCTTTAAGCCCGACCGAAGTGCAAGAACTTCAAGCCAGAATGAGCAAGGAGACCAAGGTAAGTGTCTCTAATCTATACATCAATACTGGTGGATTAAACCGTGCTATGAGTGCCGAAGGCACTATATTACTAATGCTGTTTAAAGAGTGTCTAAGTACAGAAAACAGGGAACTAGTCTTGCCGCCAGAAGTGGACGCCTTGTTAGACAAATTCAGAGATCTCTTTCCCGAAGAGAACCCACCAGGCCTGCCCCCTCTACGGGGAATAGAACATCAAATAGACCTTGTCCCAGGCTCGGCCTTGCCCAATAAGGCCGCATACCGAATGAATCCCGAGGAGACTAAGGAGTTGGAGAAACAAGTCCGGGATTTGTTAGACAAGGGCTACATAAGAGAAAGTCTAAGCCCATGTGCTGTTCCTGTGCTGTTAGTGCCAAAGAAAGATGGCACTTGGAGGATGTGTGTAGATTGCCGAGCTATCAACAATATCACCATCAAATACCGGCACCCTATCCCACGCCTAGACGACATGCTAGACGAACTAAGTGGTTCTACCATCTTCTCAAAGGTAGATTTGAAAAGTGGATACCACCAAGTCAGGATGCGTGAAGGAGATGAATGGAAAACAGCCTTCAAGACCAAGCAAGGGCTTTACGAGTGGCTAGTCATGCCCTTCGGCTTGACCAATGCACCGAGTACATTCATGCGACTAATGAACCAGGTTCTTCGTTCCTATATAAGTAAATTTGTAGTGGTTTATTTCGATGATATACTTATATATAGTAAGAACCTACAAGATCATCTCAAACACCAAGAACTAGTGCTTAAATCACTTCGCAAGGAAGGCCTTTATGCTAACCTTAAGAAGTGCACATTTTGTACTAACCAACTTGTGTTCTTAGACTTTGTAGTAAGTGAACAGGGACTACAAGTGGACGAGGAGATGATCAAGGCCATCAAAGATTGGCCCACACCGACGTCTATAGGACACGTCCGGAGCTTTCATGGATTGGCAAGCTTTTACCGACGGTTTGTGCGGGATTTCAGTACTGTTGCTGCCCCACTCACAGCTGTGATCAAAAAGAACGTGCCATTCACATGGGGAGCAGCTCAAGAAGCTGCCTTCAACGACCTCAAGAACCGACTCACTCAAGCACCGGTTCTTGCCTTGCCCGATTTCGACGAAATGTTCGAAGTCGAGTGTGATGCATCCGGCTTAGGAATTGGAGCTGTGCTACATCAACGGAAAAGACCCGTAGCCTTCTTTAGTGAGAAACTAAGTGGAGCCACGCTGAACTATCCGACGTATGACAAGGAGCTCTACGCTCTCGTCCGGGCTTTAGAGACTTGGCAACATTACTTGCTGTCCAAGGAGTTCATCATCCATACGGACCATGAGACTCTTAAGCATTTGAGAGGACAGACTTCACTAAAAAGAAGACATGCCAAATGGCTTGAGTTCGTGGAGACGTTTCCCTACGTCATCAAATACAAGAAGGGAAAAGAAAACATAGTGGCCGATGCATTGTCAAGGAGGCATGCTCTCATATCAACAAGGGAGGCCAAAGTGCTAGGATTCGAACACATCAAGGACCTCTACAAAGACGACCCTGATTTCAAAGAATGCTACACTAATCACGGCAAAGGAATATACGGTCGATTCTATCTCCAAAATGATTTTCTTTTTAGAGGTAAACGTTTGTGTATTCCACAGGGATCAATGAGGGAGTTAGTGCTTAGTGAAGCACATGGAGGAGGATTGATGGGACACTTCGGTGTAGACAAGACCTTGGCCATAGTCAAAGACCATTTCTATTGGCCGCACCTCAAGAAAGACGTGAAGAAATACTGTGCTAGATGCGTCCAATGCCTTAAAGCCAAATTGATGAGGACATCCGCTCTAGAACCGACCCAACTGAGATGCCCATCGTACCAGAAGGTCCCATGACCCGTTCCAAGGCCAAACAGCTCAGAAGAAGATTCGGAACGGCCATACAGGCGTTCGTCAATTCACCCGGACCAGGCGACCCGTTTGGAATTTTAGCCGAGAGAAGAAATCACCTGCAGGATGACCGTCCGAACGACCTGATCTCCACTGAGGGATGTAAGTTCCCACACCCAAGTGACTATGATAAGACTAACAGGTCGAGTGGTTTTAGTCATACAGCCCCGGAGCCAATTTTAGCCGAAGGACCTTACCCGGAGACGGTTTTAGCCGAGACAAAGGAGTCAAGCTCATACGACGGTCCAAACGATCCAATCAGCACTGAGGGAGGTAAGTTCTCTCGACCAATTGCATATTCTAAGACTAATGGGACAGGTAGTTTTCCTCTTAAAGATACAGGACAGCCAGCTACTTCACACACAAGCCGCCTAGCCGGTAAGAGCCAACAAGGGGCCAAAGAAGGCGTTGAAGTCAAGGAGTTGCCGGGACTTGAAGAGGATGACTTCTATGATCAAGAAGACCTCCTAGAAGACTTCACCAAGCTGCTGCACGTCCAAGACGCACCAAGGCCAGAGTCGCCTTCAAAGACGCCTCATGCGCCACCTCCGGCCACTTCACCTCAATGTAAGCTGTTTACATTATACACTGTCTTTGCAGGGACTTCAAGCTTCGACAATGATTAAAGAGCTCTTCAAAACGACGTCAAGACAAGAGTTTAGAAGTCGCGGCCATACTTTCCTTTTTTGAGTTAAATGAAACGATGAGTTTATGTCTTTTTAGAGTCTTTTGTTTCGTGTAGTTTTATTTTAAACGTCCTGTTGTTTTGAGTCTTTGCTTGTTGTTTTTACGAGAACCCTAGAAGGTTCAGGCTGAAGGGCTATTAATAAAGCCCCACACGCAGCATTGTAGTTACAACTTTTTACCCTAGATCAATAAAATTGCCGCACTTTCTTCTAAGTGTTCTTGAGAAGCGATTTCCCATTCCGGTTTTGTTCTTGCTCGTGTGACTCGGCCAAGACCAAATCCTTCACCGTATCAGAGAGTAATCTCCCCTCCGTGTCATGAACTCACTCCGCCATCAGCCCATTCCCCGACTCCACACGAGAGAAGCGATCGCCATCGTGTCAAGTCTATTCACCATCGACCATCAACCGGCTAAAGGAGAGGGCGACCGCCTGTCTTTAGTCCCACGACTATCCCGGTTAAGACCTCACCACCGAGGCTTACACCATCTGGTATCAGAGCCAAAGGTTCCACCTTTGGTTTTTCTATCTCTTTGCTTCGATTTATTTTCATAGATCTTATCGCTAGAGTCGTAGTTCGTTTAAGAAAAATTCAAAAAAAAAAAAATATATATATTGCTAGGGTTTTGTTAGTTGTCGTGTTCTTCCTGTTTAATCTAAGAAAAGCAAAAAAAAAAAATATAGAGTCTAGTTTATTTAGTCGTATCTTTCGTTTCCGCAATTTTCAAAAAAAAAAAAAAATATTTACCGTATCGGATTTGGGGAGTTTAGGAAATTTCCCCGGGGGACTTTTAGAAAATTTTCCCCGCGTGTTAAGACCTGCCGACTGTTCAGAATATTTGCTCGATCGTTTAGGAAAATTTTTCCCGCGTGTTAAGACTTGCCGACTAATTAGGAAATTTACCGTATCGCTAGTTGTAGTGTTGGAAAATTCCCCGGGGGAATTTTAGAAATTTTCCCCGAGAATTTAAGGCTTGCCGAATATTCCATATCCTTGTTAGATCACCTAGAAAAATTGGCAAAGTTTTTAAATCGTTTAAATAATTTTTCTGAAATTTTCCTTGTGACCCACTCGGTGTTTGACGAATCTGTTTTTGAGTGTTTAACAAGTAGTACAGGTCGTAGGCATGGAAGACGAAGCCGACCACGTTCCCCAAGATGCCGTGATGCAGATGCTTACGGCCATGCGAGAAGAGCTGAGAGGACTTGGCCAAAGACTCGGCCAACTTGAGCAGCCACAACCAAGAGGAGCCGACGATGCGCAGCAACCGGCGAGGAGGAACGCTCCTATGAATGACCGGCAAGATGCGAATCATGAAGACCGTGAAAGCATGCCGGAGATGGAGGACGAATTTCCCCCGGATCCCCGACGTCACCTGAACCAAAGGAGACGTGACCCCATTAGAGGGCCCCGGCCGATAGAGCGTGAGCCCAATCACGACATGAAATTGTCACCGCCTACTTTTGCAGGAAAATCCAACCCGGAAGTATATTTGGATTGGGAAAGACGCATGGAGTACATATACGAGTGCTATGGCTATGGAGAAGGCAAGAAGATAGCCTTGGCAGCCGCACAACTCACCGAAAATGCACTCGCATGGTGGGACAGGACTGTGGCCGAGAGGAGAAGGCAACTTTTTGGGCCGATCCAAACGTGGCATGACATGAAGTATCTCCTACGACTAAGGTATGTGCCTGATCATTATCACCGTGATTTGCAAAAGCGTTTCAGGAAGCTAGCTCAAGGCAACCGGACTGTAGAGGAGTACTTTGAAGAATTTGAGAAACTTATGAACTCATTGGAGTTAGAGGAGTCCGAAGAAGCCTTGATGGCTCAATTCATCGATGGACTTCAAGAACGTATAGCTAGGAAAGTGGAGAGAGCTAGGTATAGTGGGCTTCATGAGCTACTACACCTCTCGGTGCAAATAGAGCAGCAAATAAAAAGAAAAACTTCACTCGCCAACCGAACCAAGGTCAACCCGCCTTGGCAAGCAAGTGGCAGCAAGCCGGTCGACAAAGGCAAAGCCGTCGAGATCGATTCTCGGTTCAAAGGCCGAACCAACGATTTCCCGAAGACGTCCCGGCCCGACCAAGGTAAGTTCCCTAATACTAATCAATCTAGAACTCGTGATATTACCTGTTTTAAATGTCAGGGAAGAGGACACTATGCCCGAGAATGCCCAAACCAAAGATTTATGATCATTACGGCAAGTGGTGGATATGAATCTCAAGACGAGACCGAAGAAGAAGTAGATGGAGCTGATGACGACGTTGAGTACCCGGATACTGGTGAACTACTAGTAACTAGACGAGTACTTAGCATGCTGGTTCAGCCCGAAGAAAAAGTTCAACGGGAAAACTTGTTCCACACCCGATGCACCATTAACAACAAGGTATGTAATCTTGTAATAGATGGAGGATCTTGTGCTAATGTGGCTAGCAAGTTTATGGTAGACAGGTTAGGCTTGGAAAAGACTAAGCACCCTAGGCCCTACAAGCTACAATGGCTTAATGACACCACGGAGCTCAAAGTGACCGAGCAAGTGAGTGTACCTTTTAGTGTCGGCAAATACCAAGACCAAGTACTTTGCGACGTAGTGCCGATGCAAGCTGGCCACCTCCTGCTGGGGAGACCGTGGCAATTTGACCGTGCAACACTTCACAATGGCCGGACCAACTACTACTCATTCGTACACAAGGAGCGCAAATACAATTTGGCCCCTTTAAGTCCGACAGAAGTGCAAGAACTTCAAGCCAGAATGAGCAAGGAGACCAAGGTAAGTGTTTCTAACTTATACATCAATGCTGGTGGTTTAAACCGTGCTATGAGTGCCGAGGGCACTATATTACTAATGCTGTTTAAAGAGTGTCTAAGTACAGAAAACAGGGAACTAGTCTTGCCGCCGGAAGTGGACGCCTTGTTAGACAAATTCAGAGATCTCTTTCCCGAAGAGAACCCACCAGGCCTGCCCCCTCTACGGGGAATAGAACATCAAATAGACCTTGTCCCAGGCTCGGCCTTGCCCAATAAGGCCGCATACCGAATGAATCCCGAGGAGACTAAGGAGTTGGAGAAACAAGTCCGGGATTTGTTAGACAAGGGCTACATAAGAGAAAGTCTAAGCCCATGTGCTGTTCCCGTGTTGTTAGTGCCCAAGAAAGATGGCACTTGGAGAATGTGTGTGGATTGCCGAGCTATCAACAATATCACCATCAAATACCGGCACCCTATCCCACGCCTAGACGACATGCTAGACGAACTAAGTGGTTCTACCATCTTCTCAAAGGTAGATTTGAAAAGTGGATACCACCAAGTCAGGATGCGTGAAGGAGATGAATGGAAAACGGCCTTCAAGACCAAGCAAGGCCTATACGAGTGGCTAGTCATGCCTTTCGGCTTGACCAACGCACCGAGCACATTCATGCGACTAATGAACCAGGTTCTTCGTGCCTATATAAGTAAATTTGTGGTGGTTTATTTTGATGACATACTTATATATAGTAAGAACCTACAAGATCATCTAAAACACCTAGAACTAGTGCTCAAATCACTTCGCAAGGAAGGCCTTTATGCTAACCTCAAGAAGTGCACATTTTGTACTAATGAACTTGTGTTCTTAGGTTTTGTAGTAAGTGAACAGGGGCTCCGAGTGGACGAGGAGAAGATCAAGGCCATAAGAGATTGGCCCACACCGACGTCTATAGGACATGTCCGGAGCTTCCATGGCCTAGCAAGCTTTTACCGACGATTTGTGAGGGATTTCAGTACTGTTGCTGCCCCACTCACAGCTGTGATCAAGAAGAACGTGCCATTCACATGGGGAGCAGCTCAAGAAGCTGCCTTCAACGAGCTCAAGAACCGGCTCACTCAAGCACCGGTTCTCGCTTTGCCCGATTTCGACGAGATGTTCGAAGTAGAGTGTGATGCGTCCGGCTTAGGGATTGGAGCTGTGCTACATCAAAGGAAAAGACCAGTAGCCTTCTTTAGTGAAAAGCTAAGTGGAGCCACACTAAATTATCCGACCTATGACAAGGAGCTCTACGCTCTTGTCCGAGCATTAGAGACTTGGCAACATTACTTGTTGTCTAAGGAGTTCATCATTCATACGGACCATGAGACTCTTAAGCACTTGAGAGGTCAGACCGCACTCAAAAGAAGACATGCCAAGTGGCTTGAATTTGTGGAGACATTTCCCTACGTCATCAAGTACAAGAAGGGCAAAGAAAATGTAGTAGCCGATGCCTTGTCAAGAAGGCATGCTCTCATTTCAACAATGGAGGCCAAAGTGCTAGGATTCGAACACATCAAGGACCTCTACAAAGACGACCCTGATTTCAAAGAATGCTACACTAATCACGGCAAAGGAATATACGGTCGATTCTATCTCCAAAATGATTTTCTTTTTAGAGGTAAACGTTTGTGTATTCCACAGGGATCAATGAGGGAGTTAGTGCTTAGTGAAGCACATGGAGGAGGATTGATGGGACACTTCGGTGTAGACAAGACCTTGGCCATAGTCAAAGACCATTTCTATTGGCCGCACCTCAAGAAAGACGTGAAGAAATACTGTGCTAGATGCGTCCAATGCCTTAAAGCCAAATCCAGGTCACATCCTCACGGTCTTTACCTTCCTTTACCAATTCCTAACGCCCCATGGGTAGATCTTTCTATGGATTTTGTTTTAGGACTTCCCAAAATACGACATCAAGATTGCATCTTTGTTGTTGTGGACCGGTTCTCTAAGATGGCACACTTCATCCCGTGTGACAAGACAAATGACGCGACCAACATTGCTAATTTGTTCTTCAAGGAGGTGGTGCGCCTACATGGAATTCCTAGGACTATAGTGTCCGATCGTGACACGAAATTTTTGAGTCACTTTTGGAGGACTTTGTGGAAGAAGCTAGGGACCAAGCTCGTGTTCTCCACTACATGTCACCCACAAACAGATGGACAAACGGAAGTGGTAAACCGTACACTTGGCTCTTTACTTAGAGCTACTCTTGGTAACAACATGAAAACATGGATTGATTGCATTCCATTCATAGAATTTGCGTATAATAGGGCTGTTCATTCGGCCACTAAG
Source organism: Eutrema japonicum (assembly GCA_030161315.1). Lineage (NCBI taxonomy): Eukaryota > Viridiplantae > Streptophyta > Magnoliopsida > Brassicales > Brassicaceae > Eutrema > Eutrema japonicum. The sequence goes on along the minus strand of BSQW01000005.1, from coordinate 11,006,228 downwards.
CTATCTCCTTTTGAAGTTGTCTATGGGATTAATCCTCTATCTCCAGTAGATCTTGTGCCAATTCCTCAAGTAGAACAGGTTAACCAAGACGGGCTTAGGCGTGCCGAGCTCATCAAGGAGTTACATGAGAGAGCTAAAGCCAATATTGAGAAGAAGACCGAAGGGTACAAGAAGAGCCATGACAAAGGCAGGAAGGAGATCACATTTGAACCAGGAGATTGGGTCTGGCTACATATGACCAAAGAAAGATTCGCGGACAAGCGCGCATCCAAGCTCGCTCCAAGAGGCGACGGCCCATTCAAAGTTCTAGCCAAAATCAACGACAATGCTTACCAACTAGAGCTACCAGGTGAGTTGAATATCTCACATACGTTCAATGTTGCTGATTTATCTTCTTTTGATACAGGAGATCCAGTTTTGTGGACAAAACCTCTTGAAGAGGGAGGGAATGATGAGGACATCGGCTCTAGAACCGACCCAACTGAGATGCCCATCGTACCAGAAGGTCCCATGACCCGTTCCAAGGCCAAACAGCTCAGAAGAAGATTCGGAACGGCCATACAGGCGTTCGTCAATTCACCCGGACCAGGCGACCCGTTTGGAATTTTAGCCGAGAGAAGAAATCACCTGCAGGATGACCGTCCGAACGACCTGATCTCCACTGAGGGATGTAAGTTCCCACAACCAAGTGACTATGATAAGACTAACAGGTCGAGTGGTTTTAGTCATACAGCCCCGGAGCCAATTTTAGCCGAAGGACCTTACCCGGAGACGGTTTTAGCCGAGACAAAGGAGTCAAGCTCATACGACGGTCCAAACGATCCAATCAGCATTGAGGGAGGTAAGTTCTCTCGACCAATTGCATATTCTAAGACTAATGGGACAGGTAGTTTTCCTCTTAAAGATACAGGACAGCCAGCTACTTCACACACAAGCCGCCTAGCCGGTAAGAGCCAACAATGGGCCAAAGAAGGCGTTGAAGTCAAGGAGTTGCCGGGACTTGAAGAGGATGACTTCTATGATCAAGAATACCTCCTAGAAGACTTCACCAAGCTGCTGCACGTCCAAGACGCACCAAGGCCAGAGTCGCCTTCAAAGACGCCTCATGCGCCACCTCCGGCCACTTCACCTCAATGTAAGCTGTTTACATTATACACTGTCTTTGCAGGGACTTCAAGCTTCGACAATGATTAAAGAGCTCTTCAAAACGACGTCAAGACAAGAGTTTAGAAGTCGCGGCCATACTTTCCTTTTTTGAGTTAAATGAAACGATGAGTTTATGTCTTTTTAGAGTCTTTTGTTTCGTGTAGTTTTATTTTAAACGTCCTGTTGTTTTGAGTCTTTGCTTGTTGTTTTTACGAGAACCCTAGAAGGTTCAGGCTGAAGGGCTATTAATAAAGCCCCACACGCAGCATTGTAGTTACAACTTTTTACCCTAGATCAATAAAATAGCCGCACTTTCTTCTAAGTGTTCTTGAGAAGCGATTTCTCATTCCGGTTTTGTTCTTGCTCGTGTGACTCGGCCAAGACCAAATCCTTCACCGTATCAGAGAGTACTCTCCCCTCTGTGTCGTGAACTCACTCCGCCATCAGCCCATTCCCCGATTCCACACGAGAGAAGCGATCGCCATCGTGTCAAGTCTATTCACCATCGACCATCAACCGGCTAAAGGAGAGGGCGACCGCCTGTCTTTAGTCCCACGACTATCCCGGTTAAGACCTCACCACCGATGCTTATACCACAAATCCAGGTCACATCCTCACGGTCTTTACCTTCCTTTACCAATTCCTAACGCCCCATGGGTAGATCTTTCTATGGATTTTGTTTTAGGACTTCCCAAAATACGACATCAAGATTGCATCTTTGTTGTTGTGGACCGGTTCTCTAAGATGGCACACTTCATCCCGTGTGACAAGACAAATGACGCAACCAACATTGCTAATTTGTTCTTCAAGGAGGTGGTGCGCCTGCATGGAATTCCTCGGACTATAGTGTACGATCGTGACACGAAATTTTTGAGTCACTTTTGGAGGACTTTGTGGAAGAAGCTAGGGACCAAGCTCGTGTTCTCCACTACATGTTACCCACAAACAGATGGACAAACGGAAGTGGTAAACCGTACACTTGGCTCTTTACTTAGAGCTACTCTTGGTAACAACATGAAAACATGGCTTGATTGCATTCCATTCATAGAATTTGCGTATAATAGGGCTATTCATTCGGCCACTAAGCTATCTCCTTTTGAAGTTGTCTATGGGATTAATCCTCTATCTCCAGTAGATCTAGTGCCAATTCCTCAAGTAGAACAGGTTAACCAAGACGGGCTTAGGCGTGCCGAGCTCATCAAGGAGTTACATGAGAGAGTTAAAGCCAATATTGAGAAGAAGACCGAAGGGTACAAGAAGAGCCATGACAAAGGCAGGAAGGAGATCACATTTGAACCAGGAGATTGGGTCTGGCTACATATGACCAAGGAAAGATTCGCGGACAAGCGCGCATCCAAGCTCGCTCCAAGAGGCGACGGCCCATTCAAAGTTCTAGCCAAAATCAACGGCAATGCTTACCAACTAGAGCTACCAGGTGAGTTGAATATCTCACATATGTTCAATGTTGCTGATTTATCTTCTTTTGATACAGGAGATCCAGTTTTGTGGACAAAACCTCTTGAAGAGGGAGGGAATGATGAGGACATCGGCTCTAGAACCGACCCAACTGAGATGCCCATCGTACCAGAAGGTCCCATGACCCGTTCCAAGGCCAAACAGCTCAGAAGAAGATTCGGAACGGCCATACAGGCGTTCGTCAATTCACCCGGACCAGGCGACCCGTTTGGAATTTTAGCCGAGAGAAGAAATCACCTGCAGGATGACCGTCCGAACGACCTGATCTCCACTGAGGGATGTAAGTTCCCACACCCAAGTGACTATGATAAGACTAACAGGTCGAGTGGTTTTAGTCATACAGCCCCGGAGCCAATTTTAGCCGAAGGACCTTACCCGGAGACGGTTTTAGCCGAGACAAAGGAGTCAAGCTCATACGACGGTCCAAACGATCCAATCAGCACTGAGGGAGGTAAGTTCTCTCGACCAATTGCATATTCTAAGACTAATGGGACAGGTAGTTTTCCTCTTAAAGATACAGGACAGCCAGCTACTTCACACACAAGCCGCCTAGCCGGTAAGAGCCAACAATGGGCCAAAGAAGGCGTTGAAGTCAAGGAGTTGCCGGGACTTGAAGAGGATGACTTCTATGATCAAGAAGACCTCCTAGAAGACTTCACCAAGTTGCTGCACGTCCAAGACGCACCAAGGCCAGAGTCGCCTTCAAAGACGCCTCATGCGCCACCTCCGGCCACTTCACCTCAATGTAAGCTGTTTACATTATACACTGTCTTTGCAGGGACTTCAAGCTTCGACAATGATTAAAGAGCTCTTCAAAACGACGTCAAGACAAGAGTTTAGAAGTCGCGGCCATACTTTCCTTTTTTGAGTTAAATGAAACGATGAGTTTATGTCTTTTTAGAGTCTTTTGTTTCGTGTAGTTTTATTTTAAACGTCCTGTTGTTTTGAGTCTTTGCTTGTTGTTTTTACGAGAACCCTAGAAGGTTCAGGTTGAAGGGCTATTAATAAAGCCCCACACGCAGCATTGTAGTCACAAGTTTTTACCCTAAATCAATAAAGAGCCGCACTTTCTTCTAAGTGACTTTGAGAAGCGATTTCTCATTCCGGTTTTGTTCTTGTTCGTGTGACTCGGCCAAGATCAAATCCTTCATCGTATCAGAGAGTAATCTCCCCTCTGTGTCGTGAATTCACTCCGCCATCAGCCCACTCATCGACTCCACACGAGAGAAGCGATCGCCATCGTGTCAAGTCCATTCACCATCGACCATCAACCGGCTAAAGGAGAGGGCGACCGCCTGTCTTTAGTCCCACGACTATCCCGGTTAAGACCTCACCACCGAGGCTTACACCACAACCGCTCCTTATTCACCGGAATCTAACGGTGTTGCGGAACTAAAATATCAAACTCTGAAAGAGATGACGAATGCAATGTTGCAGGAATCCGAGTTAACCCAGAACATGTGGGGAGGGGGGGGGGAGCGTTGCTTACTACGAACTATATCCTCAACAAAATACCACACAAAGTTATTGGCAAAACGTCCTAAGAACTCTGGAAAGGTATCACACCATCATATAATAAGACGTAGTACCACTTCCGAAAAAGGTCATAGTCAGACCAAAAACTGTGGACTGTATTTTGATAGGATATGCACACAACAATTGTGTTTGCCGGTTTCTAATTTATAAATCAGACATACCGGATATCCATGTAAATACAACAATGGAATCAAGAAATGCGTCTTTCTTTGAACATATGTTTCCATGGAAGAATAAAGAAAATTCCAAACGGATACGTGAAAAAAGAGACGAAAGCTCCTCAATAAATAAGGCGAGCACCTATGGAACTTCAGTAAATGAAGACGTGGAAGATGAACCTAGACGCAACAAAGGAGCTTTGTAAGGAAAAATATTTTGGCGATGATTTCATTATGATTTTCTCCTAGAGAATGAACCAAGAACGTTCACAGAAGTTATGTCTACACCAAACTTTTCTCTTTGAAAAGAAGTCGTTAATAGTGAGTTCGACTCCATTTTGCAAAACAATACATATGAGATGACCTATCTACTGTAAGGGTTCAAAGCCATAGAGTGTAAATGAATTTTTAAAACAAAATTGAAAACCGGTAGATCAGTAGACAAGTACAAGGTTAGGCTTGTGGTATAAGAATTCCGGCAAAAAGAAGGCCTGGATTTCTTCGACACCTATTCTCCGGTAACGAGAATAACGTCAATAAGAATGTTGATAAGCATAGCAACATAAAGAGACCTAGAAATCCATCAAATGGATGTTAAAACTACCTTTCTAAACGGAGATTTAGAAGCGGAGATTTACATGAAACAACTCGAAGGGTTTATTGTCCCTGGACAATAACACAAAGTCTGTAGACTTGTGAAGTCGTTCTACAGACTTAAAAAGCTACTAAACAATGATATGAAAAAATTGATAACGTAATGATGTCAAATGGTTTCAGCATTAATGAATGTGACAAATACGTCTACATCAAAAGTATTCCGCACGGGTATATTTTGTTATGTTTGTACGTATATGACATGCTCATTATTGGAAGTAATAAAGACATGATCAATCAAACTAAAAACCTTCTTAGTGGAAAATTTGACATGAAAGACATGAGACTTGCGGATGTTATTCTAGGGATTAAAATTACTAGAGCTTATGAAGGAATCACCTTGTCTCAAGCTCATTATGTTGAAAAAATACTTGAGAGGTTTAAAACCTACTCAAATGGGACATCGAAAACTCTCGTAGATGCTCAACTTCACTTGACTAAAAACTCGGGTGAACCGGTGTCAGAACTGGATTATGCAAGAGTGATCGAAAGTCTGATGTACTTAACAAATTGTACTAGACCCGATTTAGCGCACCAGTAAAAGTATTAAGTAGCTATATGAGTAATCTAGGGCATAAACATTGGAAAGCTATAACAATAGTATAAAACTACTTACGTTATACCAAATACTATGGTATGTACTATGGTAAAGTATCAACAATTTTGGAAGGATACAGTGACACAAACTGGATTTTCGACAAAAACAAAAATTAAGTCCACGAGCGGATATGTCTTTACACTTGGAGGTGTAGTTGTGTCCTGGAAATCTTCCAAACAAACTTTGTTGGCCAGATCAACCATGAAATATGTGTTTATAGCGCTAGATAAAGCCGCAGAGGAAGTAGAATGGCTTCAGAATTTTTTGGAAGATATCCGGATGTGGGAGAAACCAGTGCCAACATTACGTGTACACTGTGATAGTCAATCATCTATAGCCCGGGCACTGAATAATCTCTATAATAGTAAATCCAGTCATATAAGAAGACGTCATATATAAAACCATTAGCCATTTGATCTTAAGAGGTGTAATCACAATAGATTACATCAAATCGGCTGACAACCTAACAGATCCATTTACAAAAGGTTTGTCACGAGATCAAGTTGTAAAATCATCAAGATGAATGTGTTTAAATCCTATGAATTAAAAGGAAGTTTGATGGATACCATACTTACGTGACTGGAGATCTCAAGATGTAGATTCAAAGGGAAAACTAAATCAAGCGGAATCGGAAAGAGTATTGTGAAACTAGTATCTCTACCTAGTTTCTAGGATGATAAACAGTACTACATGTACGTGATAAAGGCTAAGCATTGGCTTTTAATGATTTCATAGCTTTGTAATAGTGGAGTATGACAAGTTACTTCTGAAAAAGTGTATGGCAGATCACCTGGTGAATGTAAAACGAGGTCGTTTCTAGGAGAATGAAAGGGAAGCTATATTCTCCAAGTTCACTCACGAATAACAAGGGATGTTCAAGACCAAAATGAACACAATAGAGAATTAAGTTCTATGAGAAATGAAGCTGAATTATAGTTGTTGTCTCGGTTTACATCAACATATGGGTGGTTTAAGACATCATGTTCACATCCTCGCCAAGTAAACACGACATATATTAACAATGAGTGGTTCAAAGCTCAAAAATGCTACTTCCTCAGACATAGTGAATTTTGTTTATACTCTCGAAATTTATGTCTGTCTAGTCTCTCGAAAAGTCTGCATGTATAGTCAGTAGAGTCTATCGAGTCTTCATATGTTTAGAGTCATTTCTATTCATGTGGGGGATTGTTAGAAAATTTTTAATAAGCGAAATAGGCTAATTCATTTGTCAAAAATTGAATGAGAAATGTGAATGAGAAATGGGTCATTGGGCTCATACAAAAGCCATAAAATGGTGAATAAATGATTTAATGAAGATGCATTTTGTCCGACATTGGAAATTTTGGGGAAAAGTCTCTTGTATAAATAAGAAGGGAACTTGTACTAAGTTCAAAACGCTTACACCCATGGTGTGTGATAGAGAGGATGGTTCGAACAACACGTGCGCCGCCGCTGCCGCCGCCGCCAAGCCAAGCCAGGCCAGGGCACATGCGCGGGTCGTTTTGGTCAAATGGGCCTTAGGGTCGAAGGTTGTTATGTGGTGCGAATCAAAGATCTCTTGCGAATTTTTAAATGTCTTTCACTTAAACGACTCAAAGATCTCGTCCTAAAAATCCGCCCACGACTATCTCTACCCGCGTTGATAAAAGATAAGATTGAATCTCCAACGTGCCCCTCTTTTTGCAGATCGAAACCGCTCCTCGTCGGCTATATAAACCAGCCTTCAGTCTCATTCATAACTCACGCTTTTCAGCGATCTAAAGATGGTATTTTGGAGGCACCTTAAAAACGTTCTAAACATCGAGATCCGCAAACGCTTCTCAAGCGATTTGCTAAAACGCTATTTCGATTTATTTTTAATAAATCGTAATTTGAACTTATCGTTCATTTGTTAGTATACTGATCTATTTTTTTTTTAATCGTGACCAGATGGCTAACATTATTGACAACACCACAAAAGTCATTGATGCGACATTAAGTGGGACGGAGACACCAGCCGTGGATGCGTTTGATGGGTCCTTGGGTGGCATCGTGACTGATGAGACGACATGCCAAACTTTTTTCGGAGGTTGTCTTCCTCTAGTGGACACACCCACTGCGATCCCCGTTGAAACCACCATTGTGATCCCGTCAACGAATTATTTGAGTACAGTCACCCAAGGACTAATGCCAGACAAATTTGACGGAAATGGGCTTAAAGATGTGGCAATCGAAGATACACTTCTTCTTGATCACTCTGAAATTCGAGAAGTTTCTCATGGAGGACAAACCGATCCTACCTGTTGGGAACACTGATGCACACACTCTCGCGAGTGTTGAAGTCTGAATCCATGGCGATTTTCTGTGCAAATGATGGATTTTAGGCCGCCTTATTGTCCCATTATACGCAATGTACATCCATGCCAAATCCTCCAAGTCACTATGGATGTCTTTGGAGAAGAAGTACAAATTAGAAGACGTTGGTTGTCAATTCCGCAACTGCGAAGTTTTTTAATTGTTTGTGACTTGAACGAGTCAAATATCTCATCTTAAAAATCCGCCCACAACTATCTCTATCCACGTTGATCAAAGATAAGATCGAATCTCCAATGTGTGCCTCCTTTTGTGGATCGAAATGGCTCCTCGTCGGCTATATAAACGAGCCTTTATTCTCATTCATAACTCACGCTTTATAGAGAAAAAGCACTCCCAAAATTCTCCAACTCTCTCATTTCCCAAAAGTCTTGAGAGTATATCACAGATATTTAGTTCTTAGATTCTATAATCGAGTGTCGCGATTATTTGTAGTCTCCTATACGATTGTATCCTGAGATTTAGAATTTTCTATTGTCGCCACACTGCGGAAAATTTAATAAATTAAGGAAAACATTCATACACGCCTCTGTTTATTCGTCTTTTCCCAAATCGTTTATTCGCAATTTTCTAATCCAATTTTTTGCGTTTTTACAATCTCGACTCGAATCCGATACAGAAAGATGAACCTACCCTCATTATATGAAAAAATTCCTGTGTCCTTCTTTTTGTTTGTGTTTTTTTTTTTTTTAATTTAATATATTAATATTTGCGAGCTAAGAGAATCCGCCACGTGGATAACGTCTAGTTCCATAATGCTGGTCAAACATTGGTCGATGGTGGTGTGGGCATATTCTGGTCCTCGCCCAGAGTAGTGGAAATCCAAGTTTTCCGTATTATTATTATTTTTTTTTGTCGGCTAAAATCTTTATTGATTTTCAAAGTTACAATCATTGTTTACAAGAGTTTGAAGGAATCTAGGACAACAATGAAACAATCGCCATTGGAATAATGCAGTAGTAGCTTTTTTGGCTAAAGTATCTGCACAAATATTAGAAGATCGATTCCTATATGAGAATTTAATTGACTCAAACATATTACTCTAACACTTTATAGCAGTGAGGTAGTGTTGAAAACGTAAGTTGGTGATGTTTCCATTGATGATCTGATTGATAACCAAATTGTCTCCTTAGAATTCCACCTTACTATATCCTAAGGACCATGAACATTGCATAGCCCATAGTAATGCAGAACATTCTGCCTCAGCGGGTGTGTGTCGTCCTTGGTATGTATCCATACCACCATCCTGAAAATTCCCAGTACAATTTCGTATGATCCAACCTAAACCAGAATTGCAATTACCCTCGTGATGAGATGCATCATAGTTACATTTAACCCAGTCTCTTTGTGGAGGACTCGATGTAGTTGGTCTTGTTGTATGTGCATTCACATCAACATTATGAGTTTGTGTAGTTTCAAAACTGGAAAGCCATTCTTTGACATCTTCAGAGGCTCTCTTTAAAGTAACCTACTCACATAAATTCTTCCGACTAAAGACGAATTCATTCCTACTTTTCCACAATCGCCAAATGATGGAGAAAGGTAGGATTTTGTAATCGGCAGAGACATTATTATCCCGGTGAATTGAAAACAGAAATCTTAACTTGTCTTCTATGGTGATGTCAGGGTTGCAGATGATAGTTGTGGGAATCCCAAAAAGGCGCCACACCGTCTTTGCATACTGACAAGAGAAGAAAAGATGATCACTTGTCTCATCAAAGAAAAGAGAATCTAAGTTTTCGGTCTTTACTCCTAAAATATAAGATAAATGTCTGTAGAGTGTGGTTTTGTGGAAAAGTTATGCAAATGAGTGGAATACAAATTTGATTTCTATTCTAAGAATATTTGCCCACTCCTAATAATAAATCACTCTGCATATCGTCTTTATTCACAAATTTAAATGAGAATTCAAATAGTCATTCCATATGTTTCATAATATAATATTTTTAGTTAAAACCGCATAAATTAAGAAAATTATTTTGCTTCAAAAAGTATTATTTAATATCAAAATTTAAAACAATTTAATCAATCATAACCAAATATATAGACAACACAAAAAATCAGAAACATAATTAGTCGTAGAGGCGATTAGGTTTAGCCGCCAAGGGGGTTACTCACCGGATCTGCGTTGCCTCTCCGGCGTTCGGCGTCCTTCTCCGTCGCCGGGGAGGCTCTCTCCACCTTCTCTGTTTCTTTTGCGCCTGCCCTATTTTTTCTCGTTTTTTTTCCGGTGAAGGGGCTCTCGGTTTAGATCTCGTCGATGGTTCGTGGCGGTGTGGTCTCCGGTTAGCCTTTGCGGTGGCTCGATTTGGGCGAGGAGTGTGGCGTTTTCGACGACTCGCTCGTTTTGGGTTCTTGGTCTCGGCTATGGTTGTGGATCTCGTCGGCTTCGACGGAAATTCGGCGGCGGCGCTCACGAAGCTTTGGTTGCAACTGGTTCGGGCCGTCGATGGGTTCAGAGATCCTCGAGGACGGGATCTCGGCTCCGGCGAAGAAGAGCAGTCATCCGTCTTTCCCTGGTGTGACCGGAGGTGGCACGGTCTTCTCTGACCGTCGGCGGTGAAGCTTTCCGTGATTGGGTTTTGTTCAGAGCTTCGTTCGGTCCGGTTCATTTCTCGGGTCATGACTTCCGTTGTGGCCTGGCTCGAGGTGGGCCGATCATCTCGGCAAATCCTCCGGCTCTGTAGCTGCGTTTGATTTCACTCTAGGTGGAGAAATCGATTCTCATTACCCAGTTCGAGTTGCCGAGGACAGCTTCTCCGATGGGTAATAAGTCTGATTTCTCTCCCGATTCTGCTTTTGCTTGCAGCGGCGGCCGTGGTTCTTGTTTCCTTCGTTTCTCGGGACAGCTCATGGAGTTTAGTGTCTTCTCGGCGGTCCGTGACGGTGATTTTCTCTGGCGGGGTTGTAGATATGTGGGACGTCAGATCAAACCGTCTGTTGTAAAGATGAAGCCGGAGGACGGTGGATCTATGAAACGGAGGTTTTTTTCAGGGTTCTGCTTCTATTTCGTCCGTTGTAAAGGTGAAGCTGGTGGACGGTAGCAGGTTCCGGCGGAGTTAATCGTTCCGGCGGTGCCACTACCTGCAAGCCCGATCTAGTGTATGTTGTTTTTTTCAGGTTTTTAGATGGCTCGGGGCGGCTCTTTGCGTCCGGGCCCTCGTATCTTTCGGAGACCTTCCGGGAAGAAGAAAGGTGACCATCTGTCCTTTGCTGCCATCCTACCAGTGTGGAGACTCGAATCCACCCTCCCTCGTGCTGGGTTTCTCCCTTCGCGATGGGCCCTTTAAGACAGTATTTCACATTGGTAAGGTATTTTTTTATGTAAGGGATTTGCTACTGGGTCGGCTTTTGTGACCCAGTTACCATGTAAGTCAGACTTTGTTGGTGAGGGATTTTTACCTTATCGGCACTACTTGATTTAATGAAATAGATAGTTAAAAAAAAAATTGGTAATACATCATCTAATAAATGTAAAAATTACATAGAACTATAAAAACATTTTAGGCAACTTACAATGGGTGTTGTATTTTTTTTTTGAATTAATTACATAGAAAGTCATTTTCTATAACTCATATTACATAGAAAGTCACTTACGACTATTGACACACTTTGGACTAGGTTAATATCGAAATTGCCCCGTGTGTACATTAGAATGTGGATTCAATGGCGTGGATGGGTTCAAAATTAAAAATATGAGTAAATTAATTATCATTCTCCACCTGATTTGTTTTCTAATTTTTTATAATATGAAAGACATAAATCAATTTTTTGTTACAATGGATGATAATTCAGTTTTGCTACATTTTAAAACCCATTTTACTATAGTTTATGTGTGAAACAAAAAATCTAAAATAAACAAGAAATCTGGTCATGCGAAAGTCAGATCGATATGGACATGAAAACATGGACAGAAAATCATATTGTCTATGAAAATCTGTCCATTATTATTCTAAAAATAGTTCATACTATCATGTTCATGACACTATTGATTCATTATTTGTCTATGAAAATATGTTCATTCTCGTTTGAGCTAATTTCAAAAAAATAACATGAAACAATCAGTGTGTGGACAATTTTATGTGCACCAATTATAATGGACATTTGTGTAAAAAGTTTATTCCCACCCGATTGTTTTCTAATTTTTTATAATATGAATGACAAAAAACATTTTTTTGGTTTATAATGTGTAAAAGGTTTATCCCCAACTTTATGTACACGTTCTCATGTCCATGTCGATCTGAATTTCGCATGACCAAATTTCTTGTTTTTTATAGATTTTTTATTTCACATTTAAATTATAAGAAAATGGGTCTTAAATGTAGCAAAAAAAAAAGATTTATCATCCATTGTAACAAAAAAAAATTGATTTATGTATTTCATATTATAAAAAATAGAACACAAATCAGGTAGGGAATAATAATTAATTTACTCAGATTTTTAATTTCGAACCCATCCACGCCATTGCATCCACCGTTCTATTGTACACGCGGGTCAATTTCTCATTTAAATAAAATGAATAGTATAAAAGAGCATCAATAGCACAAAGTGTATTTTTTTGCAAACCAAAGTCAAAAAATAACTTTCTATGTAATTCACTCTTTTTTTACAATAGTTTATATTTTATTTTTTGATGCAATGGTTGTTGTAATTAAAAGAGAGTGTGATGTGACAAGTTTTGTGTTGAATAATTTCAACACAATACATGTTGATATGTGGGGTATAATTGGTGACACGTGGAGCATATTGATTGGTCGCTCATATTTTAGATTTTTTTTTCATCTCAATTATTTAACATCAATTATTTCATATATATATATATATATATATATATGAAACTGCGAGAAATTTTGTTTTTAAAAGTGTTCTTAGTAAGAAAAGGGTTGGGAGTCATGCGAAAAAAAATTCTTTCCAAAATAGTTAGTTTGAATATTAGCGGAGTAGAACCCTAGTAAGAAAAGTGTTCTTATACCATTGGAAATCGCTAAGTCTTTTGCATTTAAGATTTGAAAGGAGTTCGGCGTTCTTATCTTTAAGTACGGAAGGATCTCCTATAAAATGTAAGGTTATGGCTATGAGTAATACAGCATCTTGTTGAGGAATTCCAAAATTATCTAGGAGAGGTACATAATCCTCATCCGTTTTAATGGCATCTAGGATTTCTGAAAGTTGTTGGGGTTTTAGGTAGTTATCCCACCATCCTTTAAGCTGGCCCGAAAACCCAGCTATTAGGAGTTCAACTACGGTTTTATCCTCATTTCCTATTTGCGTTCTTTAGGCATTTGCGGCCATCGTCATTTTTTGGAGGAAATTTAAGATATTGTACTCAGATATGCCATCGATATTCCAGTCATAACTGAAGATGAATTGAACTTACATTGTTCTACTGGTTGGATTTGACCTAGATCAGGGGCATAGATTAATCGACGTTCTTGATGGTTTTCCCAACCAAGACGGTTTATCTCAGGGATTGCATTTTGCTCAAAGGATTCGCTAACATAGGAATCATTAGCTAGAGTATTTATTTGGACCTTAGAAGTTGGAGTATCAGGAATATCATATTCGTGAGGTGTACTACATTCTCCTACGTCTACTCTACTTAGTTGACTTTGGAGAGCACGAATGAATTTCTTATTCGTATCTTGATAAGTTTTGACACTAGAACTTGAGATTTGGAAAGGTTTGAACATGGGCTTTTTGCTTTTCTTTTCAGAAGGAGAATCTTTTGGAGTAATGGTTTGATTTTGAATTGATTTTTCAATTATATCAAGTTGTTTGCTTATCGTGCCAAGATTTGTGTTTGAAAAATTGTTTTGGACGATGATAGTTTTGGAAGCCTGAATTTAATAAAAGCTTGCTCAATACAAGAAAAATTTCTTAAATTCTTTATTACATAGTAAAATGTTCCACTTGAAAATTTTAAAATCAGAGTGTTTACTACAAAAAAAACAAAAGAGGCTTTGATACTAAAGAAATAAAAGAAAAAATTGCATATCTAAATAAACTATTTGAAAAAGAACTATATTCAGATTTGCCGACAGCCTTTTGGAATTGCAAACAACATATTGTTGATTTGTCATACGAGGGAAATTTCAATGAAAAAGAAAATCCCACTAAGGCTCATCCCATACAAATGAACTCTGAATTAGAAAAACATTGTAGAAAAGAGATTTCAGATCTTCTAAACAAATTCCTAATTTCAAAATCAAGATCACCTTGGTCATGTGCTGCTTTTTATGTAAATAAAAATTCTGAAATAGAAAGAGGCATGATATATCATGGTTTTTACCCTATTTAAGCCATGATATAAGTCCTTTTTATAGAGTCTTTATAGTATTTTGGAGTCTTTTTAGAGTCTTTTACAGGTCATAGCACGTTTGGAGGATTATTGGAAGTATTGGAGCTTTCTGGAGCAGTTTGTAGCAGAGCTAAAGATCGTGTCGCTGAGAACCTGAATTCACGTCGAGCATCGATCGATACCCCTTGGTATCGATCGACACTCAGCGCAGCAAGACACAACCCGCGAGTTTTCCCAGACTTGAGGAATTGCAAAAGTGCCCTGAAGTCTTTAATAATTACAAGAAGACCCCAAATCGTGATTTAGGTTATAAATAGGATTTTACAGCCATTGTTTAGGCTATGCTTTTCTATGCCTCTTAATGCCTTTTTATGCTTTATTTTATAGTTTGATTTTACTTTGGTTTTAGAGAGACAAGTCTGAATCTCCCTTCGTCCGAGATCAGATCTCTAAACCCTTCTTCTTATTCTATTGATGATTTATTCAAACATGTCTTTTGATTCAATTGCCATGTCTGAGTAGATCCACTTAGGTTTAGGGTTTTCTCATAAAGGATTTCTTTGAATGCTAGGTTAATTATCTGTTTAGGATTCACCATCTGAATTAGTTCTTCACCTTAGGTTGTGTTCATAGCTAATTCTAGTTTGACGAATCTGGAACTTAGATCTTAGGATAATTGATTAGGCACGAGAGTGCGATTAATTACCTGATAGAACCTAGGTGAGCAAATTGATTATTCGCAAAGAGATTTGGTTTAATTGATTTGTGAACATATCAAACCTGATATTAAAGCTGATTTAGAATTTAGGATTCGCAAAGAGATTTGGAATTCCTAGGATTTAGATTTAGATAGTTTTCGCAACGAGAGTTGGTTAGCTATATTTTAGTGAATTGAGTTCAAGAACTGCGCTAAATCTGAATCCTGTTAGTTAGTTTATCTGCATTCATTGATTTCCTGAGAAAAACCCTGAGCCTATATTTCTCAATTGATTTACAACTCCTTTAATTTCTGCACTGCTTTTAATTACAACTGTTTGGCTTAGCGTAATTCGACACTATAGAATCTATTGTGCGTTTCTGTGAGTCTTCTGTGGTTCGACCCCTAGCTATACTATTACAACTGCTTTAGTACTTTAGGGTATTAAATTGAGCATATCAATTTTGGCGCCGTTGCCGGGGACTCAATTCGCCATTAGATTTTAGTTTAGAATTTCGACTAAGTTCGACGGTATCGATCGATACTCTGTAGTATCGGTCGATACCCGTCGTCTTCTTTTGTTGGTATCGGTCGACACCACTTGGTATCGATCGATACTCAACGTATTTTTCTGGTTACTTACGTGCTTTGCCTAGTGTTTTGTTTGCAGGTGTATGCCTGTTCGTGAAACCAGAAGCAACAAGAGCACACAGCTAGTTGAACTGTCATTGGAACAGCTAGCGTTTGTGGAACGCACAAACAGAAAGACCAAGCAAACATCAGGGATGAACAACCCAGTGGTTTTAAGAGCTGATGAAGCTGGAATTCTGAGAGACCAAGAGGGTCACGTGTGTAATGAGAGAGGGCAGCGACTTGATGAAGCTGGTAACATCGTTGTCCCTGCTGCGGTTGTTGAGATTGTCGCGCCAGCTGGGCGCGCCAACGCAAGGAATGCTGTGGTTAATCGTGGAAGGACGATTGGTGAATGCAACAGGCCTGACCAGTTTTTCGCCAATCGTTCAGCAATTCGTCCTCCTGCGTTTGAGAGGAATGACTTTGAGCTGAAGCCTGCTTACTTCACTCTAGTGGGACAGCATCTCTTTCATGGTCTTCCTCATGAACATCCAATGGACCATGTAGAGAGGTTCGAGGACTTGGTCACTAGCATTAAGAGCAATGGAGTGTCCTACGACTACCTCTTCTGCAAGCTCTTCCCCTACTCTCTAGGTGGAGAAGCTACTTACTGGCTGAGGCAGCTATCTCCTGGATCGCTAACTAATTGGGAGGACACCAAGAGAGCCTTCCTGATTAACTTCTACGATGACGGAAGATCTGAAGATCTGAGGAATAAGATCTCCACTTTTTCTCAAGGACCTACTGAGGCGTTCAAGGCTGCTTGGACAAGATTCAGATCGTACCAGAGAGATTGTCCACATCATGGATACTCTGATGTGCAGCTGCTAGGTATCTTCTTCAGAGGAGTAGATTGGAGATATCAGATGGGTCTGGACTCTTCCAGCAATGGTAATTTCAACACCAGATATCCTGAGGATGCTATTGTGTTGATCGAGAACTTTGCCTCTAGTAGTAGCACCAAGAGCGCAGATTTCGAGCGCAAGAGGCTGGCTGGTAATCAGGATGGGTCGCAGATCGCTGAAGTGAAGGCTCAGCTGGATTCTATGCACAGTCTTCTGCTGGGAAGGACAACAAAGGCCGTCCACTTTGCTACTGAGAATGAGGTGAAAGATGTTAACTACATAGGTGGTTCTGGTTTTCAGGGTCAGCGATTCGGATACAACTCCAATCGAAACTTCACCAGCAATGCTCAGCAAGGAGGGTACCAATCCCCACCACCCAAAGCTCCTGAGAGTAAGATTGAGGCTATGCTTGAACACCTGGTTCAAGGGCAGGAGAAGATGACAGCCACCTTCAATGGTAAGATGGACACCATGTACACCGATTTGAGTGGAAGGATCGAGGCACTAAATACGAGCCACAGGATGCTGGAGACGCAAGTAGCTCAGACTGCAGCAAATTCCAAGGGAAAGGCGGTTCAATCACACAATGCACACGTCCATGCCATCAGCTTACGTGCAGAAAATCTCGAAGCCATTCCTGAAATCGCACAAGCATCGATCGATACTCCCCAGTATCGATCGATACCAGCCCAGACATCTGCTCGAATGGATTCGAAAACCCGTGTATCGATCGATACCCCATTGGTATCGGTCGATACCGGGGCGATTTCTGAGGAAACAGTTGAAACTTCGACTGTGGTGCCTAAGGTCGTTGCAGAACGAGTGTATGTAACCAGGATGCCTTATCCTATGGTTCCTAAGCTGACAAGGGAGGAATGGGAGATTGCTAGACTACAATATATGCTGGATAACCCGAACGTGGAGCTTCTTTCTGATGAAGATGTACCTGTCAGAAACGATTCAAATCGCATGGCGTCGATCGATACCCTACCTGGTATCGATCGATACCCCTCTCAGAACGGACCAGAAGTTATGAAAACACCTGAGGTGATCGGAGAAAGAGTTCGCAATTCACTACAACCACGGAAATTGACACAGAGGGAAGACCCAGGGAAATTTGCTGTTCCATGCTCCATCTCAGGAGTTAATTTCAAAGAGTCTCTTGTCGACTCAGGGGCTAGTGTCAATGTCATCTCAAAGGCAATTGCAGAGCAGTTGGGGGCTACTATTCTATCTCCTAAGACATCTATCACGTTTGCAAACGATTCCACCTCACTTCCATATGGTGAAATTGCTGGTTTGCTAGTCCAAGTAGGAGACTGTCTGGTGCCTACTGATTTTCAGGTTGTGGAGATGGGTGCGATATCTCGTATGCCTATACTCCTGGGACGACCGTTCATGGCTACTGCAGGCGCGATCATAGACACACCTAATAAGAGACTATCTTTCTCTTACATTGACAGTGATGTCTACTATGATGTCATTCCACCTAGGAGTATTCCCACACGTGCCTCTAGCATCAAGGTTATCACAGGAGAGTCGCTAGCAATTGATCTTCTGGAAGAGCCTCCTGATGAGCCTACTGTCACAGACGTTCCAGCTGAACCGCCCAATATCCCCAAGAAGAAGACTAAGGCAACAAAGAAGAAGAAGGCCAAGAACAAAAAGGTCGAGAATCCCCATGTCACTCTGATTCCTCAGAAGTGTGATGGGAATTCGATTGATTACAAGGTCAAATGCAAGGGAGCCTTGAAGCCATTCTCCAAGGCCAGAGTCCTTCTTACTTCTGAGCTGAAAGAGAAAGGGCAGGAATTTGTGGACAGCATGCTAAGCAGAACTCTGAAGCTAGTAATGTCAAGTGATGGAGCCTGTTTTGGTGCAAGCTCTCACTCTTATCCAGCCTGAAGGGCGTTACAGTCAAGCTATTGACGTTAAACGAGCGCTTGGTGGGAGGCAACCCACTGGTGAGTCTGTTTTTGATTCGTTTTTATTTTTATTTTCGTTTGTTTTGAGTCTGTGTCAGGATGAACAAGGAGCAACTCGAAATCGCCTAAGCATCGATCGATACCCCTATGGTATCGATCGACACCAATCGCGGATGAAAATTCACAAAGTCGATCTAAGCATGGTATCGATCGATACCATGTCGTGTGTCGATCGACACCGACTGTTCCAGAATGGTAATTTCTTGTTTCTCTTCGTTCTATCCTTTTCTTTTGTTTCTTTCACCTACTCTAGGCTAGATAACACTGAGGACAGTGTTGTTCAAGTCTGGGGGAGGTGTCTGCTGACATTGTTTTCGTTTTTCTTAGAGTCAGTCGTTTTATCGAGTCAAAACTGTTTTATTGAGTCAAAATTTGTTGGAGATGATGATCCTGTGCTTGAACCTATTGATTTGATTTTGTTTTTGAGTGCACAGTGTTACAGGATCAGTTCTAGATCGACTAATGAAAAATCCAAAGGCTGACCAGTTGACTAGAAAACATCCATGTCTCCAGCAGAGTTCTTCTGAAGCCTGAGCCAAATTTTTGCACTTCATCAATGTGGTTAGTGTTCATAGAGCTTGATTCATCATTCATATCTGATAAAGGAACCCGTGTGTTTAGAATTATGGTATCTCTCTCCCCTGAAATAAGTTGATAGATTAAGAGCATAAAAGATTGAAATGATTTTCTTCTGAGTAGAGGGTTAGGAAAATTTCCAGCGATCCCATTATTCTACTTAAGAGGGGATGATCACACAAAGGATTGGAAGCGAGGCTAGGATTTTCCTATGATGCCATTATTCGCCTACATCCTTTGATACATAGAGAGGGAAGAACCGGGGATTTGGTGGCAAACACCATCAATACTCGCGTCTCCTACCTTGATATGTATATGCTAAGCTGAAAATAAAAAATAATAATAAGGATATAATAAGAAATAAGTCTGGAGGAGAGAAATTGATACAAAAAGTGTGAAAAAGGGTGGTTCCTTTGTCAAGATATTGTCTGGTAAAGAGTCTAGAAGGTTCTTAAAAATTAGCTGCAGAGATGAAACTGGCGATGAGGGCTTTACTTGAACAATGCTGTGGGATTTTGTGTGGAGTCTGGAAAAGCTGCAAATGTCTACGGAGAAGTACATGGTGGTTAGATCGAAAGCTGATCAGGTGACATTTGGGTACTTGGGAAAAGGGTCTTTTCGATGGTTCAGGAACAGGTGAGTCTCTACGTTTTCAAACCTCTTTTTCTGGTTTAGTCTTCTATTTGCTTGAGGGCAAGCAAAAGGCTAAGTCTGGGGGAGTTGATATATCATGGTTTTTACCCTATTTAAGCCATGATATAAGTCCTTTTTATAGAGTCTTTATAGTATTTTGGAGTCTTTTTAGAGTCTTTTACAGGTCATAGCACGTTTGGAGGATTATTGGAAGTATTGGAGCTTTCTGGAGCAGTTTGTAGCAGAGCTAAAGATCGTGTCGCTGAGAACCTGAATTCACGTCGAGCATCGATCGATACCCCTTGGTATCGATCGACACTCAGCGCAGCAAGACACAACCCGCGAGTTTTCCCAGACTTGAGGAATTGCAAAAGTGCCCTGAAGTCTTTAATAATTACAAGAAGACCCCAAATCGTGATTTAGGTTATAAATAGGATTTTACAGCCATTGTTTAGGCTATGCTTTTCTATGCCTCTTAATGCCTTTTTATGCTTTATTTTATAGTTTGATTTTACTTTGGTTTTAGAGAGACAAGTCTGAATCTCCCTTCGTCCGAGATCAGATCTCTAAACCCTTCTTCTTATTCTATTGATGATTTATTCAAACATGTCTTTTGATTCAATTGCCATGTCTGAGTAGATCCACTTAGGTTTAGGGTTTTCTCATAAAGGATTTCTTTGAATGCTAGGTTAATTATCTGTTTAGGATTCACCATCTGAATTAGTTCTTCACCTTAGGTTGTGTTCATAGCTAATTCTAGTTTGACGAATCTGGAACTTAGATCTTAGGATAATTGATTAGGCACGAGAGTGCGATTAATTACCTGATAGAACCTAGGTGAGCAAATTGATTATTCGCAAAGAGATTTGGTTTAATTGATTTGTGAACATATCAAACCTGATATTAAAGCTGATTTAGAATTTAGGATTCGCAAAGAGATTTGGAATTCCTAGGATTTAGATTTAGATAGTTTTCGCAACGAGAGTTGGTTAGCTATATTTTAGTGAATTGAGTTCAAGAACTGCGCTAAATCTGAATCCTGTTAGTTAGTTTATCTGCATTCATTGATTTCCTGAGAAAAACCCTGAGCCTATATTTCTCAATTGATTTACAACTCCTTTAATTTCTGCACTGCTTTTAATTACAACTGTTTGGCTTAGCGTAATTCGACACTATAGAATCTATTGTGCGTTTCTGTGAGTCTTCTGTGGTTCGACCCCTAGCTATACTATTACAACTGCTTTAGTACTTTAGGGTATTAAATTGAGCATATCAAGGCACTCCTGGGTTAATAATTAATTACAAACCCTTAAACAATGCATTAAAATGGATTAGATATCCACTACCAAATAAAAAATATTTACTTCAAAGGCTTTATTCTGCCCACATATTTTCAAAATTTGATCTTAAATCAGGATTTTGGCAAATTCAAATCTCTGAAAATGATCGTTATAAAACAGCATTTACAGTCCCTTTTGGTCAATACCAGTGGAATGTAATGCTGTCTGGCTTAAAAAATGCACCTTCGGAATTTCAAAGAATCATGAATGACATATTCTATGTGTATTCAAAAAAGTTCATTGTATATATTGATGATATTTTAATATTTTCAAATACTATTGATGAGCATTTCAAACATCTAAAAACATTTTATTATGTTGCAAGAAAAAATGGTCTTGTCATTTCAAAAACAAAAATGTCTTTATTTCAAACTAAGATCAGATTTCTAGGTCATTACATATCGCAAGCTATGATAACACCAATAGAAAGATCTTTGGAATTTGCAAATAAATTTCCCGATAAAAATTTAGATAAAAATTTAGATAAAACCAAACACAAACAAAAGAATATAGGTGGTCGAGAGAGTATAGTCAAATTTATGCCTTCGCATTGGAAGCATACCCAAAGGAACTATTCTACTATTTTAAAAAAAAATTTAAGTATAGTATTATGTTTCCAAAATTTTCAAAATGACCTTCTGAATAAAAAATTTCTTTTACGAATTGATTGGAAAAATGATAAAGACGTTTTACAAAAAGATGTCAAAAACTTTGCCTCAAAACAGATTTTTGCGCGATGGCAAGCAATTCTAAGTATTTTTGATTTCGACATAGAATATATTAAAGGAGATTCAAACTCTGTTCCAGATTTCTTGACACGAGAATTCCTTAAAAAAAGGTACGATGCCTCCGAGGAAGATTGATAAAGGAAAATGCATATCCCTGGAAACTGTAACATCCCGATTTCTTGTATATGCGGAGAGGCTTATAAGAATTGATTTGGCTACCTATGTCACCAAAGTGCACTTATATTTTCGGGAACTTGTCCAGAGAGAACTCCAGAGTTAAGCGTGCTTGAGCTGGAGCAATTTAAGGATGGGTGACCTATCGGGAAGTGATTCGCGGTATCGTGTGAGTGAGGACAAAACACGGGAAAATATCACGTGGTGATTGCAGGGTCAGTAAACAAGTATTACAAGCCTCCCGGACTAACGCACCGGCCGTCGGACAAGGGTGGGGCCCACGGGCCGAGAGAGGGCATGGGGCCCACAGGTAGGGGCGGTCGGGGCGTTATAAGTGGTATCAGAGCCGAACCCAAACACGTGTGTGGAGTCAGGTGGGCTCACACCGTCTAGGGTGACGATCCTGGTGCGCAACGAGGACGTTGCGCTCTATGAGTGGGGGTGATTGTAACATCCCGATTTCTTGTATATGCGGAGAGGCTTATAAGAATTGATTTGGCTACCTATGTCACCAAAGTGCACTTATCTTTTCGGGAACTTGTCCAGAGAGAACTCCAGAGTTAAGCGTGCTTGAGCTGGAGCAATTTAAGGATGGGTGACCTATCGGGAAGTGATTCGCGGTATCGTGTGAGTGAGGACAAAACACGGGGAAAGATCACGTGGTGATTGCAGGGTCAGTAAACAAGTATTACAAGCCTCCCGGACTAACGCACCGGCCGTCGGACAAGGGTGGGGCCCACGGGCCGAGAGAGGGCATGGGGCTCACAGGTAGTGTAACATCCCTAATTCAATTTTGAGGTTGAAATTGAATAATTAGAAGTTGGGGGTTAATTTCGCGTAAATCAATTTTTTCTGGGTGGGTTTAATTGATAATTTTGAAAGTTTGGGGTCAACTTTCGGAAGAGGAGGAAGTGCGAGGACCGGTTGGTGTAATAAGGGAAACTTGAAAAAAAAACACATATGTATCGCCGTATGCATCTCCCTCTCCAACCTTGTGCGTGCGTTTGACCTAGCCGTCACGATTGCTGCGTGGTGAGAGATCAAGAGAAAGCTCGAGTGGGTGACCGCCGTGAGCCAAGCCGGGACGCGACCTCCTCTCCTCCACGGTAAGAACCTCTCTCTCTCCGTAGTTAGTTCGTGCGGTGCGGGTTTGTGCGTGATGAAGGATCGGGGTTGTGCGACTGAACCGACGGAGGGTGGAGAAGGAGAGTGGTGTCAAGGAGGAGACCGTCGGGTTGTCGATAAGTCTTGACGGCGAAGGGGACTCGACGGTGTGCGGGTCTTGGGTCGGGATTGTGGATCGGGTTTAGGCCGCGGTGAGCTTCGGTGGTGAGCTCCGGTGTGGGTTTGGAGTCGGGATGGCGGATCGGGGCTGGGCCGTGGTGAAGTCCGGTGGTGAGCTCCGGTGGGGCGTCGTTGCTCCGGCGTGAAGTCGATGAAGTGATTCCCGGTTTAGACCGGTTGTTAACCATCGATGTTATGTTGTTTTGTTTTTTTTGATTATTTTATTCTTTTTTATTTCTAGGTGGTTTAATAGAAGGTTATTCATCCCGGGGAGTTCTAGAAAATTGCTGAATTTTCTCGTGAAACTTTCTGTGCGGGAATAAGGTGAGTGCAGGACCATAGGCGTAATTAAATAATTTTGATAATTGGTGTGATTTCGTGATTATAGGCCGTTTACGATCTCGGAGGGTCTAGATCGAGTGTTTCATGAAATGTTTGATTTATTCGGTATTTTCGTGACAGTCTATATTAATTATCTTAATTATTTGTTAGCCTGTAGATGGGAGGATTGCCTCACTAAGTATTTATCGAAATACTTATGCATCTCTTATATTTTAATTGATGCAGGAAAAGAGAAAGTGTGACCGTGGGATCAGGGCAAGGAAGAGGGGGTGATCTAGACTTGCCGTTTATTTGATTATTTAATTTAATAATTTATGATTTGCATTGTTCGGATTTTTAGTCTTGAACCGGGAATTAATTGGTGAGGTTCAGTTATTATTTATGGGATTTTAATGATTATTTGCAAAAAAAAAAAAAAAAAAAAGGAAGAAGAAAAATGGGTGCGGTTGTTTCAATTTGGTATCAGAGCATTTACGGTTCTAGGACAGTTTTAAAAAAAATTTCCGCTATTAGAACTGTCTATGGGAGTTAGTCAATTGTTGAACTTGAAGTTCTAGATCATCCTCTTCGAGCCTTCAATGAGATTCCACGGTAAGACTCGTGTTTGTTTTACTATTGCTGTTGTCAATTAGTAACAAGTGGTTATTAAGATGGTTGATTCTGATAGCGTTGGGCAAGGTCTCAGAGGTCGGGGTGGTCGCGGCGGTCGTGGTCGGGGCGGCAGAACAGGCCGTGGCGGCAGAGGTGGCAGAGGTGGTAGAGGTGGCAGAGGTGGTAGAGGTGGCAGAGCAGCTGCGAATGTGACGCAGAGTGTCACGGTGGAGCAGGGGGCGTATGATCACGCCGAGGGGGAAGGTCAGTCGGAGCCAGCGGCCGTGTATGGTGCGATGCCGGCGCCGGGAGGTGCTCAGGCGGGTGCGGGCCCGAACCCGATGGCGGCTGTTTTGGGCATGTTGGCCCAGCTCTTGGAGAGGTTACCTGGTGTGGTACCGGCTCCAGCTCCAGTGGCGCCACTGGAGCTGCCGCGATGCCGGGTGTTGTTGCTCCGGGAGTTCCGGGAGTGGTTGCTGAGGCCGAGCCAGTGGTTCCGTCGTACCTGAGGGTGATGGAGCATATGCAGAGGTTGGGCACCAAGTTTTTCAGTGGTGGTGCTCGACCGATTGAGTCTGATGAGTGGAGGTCCAGGTTGGAGAGGAACTTCCAGTCGATCAGATGCCCTGAGGAGTATAGGGTTGACTTGGCGGTGCATTATCTGGAGGGAGATGCACATGAGTGGTGGCAGGGTGTTGCTGCGAGGAGGGCGGGAGTAGTGTTGTCTTGGGACGAGTTCCGGAGGGAGTTCGATCTCAAGTATTTTCCGCGGGAGGCTCGCGACAGGTTACAGGCGGAGTTTCTATACTTGTCACAGGGGATTCGTTCGGTCCGAGAGTACGAGGCCGAGTTTAACCGGCTGAAGCGGTTTGCTGGTCGGGGTGCAGATACCGAGTATGAGTTGATTGGTGCTTTCATGCGAGGTATGCGTATCGATCTCAGGAATCGGTGCATAGTCCGCAGGTTCGAGTCGGTATCCGAACTGGTGGAGTGTGCAGCGCAGCTTGAGGAGGGGATGAGGCAGGAGGCTAGTTTAAAGGCTGCAGTACCAGAGGCTCCGCGACGGCCTCAAAGTCAGAGTGTTGCTCCGAGCAAGGGCGGTAGGTCTGGTCAGCAGCAGGGACAGAAGAGGAAGTGGGAGGATACTTCCAAGGAAGCGGGTTCTGGACCACGTTGTTTCGGGTGCGGAGCCCATGGACATCGCGTGGCGGATTGCTCTCGAGGGGGCCCGGTGTGCTTCCATTGCAAGGAACCCGGTCACCTCAGGAAGGATTGTCCGAAGTTGGCTCAGCCATTTGTGAGGATCGAGGCACCGCCTCCGAAACGGGCCGCAGTGGCACCGAGGGTGTTCACCATAGGCGCGGAGTCAGGCGAGGCGAGCGGCAGCAGACCGGTTACTGGTTAGTTACCTTAACTATGTTCTTGTTTGATTGTAATTTCAGTTACTCGCTCTGTAATTGGTGTTTGCTATTTGCCGTGAATCCTTTTCGTGCTTAGGGACCCTTAATGTGGCTGGGGTATAGTCACATGTGTTGTTTGACTCCGGAGCGTCCCACAGTTTTGCCACACCGGATTGGGTGTCGGGGAGCGGTATCCAAGAGTTGTGTGGGGACCACTCGGGTGTGGTGAGAGTTGCTGGGGGTCGTTTGTTGAGGACTCAGGGCTGTGTGGAGAATGTCGACATTCTTATCGCCGGAGAGCTGATGCCAGCGGATCTGATAGTGTGCCCAGTGGAACTCTATGACATCATTTTGGGTATGGACTGGCTGGGAAAGTTCAAGGCTCATTTGGATTGTCACCGGGGTCGTGTGGTTTTCGAGCATGCTAACAGGAGACTGGTTTATCAGGGAGTGAGACCGGTGCCGGGAGGCATCGTCGTTTCCGCGGTTCAAGCGGAGCGTTTGATCGAGCAGGGTTGTGAGGCCTATTTGGCTACCATTTCGATACCTGGTGAGGTTGGGGAGTCAGCGGTGCGGGATATTGAGGTGGTCTGGGAGTTCGAGGATGTGTTCCAGCAGTTGAGCGGGTTACCACCATCTAGGTCGGATCCTTTTACCATTGAGTTAGAGCCGGGGACGACGCCGTTGTCTAAGGCTCCTTACAGGATGGCTCCAGCGGAGATGGCTGAGCTTAAGAAGCAGCTCGAGGAGTTGTTGGAAAAGGGTTTCATTAGACCGAGCAGTTCTCCGTGGGGTGCACCGGTACTGTTCGTCAAGAAGAAGGATGGGAGCTTCCGGTTGTGCATTGATTATCGGGGGCTGAACCGGGTTACTGTGAAGAACAAGTACCCATTACCGAGGATCGATGAGTTGTTAGAGCAGTTGCAGGGTGCTTCGTGGTTCTCTAAGATTGATTTGGCATCGGGTTATCATCAGATCCCGATAGCGGAGACGGACATCAGGAAGACGGCTTTCAGGACGAGATACGGGCACTACGAGTTTGTGGTGATGCCGTTTGGGTTGACGAATGCACCGGCTGCGTTTATGAGGTTGATGAACGGCGTGTTCCAGGAGTATCTGGATGAGTTCGTCATCATTTTCATCGACGACATCCTAGTGTATTCGAAGAGTCCTGAGGAGCACATGGTTCACCTGAGGAAAGTTCTGGAGAAGCTACGGGAGCAGAAGTTGTTCGCTAAGCTGAGCAAGTGTAGTTTCTGGCAGCGGGAGATCGGATTTCTGGGGCACGTCGTATCTGATCGTGGTGTTTCAGTGGATCCGGAGAAGATTCGCTCGATTGAGGAGTGGCCGAGACCGAAGAATGCCTCGGAGATTCGCAGTTTTCTGGGTCTGGCGGGTTATTACAGGAGGTTCGTCAAGGGGTTTGCTAGTATGGCGCAGGCCATGACCAAGTTGACCGGGAAGGACGTTCCTTTCGTGTGGTCGGACCAGTGTGAGGAGAGCTTTGTGAAGCTCAAGGAGATGCTGGTGAGTACTCCGGTGTTAGCCTTGCCTAAGCAGGATGAGCCATATGTTGTGTTCACAGACGCGTCCAGGCTGGGGCTCGGTTGTGTACTGATGCAGCAGGGTAAGGTAATCGCATATGCTTCCAGGCAGCTGAGGAAACATGAATGCAATTATCCTACTCACGATCTTGAGATGGCTGCAGTGGTGTTTGCATTGAAGATCTGGAGGTCTTATCTGTATGGCGGTAAGGTTCAGGTGTTCACAGACCACAAAAGTCTAAAGTACATCTTTACCCAGCCGGAACTGAATCTGCGACAGAGGCGATGGATGGAGCTTGTTGCGGATTATGATCTGGAGATAGCTTACCATCCCGGTAAAGCGAATCTTGTAGCCGATGCTTTGAGCAGGAAGCGGGTTATTTTAGACACTGAGCGAGATACCGAGGCGTTGGTAGGCATGGTGAGTGCCCTGAGACTGTGTGCTGTGTCTGAGGAACCTGAGCCGTTGGGTTTAGAGGCGGTGGATCAGGCGGACATTCTGACTAGGGTGCGGGTAGCACAGCAGTTGGATGCGGAATTAATGCAGGCTGGCAGGGCAGAGCGGTCTGAGTATGAGTTATCCAGCAATGGAACGATCCTTTTGAGAGGCAGGGTGTGTGTACCGAAGGACGAAGTGCTGAGGCAGGAAATCCTGAGGGAAGCACATCAGAGCCGTTTCTCTATTCATCCCGGAGCTACCAAGATGTACCGTGACCTCAAACGGTATTACCAGTGGGTAGGGATGAAGAAGGATGTTGCCAACTGGGTTGCGGGGTGTGATACCTGTCAGTTGGTGAAGGCTGAGCATCAGGTTCCGAGCGGGTTGTTGAGGAGTTTACCCATTCCGGAGTGGAAGTGGGACATGATCACCATGGATTTCGTGGTGGGTCTGCCGGTTTCGCGAACCAATGACGCCATTTGGGTCATCGTCGATAGGTTGACCAAGTCTGCGCACTTCTTGGCCATAAAAAAGACCGACGGTGCGGAAGTGTTGGCCAAGAGGTACGTCAGGGAGATTGTGAAGCTGCATGGGGTACCGGTGAGTATAGTGTCAGATCGAGATCCGAAGTTCTCCTCGCTGTTCTGGGGCGCTTTCCAGAAGGAGATGGGCACTAAGGTACACATGAGTACAGCTTATCATCCCCAGACCGATGGGCAGTCGGAGAGGACTATCCAGACGTTGGAGGATCTGTTGAGGATGTGTGTGTTGGATTGGGGTGGACATTGGGCGGATCATCTGAATCTAGTGGAGTTTGCGTACAATAACAGCTACCAGGCTAGTATCGGCATGGCACCATTTGAGGCGTTGTATGGTAGGCCTTGCAGGACCCCGTTATGTTGGACACAAGTGGGGGAGAGGAGCCTGTTGGGAGCTGACTTTGTGCAGGAGACGACTGAGAAGGTCCGGATTGTGAAGTTGAACATGAAGGAAGCTCAAGATCGTCAGAAAAGCTACGCAGATCGGCGTAGGAAGGAGCTGGAGTTCGCAGTTGGCGATTTGGTCTACCTGAAAATGGCCATGTTGAGGGGTCCGAACAGGTCCATTTCCGAGACGAAGTTGAGTCCACGGTATATGGGTCCCGTCAGGGTGCTGGAGCGGGTCGGACCGGTGGCTTATCGGTTAGAGTTGCCGGAGTCTATGCAGGCATTTCACAAGGTGTTCCATGTGTCGATGCTGAAGAAATGTCTGCACAAGGATGATCAGGTTGTCACGGGGGTGCCATCAGATTTGACACCGAGCATGGTGGTGGAGGCGAGGCCTCTGAGAATCCTAGATCGTCGGGTGAGAGTGATCAGGAGGAAGAAGGTTCCTGAGATGCAGGTGCTGTGGGACTGCAATGGAGCCGAGGAGGTGACTTGGGAGCCGGAAGCGAAGTTGAAGCGCAAATTTCCCAAGTGGTTCGGCAAACTGGAGGGTTAGCCGGGTGTTTCCATATCGTTGTAACCATGGTGTTGGGATTTTGGGAGTTATTGCGTTGTTGTACTCGTCTATTTTTATGGTGTTATAATTAATCGATGTACTTTGGAGTTTTTGACTATTCAATAAAAAGGTGTTTTCATTGAATATGTTGAGTGGTGGGTTTACTAGGGGATTAGTAGACAGGTTGGCGGGCTACTAGTGGTAGTGGTCCGATAGCGGGGTGCGGATACTAGGTGTTTGGTAGCCGCATAAGGCTGATAGTTCCGGATTGGTTTGGCACGGGGTGGTGGCCCCATATAGCGGCATCGGAGTGCACTGGTGAGTCACTGCCGAGTGTACCTGGCCGGTTGGGTTTCGATGTGATTCCTGATTGGTGAGACAGGTCACTAGAGAGATTGCCGTTGTCTGGCTCTCTATGCGTTAGACGGACCGATCCATGGTGTTGGGTCGTGAAGTCGTTGTACTCCCGGGTGTTGGAGTGGTTGGCCAAACCAAGTAGGGAACTATGGCACTATGGTGTTGAGCCGTGATACCGTTGTTGGTAGAGTTGGAAGAGCGGTCATGCGACGCTGAGTTGGAATAGCGGTTGTGCTATGTTGTGGATGTTCGTTGGACGTTAGATTCGAGGACGAATCTATGTTAGTGGGGGAGAATTGTAACATCCCTAATTCAATTTTGAGGTTGAAATTGAATAATTAGAAGTTGGGGGTTAATTTCGCGTAAATCAATTTTTTCTGGGTGGGTTTAATTGATAATTTTGAAAGTTTGGGGTCAACTTTCGGAAGAGGAGGAAGTGCGAGGACCGGTTGGTGTAATAAGGGAAACTTGAAAAAAAAACACATATGTATCGCCGTATGCATCTCCCTCTCCAACCTTGTGCGTGCGTTTGACCTAGCCGTCACGATTGCTGCGTGGTGAGAGATCAAGAGAAAGCTCGAGTGGGTGACCGCCGTGAGCCAAGCCGGGACGCGACCTCCTCTCCTCCACGGTAAGAACCTCTCTCTCTCCGTAGTTAGTTCGTGCGGTGCGGGTTTGTGCGTGATGAAGGATCGGGGTTGTGCGACTGAACCGACGGAGGGTGGAGAAGGAGAGTGGTGTCAAGGAGGAGACCGTCGGGTTGTCGATAAGTCTTGACGGCGAAGGGGACTCGACGGTGTACGGGTCTTGGGTCGGGATTGTGGATCGGGTTTAGGCCGCGGTGAGCTTCGGTGGTGAGCTCCGGTGTGGGTTTGGAGTCGGGATGGCGGATCGGGGCTGGGCCGTGGTGAAGTCCGGTGGTGAGCTCCGGTGGGGCGTCGTTGCTCCGGCGTGAAGTCGATGAAGTGATTCCCGGTTTAGACCGGTTGTTAACCATCGATGTTATGTTGTTTTGTTTTTTTTGATTATTTTATTCTTTTTTATTTCTAGGTGGTTTAATAGAAGGTTATTCATCCCGGGGAGTTCTAGAAAATTGCTGAATTTTCTCGTGAAACTTTCTGTGCGGGAATAAGGTGAGTGCAGGACCATAGGCGTAATTAAATAATTTTGATAATTGGTGTGATTTCGTGATTATAGGCCGTTTACGATCTCGGAGGGTCTAGATCGAGTGTTTCATGAAATGTTTGATTTATTCGGTATTTTCGTGACAGTCTATATTAATTATCTTAATTATTTGTTAGCCTGTAGATGGGAGGATTGCCTCACTAAGTATTTATCGAAATACTTATGCATCTCTTATATTTTAATTGATGCAGGAAAAGAGAAAGTGTGACCGTGGGATCAGGGCAAGGAAGAGGGGGTGATCTAGACTTGCCGTTTATTTGATTATTTAATTTAATAATTTATGATTTGCATTGTTCGGATTTTTAGTCTTGAACCGGGAATTAATTGGTGAGGTTCAGTTATTATTTATGGGATTTTAATGATTATTTGCAAAAAAAAAAAAAAAAAAGGAAGAAGAAAAATGGGTGCGGTTGTTTCAGGTAGGGGCGGTCGGGGCGTTATAAGTACAATCCCAAAAAAACCATACCCCCAAACACATCCCCACATATAAAAAACAAAACTTTGCCTCTGAGGAAGATTGATAAAGAATGTGAAAAAAAAAAAGAATCAAACTCTCTTCAATCTCCAGAAAAAATCATGGATCAGATTCTACAATTACAGAGAGCTTTCGAACTAAGTTTGTCAAAACAAGAAGGTAATTCTTCTAAAAAACCCTCTTCTCAAATTGTTTCAAAAATTTCCGAGGTCCCTTCAAAAATGATTTCAAAAGAAAACCAGACCTGTAAAATGATTTCAAAAGAAAACCAGACCTGTAAAATGATTTCAAAATCTTCGAATAATTCGCAAATTATTTTGAAGAAGTTTTCACAAACCTTAACCTTAGAAAATTTTGAAAAAACTATTTATCAAAACATTATAAATATTGAAAATGATTTTTGGTCAACAATGACCCGTTTTCAACAATCGAAACATATTTTGGTAAAAACAGATTTTCAAACCTTATAATACAGATAAAACTGTGTTATTCTTTCAAACAATTTTGGAAGTAACAGAATCAGTGTCCTTCAAACATTTTTATCTCAATGAAAACCACACTGATCCTGCTTATTCCACTTTTAAAATCCATAAGGTCATTGCTCCAAGCGATTGGGAATATGATCTTAATGAAAGCCTAAATTTCACAGATGATCTGAAAAATCTCTAATGTTTCAATATCCATTTCAATTATTGGGACTATTGCCATGCTTGGTATAATTCCTTTTTGATCCAATCTCTGAAACACAAACACACGTGGTTACTCTCTTTTTTATACTACTTGTGATTTATCCAAATCTCCATATTGGTTTATACCGTGGTGGAACTATTTTGGTTCTGTCACTGGAATTTTCAAGCCTAACATACAAAAATCTTTCAAAATATTCAAAACAAATATCATTCCATCAGAAAATGAAAAGAAATTTCCTCCATTAGCCCGTCTTCCATTCTAAATTTCATTTTCCTTGGGTCTTTATTTGGACTCTCAAGTTTTCCCCGGATCCAATCCCGATCATTTGAAGAAAGTTCAAAGTAAAATGGTGGGATAAATTCAAGATCCCTTCAAACATTTACCTGTCCAATACACTAGATTGGAAAAAAATCCAAAATTCAAACTTGTCCATAGACCCAAACCAAACACCGGAAACAACCATTTTCTTAGCCCAAAAATCAAAGATGTTATCGATGCTAGCAATAGATAAATCCAAAGAAGAAATTAAGGCAATGTCCTAACAATTTATGCCTTCAATCTAAGACTCTATTTCTCAGGCCTTGGGAAGTGGATCAGGTTCTAATATCTCAGATATTGATGACGAAATATTCGGAAACAGTGGAGTGTGACTTCTCGCCATCAGAATAATACAAACCTCGACAAAATCATTGTTACGAATCTTTGCGATATCTACGAATCTTTTGATACGATCTCCTATGACAAAACGCGACAAAACAGTACATCAAAGAAACGCATCTTTTGACTACCAACAGTTGAGTTACCTGTAGCTATGATGATTTGCTGGTAATAAAGACAAGCTTTTGTGAGAAGAATTCCCCATCAATTATGCCGACAAGTTTTGTGAGTGGATTTCACCAAATTGTACCACTAGTTTGTGTTTTAGTATTATTTTAATTTCTTGTACTTTTGTAAAACTCCTATATAACGGAGTGTGTGTTGAGTTGTAATCTCCAAGCTTTTATTTTCCATTTTCATCTCCATATCTCTTCATTCTCCTTCTCTACTATATTCTCTCTTAAGTCTTCTTACATTGTTACAATCTCCAATAAGTAAGTTTTTTACGATCTTGTAATATGGTTGGTTTAACCACTTTTAATTTATAATAAATGTATTTTTCATCATGTTTATAATTTTATTTAAACTTATATTTATGTTTATATTTATTTTATATTTACGTGGCTAGTTTAACCGCCCATTATACTAATTATGCTTAATATATTTTAATTTTGTTTATATTTTAATTACATGATTATATGTTTCAATTTATTATATCTACCTCCATTTCCTTATGGTATCATAATGAAAGCTTCATAAATTGAAACAGAGTATCTGAATGAAAGCTTCATAAATTGAACCTTACGGCTCTGATACCATAAGGAAACGAAAGTAGATATAATAAATTGAAACATATAATTGCAAAATTAAAATATAAAGAATATTAAAATATATTAAGCATAATTAGTATAATGGGCGGTTAAACCAGCCACGTAAATAAAAAATAAATATAAGCTTAAAAAATTATAAACAAGATGAAAAATATATTTATTATAAAATTAAAAGCGGTTAAACCAGCCATATTATAAGATCGTAAAAAACTTACCTATTGGATATTGTAACAATGTAAGAAGACTTAAGAGAGAATATGGTAGAGAAGGAGAATGAAGAGAGAGAGATGAAAATGGAGAATGAAAGCTTGGAGATTACAACTCAACACACACTCTGTTATATAGGAGTTTTACAAAAGTACAAGAGATTAAAATAATAATAAAACATAAACTAGTGGCACAATTTGGTGAAGTCCACTCACAAAACTTGTCGGCATAATTGATGGTGAATTATTCTCACAAAAGCTTGTCTTTATTACCAGCCAGTCAGCATAGCTACATGCAACTCCAGTGTTGGTAGTCAAAAGATGTGTTTCTTTGATGTATTGTTTTGTCGCGTTTTGTCGTAGGAGATCGTATCAAAAGATTCGTAGATATCGCAAAGATCTGTAACAATGATTTTGTTGAGGTTTGTTTTATTCTGATGGCAAGAAGTCACACTCCACTGTATCCGAAATGATCTTCATCAATATCCGGGACATTAGAACCTGATCCACTTCCCGAGGCCTGAGAAATAGAGTCTGAGATTGAAGGCATAAATTATAAGGAGATTGCCTTAATTTCTTCTTCGGATTTAGCTTCTGCTAGCATCGATAACATCTTTGATTTTTGGGCTAAGAAAAAGGTTGTTTCTGGTGTTTGGTTTGGGTTTGGGCTTTGGACAAGTTTGAATTTTGGATTTTTATCCAATATAGTATATTGGACAGGTAAAGGTTTGAAGGGATCTTGAATTTATCCCACCATTTTACTCTGAATTTTCTTCTGATGATCGGGTTTGGATCCGGGGAAAACACGAGAGTCCAAGAAAAGAACCAAGGAAAATGAAATTTAGAATGTAAGAGGGCTAATGGAAGAATTTCTTTTCATTTTCTGATGGGATGAAATTTGTTTTGAAGATTTGGAAAGATTTTTGTATGTTAGGCTTGAAAATTCCAGTGACAGAACCAAAACAGTTCCACCACAGTATGAACCAATATGGAGATTTGGATAAATCACAAGTGGTATAAAAAAAGAGTAACCACATGTGTTTGTGTTTCAGAGATTGGATCAAAAAGGAATTATACCAAACTTGACAATAGTCCCAATAATTGAAATGGATATTGAAACATTGGAGATTTTTTAGATCATCTGGGAAATTTAGGCTTTCATTAAAATCATATTCCCAATCACTTGGAGCAATGACCTTATGGATTTTAAAAGTGGAATAAGCAGGATCAATGTGGTTTTCATTGAGATAAAAATGTTTGAAGGACACTGATTTTGTTACTTCCAAAATCGTTTGAAAGAATAACACAGTTTTATCTGTATTATGAGGTTTGAAAAATTTGTTTTCACCAAAATATTTTTCGATTGTTGAAAACGGGTCATTGTTGACCAAAAATCATTTTTCAATATTTATAATGTTTTGATATATATATTTATTTCAAAATTTTGTGACGGTGAGGTTTGTGAAAACTCCTTCAAAATAATTTGCGAATTATTCGAAGGTTTTGAAATCATTTTAGAGGTCTGGTTTTCTTTTGAAATCATTTTTGAAGGGACCTCGGAAATTTTTGAAACAATTTGAGAAGAAGGGGTTTTTTTAGAAGAATCACCTTCTTGTTTTGACAAACTTATCTCGAAAGCTCTCTGTAATTGTAGAATATGATCCATTATTTTTTCTGGAGATTGAAAAGAGTTTGATTCTTCTTCTTTTACACATTCTTTTTTGTAACCGAGATCCAAAGTTCTGTTAGTATATGTGGGGATGTGTTTGGGAGTATGGTTTTTTCTGGGATTGTTTCCAGGAATATGCCTTTGTCTTTATCAATATTCCTCGGAGGTATCGTACCTGTTTTGAAGGAATTCTCGTGTCAAAAAATCTGGAACAGAGTTTGAATCTCCTTTAATATATTCTATGTCTAAATCAAAAATACTTAGAATTGCTTGCCATCACGCAAAAATCTGTTATGAGGCAAGGTTTTTAACATCTTTTTGTAAAACGTCTTTAACACTTTTGCAATCAATTCTTATAAGAATTTTTTTATTCAAAAGGTCACTTTGAAAAATTTGGATACATAATACTATACTTAAAATTTATTTTTTAATAGTAGAGTAGTTCATTTGGACTATACTCTCTCGACCATATATATTCTTTTGCTTAAGAATACCCCCATATCCTACATCTGACGCATCTGTTTCTAAGACCTTTTTTAAATCTGGATCTGCTATGTGAAGACAAGGACTTAATTTTTAATTTTTTGTACTAATGCAGTATGCTCTTTTGTCCACGGAACCGGGTTTTTTATAAGACGACTATGCAATGGTTTTGCTATCCTATTAATGTTAGGACATATATCTAATACATAATTAAGACTTCCAAGGAACCTTTGTAATTGGGTATTATCTAAAATTTTATCGAGAAATTTATTTGCAAATTCTAAAAATCTTTCTATTGGTGTTATCATAGCTTGCGATAAGTAATGGCCTAGAAATCTAATCTTAGTTTGAAATAAAAAACAATTTTGTTTTCGAAATGACAAGATCATTTTTTCCTTGCAACATAATAAAATGTTTTTATATGTTTGAAATGCTCATCAAGAGTGTTTGAAAATATTAAAATATCATCAATATATACAATGCAAAATTTTGAATATTCAGAGAATATGTCATTCATGATTCTTTGAAATTCCGAAGGTGCATTTTTAAGCCAAACGGTATTACATTCCACTGGTATTGACCAAAATGGACTGTAAATGATGTTTTATAACGATCATTTTCAGAGATTTGAATTTGTCAAAATTCTGATTTAAGATCAAATTTTGAAAATATGTGGGTAGAATAAAGCCTTTGAAGTAAATTTTTTTTATTTGGTATTGGATATATAATCCATTTTAATGCAGTGTTTAAGGGTTTGTAATTAATTACTAACCTAGGAGTGCCTCTTTCTATTTCATAATTTTTATTTACATAAAAAGCAGCATATGACCCATGTGATCTTGATTTTGAAATTAGGCATTTGTTTAGAAGATCTGAAATCTCTTTTCTACAATGTTTTTCTAATTCAGAGTTCATTTGTATGGCACGAGCCTTAGTGGGAATTTTTTTTTTCATTGAAATTTTGTTCGTATGGCAAATCAACAGTATGTTGTTTGCGATTCCAAAAGGCTGTCGGCAAATCTGAGCATAGTTCTTTTTCAAATTGTTTATTTAGATTTGAAATTTTTTCTTTTATTTCTTTAGTATAAAAACCTCTTTTGTTTTTTTGTAGTAAAAACTCTGATTTTAAAATTTTCAAGTGGAACGTTTTACTATGTATTAAATAATTTAAGAAAATTTCTTGTATTGAGCAAGTTTTTATTAAATTCAGGCTTCGCTTTTTCGGCGTTTAAAGAAATTGGAAAGATAATTTTGGTTTTTGGTTTTTGAAAGAAATTGAATTATCCATGACTTTGTATGGTGTGATTAAATTTATGAAGGGAGTCCCTAAAATAACATTTTGGTATATGTCATCTGTAACGACAAATGCAGTTTTGATGAAAATATTATCTTTTAAAACTAAAGCTTATGCTTTAGATTTTATGCGAATTTTATAATTATTTGCAGCAGATAATTTTTCTCGTGTTTCTAGATAAAAACATTTTGGGACAAACCCATACTTTATACAATTAAGATCGGCGCCTGTATCAAACAGAGCGATCGTATTAATTTTTTAATTTTCAGAGAAAACAAGTGTGACTCTTATTTTATATTTTCGGGAAGTGATTTCTCTTAGGACACAGAGGAAATCATTAGTGACGGAGTCTAGAGATTGCATTTGTTCGATCGAGGCCATCTTCTATGTTATTTAGGCCATCATTGTCTTGTTCCTTAAAACTAGAATCATGATTCCCTATGATAGAATATATAATTGAGTGAAAATGCTCAAAATCTCTTTTTTGTTTTTCTTTAAGGGTTTTGATATCGTTTTTTACTTCTTTGATTTCTATCCTAAGATCTTGTATCTTTGTTTTAGAACTATCTTTAATTCTTTTGTTAAGAATGGTGGTTATGTCATAAAATGATTTGGAAGATGTTGGACCATGAGATTTTAACGGGTTTTAAGAGGGTTTTACCTCTTTTTCGTTTTTAGAGGGTGCATCATTCTCATCAGTTTTAATGGCATCTACTATTACTGAGCGTTGTTGGGTGTTAAGGTAGTTATCGCACCATCCTTTAAGCTGGCCCGAAAACCCAGCTATTAGGAGTTCAGCTACGTTTTATCCTCATTTCCTATTTGCGTTCTATAGGTATTTAAGGCCATCGTCATTTTTTGGAGGAAGTTTAAGATATTGTACTCTGATATGCCATCGATATCCCATCGATATCCCAGTCAGGGGCAGAGATTAATCGACGTTCTTGATGGTTTTCCCAACCAAGACGGTTTTATCTCAGGGATTGAATTTTGCTCAGAGGATTTGCTAACGTAGGAATCATTAGCTAGAGTATTTATTTGGACCTTAGAAGTGGGAGTATCAGGAATATCAGATTCGTGAGGTGTACTACATTCTCCTACGTCTACTCTACTTAGTTGACTTTGGAGAGCACAAATGAATTCTTTATTCGTATCTTGATAAGTTTTGACACTAGAACTTGCGATTTGGAAATGTTTGAACATGGAATTTTTGCTTTTCTTTTCAGAAGGAGAATCTTTTGGAGTAATGGTTTGATTTTGAATTGATTTTTCAATTCTATCAAGTTGTTTTCTTATCGTGCCAAGATTTGTGTTTGAAAAATTGGTTTGGACGATGATATTTTTGACATTAGTCGTATCATCATCTTGGGGGGCATTTAAAAGGAATCACTTCAATTGGTGTACATAATCATTCGAGCTTTATTCCTTGTAGAGGAGGATGGTTGGAATGAATAAGTTTTTCATTTGCAAGTGTTTCTCATTCAGGGGTTTTGTTACGATGGGTGATAGGATTCGCAGTTTTGGAAAAAAGAAAGTAAATATTGTTTTTGAATGCATTATCTTCAAACCAATTGAAAAACAAAATTTGTATTTTATGTTCATGGAGATTTTAAGATCGGAAAGAAAAATCTTGGCGGAGTATAACCTAGTAAGAAAAGTGTTTTATACCTTTGGAAAATTTTCTTAACATATGCTTTTCTTTTCCGAAGGAGAACATGGCTCTGCTCTGCCTAGCAATAAAAGACATGGCTCTGATATTATATATAATTATATATATATATATATAACAAAATTCATCATTTTCATACTTTATTAATAGAAACTTGTTTGATTTGATTTGGACAAAGAACTTTTCTATTAGTTTATGATAAACTTTTGTTTTTAGCTTTAAACAATCCCAAAAATAACACCCAAATTTCTTCTAATTACCTTTTCAACTACCCAAATCCCAACAATTATCAATTTCAAAATCAATCTTATAATCAACCCAAAATAAACAAAACTATGGTTATCTACCAAATTGTTTATGCCATCGGTTGTTCCAAACTATATTCCATATTATGTCATATTCATTTCAAGCACCCCCTTATTCTTCTACTCCAACGGGTAATGAAATTGATCTAAATGTTGGACCAACTGAATTTCCCGAATTTTCTACACAAATGGCTCTTGGTGGTATGATCGGTGTTCATGAAACCATTCCAAATGCAGCTGATTCAACTCTTGCTCGCCGGAGAAGCCCCAAATGGACCATTGAGCAAAATTTGGTGCTAGTGAGTGGGTGGATTAAAGATGGAACAAATAGCGTTGTTGGCAGAAACCAAAAAGGTGATTAATATTAGGGTAAAATTAATGAGTATTGTAATGATCAGCATTGCTCATTTGATCTTCCGCGTGATGGAGCTTCGTGCATAAATCATTACAACTACGTGAACAAAATAT
This sequence comes from Eutrema japonicum, assembly GCA_030161315.1. Lineage (NCBI taxonomy): Eukaryota > Viridiplantae > Streptophyta > Magnoliopsida > Brassicales > Brassicaceae > Eutrema > Eutrema japonicum. The sequence goes on along the minus strand of BSQW01000005.1, from coordinate 10,967,089 downwards.
TGGGAAAATGGATTGGCGCTTACGATAACGCTAAGCGTATGCAACAAAGCGAGTGGTTGGAGAATGATGTACTGGCGAATAAGTGTGAACTATATTCAAGCGACAAGAATGGAAATTTCAATTTAATAAAGAATGACTTGCTGTCCGTGATCAACCACGTCTTTAAAAAAAAGGGTAAAAATAAAATATTGGGCAGTGACGTTTACGATATAGCTAAGCGTATGCAACAAATCGGGTGGTTGGAGAATGATGTATTGGCGAAAGTGCGTGAACTATATTCAAGTGACAAGAATGGAAATTTCAATTTAATGAAAGAACGGCTTGATGTCCGTGATCAACCACGTTTTTTTAAAAAAGGTAAAAAGAAAAGTAAGGGTGCAACCTTGGAAGTGGTCAACGAAGAGTGAAATGAATTCAAACAATTCAAGGAGCAAAGTTGGAACGATTGGAAAAAATAGCTATAAAGCAAGAGGATGCAAACCAATTGATGAAAGAAAGGACTCATACTAAGAAGATGAAGATGTTTTTGAAGTTCAGTGAGAAGGAGCATCTCGATGACCAGAGCAAAACGTTGTTGGAGAAGTAAGGGCACGATCTATTTGAAAATTAGTTGTCGACAAGTGTTTGTTTGTATTTTGTCACTTTCAGATTTAATAATGCGTATTTGTCACTTTCTACTTTAGTCATGTTTGTTTGTCACTTTCTGATTTAGTGGTTTTCAAGTCTCTGTCTGTAATCCGTAATTTTCGGCTTTTAGTGAGAGAATCCAATCCTTGTCTATTAATTAAATGCATTCCATTATCTCTTTCGAGTATGTGGATTTCAACCACTCAATTTCTTCTAAATGGAGACTCATTCTTCTATTGATGTATCAATACCACAAATCTCATCTTGTTAAAAAAATATTAATGGATCCATTAGAATTTTCTTTTGATATCGAAGCTTACAAAAGGCAGTCTAAAATTGAAGAGAGATATAACATCAACCGATTTAGAGAGCGTCGAAACAAAATAGAAGAAAACTAACCACCTCGTAGCAAGAGAAAATACTTCAGGAGAGATCATGTAGCAGCAAACCAAAGGCTGGTTGACGACTACTTTGCCCATCGACCTACATACGACGATTCTGGATGCGAAAATATGTTTTCCTTCAGATCGTTGGAGACTTCACCCAACGAGTTGACGCAGCAAATAAAAAAGGTATATCTCTATTAGCAAAATGTACTACGGCCATGCGAATGCTAGCATATGGTGTGGCGGCCGACGCGGTTGATGAATACATCAAAATAGGAAGGACTACATCATTGGACTGCTTGCGTAGATACTGTAAAGGAATCATACAATTGTATGAGCAAGTGTATTTCAGAGCTCCAACTCTAGATGACTTGCAAAGAATTTTGCATGTTAGTGAGATGTGGGGCTTCCCGGGGATGATTGTGAGTATTGATTGCATGCATTTAGAATGGAAAATTTGTCCTACAGTGTGGGAACGTCAATTTACTCGGGGAGATAAGGGAAGCCCCACTATTATTCTTGAAGCAGTTGCATCTCATGATTTATGGATCTGGCATGCCTTTTTTGGATGTCCGGACACCTTGAACGATATAAACGTTCTAGACCGTTCACCCGTGTTCGATGATGTTGAACAAGGAAATACTCCAAGAGTGAACATCTCTGTGAACAACCGTCTGTATAATACAGCGTACCTGACGGTATATATCCTTCTTATCCGACTTTCGTCAAATCAATTAGACTTCCTCAGAGTGAACCAGACAAGTTATTTGACAACGCCAGGAGGGATGTCGGAAAGACATCGAACGTGCATTTGGAGTGTTACATGCTCGATTTCAAATCATTCGCGAACCAGCTCGCATGTGGGACATAGCCGATTTGACTATCATCATGAGGTCGTGTAACATATTGCATAATATGATTGTTGAGGATGAACGAGATACATATGATCAATCTGAGGCAAGTGGGTATAGTACACCGCAACCATTCTCGACCGAGTTGCAACATGCATTTGCAAATCATGTGCGTGCTAGATCTGAGTTGCGTGATTCAAATGTACATCACGAATTGCACACAGATGTAGTCAAACACATATGGGCAAAATTTGGAATATTCTGTGATTAAAAAGATTTGAAAGTCTCTGTGTGATTAAGAACTTTTATTGTTTGTGAGTTGAGTCTATTGTACTAATTAAGTTATGTGAGTTTTATTAATTGTGTTGTGTGATTTTGTTTTTTGACGTCAAAAGTATTTTTTTTTTTTTGAGAATTTTAGCGACAAATGGCTGAATATCAGTGGATCGTGGCAGCAATGCCACTCTGCGACTTACAATACCATGTCGCGTATTTATTGTGAGAGAAGAATCTCACAACCTCAATTCTCGGCTTGCAGATTGTATACTCTTGAAAAAATAACTTGGAAGAATTTGAGGGAAAGATTATCTATTCTTCTGTTTGCCAAGAATTCGGTGCCTTTACAATATGGCTGGTGTTTCAAACTTATACCAGCTGAAAACGTAACTGCCTAGTCTTAATTATTTACATTAAATGCAGAGTTAAATCTATAATCTATATCTTTAAAGCTGAGATTGATTCTAGTATCTCAAGTTCGCGCGTTTGACTTGGTAAAATGCACGCTCCTGCTCCCAACGACCTCGCTCCTTTCCTTCGTGCTCGGTTCTTTCCAGTTTGTTGACTTGCTCCACCTTGCAATCTCGCTTACTTCAGCTTGTAAGCAGTCTCATGAGACCTCGTCGTGCGTCGAGCCTTTCTTCTTAAGCATGTTTACTCGGGCAGGGCCTTGAGTGCGGAATCTGGGCCCAACAGTTGCCCCCCAGCATCCTTATTGACTTATCATTGAGGATGAGGTGTTGCAATCACAGGTCCTGATTGGGCTCTTAGTTAATATGATCTCGCAATCTCTGTCCCTGATTGGTCCTTCGCTTGCTCAATGCCGAGATTGCAGAGGGATCTTGCATTATATGTGCGATATCTAAGGAAGTGACAGGGTGAGTGGGCGAATGAGCGGCTTGTATAAATGAACGGTTCACGCTGCTTCAGCTTCCCACGTCGCCTCAACTTCCCACTCCCCAAGATAATGATGTCATCTTTACTCTTTTTATTTTTAATTGAGTTGTCTTTATTTAAATCGTACCTACGATTTATCCTTCACTGCTTGTCTTCCTCTGCGAAAAATTCTACCACCATTATTTCCGACAAACTCACTCCTTTCATCCTCGATTTCATTTGCTTTTCTACTATGGCCTCCCCTTCTCAACCGAGTGTTTCATTCACCCTCGCCAATCGGTTTGGGCCTCACTCGGGGAGCACGATCTCGCCTGAGGAGCTCAAGAATATTTCCTCCTTGTGCGGACTCGATTTCTGTGATTTCCTCATTCCATCGGATGATGATTCTCCAGAAAATCCTCCGGAAGATTACGCATGTGGTTACGGGGTGTTTTTCTTGAAGAGCTGCCTCACCTTTCCTATCCCGGTGGCCATCTCTGACATTGTCGGCGACCTTGGGCTCGCATTTCCCCAGCTCGTGCCCAGCGCGATGAGAAACCTAGTCGCACTGTGGGTGCGCCCTAAAGAAATCGGGGTTGTGTTTAACACCGAGGACTTTCGCCAGCTCTTCAATGTCAAAGCAAACTCGAATCTTCGCGGGACCTATTATTTTCCGGCGAAGGTTAACCGGTATGTTTTCAGGTTTAATGCAAGGGAAGATAAATGGTGGGAGAAATGGTTCTATTTTCTAATCTCCAAGAAGTCTATTGAGGTCGAGTCGATACTTCGGCGTTCCTGGGCTCAAATTACCGATCATCATGAACCCTAGCAAGCCGGCTTGTGTGCCTTTTTAGGAATTCCTTAATCGATTTTTCTTTTGTTCTGATTTGGCTTTCCTTTTGCAGAGTTTACTGATTCCTCGAAGATTGTGACGACTGAGGTTCAACAGCTCATCAATCTTATTAGAGAAGAAAACACCGACTGGAAGCAGTTTGTTATTGCCATGATTCTGCAGGCTCGCGATCGTCCAGCTCCCCGGCTGTCCGATGCGGCTGCTCTCCGGCTCGCAGGTCCGTATCCCTTTTTCTTTTATTTATTTAATTTTTTTTTTTTTTGAGGGATCATAGGCTTTTTCCCTTTTTAATCGACGTCACCTGGTTTTGCAGGTCCTCCATCTCCCACAACTCAAGCTGAAGTCCTAACTTAAGCTCAAGCTTCGACTCCAGCTCCATCCCTCATTCCGAAACTTGAAGCCGTTGCCAGGGACTTAACTCTTACTGTGGTTGGTCCAAGTGCAAATTACTGCTACTTCCGTTTCTCAGGTTAACCTGGTTCCTAACGACAGCTCCACTGAATCCAACAAGATGGTCCCTCATAGGAAACCATAGCGTCTTTCGTACAGGGAGAGGATTCGACTGCATCCCGTTCCGACGCCAGCTGGTGCCCTTGACAAGAAGGTAAAGGAGGCCCTTGGTAAGTTTGCCCACGCTGAGACCTTGCGTAGCGAGGAATCCAAAAACGATGACCATCGTGAGTCTAATGCTGACCGCGGTGATGGTGACAGCCTTCCTATGGATGATGAGACTGAGGTCGCTCAGCATGATGCGCGAGCTGGGAGCTCCCAAAATTCAATCTCCAGGGTGTCCTCAAAGGAGCCTAGCCACTCTGCCGAACACCAATCTCGCCTTAAGCGATCTCGCGGTGATGGATTTGAGGGGGAAAGAATAACGAGGAGGCAGGTGGCACCTCGCTCGCAGCGTGGTGGAAGCAGCTCTCTGAACGCTTTCAGGTTCGATTTTGACGAACCTGAGGCGATTGTCGAGAACAGCTCTCAGCTTGCAAATCTCTTCAGGCGCGTTAGGCCTTCTTCCTACTCCTTGCCATCCCTTAGAAATATGAAGAAACCTGAGAACTACACCAAGATGGTGAAGAAGGCAGAGAAGGCTGCGAGGAAGGAGATGTCCAAGCAATACCACGCCATCCTGCTGAGGATAAAGGAGAAATTTGAGAAGAAGAAAGTTGAGGTTGACACCGAGACCCAGATCATGGAGTGTAAATTGATGGTCATCCTTTTTGGATTCCTCGAGACGCGAGATCTCAGCGTGGACAGACTTTCCAAGGGCCTCCTTGACCTTCTTGTCAAGGGCACCAGCTGGCGTCGGAATGGGACGCAGTCGCATCCTCTCCCTGTACGAAAGACGCTCTGGTTTCCTATAAGGTACCATCTTGTTGGATTCAGTGGAGATGTCGTTAGGGACCATGTTAACCTGAGAAACATAAGGAGCAGTATATTGCACTTGGGATTTGACTTGAGGACCAACCACAGCGAGAGCTAAGACCATGGCATCTTGTATTGTGTTGTGTGCTTATTCGTGTATTGTATTGCATTTTAAGTTTTTTCGTAATTATTTTTGTTTTAATAGTGACTATTTCTATTGATCGTTTTTATTACTTGCAAAAACAGAATGTAGTAAAAAATATAAATTAAAAAGGAAAAAAATATTTTAAAAAATTTAACTTTTACGTATTTTAATTTAATTTCATTAAGAATTGTTATTAATTTGTAATCTTAAATACAAAAACATAAAAGAAAATAAGAATATGAAATAAAAATAGTGGGATAGAATGTTGAATTTTATTAAACAAAACCATTGTATAGTATAAAAATTGAGTGGGTGTTAAATTATTAGGTGGAAGAGAAAGAAGATGATGTGGTAATAAAAAGGAAAAAAGGTGTTGAATTTGTAAACCATTGCATAGTCTTATATTTTGAAACAAAAAAAAACCTCTAAAACATTTTAAAAAAACCTCTAAAACATCTTGTATTATGAGCACAATATGGCCGTATTTGGGTGGTGTGGAATCCCACAGTGCGGCTAACACCTATGTTCAAAAGCGTTCAGTTCGATTGAAAGGGAAGGTGAAGATTTTTTTACATGTTCAGTTCGATTGAAAGGGAGGTGAAGATTATTTATGCTCATTCATTCACGTTTCAAATTTTGCTGCGGAGCGTAAGGAGTTGTGGAAAGATATTAAAGCCCATCAAGATTCCCCAATAATTTCAAACAAACCATGGATATTAATTGGTGATTATAATGAAATTTTGGAAGGTGAGGAGCATTCAAATTTTCTTAATTCACCAAGCATACATGTGGGAATGAAAGATTTTCAAGAAATAGTTCACTCACTGATCTTACCTATCATGACTCTTTATATACTTGGGGTAATAAGAAGGAAGAATGTGTCATATAAAAGAAATTAGATAGAGTTTTAATCAACAGTGTTTGGACTCAAACTTACACAAGGTCGTACTCTGTTTTTGAGCCATGGGGTTGCTATGATCATATTCGGTGTCAGATTCATCTTGATGCACCGTTGGAGAAGTCTAAAAGCATTTTAAGTTTCTGAATGTTCCCACAGACATAGCGAACTTTAAGCCAAGGGTGGCGGAATATTGGAAAACAACTACTGCTCTATTTCATTTAACCTCTGCTTTACACCGGTTTTCAAAGAAGTTGAAAACTCTCAAGGCAATCCTTCGCGGTCTGCGAAAGGCGCAAGTTGGTGATGTTTCTAAGAAAACAAAGGAGGCTTTTTGAGTGCTCTGTGAAAAGCAACAAACAACTCTTATGATTCCATCAGAGCATGCTGTTAGAGAAGAAGATGATGCTTTTAACAAATGGCAACACGTTGCAGGTCTGGAAGAAAGTTTTTGGAAACAACAGTCGAAGCTTCATTGGCTTAATGTTGGGGATGAAAACAACAGTCTTTCACCTGGCGGCGACTGTAAGAGAGAGGAGGAATGCAATTAGAGAAATTGAATGCCCAAATGGCAAAATTGTGAGGAGTTGCGGTGATATTAAAGCTGAGGAGGAACGTTTTTTCCAGGATTTTTGGCAACATAAACCAAATGAGTATGTAGGAATAATGGAGTTGAGACTGAGAAGTCTGCTACAATTTCAATGCTTGGACATGGATCAAATGATTCTAACAAGGGAAGTGTCGGACGAGGAAGTGAAGGAGGTACTATTTAAAATGCCAACAAGTAAATCCCCGGGTCCTGACGGGTATACTGATATATCATGGTTTTTACCCTTTTTAGACCATGATATATATCCTATTTATGGAGTCTTTCTAGTATTTTGGAGTCTTTTAGAGTCTTTTACAGGTTTTAGCACGTTTGGAGCATAATTGGAGATATTGGAGCTTTCTAGAGCATTATGGAGCAAAGCAGAAGTTCGTGTTGCTGAGTACCCGATTTGAAGCATCAGTATCGATCGATACTGCCTAGTATCGATCGATACCCATCGCATCAGACACGACCCGCGACTTTTCCAAGAGTTTAAGAATTGCAGATTTGTCCCATAAGACTTTAATATTTACAAGAAGACCCCAAGTCGTGTTTTAGCTTTATAATTAGGTTTCCAGCCACCTGTTTAGGCTATGCTTTATTCTACTCTTGATTTTACTTTGATTTTTGGAGAGGCAACTCTGAACTCCTGTTTCTATTGATTTCTTTGCTGATCTATTCTATCATGTTGTTTTCAATCTCCATGTCTGAGTATATCCACTTTAGGTTCAGGGTTCTCATAAGGGTTTTCTCTGAATGCTAGGTTGATTAATTTATTAGGATTCACCATCTGAATTAGTTATTCGCCTTAGGTTGTGTTCAAAGCTAATTTTAGGTTGACGAATCTGGAACATAGATCTTAGGATAATTGATTAGGCACGAGAGTGCGATTAATTACCTGATAGAACCTAGGGTGAGCAAATTGATTATTCGCAAATTGATTATTCGCAAAGAGATTTGGTTTAATTGATTTGTGAACATATCAAACTCGATATTAAAACTGATTTATTCTTAGGAATTTGCAAAGAGATTTGGGATTCTGAAGTTTAGATTTAGATAGCTTTCGCAACGATTCGCAACGAGAGTTGGTTAGCTATACTTTAGTGATTTGAGTTCAAGAACCGCGCTAAATCTGAATCATGTTAGTTAGTTTGTATGCATTCATTGATTTCCTGAGAAATACCCTGGGCCTATATTTTCCTCCATCGAATTACAACTCTTTTAATTTACGTTTTGCTTTCAATTACATCTATTGGTTTAGCTTAATTCTCTTCTATATAATCTATTGTGTGTTTCTGTGAGTCCTTGTGTTCGACCCCTAGCTATACTACGACAACTGCTTTAGTATCTAAATAGGGTATTAATTTGAGCATATCATATACTACAGAGTTTTTTAAAGCTGTGTGGTCAACGATTTGTCGGGATTTCACGGTAGCAATCCAATCTTTCTACGTAAATGGTTTTCTCCCAAAGGGAATCAATACAACAATATTGGCACTTGTTCCGAAGAAGGAAGATGCAAAACAAATGAAATACTATCGTCCTATATCTTGTTGCAACGTGATTTATAAGGTGATTTCAAAGATCATAGTGAATCGATTAAAAGATATTCTTCTGAAGTTCATTGTGCCAAACCAATCGGCATTTGTGAAACATAATTTATTAATTGAAAATCTCATGCTCGCTACAGAGTTAGTAAAGGACTATCACAAGGATGGAGTGTCTTTGAGGTGTGCTATGAAAATTGATATTTCGAAAGATTTCGACTCATTTCAATGTTCTTTTTTGTTGACTACGCTAACGGCTCTAAATTTCTCTGCAAAATTCATTCAATGGATAAAGCTTTGCATCACAACTGCATCGTTCTCAGTTCAAGTGAATGGAGAATTAGCGGGATTTTTCTAAAGCGAGCGGAGACTAAGGCCAGATTGCTCACTCTCTCCACACCTCTTCGTCATAAGTATGAACGTCTTATCGAAACTTCTGGATAAGGCAGCCCAAGAGCGTCGTGTTGGATACCATCCATCGTGTAAGAACATTGCACTCACTCATTTATGCTTCGCCGATGACTTAATGGTTTTCGTAGATGGTAAATTAATAAAGATCAATAGAAGGAGTAATAGATGTCTTCGATAACTTTGCAAAGATCTCGTGATTGTATTTTAGCTTGGAGAAATCGACATTGTATATGGCTGGAATCCCAACATTTGTAAGAGAAGCTATTGGCGAGAGATTTCCATTTGCGGTGGGGACTCTACATGTGTGATATTTGGGTCTGCCATAAACTACCAAGAAGATGAGAAGCTCTGACTATTTTCCTCTCTTAGAAAGATCAGATCACGTATCAGTTCATAGAGAGCCCGATTTCTATCTTATGCTAGCCGACTACAACTAATAAAATATGTCATTGTGAGTCTTACAAATTTCTAGTTAGCAACTTTCTGTCTCCCTCGAGAGTGTACGGCTGAGATAGAAAAACTTTATTTTGCTTTCCTCTGGTCTGGTCTGGAGCTCAACCCGCGCAAAGCAAAAATTGCATGGACATAAGTGTGCAAGCTCAAAGAAGGAGGATTGGGTTTGAGATCAATTCACAAGGTGAATAAAGTTAGTTGTATAAAACAGATATGGAGGATTATTAACCCAAAATCGTCTATATGGGTCAAATGGATTCAAATGTATCTTATTCGGGAGAGATCCTTCTGGTCAGTACGAGGTACAATGACAGAAGGGTCATGGATGTGGAGGAAAATTCTGAAGTGTAGGGATGTCGCAAGTCAGTTCTACTGGGTGGAGGTGGGAAATGGATACTCGACTTCCTTCTGGATATGATAAGTGGTCTCCTCTAGGTCGATTAATGAACAAGACGGGTTCAGTAGGATGCATTGGACTCAACATAAGGTTGCATGAAACATTAGGTTTGGTCTTAGATAATCATCGGAGGAAAAATCATCGAAGCAGTTTGTTCAATGATATCGAAATGCCATAGAATCTCAGCGCCAAAAATGGAGTACGGTCGGCGATAAAACGCTCTGGCAGGGAAGAAATAACATATTCAAAGTGAAATTCTCAGCGAAGGAAACATGGCATAAAATCAGAGATGAGCAACCTCAAGTAGAATGGTACAAATGAGTATGGTTTACTTATGCAATTCCTAAGTACTCATTCTTTGTGTGGCTCGCAATTCAAAACAGGCTGTCAACAAAAGATCGGATGGTGAGCTGGAATTCTGCAACTAACAGAGACTGTGTTTTATGCAAAAACCCTATGGAGACAAGAGACCACTTTTTTCCTCTTGTCGATTCACGGCGGAGGTCTGGTCAAGTTTAGTCAAAAACTTGTTGGGAGATAGCTTCACAAACGCATGGGCTGATATTGTTACTTTTCTCTCCGAGACAACACAAGGTTCAACGCCGTTATTCTTGTTTAGATATGCTTTCCAAGCGGTTGTACATTGCATTTGACGGGAATGAAATAGGAGATGTCATGGTGAACAACCGTCTACCACTCATCTTCTCACTCGGTTTCTTGACAAAAGCAAACGCAATCGCATCTTATCAATTAATAAGCTGTGATGCAACAAATATGACAATGGGCTACAATGGTGGTTCGCCACTAGATGATCTCCTACCAATATGACTTGGAAATGTTCTAAATTTGTGATCTAAATTTCAAAGCAAACTCAAACTCTAAAACTATGGAGGCATTCATTGTACAAAAGTTTTTTTGTTGAATTAATTTTACATTCTTCAAAAAAAAAACCATAAAATTTTCGGTGGAATTCTCCACTTTATGAGATACCCACCAAAGGATCTCTTTTAAAAAAATCATATGATAAAAATAAAAGCTTAAGGAGGAAAAGGAACATGCTCTTGAATCACTACGTATCAAGCACCTGTAAACTCGAGTTACTAGTAGAACGGAGGAGTGAATTACCTGTAATCCAGAGAGATATCTGCAACGGTTATGGTTATCGACAAGGCCTTCATCCCGTTAAGAAGTGACCATTGTGGTCATCATCGCTATCGATGTGGTCAGCAGAAGAGTTAGCAAGCAATCTCATACGGTTGATGAGGAAAACATTATAATAGTAACTAAGGAGATCCTTCTCACTTTTCCTTGGGAAAACCTTGGAAGCAGATTTCCAAAATCCTTCACTATTTGACAAAGGATTATTTTTCACAAGAGCTTCGAACCTTTGCCCTTCTTTGGTGGTCCATGATTTTGATCTGACTTCACCCATTTGATCAAACTTCCAAGTATAGAAAGCACGGTCAATTTCTTTTTCTAAAAGCTCCCGTGCTTCTTCAATGTGTTGTTTTATGCAATTGATTGATCTTGGAGAAGCACAACAACAAGAATCAGATCTTCCTTTGCCGACTTTTTTGTAGAGAACTTTCTTCTTTAGACTATATGTTGGCCACACACCAGTTCCCAACCATCTAAGAGTGTTGGAATCTCCGGGACTACCATAAAATTTGCCCTTCTTGGTAGGGGCAATCCAAACCGGAATTTCAGCCTGGAAACCAGGACCAATTGGGATAAATGGTCCGGTTTTGCTTGAGCCAGGGGCGACATCTTTGAGAGTCTTCACGCTAATATCTTTAGGGGCTACATATTTGAGAGTCTTCACGCTAGCATCTTTAGGGGCTACATATTTGAGAGTCTTCACGCTAACATCTTTACGGTTTGGTGGGTTTGAAGCATCAGCAGTTTGTCGTGAAGAAAAGCAGGGATGTGAGGATGGAACACAAGATTTCAGTTTTTGGCGTTTCTTCTCAAAGCTTGAATCATTCGTATTCTCTAAAGACTTTCCAGGAGCTGTAGAGACTGCATCACCACTCCAAGACTGTTCCCGCGTCATTTTGCTCTGGCAAGAGATAGAGGTAACCATCAGAGCCGCCGGGACAATGTCATTTGGCTGGTAAAGACAACCTGTGTTTTGGCTGGTAAAGACAATGTCTTTTGGCACATTTTTCTAAAGAAATTTACACACCGAAGCTTAGGAAAGACAATCTGTATCGCATTCTTAAAGACGACACAAAGATACAATCTCTAACAAACCAAAAAATGCAAATGAATGTAACTTTCAAGAGAAACATGAAAATTCTTTATAAGATGTAAAGTGTTGTTTTTGTTACCAGTTGTATATCTTCACGCGATACCCTTCTCACTGTTAAACTTGACATCACTGAAATATTCGTAGAAGCGATCCTGTTTCCTGTCAGTAGAAGAAATTTTTTAGTATCGTGTTCATGTCAGAGAAAAGAACAAAGCAATCAATGGGAAGAGTTTTGTTTCGAAGAAGATGTAAAGGACAAAGATTGGAGACTTGGTATGAATGAAGAAATCAAGATGATCAACAAAAATCAGACTTGGTATCTCAGAGAAAAACCACAAAGATACATTCAATTTCAGAGAAAACTCAACAAAGAAATTGATCCAATGAACACTGAAAAAATCAATGACGGCAAAACGTAGAACTGATGAAGAAAATTCGGAGCTTCTACATAAACAAATTTTGAGAGAGAAGCTGTGAAGAGATTGTAAAGAAGAATTCCCCTGATCAAGGAGAATTCATAGAGAAGCAAAACCCAACTGAAATTGTAGAATCCCGGTAAAATCGAGAAACGAATCAGACCTGGAAAATCGGAGGTGAGAATCGATAAAGGAGAAGTTTGTGTCAAGAGGGAGATTGAGCAACGAAGAGTTTGCGGATGTAGTGAATGGAATTTTCCGATCTAAAGAAGATCAAGCAGTTTCAAAATTTCAAAATGATAAATCAGGTTCAAGGATTCAAGATTCTAAATCAAAATTCAGAAATCAAAAGCGAGTGGTTAGAGAGGGAGTGTTGGAATCTCACCAGTTCCTTTAATTATGCTAGAAAAGAGAAAACGAAGAAAAGCTTGAGAAGGAATGGCAAGTTTGTGGAATTAAGAAGAAGGGTTAGTGAAACATGTGCTTAATAAGAGTTTATTGTTTCTTGCATTTTAATGAATTTGGAAATTCAAACCAAATCAAATGTTATTGGTTTTATAATTTTGAAATCTATATTCAAATATTGTGTTATTGGTTCTATGATTTTAAAATCCATGTTAAAATCAAGTATTATTCAATAGTAAAGATTTTCATAAGGATTTGATTTTAATTTGGATTTGAATAGATTTACAAGTGTTTTTAAGAGTAAAATAGAAAGGAGCAAATATCGAGTGAAACCTTGTTATTTTGTTGGATTTGGATTTACAAGTGTTTTTTTTTCTTTTCAAGATGAAACTACTACGTAGAATTAAAAATAGAAAGACACCTATTAATTAATGTGTAGAAGAAGAAACAAGAAATAACTACACGTAACATTAAACTACTACATGTTACAAGGCTAGTTTCTAAGTGGATACGTAACATCTACTACATGCTAGACACGAGACTAGCTAGTTTCTAAGTGGAGGTTCAAAACACTGCCGGTGAGACTTCTCATGTTTCATGTAATCAATGTCTGCTAATGTACAAAAAAAGATTGTGATTGAGAAGGAATGGCAAGTTTGTGGAATTAAGAAGAAGGGTTAGTGAAACATGTGCTTAATAAGCCTGGACATAACCCGGAATCGAAATACCCGAACCATAATCGATCCGAAATTGTCAAAATACTCATTGGATCCTACTTATTGATACATGTGGGTACCGGAACCGAACCGAAAATATTTTGGGTACCCGAAATATAATTATATATCCAAAATATTAAATATATATCAATTTTTTGGTATATTTTCGTTATTATGGGTATATTTTCTTTAATTCTTTTTTGGTTTTGGGTATATTATTGGTATTTCGGATATATTTTCCTTAAATGGTTTCGGGTTTTCGGGTATATTTTCAGATTTTTGGGTATATTTTTGGATTTTCAGGTATATTTTAGGCATTTCGGGTAATATATACCCGAAACCGATTAAGATCCGAAAATTTTCAGGTATTTTCCGGTTCCTAAACCTCTCTACCCGAAATACCCGGAACCGAACGGTACCGAACCGAACCAAAATCATTTCTGTACCTATATGGATCCTAAACCTCTCTACCCGAAATACCCAGAACCGAACCGAATACCCGAATGTCTAGGGCTACATGTGCACATCACGTGAAAGATTCACATTTATTTATGGGTTAGCTAAGTGTATATGAACAATTGGCTATGTATTTAGGTTTTTAATAATCGATAATGTGATATTACTTCTCTCTCCTCTCACCGATTTTTTCTTTCCGTTTTGACCCTATAGCTGATGGCGTCATCGAAGTTATGTTACGCAAAGAGCATTAAAGGGGTAAGAAGAGCATTAAATGTAAAGCAAAGCTGAAATTTTTTTGGAGATAATGATATCGGTGGAACCACCCACTTGCATTTTGATTGAATAAAAAGTGATAATATATATATATATATATATATATATATATATATATATATATATATATATTTTGGTCGAAAACTGAAATTCATTCAAACTACAAGATAGAGTTCAACAAGGCTTGCAATGCATGTTTTGCTATCACTTCTGCTTTCATATTTGCAGTGCGAGGAATGTGTCAAAACGAAATCGAAGAAAAGGATAGCGCCAAAGGGCGGATATTGGACCCAATAACATGAATCACGGTATGAGTTTCTTGAGAGTTGAGGAGGTTGACAAAGGAAAGAGCATCTGATAGCACTTGCATATCCTCAACCCCTCGATCAATAGCTTGGGAAATAGCTTCCCGAATCGCCCATGCATCACATGTTAACGCCGAGGTGACATGCTGGCAGTTGGCTTGATGCTCTGATTCTCGACCATCCGTATTACAACGGAAAATGCAACATATGCCACATGTTAAAGAAGATGATTGACAGGCTGCATCAACGAAGCAAGACACACGCGATTGAGGAGCTTGTGTCGTTGTTGCAGCAGTTTCCCAACTCGGCGGTTTATGTCCGAGTGAGTGAGCGTACTGCCACTCTTTTGCCTCGTGTACTGCTTTTGTCACCACCTCGTGAGCAGAGAACACTCTGTTTTTGAAGAAGAAATGGTTTATGGTCGTCCAGATGTTCCACATGATCCACGCTTGAATGGAAGCCGCATTACTACCCAAAGGGGGGAGGCAACCTAGAGATTTTGTGAGTCGGATGAAATCCAGAACCTGAACAAAAGTAAGGCGATCGGTTCCCTGCAGCGGGGCTATACTCCACACCTGTTGAGCGAAAACGCAATCCCTGATGACGTGCGATATCGTCTCTGGTTGTCCACACTTCCGGCAACTAAGGTCTGCTTGGATGCCTCTGTTTACGAGTTGAACTCCCACAGGTAAAGCGCCCACCGTAGTTTTCCAGAGGAACTGTTTGATCTTCAGAGCCGTGCGTAATCTCCAAATGTTACTTTGTCAGTTAAAGCTCCGTTGAATCTCCGGCAGAGTTGCTGTAGAGGTGAGACCATAGCCTGTACGGACAGGGTATGTCCCATTATTTACCGGTAACCAAACCAATTTTTCACTCGGTCAAGGGGCACTAATTGGAATTAGTCGAATGATGTGTTCAAAATCAGGAATCAAGGCTCTTATCTTCGTCCAATCCCATTCGTTTCGCGAGTTGTCGATAAGTTCTGAGACTCTAAAATCTTTAGAGAGAAAAGGGACTGGGCCAATTAGACATGAAGGAGAAGCTTTGTTCCAAATTCCAATGTTTCCGCCGTTACCCATGAGCCATCCCATGCCTGATCTAAGGATCTCTCTCTAAGTGATAATACTTCTCCAACAATGAGAAGGATTTGAGGGAATTTTGCACTCCATAAAAGAGGAAACAGAGTAATACTTGCCCAACAAAACTCGAGCTATAAGTGAGTTAGGGTGGGATATGAGGCGAGCACCCAATTTCGCGAGGATGGCATCATTAAAGGATTCAATGTCGCAGAAGCCCATCCCTCCTGCATTTTTCGGAGCCATTAATTTTTTCCAAGAAACCCAACTCATCTTTCTCTTGTCCGATTTAAAGTCCCACTAGAATCTCGTAAGAACGGACTAGATTTGTTTGCAAAGGGAGCGAGGCAGCTTAAAACACGACATGGAGTAGGATGGCATAGATGACAAAACAGATTTGAGGAGAATCTGTTTGCCGGCGTGAGAGAGAAATCTTGAGGACCAGATGTGTGATTTTGACGTATTTTATCGACCAAACCAGCAAAGATATCTCGCTTACGCTGTCCAAAATTCTCGGGTAAGCCCAAGTATTTGCCCGCTCCCCCCTCGTTCCTGATTTTTAGGATCCTTTTAACTGCAGGTCGTACTGAAGGAGGTGTTTTTGACGAGAAGGTTATAGCAGATTTGTTGAGATTAATACGCTGACCCGACGCAGACTCATATTTTTGGAGAATCGAGGCTAGCTCATTGCAACTTTCCAAAGTAGATTTACAGAAAAACATCGTATCATCCACGAAAAGAAGGTGGTTCACATGGGGGCTATTACGAGCAACCCGAATGCCACTTAAGGTGCCCTCCTCTTGAGCTTTACGATATAAGCCTGATAAGACCTCCGTGCATAAGATGAATAGATATGGAGAGAGCGGATTTCCTTGTCGCAGACCGCGGGATGGGAGAACTCTCCCTTGAGGCCCGTCATTGATGAGGAAGGAGTAGGAGACTTATGTAACACATTCCATAATCCAATGAATCCACAAACTATGGAAGCCCAATCGTTTTAGAACTGCACGAAGAAAACCCCACTCAATCATGTCATATGTTTTGCTCATATATGTTTTAACGGCCATAAAGCATATTTTCTTTGCCGTTGAGGTACGAAGATAGTGGAGTGTCTCGTGCGTGATTAAGACGTTATCTGAAATTGCTCGTCTTGGAACGAAAGCATATTGGGTTTCTTATATTAAGGACGAAAGAATCGATTGGAGACGCTTAGTTAGTATCTTTGCCACATACTTGTAGTTGGCATTGCATAAAGCAATAGGACGGTAATCAGCCACCTTCCTTGGTCCCGTGCTTTTCGGGATAAGATAGATACTGGTCTCGTTCTGACGATTCAGGAAGGAACCGGTGCTGATATTTATTTGGATTTCTTTCACAACATCCCGACCAATAATAGGCCAGTACGTATGAAAGAACCGGGCTGAGAAGCCGTCTAGTCATGGAGCTTTGCTCGGGTGGATTGTCTTCACATCTGAGTGAATCTCCTCTGCGTCGGGGATCCGTGTTAGTCGATGGTTCTCCTCAAGTGAGATAACCGGATTTTAGACTTCGTGAACCAGACGAAAGTCTCCTGGCGCTTGGTACGTAAAAATGTCTTGGAAATAGGAGGAGATAATTTGAGCAAATTTACGGTCTTTGTGAACAGCAACTCCATTATCGTCTTCGAGAACAATGAATCTATTACATGTACGGCGATTTCTTGTGACAGCATGAAAGAAACTGGTATTACGATCACCCTCTTGTAGCCAGAGGACTCGGCTTCATTGTTTCCAAAAAATTTCTTCATATTTATAGGCATGCTCAAGAATTGATGTGCATCGAGCTATTAAATTTGGATTCAGAGAATCTGTTGATAGTTCCTTTTCGAGTTCCTCCCTAGTTTCCGTGATGAGCTTTGCGTTATTTTGGTTTTTCTCCTTGCACCATCGGATAATCTCTTTTCTACAAGCCGCTGGTTTTTTCGAAAACGGAGACACTTTCATCGCTATTCCAGATTTGCCCAATAAGATGCATAATCTCTTCGTTCTCTCTTAAACGATTGTCAAAATGAAAGATACCTTTACGTTTGACTCGAGAATCGTCAAAATATGTAACTAGTGGTCGATGGTCATACCCTTCAAAGGGGAGGTATTCGCAGCGTCCAGACGGAAAACTTTCTAGCCAAGCATCATTAGAGATGCAACGGTCTAGACAAGCTCTATAGAAGTAATCGTACCACATTCCCCGTCAAGAAAGGGGGTTGCCTGAATGGTTGACATCCCATAAACCGTTTTGAGTGACAAGGCTACGAAGTTGATAAAAGAACCTTCATGTCGACGAGGTCCTCCTTTCTTTTCCGAGTTGTGTAGTATATTGTTAAAATTTCATGTGAGGAGACATGCTTCATTTTGATTTGTTCCACGGTCCGAGATATGGTTCTACACCTCTTGTCTTTTATGGCTCGTCGGGTGACCATAAACGAAGATAAGATAGAAGAACTTGTTCTTTAACTGGATGTGGTATCAATAAAATTCGGGGAAGAGGATAGAATCTCAAGATGTGTATCCTTCTTCCAAAAAAAAGCTAACCCGCCCCCAAGGCCAATAGGTGGAACCGTGAACCTGTTATCATAACCCATCCACTGAAAAACACTAAAGTCAAAGTCGTTGTGATTTTTTGTCTCCATGAGAAACGTTACATCCGGGAAAAGATTAGTCTTAAATCCCTAAGGCGTCGAACTGTAAGGGAGTTTCTAAACCCTTGACAGTTCCAACTGGTTGTAATCATTGATAATTGGATGGTTTCTAGAAAACTATCAAACCCTTACAAGTAAAAGGCACAAGCGCCTTAGAAATGGATGCGACACGAGCATCCTTAGCAATATCCTTAGTGTGAAGGATATGAGATGAAGACATACGCTTTGAAACAGAATCAGACTTAGATGCCATGCGATTCACCACCCACGCAGGCTTTCTTCCCTGGAGAATAGATTTTTGCAGCTAATATTTTCTTCGCGTTTGCACCTTGTAGAGGACTACAGGGAACTCTTTTTTTTTGGCTGATCAGATAAACAATTTGGCCAACATCGTAGGAGAAGGTCTCGAAGTTCTTCTTTTAAGAGCAGGTTTTTTGGATTCAGCTTTATTCTTTTTTCCTGGTGCTGAATTTGGTCCAAGTCTGAACGCAATTGGAATATTCACTCCATTCAGAGGAGGAAGATCCGGTATTGTTGCTTCAGAAGAGAGATCTGAGGTGGAGATGTGTCTATTGACTCTGTCCCAACCCGGTGGTTGCGAGGCACCCTGGAGATTCTCGATAAATGTCTCATGAACTCTTTCCTCATAATTTTACTCAGAGACTTCCTCACCGTTACTATCTCTTTGTTGTTCCTTATCCAAAGCTCTCGGAAGATAAAGCCTTTTCTCTTGGTGGAAGAGTGGTTCTACGATTCTGTCAAAGGCTGATCTTCTTTTTGCTCCCTTTCCTGAGTTTTCCTCTTGTTCACGAGGTTGAGGAAGGGTTCGAGAATGATCCCTAAGTGGGGAATGTCTGCTTCGTTCTTCATCTCGGGATATCTGGTCGAGATTTGGAGACCTGTGACGGTGGCTTCCTGTTTCACGGTGAAAGTTGGACAAGGTGGCTCTGAAGTTAGAGTCATTGTAATTTCCTTGGTGAGGCAGATCCCTCTCTCTATTACTCTGGTCTGGGTTTGGGAGTCTTCTCCTATCAAAGTCTCTGTTTTTCTCCCTCTCATAGTCTCGATCACGCCTTGTTGAGGGGTGAGCCTCTGTGAATCGAGTTTCCGAGTAGTGGTTATCATAATCCCGATCTCGATCACCAGAGTAAACTCGTGTCTAGTTGAGTAGTAGTTGTTGTCCCTGGAATCAGAGTATTGTATTTTAGCCTTGGATCCATACCCTTTAGCTTCATTATTAATAGAGAGGGAGGGACGATAATCATGTCGAGGGAGGGGAAGATCTCTTCCAACTGATTTGGTGAGTCGAGAATCCTCCCTATGGTCATGATGATGGGATTGCAGAGATCTTGAGTATCGATCATGACTCTTGAAGTCTGATTTTTGACCTTTAGATATTTTTTTTTTGTCATCGTTTCTCTGTTTATCCAGTTCCATAAGGATATATGAGACGATTACTCGCTGGGAGTCAAGGACTAATATATCCTTTTGATTAAAAAAAGAGCTCAGATGTCCCTCACTGGTAAAATGACAATTTTACCCTTAATGAAGGTTTTGAAGGGTTAAATAGCATTAAATCGGCAAGTGTTCGTTGAAAACCACGGTAGCTCAGTGGTTGCGAGCTACACGCGCGTCCCCCGTGTGCATCGCGTGCCCAGGGTTCGAATCCTCTATGTGTGGTACAACTGGTATAACTAGGGGATACTAGTATAACTGGGGGATATTGGTACAACTAGAGAATACTGGTACAAATAGGGGATACTGGTACAACTAGGGGGAATACTGGTACAACTAGGGGGGAATACTTGTACAACTAGGGCGGTGAATTTTCATTTAAAAAAGCTTAGGGGTAGTTTCGTCCTTCCATTAAAACGAGGGGTTATAGAGATTACTAGGGGATATTTGGATTTAAAAATCCCTCATAAGGATATATGAGACGATTACTCGCTGGTTTATCCCAAAAGGTTAGGTCGTCAAGGAACGATCTTTAGACAGAGGGCATTCCTCTTTCTCGTGGGACATTGGCATACAGTTAAAGCAAAGTTTTTTGAGTCTGATGTACTCGAACTCCATAGAAACTTCTTCTCCTGAGGGAAATTGGATTGATTTGCGCTTGATCAAAGGCTTTAAAGCGTTTACTTGCACTTGTACCATCATCTCGTTGATATCGTGAGCCATATAGGTACCCAACTCCTTGCCAATAGCACACAGGTTATTTATGGTGCAACAATGGATAGGGATTCCATGGATCCTGACCCAGAAACGAATTTTGGATGGAAACGCATCCGATATGATTGGTTCCCATCTTTGTATAACGAACATCCAACGTTTAAAGTAGAAAGGAGCCTCCTTTAAGACTGATTGTAGATCGTTTTCGGAGTTAAACCGGAACTGAAATTTTTCCTGTCCCAAGTCTTTCCCCACCACCTTGTTCTCCATTCGCCATATTTGTGGCATAAACCCTATAAGATGCTTTGTGCGTTGAGCGCTAACATTCAGAATCCTACCAATGAGGGTAAACTTGTTTGTTTCGATCAGATCTGGGTTAGCTTCATCGGGTAAGCGGATTGGAGGGTCACGAGTCCAGCGGCGTGGTCCAGCCATAGCTTTGCCTTTTTCTGCTCTAGTGAATTGACGAGACATCTCGTAGTGTGGCTTTCACGGAAGATGAGATGAACTTTGGGCAGAAGAAGCAAAAAGGGCAGCGATTACTCCAAAACCAAAACAGAGGAGCTGTAAAACTGGACGCTACACAAGCGTAAGAGGTGTGAGTGGCACACAGAGGCAATTTCAGAAGCACTGAACCCTAAAGCTGAAGGATTTGGGGGTTATTGCAGAGGAAGGAGAACCTTCAAAATCGCCTCTCACAAAACCCTAGAGTGCCGCATTACCATAAGTTCAAAGTGATAAAATATTCATTACTCTATTTTAATGTTGCATATATTTTTCCTTCCACAAATGAAAGAATGTCATCTTGTATGGAAACAACGTTAACGTTGGATGCCTACATGATAACAACGATGATGCTAACTTAACGATAGTTCATTTGAATTTGATAACGATAATAACTAGGGTTAGCGGTAAATAAAGTTATCATCCACCTTCGATACCGCATATTGGTGAATCTACCAGCACAAACACAATTAATTTATGTAGATGAGGGATCAATTTAACATATATATAATATAGTTAGCGGATATATATTTGTTATATTTTTAACGCAGTTATCATATAAATTGTTAACGAGCTAACAATGATATTTGATACTTGTAACATGCTAACAATAATATCCGATACTTTACATATATGTGTTAAACCTATACTTATCGGCTTAAATCAATTATTACATCAAACATGGTTTTGTTGATGAACTTGCGTTCATCGTCAACGAAGGAGACTTGTAACGTGCTAACAATAATATATGATACTTGTAACGTGCTAACAATAAAATAGTTAGGTGATAAGTTAAAATACGGTAATCAAAACAAAAACAAAGGTCGTATGCATGGGTAAAACAATATGCTAATCAAGTTAGCGATTATGTTATACAAATGTTAGGGGAGAGTTAACATCTTTTTGTATTAGTTCCCGAATGAACGTGTAACTATCGTTAATTTCATTAACAATGAATCATGTTAACAAATAATTTGTTAACATGATAAGGAAACAAACAAGTTCAATCTACCATTACACAGACATTGAAGATAGTCAAAGCAGGGTTCTAAATATAAATACTGATAACAATTTATGAGGACAATATGGTAATCGGGTTAGCAATTGTGTTATAAAAATGTTGGGGGGATAGTTGACATCTTTGTTATGTGAGTTCCCGAATGAATGTGTGGCTATCGTTAACTACGTTAACAAGAAATCATTACACAGACACACCTGCTGAATGCGGTAAAAGAAAAAAAAAGTTCAATCTACTTTGGGACGTATAATCGTGTGATTAGTTCATCGTCAGTCCATGATAGATCTTCCTCTTCATATTTGAATTCTATTTCGTTATGTATGATTAATACCCTATAAATACTAAAGCAGTCGTTGTAGTATATGTAGAGTTCGAACACAAGAACTCAAGAAAATCACACAATAGACCGAATAGTATCGAATCAAGCTAAGCAGTTCAGATCAAACAAAAGCAATAAACAGTAAAAGAGTTGTAAAATCGATGATAGAAAGATAGGTTCAGGATATTTCTCAGGAAATCAATGAATGCCGATAAACTAACTAATCAGGGTTCAGGTTATGCACGGTTCTTGAACTCAAATCACTAAAGTATAATTAACCAACTATCGTTGCGAGAATTATCTAAGTCTAAATCCTAGAATTCCAAATCTCTTTGCGAATCCTAAAGTCTAAACCAGCTTTTAGTTCAAGTTTGATTTGTTCACAAATCAACTAAACCAAATCTCTTTGCGAATAGTTATTTTGCTCAGCCTATGTTCTATCAGGTTTTTCAATTGCATTGTCGTGCGTAATCGATTAACCTAAGATCTAAGTTCTAGTTGATCAATCCAGAATTAGCTTTGAGAACAACCTAAGGTGAAGAACTAATCTAGATAGTGAACCCTAAACAACTAATCAACCTAGCATTCAAAGAAATCCCTTATGAGAACCCTAAACCTAACATGAGATCTACTCAGACATGGAAATTGAAGCAATAAACATGACTGAATAAATACTCAAATAAATAATAAGAAAGAGTAACAAGAGGGTTCGAAATCTTCTCTCGGACGAACAAAGTTTCAGGCTTGTCTCCCTTCAAAAGCTCTCTCACAAAACCTAAGTAAAATAAAGCATAGCCATCAAAGTGGCTGTAAAATCCTAATAAATAACCTAAGTAACGTTTTGGGGCCTCTTGTAAATAATAAAGTCTTCTGGGCAATTTTGCAATTTTTTAACTCTTGGAAAATTCGCGATCGTGTCTTGCTGCAGTGAGTATCGACCGATACTAGTCAGTGTCGATCGATACTGAGGCTTTAAATCGGGTACTCAGCTACACGACTTTCTGATTTGCTCCAAAATGCTCTAGAAAGCTCTAATATCTCCAATTATGCTCCAAACGTACTAAAACTTGTAAAATACTCTAAAATACTACGAAATAGTATAAAGACTCTATAAAACGGACTTATATCATGGATTAAAAGGGGTAAAAATCATGATATATCAACTCCCCCAGACTTAGCATTTTCTTGCCCTCAAGCAAATAGAAAGCTAAACCAGAGAAAGAGGTTTAAAAACACGGAGACTCACATGTTCATGAACCATCGTAAAGATCCTTTTCCCGAGCACCCAAATGTCACCTAACCAGCTCTTGATCTAACCACCATGTACTTCTCCGTAGCGTTTGCAGCTTTTCCAGACTCCACACATTATCTCGCAGCATTGTTCAAATAAAGCCCTCATCTCCAGTTTCATCGCTGCAGACAATGTTCAAGAACCTTCTAGATTCTTTACCATACAATATCATGACAAGGAACCATCCAATTTCACACTTTCTGGTATTATTTTCTCTCCCCCAGACTTGTTTCTTATCATGTTCTTTCTTTTTGGATCTGCATATACACATTAAGGTCTAAAACGCGAGTATTGATGGTGCTTGCCACCGAATCCCCGGCTCTTTCCTGTCTATGTATCAAAGGCTTAGGCGAATAGTGGTATCACTGGAAATTTTCCTAACCTTGCTTTCAACCTTTGTGTGATCATTCCCTCTTAAGTAGAATAATGGGATCGCTGGAAATTTTCCTAGTCCTCTACTCAGTAGAAAGTCATTTCATCTTTTATGCTCTTATTTATCAACTTATAACAGGGGGAGAGGGAGATACCATTACTTTAAACACATGGGCTCCTTTTGTCAGATATGAATGATGAATCAAGCCCTATGAACACTAACCACATTGATGAAGTGCAAAAATTTGGCTCATGCTTCAGAAGAACTCTGCTGGAGACATGGATGTTTTCTAGTCAACTGGTCAGTCTTTGGATTTTTCATTAGTCGATCTAGAACTGATCATGTAACACTGTTTACTCAAAAACAAAATCAGAACAATAGGCTCAAGCACATGATCATCATCTCCAACAAGTTTTGACTCAATAAAAACGATTTTTGACTCAATAAAATGACTGACTCTAAGAAAAACAAAAACAATATCAGCATCTACTTCCCCCAGACTTGAACAACACTGTCCCCAGTGTTATCTAGTCTAGAATCAGTGAAAGAAAACAAAACGGCTAAGTGGAGACGTGAAAAATCGGAGAAGTTACATGCGCGTTGGATATCGACTGATACCATTACTGGTGTCGATCGATACAAGGACCATTGGTCGATGCAACGTATGTTTCTTCTGGTGTCGATCGATACCAGTGATGGTATCGGTCGACACTGACCTTTTCATCTGATTTACACGTAAACACAAGACACAAAAACGAAAAATACTAATATAAAAGACGTATATACAGACTCACCAGTGCGTTGCCTCCCACCAAGCACTCGTTTAACGTCAGTAGCTTGACTGTACCTCAGGTGATCAGTCAGGAGAAGATTGAGAACTTACTCCCAAGCAAGTTCTACAACTAGACACTTCCAGCTTCAGAGTTCTGCTCAACATGCTCTCCACAACCTCCTTTCCTTTCTCTTTCAGCTCCGAAGTAAGAATGACTCTAGCCTTAGAGAATGGTTTTGAGGTTCCTTTGCACTTCACCTTGTATTCAATCGAATCCCCATCACACTTCTGAGGGATTAAAGTCATAGAAGCAGCACCCTTCACTCCTTTGCTCTTCACCTTCTTCTTTGCCTTTGATATTTTGACGTCTTTTTTGGTGATGACAGAAGGACTATCTAGAAGGTCTATGACAGTTGGCTCGTCAAAAGGCTCTTCCAAAAGATCAACTACCAACGTCTCTCCTATAACAATGGTGATGCAAGAGATATGTGTGGGAGTTCCTCTAGTAGGAATGGCTTTGTAGTTTACCTCCTTGTCAATGTACGAGAACGAGATTCTCTTGCTTGGTGTATCTATAATGACACCAACCGTAGCCATGAACGGTCTTCCAAGAATCAATTGCGTACTAGATCTTGCACTCATCTCCACAACCTCAAAATCGGTAGGAACTAGACAGTCTCCTACTTTAACCATCAAATCAAGGATTGTACCGTATGGAACCGATGTGGAAGAGTTCGCGAATGTGATAGATGTCTTGGGAGATCGAATATCAGCTCCCAATCTCTCTGCAATTGCCCTGGACATGACATTGACGCTAGCCCCCGAGTCAACGAGAGACTCTTTGAATTCAACTTCAATATTCCTGGGTCTTCCCTCTTAGTCAACTGCCTCAGCGGTAGTGACTTGCTTATTGCCCTGATAAAGAGTACTTCGATCTCTTCCAGAGTTTCTCTGCAATCTCGGAAGTGACTCAGCAGAGGATGGTACTCTAGAGCTTCTTCAAAAGTTAGTGTGTGGGGAATCCTTCGTACCATCTTCTCAAAGCCAAGCATCTGCTTTGGAGAAATGGGGTATGTGAGGTGTCTGGATGGCATGGGGTATGGTGCCTTAGGTTTTTAAACACTTTCCTCAGTCATCCTTGGTGTTTTAGCAATTTATGGGTCGGTCTGTGATGAGTATCGATCGATACTAGGTTGGTGTCGGTCGATATTGGGTTTTTGTGTCGCTTCTGCAGATTGGTATCGATCGATACAGGGTGAGTGTCGAACGATACTAGTGGTGGATACGAACACATCCATCTCAGGCTCAAAATCATCTTCAATCTCTGTGAATTTTTCCTCATTTAGACCCTTTTTCACCACTGGAATGACCTCTTCAGCACTTCTTACAGTGATTACATTGACGTGTGCTCTTGGATTCTCAGTTTTCCATGGAAGAAAACCTTCCTGCCTCCTCACAGCTGCTGTTGTCTGAGCAACCTGAGTTTCCAGCTTCTTCTGAGAGACATTGAGAGCGTCAATTTTCCCATTCAGATCAGTGTACAGAGAGTCAATCTTCCCATTGAAATCCACTTGCAGTTTTTGCTGTCCCTGAAGAATTTGTTCAAACATGGATTCCATCTTACTTTATGTGGACTTTGGAGAGATGGGTTGGTACGAAGAGTTCCCATAATTGCGAGTGAAATCGCTGCTCTGGAGTGGTTTCTGAGCAAATATTTTTGCTCCAAAGCCAGATTGGTTTCCCTCAACCTTGTACCCACCTTGCTGAGTGTTGTTGTTGAAGCTTCGGTTGTTGTTGTACCCAAATCGCTGACCCTGAAAACCAGAACCACCAACGTAGTTAACATCCTCCACTTCATCTTCATCAATATTATCGACTCCATCAGCAAAGTGTACAATCTTCTTCGACTTCCTGATCAGAAGATTGTGCATAGAATCCAGCTTGGCCTGAACTTCAGCAATCTGCGATCCATCTATGTTCCCATCCTGTCTCTTTCACTCAAAGTCTGCATTTTTGGTGCTATTGCTAGACGCCAAATTCTCAATAAGCACATAAGCATCATATGGATACCTGGTATTGAAATTTTCCATTGCTCGAAGCATCCAAAACCATCTGATACCTCCAATCAATCCCTCTGAAGAAGAAACCCATCAGCTGAACATCAGAGTACCTGTGATGTGGACAATCTCTTTGGTATGATATGAATCTCGTCCAAGCAGCCTTAAACGCCTCAGTAGGTCCTTGAGAAAACTGGGAGATCTTGTTCCTCAGATCCTCGGATCGTGCATCATCATAGAAGTTGTTCAGGAAAGCAGTCTTAGTCTCTTCCCAGGAAGTCAGTGATCCAGGAGGTAACTGCTTCAGCCAGTAAGTCGCATCTCCACCAAGAGAGTATGGGAAGAGCTTGTAGAAGAGGTAATCATAGGACACTCCATTGCTCTTGATGCTAGTGACCAAATCCTCAAACCTCTCAATATGGTCCATGGGATGTTCATTGGAAAGACCATGAAAAGGGTGATGTCCCACAAGAGTGTAGTATGCATGTTTCATCTCAAAGTCATTCCTCTGAAAAGCAGGAGGACGAATCGCTGATCGATTTGCATAAAACTGATCAGGCATGTTGTAATCACCAATCGTTCTACAACGATTAACCACAACATTCCCTGCGTTCGCGTTCCCATCGACGTTCCCAGCGATAATCTCCTCGACAACAGGAGCAGGTGGAATGATGTTCCCCTCTCCATCCAGTCGTTGCCCTTGCGCATTGCACAATTGACCCTCTTGGTCTTTGTAAGCACCAGCTTCATCTCAAACCAAAACCAACGGATTGTTGTTCATCTCTGCTGGCTTCTTTTCTCTTCTGTTTGTGCGTTACACAAGTGCTAGCTGCTCCAATGATAGTTCAACTAGCTGAGTGCTCTTGTTCCTTCTGGTTTCACGAATAGGCATACACCTGAAAACAAAAGTAAAGAACGTAAGTAACAAAAAACACGATGAGTATCGACCGACACTGGGTGGCGTCGATCGATATCAACAAAAAGAAAACGACGAGTATCGACCGACACTGAGTAATATCGATCGATACCGACAAACTTAGTCGAAACTCGATAGCTAAAATCTAATGACGAATTGAGTCTCCGGCAACGGCGCCAAATTTGATATGCTCAAATTAATACCCTATAAGTACTAAAGCAGTCGTTGTAGTATATGTAGGGGTCGAACACAAGAACTCAAGAAAATCACACAATAGATCGAGTAGTATCGAATCAAGCTAAGCAGTTCAGATGAAACAAAAGCAATAAATAGTAAAAGAATTGTAAAATCGATGGGAGAAAGATAGGTTCAGAGTATTTCTCAGGAAATCAATGAATGCAGATAAACTAACTAATCAGGGTTCAGGTTATGCACGGTTCTTGAACTCAAATCACTAAAGTATAATTAACCAACTATCGTTGCAAGAATTATCTAAGTCTAAATCCTAGAATTCTAAATCTCTTTGCGAATACTAAAGTCTAAACCAGCTTTTAGTTCAAGTTTGATTTGTTCACAAATCAACTAAACCAAATCTCTTTGCGAATAGTTATTTTGCTCAGCCTAGGTTCTATCAGGTTTCTCAATTGCACTGTCGTGCCTAATCGATTAACCTAAGATCTAAGTTCTAGGTGATCAATCCAGAATTAGCTTTGAGAACAACCTAAGGTGAAGAACTAATTTAGATAGTGAACCCTAAACAACTAATCAACCTAGCATTCAAAGAAATCACTTATCACAAATTACAATTACCCGTTAACATCCTTACTAAAACCAGATACAAAATCATTTACTAACCATGAAATCAATAAACATTTTATGGAATAAACTGATGTTAACAGCATAACCGATAATAGTTCAAGAAAAATGAATACTTCCTCTTCCTCATCAAGCGGTGAGTATCCGCATATAACTAGCTTAACGAACAACGACGAGTATCCAAATCTAAAATCACAAGGAAAGTCAGATTTAGACAGAGAATCAACCATCGTCGCCCACCCACCAAAAGAAAAAAAATCATGATGGCTGAAGCAAGAATTACCGGTGTCGCCCTTTAACCTTCAATAAATCACCACCCATATATGTAAATCTCTCCAACCATCACACTCCTTTATGAATGGAGGATTATGCCTTCTCAAATCAAGACGAAGACCCAAGGGGAAACCTTTTTCTGAGCATCGACGGCGGCGGAATGAGAGGGATTGTAGCTGGGAAAGGATGAAAAAGAAGATGAAGAGAAGAAGAGAGAGATGGAGAGTGAGAGAGAAAATATAATACGAAGAGAGAGAAGATGAAGATGAAAAATAAGAATAAATTAGGATGAGGCCCACTACTATACATAATTATCCTATACCTCATCTAGCTCATGTCACACACATGTAGGGGTTTAATCTGTCTTTTTACGGTGAGCAGTAGTGGTTGCACAGTATCATCGCCTCATAACTAATTTTCATATTAATTAATAGTAGTTGTTGATAATACTTTTTATTTATTACTTTTGGGAAAGTTGTCTAAAAACATCAACTTTTAAATTTTGGCCATTGAAATCACGAACTATCGCGTAATAGTTCAAATCATCATATTTGGTTAAATTCAAATTTAAATCCTGAACTTTTGTTGACTCGGCCATAACAGACATGACGTTAAATTCGTACACAGAATGAGTAAACGGGGTTAGAAAACCGTTTAAACCCACGGTTAATTGATACGACGTCATTTTGCTCATTCTTCTTAAAACCCCATATCGCAAAAATTCCCAATTTCTTTCATCTAACCCTAAATTTAAAAAAGCTAGATAACAAATCGATTAATATTCTTAACAATCCAACAATTTTTTTCCCTTTTTTCTTTATTTTCTCCCCGAATCTCATATAACATTGATAATCAAAAGCAGATTGATCATTAAAAAAGGAATTTGAAGAAAAATCTAATGAAATGAGACAAACAAGAAGAAACCGTCATTTTAAAAACGAGAACCTTTCTTTCATCAAGAAGGTTTTACTTACAATTAAGCCATTAGTCTCAAGGTAAAAAGAAAGAAAAACAGAGAAGCATTTTGTGAAGAATTGTGAGGTCTTTTACTTCTTCTTCCTTGTATAATTGTCGTTGTCCTCCTCGTCATCTTCGTCGGTATCATAAAACTCGTCATCGTCGTCCATATCAATATCATCAAACGCTTCCTCATCAAAATTTGAATCCCCCTCTGTATCGTTGCCTTCTGATAAATAGGATTTAACATACTCAAGAATCAATCCTAAATACACATGTCATTGTAGTGTTTTAGGTGTCAATCCAATCTAGGGTCTAGTTCAATGCAACAAGAATACAAGACACTCTCTAATTCAAGCAAATAAAGTGGTTTGAGTTTAAGTTCTAGCAACCTAATTCAATTTGAACAAGTAAACAAGATTAAATAGCTTAAACGAGATTTAGAAATTAATAAAGGCAAGCTCTTGGATGAGGTTATGGACTTTGCGGAGTTCTATGATTAACCTTTGATGTCTAAACAGACAATCAAACATGTTTTCCTTAGCTTAGAACACTTAAACAAGACTAATCCACTCTCATGGCCCTAATCACTTTGCTAATCAACTAATCAAGAACAAACTCTCATTTGTGAAAAGTTGATTACTAAGCATTAATTACATGTTCATATAGCCATAAAACTCCTTAAACAACTACTCTCATAGGTTAAGCAAGTAAAATCTCTTATTTAGTTCTTCGGGCATTTCATCGAACACCTTGTGTGCATGAAATGCTCTATGGTCTAGATTAGCTTTCTCAAGCCTAATCTAGCATTATGAACCCTAAATAAGAGAGGAAACATGTAATCTAATCACTAGACATTATAGATCAAACAAGAAAACCCCTAATCAACCTCATCCATGAGCCCTAAAAGGACCTACTCACTAATCATGGAGAAACCCTCAAATCCCATAAGGAAGATGATTGAATCCATGATTAGAGATTAGAAATATTAAAATGAAAGAAAGATTAGATAGATTAAGAAGAATTAAGCTTAAAATTGCATTAAAATCAAAAGGTCTCTTTCAAAAAATCCAAGAACAAAAAAAAAAGGAGGTTTTATGCCTTAGGAAAATTTAGAGAAAAAGACTTAGAATGAAATTAGGGTATTTTTACAATTCATAGGAAGCTGGGCGGACCGGGACAAACCGGGTATTGACCCGGTTGAAAGTGGGTCGAGGTGAGAAGACCACCGGTTGGTAAAACCGCGATATCTCCTGCAATACATGTCTGAATGGTCTCAAACCACATCCTGTGGACAGCTAACGCACTGGGCTACAACTTTTGTGAAGACCACCGAGGTTAATTCGGATTGGAGACCATTCTTCCAACCCGGTTGAAAGTGGATCGAGGTGAGAAGAGCACCGGTTGGTAAAACCGTGATATCTCCTGGAATACATGTCTGAATGGTCTCAAACCACCTCCTGTGGACAGCTAACTAACTGGGCTACAGCTTTTGTGAAGACCACCGAGGCCAATTCGGACTCCTAAAGCTTCTATACCGATGTCACAAATCGGTATTGCACATCGGTATTAAGGGAATTTTCCCTCTGTTTCGACACCGATTTGTTACACCGACTTGTGACCTCGGTGTTGAAGAAACCGTCCCGGCCAGGCGGACCTGTCTCTTGTAAATCAGCCATATCTCTCAAACCACACGTCCGAATGACTTGATTCCAACTCCTGTGGACAGCTAACTCCTTCCTCTACAACTTCCATGAATACCATTGAAGCTGTATCTGCCTGGAAACCCTTCGTACGACCCGTTGATTGAGACATTCCGGACGGACTCTTCTTTCTCTTATGTTTCATAACTCCAAACATCATCAACTGTCTCCAAAACACCTAAAAACACTCCAAATGCATGCAAAACCCACTAGGACCTAATGCAAATACCTAATACTCTAATAAAGACCAAAATGCTATAAAAACTATGCAAGACACTTGCATGAGACAAAAAACAATAACATAAATGCATGTTAAAACGGGTAAAATATGGGAATATCAACTCCCCCAAACTTATTCATTTGCTTGTCCTCAAGCAAACAAACAAGTAGAGAGAGAGGTTTGAAAGTGGAAGTTCAAATCCGAGAATATCAACAAAAGAATTCGAATCAATGCCCTTGAGAGTAGTTATATGATGCACAAACAACCTCTACTTCAAAAGATTTAACCATACTTTTTGCAACACGAATTGGGTCTAGGCCTTAGCATCCACAAGAATTCCTATCCTCCAACTCTTTAACATTCATTAAGTGCAAACGGTGAATCATGCTTATACATGTCAAGTGAACTCATTTGGCTAAGGGAGAGGTCTCGAGATAAAAGTGATCTTAAACAATGTGGGTATTCCAATGCAAGGGATCTCTCATGAATGAATGAACTTTGGCAAAATGTTAAGAGTAAAGAACAACCGATGCATACAAGGATGACTTCCATCTACCCAATGCCCCGATATGAACTCCACTCCTATTCCTAAACCCAAAGTGAACCTTCCTAAGCTACCCTTTTCCGCAAGGACAATTGCCTTCATATACCACAATATTTCACCACTTCACTTCCTTTCAAACTCTTAGGGGATTCTCTTCTCGCCTTATGAGAAAATGGTTTGGCTTTCATAAATTTCTTTCCTTAGCTCTTCTTTTGCTTCTCTAGTCTCTTTCATTTCTTTTCTAGCTTGAGCAATTTTTGGCTTCTTATCTTTCTTTTCAAAGCTAGAGACTATTTTCTTATCACTTAGAGTTAAACCAACTTTCTTTTGCCAACCATCTCAATCAATTGCTTATCCCCATCTTCTCCTCCCTATCTATTTCCATTTCTCCACACTCTCTTTTCTTTGGATCAATCACCCACAACCCCAACCTATCTACCCTAGCCTATGTCTAGCTCATTGATGTGTGAGCTAGTTCTACATGGAAGCTTCTCCTTGTCGTTCCAAACTCAACGCTTTTTGCTAAGTTCATTCGAAATTAGGCCCCACGACACACACTAGTAGTGTAGGCTTGAAAGAAGGTTAGGGTTAAGGCGAGGTGAACCATCCCAAAGGTGGAAAATGGCTATTTGAGCTAATAAGAGAGTGGTAAAAGGAAGAAGATAGCTCAAATATGTATATGATATCCATGAGTTCAACTTTTCAAAGTATGAGCATGATAATTCCAAGTCAAGATTATAGTTCAAATAATAGATAGAGTTGGAATAAAATCAAAGCATGCTTCAACCAATACATAAACATTCAAAATGCGAGATCAAAGCATGGATCATCCTTAACTTCGTGATCGTTCAAATGCATCAAAGAACTCCTGACGAGGGCATTAAATCAAGCTCTTAAGTTCATATTCTACATGGATAATTCTCCCAATGCAAGTGAGTGTAACCCTATATTCAATGCATCTAGACTTAATCCTACATGAAATGCACAAAATTTCAAAAAATTTCAAAATTATTGAAAATGCATGAGACTCAAATATGCAAGATAGAAAATAAGATCACAAAACACATTATTAGTCACTGGCCTCTCCCCCAAACTTAAATCACAACATCTCGGTGTGAAAGAAGATCAAGAGAGAGACCAAAAACGAAAGATGAAATGCAAAGACTCAAAAAGAAAAGAGTTACTTACAAACGAGGAGTGAGACTATGTGAATGGAGAGAATGAATAGCCTTCGACATCAACACCAATGTTCCTTGCCACGACCTTGCTACCATTAATAACCTTGCAACCACTCAACAAAAGATCAAAGAGCCCAAGAAAAGCAAGATCAAACTAAAAAGCAAGAAAATATAAATAATGATAGACATGGGATTGTCTCCCAAGTGCACTTTGTTTAAAGTCACTAAGTTTGACTTTGGTTACCCTTTTTAGGCGGGTGAGAGAGGAGTATGAGCACTACATGGTGGATCTTTGAGCTCATGTTTGAGGACCTTGCTCATGACCTCTTGAAGACGGGGTTCCCCTTTCTCTTTGAGCTCGGTTGTGAGGATCGCCTTGACCGAGGCAAAGGGCTTGGATCGGCCCTTGCACTTTATCTTGTACTCAATCACCCCGTTTTCATGTTCCCAAGGGGTGAGAGTCATGGTGTAAGGTTGGCTTAGCTCGAACTTGGGCTCATCAAACTTTCTTGGTCCGTTTTCCCCTTGGCCTGGGTCCTTGTTCTCTTCTTTGCAACCTTGCTACTTTCAACCTCATTTTCCATCGTTGTGTGGAAGAGGGACGCTAAGCAATCACCATCCAATGCATGGGCTTCTTCGCCATTACCACAACCAAAAGATCTTTCTCCACAAGATCCCTTCTTCTCAAAGCTAGCCTTTGGGGGTGAAACCACATCCATTGTTGCACAACTACCCACATGCTCAACTCTTGGAGCTTCAACCTTATTATCCTTGTAAACCATCATCTCTTTAGCATCGACCTCAGAACCGTAGATAAAGTTAGAGATCTCATCAATTGCCTTTTCATGCTCATCAATTGTCATCAATACCACGGCTTGTTCCTCAACCTTCTCCTTGCTAGCAACCATCGATTCTTTATATTGAGAGCCGTGGGGGACTTCCTCAATCTCTATTAGATACTTTTCATTCTCATCAATCAAATGCTCTTACACTTGGCTCTCATTAAATTTTCCTTCGAGATTCTCCATGGGTTTACTAGAAAGGGAACGTCCTTGAGCATTTTGATGATCTAAATGCATGATCCTAGAAGATAGGGCTTCAACCTTTTGGTGTAGATCATCATAAGAGCAATCAACCTTGTCATGAATCTCGGTCACCATCTTATTCAGCTCATTTGCTCTATTAGCTTGCCCGGTTAGGAGTTGTTGAAGCATACCCTTCATTTCAAGGTCTTGTTGCGTACCTAAATCCACATTATCCTCTTCAAACCGTGTAGTGGCATCAAAATCTCCATCAAAGTGAGCTGATTTTAGAGAGGCATTGATGAGTGTGTCTATCAATGTGGATTGCTTGTCCACTCTTTCGTTAAGAGCCTTCATTTCCTTAGTTCTCCTTTGCTCCGCATTAGAATTCGTGGTCCTTGTAGCCCGAGCATACTCATCACCATAGTTCTCTTCGCTTTGGGCAAAGTTCTCCACTAGTAGCTCTCCTTGGTCCACGGTGAGGTTTGTAAAACGCCCATTTCTAGCCGCATCTAAGGTCCATTTGTGCTCTTGATCAACTCCCAAATAGAAGATGCTAAGGATGGCTTCCTTCTTGAACCCGTGATAGGGACAATCTCGAGTATATACTTCAATTGATCTTGTCTTCC
Source organism: Eutrema japonicum (assembly GCA_030161315.1). Lineage (NCBI taxonomy): Eukaryota > Viridiplantae > Streptophyta > Magnoliopsida > Brassicales > Brassicaceae > Eutrema > Eutrema japonicum. The sequence continues at coordinate 10,932,079 of BSQW01000005.1, read as the reverse complement.
CATTTCTCTTCTTGTGATTTTGGTACCTTTAAGAGCACAAAAAACTAAGGAAGACAAGTTAGTAATGATAAATAAGAGAAAATTCATCATCTCAACGAGATGCATACGCTTAGTTATATGCATTAACATAGTGAAAATAAAAGCTTAATCTCAAAAAAAATCTAAATCCTACTAACTAAACTAGAACCCCAAATCGGCAACGTCGCCAATTGATAAATAGGATTTAACCTACTCAAGAATCAATCCTAAATACACATGTCATTGTAGTGTTTTAGGTGTCAATCCAATCTAGGGTCCAGTTCAATGCAACAAGGATACAAGACACTCTCTAATTCAAGCAAATAAAGTGGTTTGAGATTAAGTTCTAGCAACCTAATTCAATTTGAACAAGTAAACAAGATTAAATAGCTTAAACGAGATTTAGAAATTAATAGAGGCAAGCTCTTGGATGAGGTTTTGGACTTTGGGGAGTTCTATGATTAACCTATGATGTCTAAACAAACAATCAAACATGTTTTCCTTAGCCTAGAACACTTAAACAAGACTAATCCACTCTAATGGCACTAATCATTTTCCTAATCAACTAATCAAGAACAAACTCTCATTTGTGAAAAGTTGATTACCAAGCATTAATTACATGTTCATATGGCCATAAGACTCTTTAAACAACTACTCTCATAGGTTAAGCAATTAAAATCTCTTATTTAGTTCTTGGGGCATTTCATCGAACACATTGTGTGCATGAAATTCCCTATGGTCTAGATTAGCTTTCTCAAGTCTAATCTAGCATTATGAACCCTAAATAAGAGAGGAAACATGTAATCTAATCACTAGACATTATAGATCAAACAAGAAAACCCCTAATCAACCTCATCCATGAGCTCTAAAATGACCTACTCACTAATCATGGAGAAACCCTCAAATCCCATAAGGAAGATGATTGAATCCATGATTAGAGATTAGAAATATTAAAATGAAAGAAAGATTAGATAAATTAAAAAGAATTAAGCTTAAGATTGCATTAAAATCAAAAGGTCTCTTTCAAAAAATCCAAGAACAAAAATAAAAAAGAGGTTTTATGACTTAGGAAAATTTAGAGAAAACGACTTAGAATGAAATTTGGGTCTTTTACAATTCATAGGAAGCTGGGCGGACCGAGATGAACCGGGTATTGATCCGGTTGAAAGTTGGTCGAGGTGAGAAGACCACCGGTTGGTAAAACTGCGATATCTCCTAGAATACATGTCTGAATGGTCTCAATCCACCTCCTGTGGACAGCTAACGCACTGGGCTATAACTTTTGTGAAGACCACTGAGGCTAATTCGGAATTGAGACCCTTCGTCCAACCCGGTTGAAAGTGGGTCGAGGTGAGAAAAGCACTGGTTTGTAAACCCGCGATATCTCCTGGAATACATGTCCGAATGGTCTCAAACCACCTCCTGTGGACAGCTAACTCACTGGGCTACAACTTTTGTGAAGACCACCGTCCACCGAGGCCAATTCGGACTCCTGAATCTTCGATACCGATGTCACAAATCGGAATTGCACATCAGTATTAAAGGAATTTTTCCTCTGTTTCGCACCGATTTGTTGCACCGACTTGTGACATCGGTGTTTAAGAAACCGTCTCGGCCAGGCGGACTTGTCCCTGGTAAATCAGCCATATCTCTCAAACCACACGTTCGAATGACTTGATTCCAGCTCCTGTGACATCTAACTCCTTCCTCTACAACTTTCATGAATACCATTGAAGCTGGATCTGACTGGAAACCCTTCGTACGACACGTTCATTGAGACACTCCGGACGGACTCTTCTTTCTCTTATGTTCCATAACTCCAAACATCATCAACTGTCTCCAAAACACCTAAAACACTCCAAATGCATGCAAAACTCACTAGGATCTAATGCAAACACCTAATACTCTAATAAAGACCAAAATGCTATAAAAACTATGCAAGACACTTGCATGAGAAACAAAACAATAATATAAATGCATGTTAAAACTTGTAAAATATGGGAATATCACATTCGTTGTTCACCACTCGCTTTCCCTGACCCGCCTCCATTTTCCCTCTTCTCTCCGAAACGGCCTCATGCTGGATGAAGCCAACACGAAAACCGGATTGCATAACCGGGAATGTCTCAGAGAAAACCGAAAATTGGCTAGCCGGCGTCTGGTTAAACCGAAGTAGAGATCGAATGGCCGGTCCAGTGTTCTGCACTGCCTCCGTGAGATTGGTCGTACGTGAACGGAGGAGTAGACTCGCCGCTGATTTCCCGTCGCGTATGAGTGATCTCGCCGCCGATGATGAAGCCGAATTGGGACTTTATGGTTAGATGAAAGAAATTGGGAATTTTCGCGATATGAGGTTATAAGAAGGAGCAAAATGACGTCGTATCAATTAACCGTGGTTTTAAACTGTTTTCTAACCCCGTTTACTCATTCCGTTTACAGATTTAACGTCATGTCTTTTTTGGCCGAGTCAACGAAAGTTCAAGATTTAAATTTGACGTCAACCAAATATATAAATTTAAACTATCCACGCGATAGTTCGTTCTTTTAATAACCAAATTTTGAAAGTTGATGAGTTTTTAGACAATTTTTCCATTTACTTTTTGACAAATTGGTTTTTCCTTATTTAGTTTTGAATAAATATGTTAAGAATTAAATAAAGGCAAAATTGTCAAACAAATCCTCAACTTACCGATTTCGGCCAAAAAAGCACCAACTTTCTCATGAACCAAAAAAATGTTCAATGTTGGAACTAAAATGGTTTGGTCAATAAAAGTTAGGAATTTTTATAGTAAATAAAAAGTTGAAATTTTTTTTTTATCCAAAAAATTGTTTTTTTTAACAAACGTTTGGATTAAAATAGTTAAAATGATTATAACAACCTATATATAGAGAAATGATTAGAAAATAAGAAAATATAGCCCGATCTGGTTTCACTTTGGAATATTAGAAATGTAAAGTAGATAAAATGATTACAAATAAGAAAATATAGAGAATCGAAAAAATCCAAATCGTTGGTTTAATGAATCTTCGACAGGAAAATCAACGATTGTGAAAGATAACCCGAATATGATTAATTATTTATCAGTAAAATTTGTGAAAATTTAATTCATAATTGTTTTGTAAATAGTTATAAAATTTACTAACATTTTAATTGTGTGATCTAATATTTTAATTTTCATTATTTTTCAAAGCAACCTATATATAGTTTTTTCATTTATATTATAAAATAGTCAGTAAGTATGTCAATAATTTTAGTAATTATTTACACAACAACTATAACAAATAATCATATTTGGATTATCTTTCGCAGTAGTTGATTTTACTATCAAAAATTCTCAAATATTATAAATTTCTATTTTAATTAAAAATTCAAAATAGAGTTTCGGTGAAAAAAAAAACGTTGATTTCATCTTTTGATATCTCTATTTTTTTCAAAACCAATGAATTATATAATTTTTTATTATTATTTTGAATATTTTTCATCCACAATCGTTTTTATTACTTCACAATTTTACTTAATGATATAATCATTTTAACTCCAAAAGTTTTTAAAAACAAAATTGGGTAAAAAAATTGAGGATTTTTTTGACAATTTTCTCAATCTATAAATTGGTTTGTTGCCTCACGGGGGCGGTTCGTTGTCTCTCGGATGCGCGGTGGTTCACGGCAAATCTCTAAGGATCGACAATCTTTCGTTATTGGCTTAATTGAGGGCGTGACCAGATTTCGAAGTTTGGTTCTGGTTTTCTAGATATATGCTCGGTTTTTGTTAGGAATCACGATTATTTTTGGGATATCGAAGTCGTGGTTTTGCAGCATTGCTTTGTTGAAAATTTGCGGTAGCAACTTCGAGATCGACTTTTCCTTGACCAGTTTTTGGTTTTGAGATTGAGGGTTGTTCCTCATTACCCTCTTCGGCTTCTCGTCTCTAGTCTAGGGGTTGGTGAAGATTGGGTTGTTTGGTTCCTCTTGGCAACTTGTTGTCACTAGTCTTGTTTGTTGAGTTGCATCTTGTACTCTCTGTGGGGAAGCATCTTGAAGGTTTGTGTCTTGTACTCTCTGTGGGGAAGCATCTTGTACTCTCTGTGGGGAAGCATCTTGAAGGTTTGTGTCGGGTTAGCTTGGCTCTGTGCTAGCCGGCATTGGGGAATGATCTTGGTAGAGTGAGTAAGCTATCCATGTTTCTTTAGGTTGGTGTTGTTTCCGTTTTGTGCTAGATCTGGATTGATTTGGATGAGCCTCGATTAGTTGACTATAAGGGCGGTCTTTGATCAATGGCTTTGAAGAGCTTTATGAGTGTTAGCGATGTTCTCCTCGATATGCGGAGTTTTTTTCCGCAGTCTTCCAAGTTGTTATCTGATCAAGTCTTATCTCGATTTCTTTTGCTCCTCGAGTTTTCAAGATGGTTATCGCTTCATCTTGACACTGTGAACTTTTAAGTTTACGGTTTGTCGATGAACCGAATTTGGTTTATTATATTTGCTTCCATGTTTTTATTCTTTTTTTGGCATGGAACCAATTTCATAGGCTAAGCTTTATGTAAAACCTAAAATGTTCATTTTTTTAATGATTTTTACAGTCCTAACAAAACAAAAAACTTGGAACATGATTGTATATGATTTAAATTACTAGAAATTTCAATGGCAAAAATGCCATTTAAATCCTCAACTTTCAAAATCCGGTCATTAAAAGCATGAACTATCGGATTGGCCATTTAAATCCTCAACTTTCATTGACTTTGTTTTTAAATCACAAACTTTATCTGACTCTATTTTTAAATCACAAACTTTTTTTGACTCGGCCAAAATAGGCACGTCGTTAAGTCAACGTTCAGATTTTCCGTTAAACATAAAACGACGACGTTTTGTTTTAAAATTAAAATGTCATTTAAATACTCAACTTTCAAAAATTCGGCCATTAAAAACATGAACTATCGGGTTGGCCATTTAAATCCTCAATTTTCGTTGACTCGGCCAAAAAGAGCACAACGTTAAATCCGTAAACGGAACGGATTAACGGGGTTACAATTCCGTTAAAAATCAAGGTTAACTCATACGGCGTAGTTTTAAAATCCAACTTTCGTTGACTCGGCCAAAAAGAGCACGACGTTAAGTCTATAAACGGAACGAATTAACGGAGTTACAATTCTGTTAAAACTCAAGGTTAACTCATACGATATCGTTTTAAAATCCAAATCTTGAGTGGTATGAGTCAACGACATCGCCATGCTCTTTTTGACCGTTAATCCGTTCCATTTAATTGTTTCGTTAACCTCGAGTTTTAGAGATTCTAGTTGGCCAATTCGTTTTTGCATATGTGGACAGTCAATCCCGAAAGTTGTTTCAACGCAAAGAAAAAGTATTTTAAGATTGCTGATGTGGAATCATTTTAAAGCAATTTTTTTGGCTGATGTGAATAGCTTAAGAAGCCCCTTTCATTTAAGAGCACCTCCGACGGAGGTTTCTCACAAAGTCTCTAATGAATTAAATAATAAAAAACTATTGTAACAGTAGGAGAGAGAGTAAGATACAGTTCTCAAACGAGAACCTCACTAAGAAACCTAATTGATATGTGGCAATATCTGATTGGACAAATCACAATTAAAAATTTAAAAAAATAAATTAATTATCTTAATTATATTAAAATGATTAAAAAATAATATGTGAGAGACTGAGAGGGGTTCTAAGCGATGAGGGTGCCCTAATACAAGGGGATTTTTCGCGCTACACGCGGTTTTGTTTTGAAATGTTTATTAATTTTCTCTATTTTGATAAAAAGGAAAGCAGTATATTTTATTATTAACTAATATACCTCTTTTGTTTTTCACAGCAATTGGATTGTTTTGTTTCAAAAAACAATATAGAACCAACTAAATAAGGAGTATTTGCAAAGACAATTTTACTTGGGTTTCTAATCTTGTAAACACTTACTTTATAATCAAGCAAACTCATGTCTTTTTGTTACTATTTCTTTTTCTTTCTTTTATACACATAAGAAATATATCTTTTGCCAAAAGAAAAAATCAAATCTTTCTTAATGTTCTTTATTTATTTTCAGTCCGTTCTTCGTCATATACCCATAACTTCATTAATCGTAATCAACCCATGTGCCATACATTTATACGACCTCAAGCACTCTCTTTGAATAAACCATTTGTCTTGTCGTTGATCTCACTTTTATGTCTGTAAATTATAGTTTTCTTGTGTTAATATGGTCGTTGGTATAATAATTTTAACAACGCCTTATCTTCTTTGTCTTCTTTAACATTCTTAATGTTTGGAAGCTCGTCATCCTTCGATGTGTGGACAAAATGTTTAGGAACTAATCATCCTCCATACTTCCTTCACAATCTGATCATTCGAGCCGCCTACTCTAACTCTTGTTTTGCCTTCCGTTCACTCTAGTTATGCAAACACCTGATTGGGTTCCCTTTGAATTTACTTTTGCTTTCATTTTCTGTAGATTAGTCTTAAATTACAGAACCAGGGCACTAGCAGGTTGCCAAATCTATATTTTCCCAATACGGCCATATGTTGTTTAGACATTCACGTAAAGTTACTCGCCATTAGCATCAAAAAAAGTTTTTTTTTTTCTTAAGACTTCAACTACCAGTTAGTAAAGCTATTAGCTTTTACCCACAATTACTTTATTTTTTTTCACACAGTCAGAAAAAAAGATATAAGAACAAAGAACGTGAGAGCTTTTATATAGAAGTTCATGTATGGTCTTAACAAAACCGTTTAAGAGAAATTAACACAATCAGCCTCTTCACAACATTAATTGTGATCAAAACTGCACAATGGTTCAATTATTGACACTTGTGGCATATCTTTCAATTGTGTTGCCACTAAAACTAATAAAGTCTTAAATACAAAGAATGCAAGTGTAGTAAGAACATTTAAATAATAAAACTTTGATTTCAGCTTGGTAACGGTGTTTTTAAAAAAAAAAAACTGAAACACTAAAGATAATTATACTTCCAATCACAAACAGGATAAAGATAATCTAAACAATCCGGAGTACTCTTGGTCATATTATCTAATTCCTACTAAACTGTAACCCTTCTTATATTAAAAAGAATCTATTAAACAAAGATAAGAAAGACATCAAAGATGGTAAAACAGATGGGTTGACACTTTGTAAAGAATTTTGCAGGAATTGATCATGAACTTTTTCATCTTGTAACTTGAATTCGCCTTAAGTGTGTTTTGTAGCGGAATAATCGGTGGGCCGGTATGAATCCCTAAATCGGTGTTGAATGTAGGGATTTGATTAGATATCAAGAAATATATCGTTCTTGCATACCTTCATATCGATGAGAAGTAGCTCTACACCCATGAGTATATTGCCCTTTTTAAAAATTTGAGCCTCCGAAAAACAAATCAGCCTGACTAAGATTTCTTAGTTGCAGAAATGTCCCACCAACGATGAAAAAAGTAGAGTGAGCGAAAGAAATTTCAAAGAGAGATCTCAGTTTTTGTGAAAATAAGATAATTTAATTATGCAATTTTAAAAATGTTTCGATGCTTAGTTGATCCCACTTTGCTCTACCGTTGTTTTTAATCTGAATTGCCATGTTGGCTGCATTTCTTCACATCGTTTAGACCTATATATTGATATCAATGATAAATATACACAAAGAAACACTCGCTTCCAAACCTATAATGCCTCGTCGGGATCAATTCTTCTCATGTTCCCGTGTGACTCGATGCTTCTGCATAACAACACAAAACCAATAAATTGGAGTGATGCCTCTACATGAGCGAAACAACATGATGAATTCAATATATAGGTCAAAGCGATTTCAAAAACCCATAAATTAGGAGGTGAAAATTGTATTACGAACTGAAGTGGGGATAATGAAAATGAAGTAAGTCAGATCGATTTACATACCCAAGTAACGGAAGGAGGAAGATAACTCTTGATTTTCTTAGATTTTTTTTTTTTCCAGATGCCGGAAATCGCTCCTACCGAATAGGATCCGATTATGTCAAATGATCCGACCCAATTTATGCTCTAGGCTTCGAATAACTTATGGGCTGAGGTCCAAATATTGGGACTCTTAAAGAGAACAAAAACATATAGCTTACGTGTTTGCAGTGCAGTTTTTTTTTTCAATTTGGTACTCCATGTGGCAGCGTTCCAGAGCAGTTTTTTGTTGCTGAGGTGGATAGGCTGAGGAGATTCAAATAGCTGATTTCATATAGTATAGATTGATAGAATATTAGAACAAGACTTACATTATTACATAATCGTGATCGTTATTGTTATTCGTGATGTACATTAAAAATATCTGATTGGTCAACACATATAATAAAATAAGCTAGAGCCGACATATTTTTCAACGACATCCAAGAGAAACTACCAAATTTGAGAGAAAGTTTTCAACAAATCCACATTCATCAATCCACAAAAAAAAAAAAAATCAACAATCACCGAACAACTGGAAAAACAAAATTAATAATTATCTATAGCCGTCCCGAAGACCTCCAACATAAACTACAATATTCTAGAGGAACTTTTCAAAATCGTTACAACAAATCCACATTCTAAGTTTTTTTAAAGCGTTACTCTTCACGTCATAGACGAATTCTACTTCAATCCTAACACGTTTCGAATAAGTTATATCTTGATCATGATCGAATTTTCCTTTGATATCGTGCATGACTTGTACATTACTGTAATATCACTGAGAACAATTAATGAATCTCTTCATAACGTTCAAATAACGTGTTTGCAATGCATTATTCATCTATGGATGTGAACAAAACCAATAGCAAAAAGCACGATTCCTCAAGAAACTCGTACAATACTCTGATATGACGCTTTCAAGTGCTCGAAATACTTAGTTACGGTTTTATCGACAAATGATTGATACCCATTCAATTGAAGGTACGCAAGTGTAACTGCATGCCATAACAAGAGATTGGCCATCTTGGTCTTGTAGGGCATATGGAAGCATGTCAACATTTAAGTGTAGTTATAACGCAAATATGTGCAATAAGAACAACTTAATTTAGTTAGATGCTCGATCTTACACTCGTGAAGCCGGGCCAAATCTGTTACCATGTGAGCCACTTGGGTTAAAGCCGTTGATGACAACGTTGTGTACCTCGTCCATATCAGCCGCATTGAACCAAGTAAGCTGAGCCTGAACGTTTTGAACACCCAAAAACGCCTTGAGTCGAGCCGTGACTGAAGGTGATGTGATCCTGTAAATGGATAACACATCCACATCCGCGTTGCTCCCGAGTTCTACCTTAAACTTAAACTCTAAAGGGAAATACAAAACCCTGAGGAATACTATCAATTGTGGATACTAAACCTACAAAGGGAATACTAAACCCTTCGGGATACCAAGTCCTAAAAAATACTATATACAAATAGGAATAAGAAAGGGAAATACTCAACCATGAATTAAAACCCAAAACTATACGGAAAAATACTTAAATCTTAAGGGAAACTAAACCATTCAAAGATACTAAACTAGAAGGAGTACTATATACCAATGACAGATAATGAAAATATGTATGGTGTACGCATATACGGTGTACGCGTATTTGGTATGCGTCAAAAATCATTATGGTTAAGATAAATCTCAACAACGCTATTTCTAAATGCTAATAAAATTTTAATCAAGATAACTAAAATATTTTTGGGACCACCACCGATATTATCTAAAAATAATATTTTTAAAATTAACCTGGGGAAATTAAAAATAATTTTGGGACCACCACCGAATCCGTCTCGTATTCCGCCTTCATATATCATCACATAATGTCGTACACCATATTTGTAAACCGTCTTGTACACCGCATCACTCTCGTACATAATTGTGTCTATATATGTTTAATTATGAATATAATTTCAATATATATATTTAAGTAGACAAATTACATAGAAAGACTTATAAATTGTTTATTTTCAATATAATATTAAACAGTTAGTTATACATATCGTGTGACATAGGAATTTTTTTAATATTGTTAGTTTAACACATATCAAGAATCAATACATCATCCTTCCTAAATTCTTCGATGAACTGGTCTTTGTAAGACGAGAAAGGCTCGTCTACTCGTTTCGTTTCGTAGGTGTTATATCTTTAAGAAGCTCAGTCGCCGATGAGGCTGGTGAAATTCATCGACAAAACTGTTTGAAACCGTCTAAGCACGATCCGACTTCAGGGAGATCAAGACTACGAGGGAAACCTCATGTTTTGGTTTGCTACTAGAGAGATTAATGTATAATCATTAGATTCATTAATTTATTTTGAAACAATGATGTACTTGATGTAACAATGGATTTGATTGAATAAATTTTACATTTAATACGGAAAAAAAAAAAAGCTCAGCGTATTCCATCTTCTCTGCTATTTCTCTCAGCTTTAGCAATCTTAGTTTCAGTTTTTTGCTCTACCTAGAGACAAAACCGGATCAAATTAAACATAATCAACTCAGGCATATTAGATATATGGTTATCTCTGGTTTACTTTGGTTCATATAGTTGGTTAAGTCTCCTTTAGTTTAATCACATATGTATATAAACTAATGTACATTCATTTTGGTTAATTAATGAGAAAGTGAATAATCCCTTTATATCGTATCAGAGTGTCTCTAACAGAAAATAGAGACGAGCTTCTTCTTTTCGTCTTCCGCCATTGTTTCTCATCTTTGAGCTCTGATTTTTCATGGAATCTGCTTCACGAACCTCGATCCAGCAATGAGTTTATCAATTTCTCAGCTGTGTTTCGATTTCCTCTCAAGATTCTTTATCGTTGTGTTCGATTTTCTTTCTTTCATATCTTTCGTCATCCTGTTCTCCAGATTCTTGAACTAAATTGTGTCGTTCTTCTTCGATTCTTTTAATCTCGACTTGAATCTTCTTCAGAAATGGGATCGATTCCTCAATCTACATCAAATTTGAACCCGGCGGATAATCCTCGGTTTTCTACAGATCAATACGAGAATCCGTATTTCCTCCATGCGTCTGATCATGCCGGCTTGGTTCTTGTCTCCGATCGATAATTATCTGGATCCGATTTTCATTCTTGGCGTCGCTCGGTTCGTATGGCGCTGAATGTTCGGAATAAGCTCGGCTTCATTGACGGTACCATCCCTAAACCTTCTGATACTCATCGCGATGCTGGTTCTTGGTCTAGGTGTAATAATATGGTAGCGACGTGGCTTTTGAATTCTGTATCTAAAAAGATTGGCCAGAGTTTGCTTTTTATGTCTACTGCTGAGGCAATTTGGAAGAGTTTGTTGTCTCGATTTAAGCAGAATGATGCACCTAGGGTTTATGAGATAGAACAGCGTTTGAGTTCAATCCAGCAAGGTCCTATGGATGTCAGTAGCTATTACACTGAACTTCTTACTCTTTGGTAAGAGTATAAGAATTACGTAGACTTGCCTGTGTGCACTTGTGGTAAATGTGAGTGCAATGCAGCTGGTTTGTGGGAGCAACTTCAGCAGAGAAGTCGTGTTACTAAGTTTCTCATGGGTTTAAATGAAGTTAATGAACATACTCGTCGACACATTCTGATGCTGAAGCCTATTCCATCCATTGAAGAAGTTTTTAACATGGTTGAACGGGATGAAAGACAGAAATCCATCAAACCATCTCCGAAGATGGACAATGTTGCTTTTCAGGCTTCTAGACCAAATGATGCTACTCCTGGTTATTTTCCTGGTTCTTCTGAGAATACAAGTATTGGATATTACAATGGTCCTATGGAGAATACAGCTTATGCAGCAGCTTATAGACCTCACCAAAGGCCCGTTTGTACTCATTGTGGAAGGACTGGCCACACTATTCAAAAGTGTTACAAGCTCAATGGCTATCCTCCTGGTCACAAGATGTCTCAAAAGGGTCCTAATCAGCAAACTCAATTCCAACCTCGTGGCCAATTTCAGAATGGTCCACGACCTGTCTTTCCCCAGCAATCTCAGTTTCAACCTTCATTTTCTAAGTCTGGTGCTTTAGCAAATGCAGTGACTACGTCATCTCCAGCAGTCTCTCCCCACATTCTTGATCTTAGTCAATTTTCCATGGATCAAGTTCAATCACTGTTCCAACAACTCAGTTCTCATGTCCAGTTTCCAGAGCATACAACTTCTGCTCATAAGGCCACAATCACTGAAAATGGAGTCATGGCTGCTACATCTACATCTGTTAATGTTTCTTTTGCGTTTCCTTCTTCTAATCTCCGTTTTGAAAATCATTCTCTTACCTTTCAACACCAATGTCTTTCTACTCTTTACAATATCCTTCCCACTGATGCTTGGATAATTGACAGTGGAGCCACTAGCCATGTCTGTTCTGATATGACAATGTTTAGTGAAACCTTTTCTGTAACAGGGGTTACAGTCTCACTTCCTAATGGCACTAGAGTTCCCATTAGTCACACAGGCACTGTGCATATTTCAGCTTCACTTGTCTTACATGATGTTTTATATGTTTCCACTTTCAAATTTAATTTGCTAAGTGTTAGTACTCTTTTGAAACATCAACAATGTTTTGCTCACTTTTATCCTGATTCATGTTTTATTCAGGACTTGACGATTGGTAGAGGCATCCTTATACACAGTCTTTATATTCTGAAATCTGATGTTATCTCATCCTCTACCAGCTTCTATGGATTCTTGTTAGTAGATGAACATCTATGGCATCAACGCCTTGGACATCCATCTCCTGCCAAGTTACAACATATTACAGGTTCTATACCTTTGTCTAAGTCTAGTGTCACTCATTGTGAAGTATGTCCATTAGCTAAACAAAAAAAATTACCATTTGTGTCTCATAATCATTTTTCTGATTCTCAATTTGATCTCATTCATTTAGATATTTGGGGTCCTTTTTCTGTTGAGTCTGTAGAGGGTTTCAAATACTTTCTTACTATAGTTGACGATTGTACACGAATTACATGGATTTACATGTTAAGAAATAAAAGTGATGTTACTGGTGTTTTTCCTGCATTTCTGAAACATGTTAAGACTCAATATCATTATGTCATCAAAGCTATATGTAGTGACAATGCACTTGAACTTGCTTTTACTCAAATCCTTAAAGAATAAGGCATCATTCACCATTTTTCTTGCGCATATACACCTCAACAAAACTCCGTTGTTGAACGTAAACATCAACATTTATTGAATGTTGCAAGAGCTTTATTGTTTTAGTCAAAAATTCATTTGGTTTATTGGTCTGATTGTGTTTTTACTGCCGTTTTTTTGATCAATCGAACTCCATCTCTGGTGTTAGGAAAATTGTCTCCATATGAGCTATTATTCAAAAAGAAACCTGAATATTCCTTTTTACGCTCTTTTGGGTGTCTTTGCTATGTTTCAACACTCATTAAGGATAGGCATAAGTTCACACCTAGAGCTAGACAATGTATTTTTTTAGGTTATCCATCTGGCTATAAAGGATATAAGGTTTTAGATCTTGAATCCAATGTTGTGAGCATATCTCGTAATGTGATCTTCCATGAAAACATTTTTCCTTTTCAGAATGCTTCACCTTCGGTTCATGATTCTGATATCTTTTGCAAAACCATTTTACCTATGCATGTTCCTGTTATTGTTGATGATGATTTGCTTGTTTCTTCTAATAATGTCCCTTTTCATACTGATGAAACTGCTCCTGTTAGTACTTCACAAAATCATACATCATATACATCACACTCTAGTGCTATATCTGTCCCACAAGAGACTGTAACTACTGGTACAGGAGAAGTAGCACTACCCCTTGGCAGACCCAGACGACAAGTGAAGCCTCCAGGTTACTTATCTAACTATCACTGCAATTTCACTCGAATTTCTACTCCTTCTGAAATTTTATATCCACTCTCTTCTGTTCTCTCTTATTTTAAACTCAGTCCTTCTTATCAGTCTTTTGTTCTTTCTTGCACAACTGAAACAGAACCACACACCTTTAAACAAGCCATGGCTCATCCTCATTTTCCCACGGCTTTGGATGTGGAGTTGTCTGCTCTTGAATCCAAAGGCACCTGGAACATTGAGTCTTTAACACCTGACAAGCATGTCATTGGTTGCAAGTGGGTTTACACCATCAAATACAATCCCGATGGTTCAGTGGAGAGATACAAGGCACGGTTAGTTGCCAAAGGATACACACATCAAGAGGGCATTGACTACATTGATACATTTTCCCCAGTTGCAAAACTTGCTAGTGTGAAACTTGTGTTGGGCTTAGCTTCATGTTTTACTTGGAGTCTCATGCAGATGGACGTCACTAATACATTCCTCCATGGTGATTTGGATGAGAAAATCTACATGAGTCTTCCTCAGGGCTATAGACCTGCCCAATCAAGTTCTCTTCCTCCCAATCATGTATGTCGATTACGAAAATCCTTGTATGGATTAAAGCAGGCTTCCCGACAGTGGTACAATTGCTTATCCAAGGTAGTTTTAGCAGCTGGTTTCATTCAGTCTCCAGGTGACGACACTCTGTTTGTTAAACAAACTGAATCTTCATTCATTGCACTATTGGTTTATGTTGACGACATTCTCATTGCATCCAATAGTGATTCTGAATTACAGTTACTGAAGGCTGTTTTACACAAGGCTTTTCAGATTAAGGACATGGGAGCTCCTAGATTTTTCTTAGGCCTTGAAATTGCACGAAATTCTTCAGGGATATCAGTTTGCCAACAAAAATATGCACTTGATATTCTTGCTTCTACTGGGATGTTAGCTTGCAAACCAAGTGTAGTTCCCATGGATCTCACTGTTCATTTGAGTAAGGATTCTGGAATACTTCTTGCGAATCCTACTTCCTACAGGGAACTCATTGGCAGACTTCTCTACCTTACCATTACCAGACCTTACATTACATTTGCGGTGAACTACTTGAGCCAGTTCCTCTCCTGTCCCACAGATGTTCATCTACAGGCTGCTCACCGCATTCTCCGATATTTGAAGACAAATCCAGGTCAAGGTCTGTTTTATGCTGCTGATTCTGAAAGGTGCCTTAATGCTTTTGCTGATGCAGACTGGGCTACTTCCCCTGATTCCAGAAGATCGATTACTGGTTTTTGTGTTTATCTTGGGAAATCTTTGATCACCTGGAAATCAAAGAAGCATCAAGCTGTTAGCAGAAGCAGCACTGAAGCAAAATACAGAAGTATGGCACTTGCTACTTGTGAATTGCTTTGGTTGTCGCAGCTTCTCAAGGATCTGAAAGTCACAGTTCACATATCTGCCAAGCTTTTCTGCGACAACAAGTCAGCTATACATATTGCCACCAACCCCGTCTTTCACGAGAGAACCAAGCATAACGAAATAGACTGTCACACAGTTCGGGATCAAGTCAAGAATGGATTTCTGAAACTTTTCTATGTTTCCAGTGCAAATCAACATGCCGATATCTTGACTAAGGCACTTCATCCAGGTCCCTTCCAATCTGTTCTTCAAAAGATGTCTGTTTCAAGCCTCTTTCATCCTCATACAGATCATGTTTTGTCTTCAAAGGCTTGAGGGGGATGTATTAGATATATGGTTATCTCTGGTATATAAACTAATGTACATTCATTTTGGTTAATTAATGAGAAAGTGAATAATCCCTTAATAAGGCAAAACATGAAGAGATATAAACATAGTTAGGAAACACTTCAAACAATGAAACCACAATCATCCTCGGCTACATTTAACATAGGAGTAATGATCGTGTCCTACGATTATGCTCGATTATTCCCATTAACCAAACACAATTTTGCATATTCGGATTTTAGAAGAATCCAAACAAAACATGGTTGTGCTCATTTTGATTAGATAACTAAAAAATGTTCCATGAATTCCTCTAAATTACCAAAAGATAATATTTTCTATTGCTGGATTATAGTCTATCATGAGTATGAAAACGGATATCTCTTGTTCAGCTAATCCGTTTGATATATACCCAATAATCATACAATTCCAAGATATGACATCTCGAAACACCACCAGGGAATTCGCCACGGAGTTATAGTCTCCAAAACCTAATTTCAGAATAAATCCATGAAGATGCTCCCCTCCGTTGACATTTATCAAATACGAAAAGCTTTTGGAAATACAAGAAAAGGTATAGTTATCCATTTCGACACCCGAACTTAGCATTTTCTTGAACAGTATGATGCTCCCACTAAAATCACCAGATTTTCCAAGCGCATTCATCAAGATATTCCAGAACAAAGATTTCTTAATCCTGACTTGATCGAAAATATTGATTTAATGTCAAGATCGAACTCAAGAATATTAAGAATAACTCTCTTTATTGCTTTAGAAAATCTCCTCTCAAAACTAAAGCTCTCTAAATCCAATCTCTTAAGTTATGCCATAACTTGGCATCTCCTTATATATAGGATCTAGGCAATTCCTAATCCTATTAGATAATGCATATATTTAGATAACTCCTAAATATATATTCAGATAACTCTTAAATATTCTTAATATTCTTGAGTTCAATCTTGACATTAAATCAATTTTTTTTTCTCTACTCGCTCTTTTCAAATCCCCCACATTTTGTATACATAAGCGCAAGTTTTGATCCCAAAATTGAATCTATCACGAACCCATTAGCACGATTAAAGGAATCAACTTCTTTACCATCCTTAAGAGATCTCGAATCCGCACAGAGAGCACAAAGTTCTCAGATCAATCCCAAAATTGAAGCCTTTTTTAATAATGGCATTCACGTAATTAAGATGAGTGGACATGGGTGAAGAAGGTAAGTAAACAGTAAAAACTACCTTCATCCATACTTTTGAAAGAAAGTACCCATTTGTCAAATTACAAGTTCAGAACTACCCTATTGCCAAATTTCCTTATATGTTTATTCATTGGACTCTTAAGGGCTTTTAGCGTACTAAGACGTATAACTAATGATACTTGACCCGAAAAAAATTAAGATCCACGCCCTGTTTAAAAAATCGGCCGTTTAGGTGAATAATTGGTTGTCTAGGCGCTCGGCGGCGGTCTACCGCCCCGATTTGTATCTAGGCGGGGAAGAAAGTCGGTCAACGGATTTTTTTTCGACTTCAACGCTTTTTAAAAAAATCAATAATTAATCACTGATTAATTTATATTAAAAATTAATATATGATGTTAAATATTGAGTTCTTGTTGGATTTGGATCCATTTCAATTTTATAATTATATATTTAATATCATATATATAATTTTCAATATAAATTAAATAAAATACAATATATTAGTATTATTAATACATATTTCTATACATAATAATGCATATTTAACATCATATATTAATTTTTAATATAAATTAAATAAAATAATATTAAAAACTAATCACTGATTAATCTGCCGCCCGACTAGCGCCTAGCGGTTTTTTGAACATTGGATCCACGTAACACTGACTCATTAAAATATGACCAAAACTTTTCCACCAAATTCGACGGTCCTTTCAAATATCTTATCCTTGCAGCCTAAATTTTCGTTTCAGAAATTTCCCAATATCTTGCTTCCACAGTAGTTAGACAATTGCGTTTAGAAACCGATCATTAGACCAATTGATAATAAGAAACACACACAACACTTGTCTGTTTTATTCTACTCATCCCAAAAGTAAAATGGGGCAACTGATTCAGACAACCATGTAGCCCAATACAAGCAACAGATCTTCACAACGGCTATTAAAAAAGAATACCGCGAGACAACCATGTGCAAGGGTTTTAGTTCGAGTCTAACTAGACCCGCTCTTCAATGGTTCATTAACCTACCGAATGGTTTGATATACTCCTTTGTGGCGTTGACCGATCTCTCCGTTGAGCAGTAGAAATCAAGAGAAAACAGTCATCGACACTCACCAAATTTCGATTCACGCGTCGTAAGGCATAAAAGAAGACTAGGGACGATAATCCTTATGAGAAACCTTCCAGTGGAAACACTAGCAACAGGACCAATAACAGATTTAAATGGCAATATCCAAGCTTACCTCTTTTGATGATCTATCAACTTTAGCATTTGATGTTTTTATCCATAAACTGATCATAAAAGAAGGAAGGTAAGCTGGATTGGTAAATATAGAAACATAAAAACCGTCACTTAACATAACGTAGGCAAGAAAATCATAAAGCATGTTCACCGTAAATCTAGAGTTGCTAGTACTCAGACCAACTTTGCAGATTCTTATATTTCTTTACTAGATAGTCGAGTTTGTTTAAATTGCATATATACTGACTTTGTTTTTTGAAATTATCTAAAGGAAAACGATCAAGAACCACGTTTAAACGTTTGAAATCAAAAGTGTATGATTAAGAAGAGAAAATGACAAAAAGTATGATTATTAGCTCACCGTTTGAAATCTAAAGTTTTGTTTTCTTTCTACAAAATATGAAAAACACATGGTTATACTCATAAAAAAAAAAAAAAAACGTACACAGCTCTTCTATCGAGAGTCGAGACTATCATCTTTGGGTTCCTCCTATGTTAGGTACGAGTTGCAAGTGTTGATCCCGTGGACCACTAAGTGTGTTTAAAGAATGATTAGGAGATGGGAGGTGAGATTTTCGTTAATAGAGCAATTTAACCACGTTTAAGACAGGTCGGGAGAAATATGAGTAGGCCGGGGCCGTGTTTCGCTTTATTGATGAGAGAGAAGTAAACGCTTTAGAATTACGAACTGGTTCCGAAGGACGTCCAGTTCGGCGCTCTAAAGTGTTGTCTTGCTACAAAGAGAGAGGTCGGGTAGCTTATAGTCTGTTCTAGAGTAAAAATCCGAGAGAGCTCCATTAATGACATATGAGGGGTATATATAGTCGGGGTCGGCTTCCTGCTCCCCGGGATCTCGGGCCACGTGTCGCCTGCGGCCTCTTTTGCGGGTAAGGTGGCCTAGGAGGCGTGTCCCGGCTTTCGAGGAGAGAGGTCATGATGAGCTCGGCGTGGCGTGTTGCAGAGCAATGTACTGTTTTACCAACTCTGCTCCACCTGCTCCTTCCTGCCCTTGTCAGCTCTGTAGAGTTGGTGGGACGTCGGGCCGAAGGCATATCCCTACGCGGGTAGGGTACTGCCTTACCAACTCCCACTCGCCTATTCTTCTGACACTCCCTGTTCTGGCGGGGCATCAGCGCGGGCCCGGGGTACGTTGCTTTCAGGTCGGCTACCGAGCTGAAGGTTTATCTTGCAGGTCGGTGACATTAAGTCCGGCTACCGTGCTGAAGAGCGGCCTTTCCTAAGATGGGCCTAACTAATTGGGGGTGCTAGGCCCACCTCCAACAGCAAGGACGGAACAAATTGTGAAAGACACGAGCGTGGCTCGAAGCAAACAATATCTTCTTTGTAGACGGCACCATCTTTACGAGTTGCATGACATTTTTGAATAAGAAAAGCGAGGAAACCTTTGTCGTCCTTGTAGGCGGCACCATCTTTGCGAGTTCCACAAGAATTGGTATGTGCGCGAAGATTACAAGCGAGGAAACAGTTGCGCTTTAAGTCCCATAGGTAGATGATGTCGATATCAAAACAGTTGATTGCCAATGGAACACACTTAGAGCCAAGCCCTACAGAAGCCATGTTGATTTCCCATGCCTTTTCCCAGTTCCAAGAATCACTATTCTTAATGAGCCTCCAAACCCTAACATTATAACTCTTGACCTCGTCTATCAATCCAGCATCAATAAGCACAAAATATCCTTCCGAGGTGGTGCAGATCATCTTACCGCATGGAGAGGAGCAGCAACCTATATGACATCGGCGCTCAAAACAATGTGACCTAGTGCCTGGTATCCTGGCGGGTAGCGAAATTGCTCGAACTTGAGCATCATCATCAGAGAAGAAATCATGGACAATAATACGGCGGTCGTTATCAAGCCAGTGAAGTTTCCCATTCAAAGAAACGGGATTGGATGTGTTGAGCATAGAAACACCACGACCAGGACAAGAGACTTGTTCAACACTCCATTCACCGGTAACCGATGAAAAAATCTCAAAACTCCATGTTCGAGAAAAACCCAAGCATAGTGCTTTGGTATCTATCCGAACCACTTTGTAAGCTAAGAGGGCACCATTTTGCATTCGTGTCACAAGTCCCGAATCTCGAAAATCACCGTATGCCAAAGTCCCTCGAGGAGGAGAAGGAGGAGGGAGTTGAATCCACTGTGCTAACACGGGATTCCCAATGTAGTAACGTATCATCATGTCCTCATCATTGGGTTTGAGACGCAGCAAAACCAGTCCATCAGCGCAAGCCACAATTGTAATCTCTTTGATCTTCTTGTTCTTGTTTTGAGCAAAAAAACTTGCGAAAGACAAAACATAAGAAGTAGTATGCGGCGACTCATGTGGTAGGTCGAGTTTCACTTCCTCCAAACTTGAATCCAACCATTTGTAATTTCCGTGCAAGATCGACCAATGAGAATTGGAGTTACGTTGGTAGAGAGTGTCGAAGAAGGCAGATTCCGTAAGCAATTTCCATCCCCTACACACCAACTTGAATCTAACGATACTTTGCAGCGGTAATCTTGCGAGTATGTTGATCGTTATTTCCTCTGGAAGATCCGCATCTCTCTGCTTCGTATTCTTCATTCTTTTTTGCATCTTTATCTCTAATAAATCGGCTTTGCTAACTCTGGTAATATATGTTTTAGTGAGCCAAGTGACTACAAAATCTCCTGAAATAGATTCAAAAACAATCAGTGAGAGCATGAACACGATTTAAATTGAAATCCCAGAGATTAAACAGATCAGAATCCATCAATGTTTATGAAGCAAACAAGTGAACAAAAACAAGATATAACTGTTGCTTTAGGTTAAACAGAAGATCTTAGCTATCTAGCTTAAACCATAACATAAGCTGTAGCTGCAATTTCAAATACCAAACAAAGGAATTTTACAGAAACAGATAGGAAAATTGGATTTCGTGGGATCTAATCCACCAACAAAGATCACAAATTTCCACGAGAAATCGGAATTTAAACAAAACCCAAAACTAAAACCCAGATTGCAGAATCATTGTAAGAACAGAAGATTGTCGTAAAGCCTAACCTCCAGAATTCCTCGACGGATCACAAGTTACTTCCCCAAGTGGTCTGCTTCGATTTAACCAGAAATTGCGATTCGATTGAACCAGAATGCTCCAACGGATGCGATTGAGGAACGGCAGATTTGCCCGATTCGTCTACGTCTACGTCTACGTCTTTTGTTACAACCTAGCTTGTTTCGTTTCATATTTGTTTTTTAAACGACATCGTTTAATTTAAAGAGAAGAAAAAAAAAACCCTGATTGAAAACGACCTCGTTTTATTTTAAAAGGATAAAAAAAAACTTGCACAATATCAGAGCTCAAATCTATAATATAATAAGAGAGTTTTCTCTCATTTTAAGTTGTCCACATTAGCACTACAATCCTATTTAATGGATCCCACATATTTAAATTTTTTACGAATTAAAGAAAACTGTCAAATAATTTCCAATAATTACAAATACCAAAATCTTATTATCCAAGATATGTCCGTGTGGGTTTTATAGTTTTTGTTTGCTTATTTATGGGTTTCTCATAGCTTCATTTCCATTCTGCTTCTATGTGAAACAGAAATCTATATTTTAAAATAAAGTTTAAGACGGTTTAATTATAACAACTATGGATTCCTCAACGCTTATAAGGTCGGACTAAGAAACGAGACATACAGTTTCACGTTCTAAAAAAATCAATACAAAAAATCTAAAATACATTTCAAAAATGATCCAAAAGGTATCGAAACAAATCATTACTAACCAATAACATAATACATCATTAAACTATAACTCTGAAGGCCTAACAAAAGTTCACATAATTATTACTATACAACTCTAAAACATACAATTACACCAACTAACGAGAAAATTATATAATACTAATAATGATTTAAAATTTGAACCGACATATTAACAAAATTATTATCTGCGAATTGATATGTTTTGAAAAAAAATTGAAAATAAAATAAGTCAAAATGACAATATAGTAAGTTAATATTTGGTTTCCTCAATGCTTATAAGGTCGGACTAAGAAACGAGACACACAGTTTCACGTTCTAAAAAAATCAATACAAAAATTCTAAAATACATTTTAAAAATGATCCAAAAGGTATCGAAACAAATCATTACTAACCAATAACATAATACATCTTTAAACTATAACTCTGAAGGCCTAACAAAAGTTCATATAATTATTACTATACAATTCCAAACACACACAATTACACCAACTAACTAGAAGATGATATAATATTAATAATGATTTAAAATTTGAACCGGCATATTAACAAAATTATTATCTGCGAATTGATACGTTTTGAAAAAAAATTGAAAATAAAATAAGTCAAAAATGACAATATAGTAAGTTAATATTTGGTTTCCTCAATCCTTATAAGGCCAGACTAAGAAACGAGACACACAGTTTCACGTTCCAAAAAAATCAATACAAAAAATTCTAAAATACATTTTAAAAATGATCCAAAAGGTATCAAAACAAATCATTATTATGCGAAGTAGAGGAATTGATTGTGACGCACGATGCGTAAGTGTGGATCAGAAAATGAAACTATTAATCATGTCCTCTTTGAATGCCCACCGGCACTACAAACATGGACACTTTCGCAGATACCAACACCCCCGGGGGTTTTTCCAATTTCATCGGTCTTTGCTAATTTTGATCACCTATTTTGGAGACTCCCTCATGATAACCCGGACATTAGTTTTCCATGGATTGCGTGGTACATTTGGAAAGCGCAAAATGATAAGGTGTTCTCAAATATGGACAGATGTCCACAAGATATACTGAAGCAGGCGAAAGAGGAGGCCATAACCTGGGAATTGGCACAGAGTAGTGACCCTGATGTCATAATCCAAAACTCTGCCACTGCTCTGGTAGCTCCGACATATGAAGGCTGGCGGTGTAATATTGATGGTTCTTGGAAGGAGACTGATAGCTTCTCCGGAATTGGTTGGTTTTGTTTTCAGGAAGGAGGCGAAGGGTCTATAATGGGAGCAAGAAATATGCGAAGAAGCATCTCCCCCCTACATGCAGAATTGGATGCACTCATTTGGGCTATGCACTGTTTGCTCGCAAACCAGAAGACAGAAATAGCATTTGCCACAGACTGCTCCGAGTTGGTGAAGATGGTGTCGACACCCGAGGAGTGGCCGGCATTTGCATTAATCCTGGAGGAATTTGTAAAGAGTAAGGAGGTTTTCAATTTTTTCTCAATCTCACTCATCCCACGCGCGAAGAACACAAAGGCAGACAATCTAGCAAAAAGTGCTCGAGTCTACCCAGTGAATATTATTTTTGTGAACTCGGAACCACCGGTTTGGATTTCCGAACCGTTCTAGGTTTCTAGGCTGTTGACAAAAAAAAAACATAATACATCTTTAAATTATAACTCTGAAGGCCTAACAAAAGTTCATATAATTATTACTATACAACTCCAAACACACACAATTACAACAACTAACGAGAAGATTATATAATATTAATAATGATTTAAAATTTGAACTGGCATATTAACAAAATTATTATCTGCGAATTGATACATTTTGAAAAATAATTGAGAATAAAATAAGTCAAAATGACAATATAGTAAGTTATTATTTGGTTTCCTCAATGCTTATAAGGTCGGAGTAAGAAACGAGACACACAGTTTTACGTTCTAAAAACATCAATACAAAAATTCTAAAATAAATTTTAAAAATGATCCAAAAGGTCTCGAAACAAATCATTACTAACCAATAACATAATACATCTTTAAACTATAACTCTGAAGGCCTAACAAAAGTTCATATAATTATTACTATACAATTCCAAACACACACAATTACACCAACTAACGAGAAGATTATATAATATTAATAATGATTTAAAATTTGAACCGGCATATTAACAAAATTATTGTCTGTGAATTGATACGTTTTGAAAAAATATTGAAAATGAAATAAGTCAAAAATGACAATATAGTAAGTTCATATTTGGAGATTAAAAAAATATTAAGATAAATTACAAAAATTATAGATAACCAACTATAACTCAACAAAATATATATAAAATAATATTATTATCATAATTAACAGTATAATATCTAAAAATTAAACCTCGATAAATTAATAATTACTGATAAATTCAAAATTGCGCGGGAGTCAATCCCTAGTTGTTATAACCGTAGAGTTTGCTAACTCGGCCCTTTACGAACCCGTAAATTTTAAATACAAAACAACAGGGCCCTGAAATTTGTATATTTGTTTTTAAATAGAATTCAAACTCAAAGTAATATGTTTAATAGAATTCAAACTCAAAACATAATCGGTGATTTATTATCAGCATGATGCTTGAAAGAGAAGAATCTGATGTCAAAGCACAAAACAAGTAAGCTGTTTAGTCTTGAATCTTTTGATCTACAATAGTGAGAGTGGAATATGAAACAGTGAGTTATTACTCCATGTTAAATAGTGCGTTAGACTTAATTCTTGATGAGATGGATTATGAATAAATCCACTTTCTTACCTTCTTTGAATCAAGGATTAAAATCAGGCAAGAATCCCAAGCATCTAGGATATTTTGTTGTAGAGATCTCTTAACTCTCCCAAAACCAAAAGGCTCCCAAAGAACAAACTGGTCAGAAGACCTTGCATCTCTCATATTGACGGTTATCTAGTAGCTAGATGAATGTGTGGATCTAACAAATAATCATGAGAATAGTCATGCTCACGGATACCAAAAAGAGAAAAGGGAAACGCGTAGTACCGGGATGTTTTTCGGCAGCGAGATCAGTTGAAGCCTTGTCCCGCAATGACCCGCTCGGAGAAGTGTCCAGTGAACAAGGCGCTGGAGTGAATACTCCAGATAGTCTGACCCATGTATAACAGGATACTCCCTTTCCAGAAGTCTAGAGAACAATAGGCTATTGATGGTGGAAATCAAGACTTACTACTCTCGTACATTAAAGTCGAAATTTGTGGAATTTCATTCACATGATGTTGACGATTGACCATTAGATGTTTCAGCTCTTACTTGTACAGTACAGAAAACCATGTCTAGCTCAGTCATGGCGGAAAAAGGGACATGCCGTTGTTGTCCAAAAACCAAGAAACTGTTTTTGACAACAAGAACATACCAAACTCAAAAAGCTGCAACCGCAAAGGAGGATTAGAAGAGGGATATATTGCTTATCGATGCTCCCAGATGATACCCCATGCTAATGATATAGGAAAGTAAACGAAATTGCAGAGCTTTTTGTCGTGTAATCAATCTTGGAAAAACTCAGTAAAATCGTATTGTATCAACTAATCTAAAAAAGACCAGAAAACTGCATGCCCCTTCTGCTAAGTCTAAGGGACCATGAAATTGATATGAGCTAGAGACTTAGCTTTAGCTCGAGTAATCGGACCCGAATAATCTGTCGCTATGATTGAAAGTAAGAGATAGATTTAGTTTAAACTTCCTCTTAACCCTAGTCTCTCTTGAGAATAAGGTTAATTGTTGGAAGATACCTTCTTATTGAATATAAAATACTTATATATAGGCCATGCTATAAACCAATTGTCCTAATTTAAAAAGGAAACGATCCTAAGACTTAAAACCAATAAAAGAAAAAACACCAAAACTTAATCCTAGTATCAAAAAGAAAAGCTCAACACTTAATTAACTATTTCTTTTTTGACGACGGTTGTATACGATACCATAACGTGTATCATTACTCCCCTCCTCGACTAGGAGCTTGTCCTCAAGCTCCAATTCCGGGTAAGCCTCTAGTAGTTTATCTGTTTCTTCCCATGTCGCATCATCATCTTCTGTATATGCAGTCCATTTTGTTAGTACATCTCGAACTCCGCTTCTCAAAACTTAGAATGTATATGCGGATCCACAAAGACTCAAGAATCACACAATAGATTAAATAGATTCAAATCAAGCTAAGTAATTCAATGAAATAAGAAGCAATAACGCAAATCAAGGGTTGTAAATTCAATGGAGGAGAGATAGGTTCAAGGTATTTCTCAGGAAATCAGAGAATGTAGATAAACCAATTAGCTAGGGTTCAGGTTAAGCCCGGTTCTTGAACTCAAATCACTAAGATATAATAAACCAACTGTCGTTGCGAGAATTATCTAAATCTAAATCTCAGAATTCCAAATTTCTTTGCAAATCCTAAAGTCTAAACCAACATTAAGTTCAAGTTTGATTTGTTCAAAAAACAACTAAACCAAATCTCTTTGCGGATAGTTATTTTGCTCACCCTAGGTTCTATTAGATTATCAATTGCACTGTCGTGCCTAATCGATTAACCTAAGATCTAAGTTCCAGGAGATCAATCTAGAATTAGCATTAAGAACAACATATGGTGAAGAACTAATTCAAATTATGAACCCTAACCAATCAATTAACCTAACATTCAAGAGATCCTTTATTGAGAACCCTAAACCTAACATGAGATCTACTCAGACATGGAGGTTGAAACAAACAACATGATTGAATAAATCTCTGAAATAAATAATAAAAGAGAAAGAAAACAAGGGTTCGAAATCTTCTCTCGGACGAACAAAGTTTCAGACTTGTCTCCCTCAAAAGCTCTCTCAACTGAAAACCAAAGTAGAATAAAGCGTCGCCAAAACAAGTGGATGAAAACCCTAATTATAAGCTTTGTGGCTTCTTGTAAATAATAAAGACTTCTGGAACAAAGTTCAATTTCTTCAGACTTCTAAAAAGTCGCGTTTCCTTTCTTCAGGACGTCAGTGTCGACCGACACCATAAGTGGTATCGATCGACACAAGGACTCTGTGTCGTCGGTGTCGACCGACACCATAAGTGGTATCGATCGACACAAGGACTCTGTGTCGTCGGTGTCGACCGACACCATAAGTGGTATCGATCGACACAAGGACTCTGTGTTTTCGGTGTCGACCGACACCATAAGTGGTATCGATCGACACAAGGACCATAATGCTCCAGAATGTTTCAATATTTCCAATTAAGCTCCAAACGTACATAAACCTGAAAAGACTCGAAAAGACTCCAAAAATACAAGAAAGACTCTATATATATAACCTATATCATGGTTAAAAGCGGATAAAAACCATGATATATCACCCGGAGTAGTTGGAATGGTTTTGCTGGCACAACTCGTCCTTGCAAAATGGGGGGGGGGGGGGGGGGGGAAGACTAGGGCCATTGCTGGGAAGAGGTCCTTTATGCGCCTTCAGAAATGAGACATGAAAAACATCATGAATTTGCTTTCCTTTTGGAAGACTAAGTCGATATGAAACTGCACTGATGCGAGCAACCACTTCAAATGGCCCATCGAACTTAGGACAGAGTTTTGTGAAAGCTTTCTTTGCTACAGTCAGTTGGCGATATGGTTTAAGTTTGAGCCACACCCAATCTCCCTCACCAAATTCGACAGCTCTGTGGTTATTATCATAATTGGTCTTCATCCATAGCTGAGCCTCTTGAAGTCTTTCTCGAGCCATTGCAAGGAGCTCATCGCGTCTCTCCAATGCGACATCCATTTCTTCCACTCGCGAGCTCCCTGAACGATAGTCCAAAAGTCGTGGAGGTTCACGCCCATACACCATCCTAAATGGTGTTGTCTTGAGGCTTGTATGAAACGAGGTGTTGTAACAATACTCAACCCATGGAAGCCAAGTGAGCCATTTCCGCGGAACATCTCCTGTGACACACCTAAGATACATTTCCAAAGTTTGGTTGACCACCTCTGTCTGCCCGTCAGATTGTGGATGATAAGCTGTTGTAAAACACAAATCGGTTCCAAGCAACCGAAACAGTTCTCGCCAAAAGAGACTCCGAAAGACTTTATCCCTGTCCGAAACAATTGTTTCAGGAATCCCATGTAAACGCACAATATCCCAAAAGAATGCTTGCGCTACGGTAATAACCGTGTATGGATGACTTAACGCCATAAAATGCGCGTATTTTGAGAAATAGTCAACCAAAACCAAGATCACAGTCTTCTCTGAAACTTTAGGCAGTGCCTCAACAAAATCCATTGAAATATCAGACCAAATCTGCGTTGGAATTGGTAATGGTTGCATTAACCCGGCTGGTTGAAGAGTTTCCCACTTATTCTGTTGACAAATCTGACAATTTCCAATGAAGTCTTGGACAGTCTTCTTCCACCATTTCCAATAAAAATCACGCCTAATTCGATCCATCGTCTTTTTGACCCCTTCATGACCAAAATTATGGAACCTTGACACAACATCTTGCACCAACGCTGAGTATGATGTCATGTAAGCACGACCTTTGTAAAAAATCAACGTCTCTCGCCTACCAACTAGCTGGCTCGTCCCCACGAATTATTCGATCTCGGAGACTCGTAAGTGCAGTGTTGGTATTGACTTCCTTCAGTTGGCGCGCAAAAATCCCTTTATCGGACTTATTGAGGCTATAACCCCTATATTCTGGTTCAGGGATATTCTCATCCCGTCGAGATAATGCATAAGAAACCTTATTGGACGAACCAGAGAAAATTCAACCCCAAATTCAAATCCTAATAGCTTGCTTATCCAATGTATCTGGGGTGATGTAGACAGGCGTTGTTCCAGAAGAAATTTAAGACTGTAATGATTAGTGCGAATTAAAAACCGTCGTCCCCATAGATACGGTCACCAATGCAATACTGCTTTAGCAAGCCCAATAAGCTCTCGTACGTACGCAGCAAGCTTGAGATCTGCTAGCTTGCGACTAAAAAATGCTATCGGAAGCCCATCTTGTTGAAGTACAACCCCAATACCACTCCCGGACGCATCGCATTCGACTACAAAGTCCTCCGAAAAATCTGGCAGAGCTAGAACTGGGGATTCAGAGAGGGATTTTTTTAGGGTATTAAAAGCGCTGTCAGCGGTGTCATTCCAGGATGATGTGGACATCATATCAGCAAGCCCACTTGATGAAGACATTAGAACCATGAAATCTCATGTTTCTTTCTACTACCACCTCAGAGAGAGACTATTCTATGCGTACGGCATGCTTAGATCCTGATTCTATTGGAAACAGCATGACCTTTCTTGTTGTTGGGACAGTTGCTCTTACGCTACTATCACCCAACACTCATCAAATGGAAGAAGATGCATCTCTTGAAGGATTCTGGTCAACCCAAGAGGATTTTAGCAAGAAGCTGAGTTGTTCTGAAATCTTAACCCATCAAAGGACTGTCTCGAAGTGGAATCATCCCAATCAGAGTTCAGACTAAGGAGATACTCATTTTACAAATCGGGTGATCCCCAATTTACCCGATTTGGACATACACGCCTTGATTAGAGGTTTCCGACCAAACCAGGAAGAATTAAGCTACAAACCGAATTTTTATGGAATTTTGATCCATCAGAGACAAACTGAGAATTAGATTCATCTCAAAAACGGTTCAGACTTGGAAGTTATTGATTTTACAAATCAATGGACATGTTTCGAACCCAATTCCACAACTAGGCCAAAGATCGTGCTACACAGCCCAAATCAGCAACGATCTCAACCAAAAACCAATAGGAGAATATTAGTGGGTCTCTTATGGTTCCAACAAGCCCAATATCCAAGGAATTTCCCATCGGATCCTCAAGTTACACCCAATTTCCCAAAACGGGTTGACATGGTTCTGTTTAAGGTAAGTCCTAGATCCAATGGTTGCTACACTTTGCAAACATATCTATGGCAACCAGGAGAGACTCTAAGGCAACTAAAGAAGCTTACAAACACCTTCCCATGCACCAACAACCACATGATCAGGCAGATCCCCTTGCATGTCTACTTTCCTTTTATGGCTGCATTAACACTTAGAGCCATAAATTTTCAACGGCTATATTCTCAAGACCACCATGTTTTAGGAGACTTCTATGACGACCAGAATGTTCCAGAGAAGCTCACCTATCCCCTCAAACCGTCCAAATACAAAGGAGACATCACACTTTTCTCATTTTGCAGATTTGCTCATTATGGCCCAACAGTTAGTTTTTGCATTTACTTTGCGATTTCTTTCTTGTTTAGAATTTTTAGATTGTTGTTTTTGTCTAGCCACGAGAATTATATAAGCTCAGTTCTGTCATTGTAAAAACACACCTTTCAATCAAATTAATAGAGAAGTTTCTTGTTTATCTTTCAAGGTCGAGTCTTTGCGAGAATCATTGTTCTTTTGAGTATTGTGTGAGATTCACGTATTCACTAGAATTTGCGGAATAGCTTTGTTTGTGATATTCAAACAAATTAGTTCGTTCATAGATTGAGATAGTCAATCACCATCGATTGAAAGAGTCAATCAAAACCATCACCTTCCATCTCACCATCGTCCCCACTCCCGCAACAAAGCCTATAATCTCTTGACTATCACGTGTCCGTAAGTTTGGTGGATTTCGTCTTACATCACATGAGAATCCTGTTTTGTGAAGTAGATTGGTTAAAAGGGCCGCAGTAATGCCATAATCCCAAATAAACTTCATGTAGTATCCATAAAGACCAAAAAATCCTCGAACTGCTCGGATTGACTCGGGTCGCGGCCACTTTGTAATGGCTGTAATCTTGGACTGATAAACTTTCACCCCATTGTGAGAGATGACATGACCGAGGTAACCCACCTCTTCTTGGCCAAACGAGCACTTTGAGTGCTTAAGTAGAAAACTGTGCGTCCTTAAGAGTTCCAAAACATGCCTTACATGTCCTATATATGTGGTCTGCCCATGTAGCGTTGTAGTTGAGAATGTCGTCAAAGAATACCAAGACAAACTTCCAAAGCATCCCACTAATCATTGAATTCATAAGGCTCTGAAATGTGGATGGAGTGTTCGAAAGCTCAAATGGCATAACGAGAAACTCACAGTGGCCATGGTGAATTCGTAACGCAGTTTTCGCAATGTCCTCTTCGAATACACGGACCTGGTGATATCCTGATGCTAAATCGAGTTTTGTGGAAAAACGGGCTCCATGCAATTCGTCTAACAGCTCATCAACTACTGGTATTGGAAACTTTTCCTTGACAATGATGTTATTCAGTTCGCGGAAGTCGATGCAAAATCGCCACGAATTATCGACATTTTTCACTAGCAAGACGGGTGACGAGAATGGTGAGCTACTAGGCTGAATAATGCCAGTACGAAGCATTTTTGTGCATTGTCTCTCAATCTCATCCTTGAGTAGATGTGGGTAACGATAGGGCCTCACCGCCACCGGATTAGCCCCCTGTATAAGTCTGATCATGTGGTCACAATCTCGCTTAGGAGGTAAACCTGCTGGTTTGGAAAACACATCGTTGTACTCCTGTAACAACATATTAACAACCCGTGAAGTTGTTGTAGATATTAGTGACCAAATAGCTCAAACTCGCGGTGTATGCCATTTTGTTGATGACCGGAGTTATGAAAATTTCTTCCTCCTCTGTGAACCATTTCTCCAGGTTATCGATACAGGTACCAAGAGCATTCAAGACAACATCTTCACAGTCTCGTGCGGCTGCTTCACCGTGCTATTTAATTGCATAACCTTCATGTTGAAATTTCACTGTGTGTGTCGTTCCATCCGACACCACACGTCCAAGTGCGTTTAACCAACGGATCCCGAAAACAATATCAAAACCAGTTAGTGGGATCAAAAAATAGTCAGCCTCAAATTGATGTCCTTGCACGCTCATTGAGAGCCCTTTGCAAAATCTGTCATTTGGACACTTTCCTCCATCAGTAAGCGCCACAAAGCGGCATGGTTGTCGTTTCATTGTAATTCCTATATTCTCTGCCATGCTGCTCTTGATGAAATTGTGGGTACTGCCCGTGTCGAGCAATACCCATCCCGTTTCCATGGCTATATTAGCTCGTACCTGGAATGTTGTCTTAGTTTGTGTTCCATTCATAGCATTCAAAGATATTTCCACGTCTTCTTCTTCGATTGGCTCGTCTTCTTGGTCCTCTCCGTCAAGAACTGGCATGATGTGAAACATGACTGGTTTACAAATGTGTTCTTTTGTAAAGCTTTCATCCCAATTGAAACACAATCCTTGTGTACGTCGCTCTGCCATCTCTGCACGGGTTAATTTTTTCCAAAACTTCTTTGGAGGAGCTGTCGGAGGTCCTACTGGCCGTGATGACGAGGGTTCTACCTCTCTCGTGCCTTGATTGCCGTGATTTTCTAGTACCACCGGTTTAGTTATTTGCACGGATTGTCGAGCTAACGGGGCTAAATATCCTCCAAATGTTCGTACTTGAACGTATTCCATAGCTTCAAAAATTGACTCAGGACGAAGATATTCCACCTCTTTGCGCAAATTGTCTGATAAGCCCGCACAAAATTGCCACAATTGTTGGTCACTGGTTAATCTGGTTTGTCGCCCTAGACATTCCTCGAATTGATTGCAATACTCGTTAATGGTTCCAGTATGGCATAAGTTAGATAATTCCCCCACCGGATTAACTGCGTCAGCTCTTCCAAAACGGCTTTTACATATTTTTTTGAATTCTTCCCAACCTAACCGGTGAGTGATTAGTCGTCGGAGATTGTTATTTCAATGGGATGCTTGTCCATTCAGTACGAATGTGGCTTGTCGTACCTTCGCATCATCATTGCAAATCCTTTGATCATCAAAGTAGTCATCGCATTTTTGTAACCACTCCACAGCATTGGTTGTCCCATCGTATGGTGGGAACTCCATCTTTGATGGCGGTGGCACCCATAAGCCCGAGTGACCACCTCCACCATTTTTAGGGTCGTAACCCCCTTCCCTTCCAAACCCAACAGTCCCTTGGACATCTCTTGTCTGACGGTCCAGTCACCTCCTCCATCCGCGCGGCGGTGCCCTCTTTCTTTCCCTACCGAACGTATCGGCCATGGCCCCAGAGTAAGCGGGTTGCTGCTCGCCTCCCATCATTCTGATACTTTCCAGTGGTAAAGTTCCTGTAACATCCTTAGGAGTGGACGACTGATAGTAGGATTTTTACAGTCAATTACTCAAATCCCACTCATGTCATTGTAGTATTTGAGATATCAAATAATAATGGGTTGAGATTAAAAACTAAGAATACATAAAACTTCTTAATCTAAGCAGTTCGAGAATTGGTTTTCTAACAACCTAAAAGATATTGAAAGCAAACTATATTTGACTAAAGCAATAGGTAGAAACTTAAACGAGAGTGCAAATTACGATTTAAAGATAATACTAAAAACGAATCCAAGGATGAAGTATATGATTTGTTGGTAATCTTAGAGTTTCACAATGATGTCAATATACTCAAGTAATGCTAATCCTTAGACTATGATCCTTAAATTAGACTAATCCAATTCCTTGGTATTAATACCTTTGAAAAGTACTAAATCAAGAACAAATTCCTATTTGTGATTTAATAACTTTCAAGCATTAGAAACAATATCATTTAATCAATAAACACCTTACACAACTATTTCCATATGTTAAGAATGTAAATCCCTTGATTAGTTCATTGGGAAATTTCATCGAACACCTTCCGGGCGAGAAATTCCCTATGATCTAAATCAACTTGATCATTGATGATTTAGCATTAAGAACACTAAGCAAGAAAAGATTATTGATAATCTAGGCCCTAACATCATTGATTCACACTAAAATTACCTAAATCTACTTCACCCTAGAATTCTAGAAAACTACTCACAACACATGATTATCTCCACAAATCCCATGGAGGAAGTGTTTAGAATCATGGAAGATGATAAGAAAATATATAGATGATATAATCCAACAAGAACTTGCATAAATCACTCAAGAATCTCTTACAATCTCCTTTCAAACCTTAAAACACGTTTTTTTGGAAAGTCAAAACAAGATTCTCTACAATAATTAGGCTAATTGCTTAAGTAGAAAAACAGGTCGGGTCGGTCAACCCGGGACAAACCGGGTTTGACCCGGTTATATTTGTGTCCGCGAGGGTCCACAGCGGTCAGCTCCACCCCGCTGCATGACCGATGTGGATCTTCTGATTTTTGACAGATGATTCTGCAGCGGTCTTTGTTTGCCCGCTGCGACAGACCGCTGCAGCCCCCCCATTTTTTTTTTAATCACAACGATCTCCTTCTGACCGCTTCATGACCGCTGTGAAGACACTGGTTTTGGACGGACGAGTTCACAGCGGTCGGTGACTTACCGCTGCAGTTTGACCGCTGCGGTGCTTCGAAATTTCGAGATTTTTGCTTCGAAGTCCGTTTTTCCCTTTGTGTAGACCCGATCAAATAAACCTGAAAACATGAAACAAAAACATTAAAAGGAACTAGAAAGAAATTCAAACCAAATATTTACAAGGATAAACATGGGATTGCCTCCCAAGCGCGTTTGTTTAACGTCATTGAGCTTGACGTTTTGTATCCTTTTAGACGGGTGATGGACTCGAGAGAGGAACCAAGATCCCTTCCTTGATGAATCCTGATGCTGAGTATGGTTTGAGTCTGTGCCAATTAACCGTAAATTCCCCGCCAGTGTTGTTCCATACCGTTACCGCACCGTAAGGCCGTACTTCTTTGACCTTGAACGGTCCAGACCATCTAAATTTTAATTTTCCGGGAAACAACTTCAACCGGGAATTGAAAAGCAGCACTTGGTCTCCAATTTTGAAACCTTTCTTGACAATCTTCTTGTCATGGAACGCCTTGGTCCGTTCCTTGTAAATCTTTGAGCTGTCATAGGCATCGAGACGGATCTCATCTAGCTCATGTAATTGGATGAGACGTCTTTCCGAGGCCGTCTTAATGTCAAAGTTCAGCAACTTAACTGCCCACAATGCTTTGTACTCCAACTCAACGGGAAAATGACATGACTTCCCATAAAGTAAATTGAACGGTGTAGTACCAATGGGAGTCTTAACTGCAGTTCGGTATGCCCATAAAGCATCGTCTAGCTTCTTGGCCCAATCTTTCCTCGAACTACTCACTGTTTTTTCCAATATTGCTTTGATCTGGCAGTTCGAAACTTCCACTTGCCCCCTCGTTTGAGGGTGATAAGGCGTGGCAACCTTGTGTTTGACCACGTGCTTCTTGAGCAAGCTCTCAAACACCTTGTTAATAAAATGACTTCCACCATCACTAATCACCACTCTAGGTATTCCAAATCTCGGGAAAATGATTGTCTTGAAAAGCTTAATGACCACCTTGGCGTCATTAGTCGGGCTCGCAATGGCTTCGACCCACTTAGAAACATAGTCCACCGCCACCAATATGTATTGGTTTCCGTAAGATGAGGAAAATGGTCCCATGAAGTCTATTCCCCACACATCGAACACTTCGACTTCCAAGATGGGATTTTGAGGCATCTCATCCCTTCTACTTATGTTGCCTTTTCTTTGGCAAGCATCATCACATGACGAAACGTAGGTGTGAGCATCTTTGAATTATCAATAAAAGGCTTAGCATCACGAGAGTGAGTTAAGCTATTTGTATGTGTTCCTTTCCAAAGAATGAATGTGCATTGAATGTTTATGCATCACTAGTAATTTGTCTTGATGGTTAGATGATGGTGATTTAGGATGATCTTTGTTACTTCTTTCACTTAGGTTCTTAGGTTGATTCTTAATGCTAGACTTGACTTGGTAAACCAAAGTTTAGAACTGCACCTAGATTAGGTAGTTCTAGTTTGGCGTGACAAACCGAACTAGAGTTACACCCTAGGATTACAATCTCCTTACAATCTCCTTTCATGTGGTTCCCAAAAAGGGTAGGATAACGGTTATAAGGAATGATAAAAATGAAATGATTCCCACTAGAACTATAACCGGACATAGGATGTGCATTGATTATAGAAAACTAAACTCATCTACTCGAAAATATCATTTCCCTTTGCCTTTTATTGACCAAATGTTAGAAAGGTTGGCAAATCACCCATATTATTGGCTCCTTGATGGATATTCGGGGTTCTTTCAAATCCCAATCCACCCCAATGATCAAGAGAAAACGACTTTTACTTTCCCCTATGGTACCTTCGCATATCGAAGAATGCCATTTGGGCTTTGTAATGCACCCGCGACTTTTCAACGGTGTGTGATGTCTATTTTCTCCGATTTAATTGAGGACATGGTAGAGGTGTTTATGGATGATTTTTCTATGTATGGTGCCTCGTTTGCTTCTTATTTGTCAAATCTTTGCAAGCTACTCACTAGGTGCGAAGAAGCAAATCTCGTCTTGAATTGAGAGAAATGCCATTTCATGGTGCGAGAAGGCATTGTCTTGGGGCATAAGATCTCGGAAAAAGGCATTGAGGTAGACAAAGCTAAAATCGAAGTGATGATGGGTTTGGAACCGCCAACCACGGTGAAGGGCATTCGAAATTTCTTGGGCCATGCCGGGTTTTATAGACGGCTCATCAAGTATTTCTCGAAGATAGCTAGACCTCTCACAAGACTTATTTGCAAAGAAATAGAGTTCAATTTCGATGGAGAATGCCTTGAGGCATTTTTGGAAATCAAGAAAGCTCTTGTGAGTGCTCTAATTGTGCAAGCACCGGATTGGGATCTTCCTTTCGAAATCATGTGTGATGCTAGTGACTTTGCGGTCGACGCGGTTTTGGTTCAAAAGAAAGACAAAAATATTCATGTCATCTACTATGCTAGTAGAACCTTGGATGACGCTCAAACGAGATATGCAACCACAGAAAAGGAACTCTTAGCGGTGGTTTATGCTTTTGAGAAATTTTGCTCCTATTTGGTGGGATCCAAAATTGTCGTATACACGGATCATGCCGCCTTGAGACACTTGATAGCAAACCAAGGCTTCTAAGGTGGATTCTCCTTCTTCAAGAGTTCAATATGGATATTAAAGACAAGAAAGGCATTGAAAACGGCGTTGCGGACCACTTGTCTAGATTAAGAGTTGAAGAGACAATCCCGATAGATGATTCTCTTCCCGAAGAACATCTTATGATTGTTGGGATGTTGAAGAAAAGCTATCACGCGTGGTTAAAACTAGAGGATGTCAAGAGTTTGAGTGATCTCGGTTTGCCGTGGTATGCTGATTTCGTGAACTATTTAGCTTGCGGGAATGAACCGCCAAACTTGGACAACTACAACAAGAAGAAGTTCTTTAGAGATGTAACCCATTTCTGTTGAGAACTTGCTCTAATGGAGACGCGATTATTGGTCAAAACGGGCGTCATCTCAACTTTGCTCACTACCTAGTGAACAGACTCCTCTACTACCAAGAATGGGTCCACACCACAAAGGACAAGACACCACAGTTGAGTGTGGGCGGGCTCATCACTCCAATATTGCTCGCATGTGGAGTAACCTTGGCACCCATCTCGGAAGGAATAGAACGAATCGATGCCCCCTACCTCGTCAAGACGGACTTTCTAGTGGGTCGCATTGGGAGAAGCTATGGGTATCGTTTTTATGCTACGAAGACGGAGAAGAAGAAGGTTGTTCTTCCACATCGCCAACTCACCACCATCATCATGAGAGAAAACTTGCTTTTTCGGCCCAAGCCTTGGCTGATCTACGACCCCGCAACTCACGGACCATTTACCACGATCCAAGGCAAAAATAGTAGCAACATAGATCCTTCCACCGATCAGCAAGCACCATCATCTCCCGACTAAGTCTATGGAAGTGAGAGGTACCATTTCCAACCCTATGACGAGCCCATCTCGAGCTCAGCGCTTCGCGAAGCACACAACCATATCCGCCTTCTACAAAGGTGGAATAAGTGGCAACATAAAACCGTAAAAAAGTTGGTGAAAACGGTTAAGGGAATGAAGTGCCAAATAAAAGAGCTAAAGGCAAAAATTGGAGGAGCGAGCTCATCGCGCGAACATGTTGATGAAGAATGGACTGATGAGAACATCATGGAGGTCGATAGGCGCCAATCTTTCTATGGAACAATGGCGACCCATGGCAATGTCGACCCACCACGAGCTTCTTCCCATGAAAGGAGTAGGAGGAAGAGAAGAGCAACGAGATCACCATCGACGAGCGGTTAGGGGAATCCATCACTATCCATAGACACATCCTCCTCCGTCGAATTCTGAACGGTAACACTCCAATTTTGTAAATAGTTTTCTTTTTAAGTTTGCATTTTTATTGGTTTCTTTTATTTTGGTACTTTCTCCAAATTTTCTAATACACCGAGACGGTGTGAAATAAGTTGGGGGGGAGGTACCCGTTGCTAATCTTTTGGTTTTTTTTTTTTAATAAAAAATGCAATACATGAATGCATGAGACTCAAGGTAAATAAAACAAAATAAAACACAAGATTAGCAACGGGTACCTCCCCCAACTTACTTCACACCGTCTCGGTGTATAAGAAAATTCGGAGAAAGTACCAAAATAAAAGAAACCAATAAAAATGCAAACTTAAAAAGAAAAATATTTACAAAATTGGAGTGTTACCGTTCAGAATTCGACGGAGGAGGATGTGTCTATGGAGAGTGATGGATTCCCCAAACCGCTCGTCGATGGTGATCTCGTTGCTCTTCTCTTCCTCCTACTCCTTTCATGGGAAGAAGCTCGTGGTGGGTCGACATTGCCATGGGTCGCCATTGTTCCATCGAAAGATTGGCGCCTATCGACCTCCATGATGTTCTCATCGGTCCGTTCTTCATCAACATGTTCACCTTGTTCGCGCGATGAGCTCGCTCCTCCAATTTTTGCCTTTAGCTCTTTTATTTGGCACTTCATTCCTTTAATCCTTTTCACCAACTTTTTTACGGTTTTATGTTGCCATTTATTCCACCTTTGTAGAAGGCGGATCTGGCTGTGTGCTTCGTGAAGCGCTGAGCTCGAGATGGGCTCGTCATAGGGTTGGAAACGGTACCTCTCACTTCCATAGACTTCGTCGGGAGATGATGGTGTTTGCTGATCGGTGGAAGGATCTATGTTGCTACTCTTTTTGCCATGGATCGTGGTGAATGGTTCGTGAGTTGCGGGGTCGTAGATCAGCCAAGGCTTGGGCCGAAAAAGCAAGTTTTCTCTCATGATGATGGTGGTGAGTTGGCGATGTGGAAGAACAATCTTCTTCTTCTCCGTCTTCGTAGCATAAAAACGGTACCCATAGCTTCTCCCAGTGTGACCCACTAGAAAGTCCGTCTTGACGAGGTAGGGGGCATCGATGCGTTCTATTCCTTCCGAGATGGGTGCCAAGGTTACTCCACATGCGAGCAATATTGGAGTGATGAGCCCGCCCACACTCAACTGTGGTGTCTTGTCCTTTGTGGTGTGGACTCATTCTTAGTAGTAGAGGAGTCTGTTCACTAGGTAGTGAGCAAAGTTGAGACGACGCCCGTTTTAACCAATAATCTCGTCTCCATTAGAGCAAGTTCTCAAATGGGGTTTGATCCCTTCAATTAGTAGAGCCATCTCATCTTCTTTCACGTTACCGTTCTCCCTTCGTGCAAACCAGGTGTGAGCAAGCAGCTTATGAGCATAGCGAATTGCTGGATGCCTAATGTTACTTGCCTTACTCACCCCTTTGGTGTATTGCCCTTCACTTATGGTATTCCAAACATTGGTTGCTTCACCTCGATCCAAGCTCAATGCACACATATCCCCTTTCGAGAATCCAAAAACTGCACTTAGTTGATGCATAAACATCTTGTGCGTCCTCCCACCGACCTTGAAAGTAATGTAAGCACGTTCTCCATCTGACAATTTCTTCGAAGTATCATTGTAGAAGGACATAGATGAGAGGAATTGGTGGGTGGGCGTCTCAAAAGCCGGATGTGCCATTTCGAAGAAGGCACCTAGACCCATGTTCTTGAAGATCTCATGGACATCTTCACGAATACCCATCTCTTCGAGGAGTGTAAGATCCGCCCACTTTGTTTGGGTGAACTCCGTCTCCTTGAACAATTTCATAAGCACCGCACTTGAGGGTTTTGTCTTGGGTGTCTTCTTTTTTGATGCTTGCTTCTTGGTCGTCCTTTTTGTTATTTTTGGGACGTCTTCCTCACTCCCACTTCCATTTTCATGATCACTTGATGGCGAAGCGATTTCCTTGCCTTTTCTTGAAGCAGCTTTGTTTCCTCCCGCCATTAGTAATCCTTCAAAAACGAAACACTCTTGCGAAGTAGTTAGTTCGAAGTTGAGGAACCAACCAAGTGATAACCATTCTTTAATTATCAAGCTAGCTAATAGCAAGCAGGAAACCATAGTCATCTTCACATTAAGGACCAATGTGTTCTTGAAAACTTTGCAATGGTTCACATTAATAAGAACAAACAATCCCAAAGCTCAATAAATTTTTGCAAATCTAACTCGGTTAACTTGTGTGGGAAATCAATCAAGGTGAAACAAGCATTTGCAAATGAAAGCCCCAAAATTCAACAAATTTCTCCCACAACCTTGCAATTTTCGGCCATTCTAATGCCCATGAACCTTAATTTTTCAAAACTCAAAATTTCATCATGAAACCACCAAATTAGTTTGTGAATCCAACATTCCTAGCATATGCTAGCATTACCCAAGCATAGACAACCGAATTCTACTCTCAATCCAACAATCCCATGATTTCTAAACTTTTGAAAATTTCTTATTTTTCATGGAAAAAGTGGGTAACGATGGATTTTACCTTGAGTATTGAGAGAGAGAGTGCCGAAATTGGAGTTGGAGTCACAAGGATCGAGCTTAAAGAAGTTTGAATCGATGAGAGAAAAGTTTGAGTAGAGAAGAAGAAGAAGATCGCGAAGGAGGAGAGAAAAGAAGAAAAATCGTGTGAGAGAGAGAGAAAAGAGAGCAAAAAAAAAAAAAAAAAAATATTTAAAAACCTTTGATTTAGGAAATTCAACCCGGTTTATTGGTCAAAATTGAAGCAAACCGCTCTTCCAACTGAAATAAACCGCCGCATAACCGGGTCAACGCCCAAAAATCAGAGTTGACTTACCTGGGAGCTGTCCACAACTGATTTTGCGAGTTTTTTAGGTTCGGCACGTCAATTACCCTCAACGTGCACAACACCGCAATCATGACGGCATATCATTTGTAGCACTTTAAGGTATCGATCCACGGGAAATAGAGACTACGGCACCAAAGATGCGAGAAACAAACTAGTCTAAAGCCAAACTCTTTTGAAGTTTGTATTTCCAAAAATTTGATTGATTTTCACAATGGTTTATGTTACATATTTAAGCACAAAAACTAACTTAACTCTAGCTAACAAACTAACTAGAGTTGAGTAAACATATCACAGCAATTAAGCC
Source organism: Eutrema japonicum (assembly GCA_030161315.1). NCBI lineage: Eukaryota > Viridiplantae > Streptophyta > Magnoliopsida > Brassicales > Brassicaceae > Eutrema > Eutrema japonicum. Next base: position 10,890,949 of record BSQW01000005.1, on the reverse strand, counting down.
TAAAAACAAGGAAAAGAAACAACTTGAAAAGGTTGCAATCAAAGAAAATACACAAAAATACAAGTTGCATAGTTGGTTGGCGTAATGAACAGTGAATGGGGATGGATCGGTCGATCCAATTGTTTTGCTCGGAATAGTGTTCTGATCAGCTCGGACCGACTTCACGAAACCGGGCATAACTTTCGATCGCGCCGTTGGATTGACCTCAAAGCACTTCTCAATTAAAACTAAGTCATTTCTCTAGCTTTTCTCCAAAGTTCAGATTAATCCAACGGTGGGAAGTCTGTCATCGATCTCCGAACTTCTGACGTTTCTTCTTTTGCTTCGATCCAAGCAACTCCCAATTACATAAAATTACACAAAATATTACAAAATACCACAAAGACTCTCTAGGACTTCTAAAATACAAATGAATAATTATGAGACATACAATGCACTAAAAAGACTCAAAGACAAAATAAAACTAACAAAAATAAATACTTTAAAACGGTAAAATATGCGCTTATCAATTCCCCCGGACTTGTTTTTTTGCTTGTCCTCAAGCAAACAAGAAACGACAGCCCGGAAGAGTGATTTATTGAAATAATAAAAACATAACTAAAGGATAGACTTGTTTTACGTCACTAGCTTGACGAGGGATAGGATTGGGGAGGTCCCCAATGGCGCGTTTAACGTCACTAGCTTGACGGTTGTGTCTTCTGAATCTTACTCTCCTTGATTGTTTCCTTCACTCTAAGTAACGACGCCCAAGAGATCAAGATCACAAGAAAAGAGAAAAAGAATAACAACAAAAGAAAAATAAAAAGATGAAAGAATAAAACTCTAGTCCCAGCCCAAATCCTAACTCTGATGGCAATCTTACTACTCCCCGGCAACTGTGCCAAATTGACAGTAGGATTTTTACAGTCAATTACTCAAATCCCACTCATGTTATTGTAGTATTTCAGATATCGAACCATAATGGGTTGAGATTAAAAACTAAGAATACATAAAACTTCTTAATCTAAGCAGTTAGAGAATTGGTTTTCTAACAACCTAAAAGATATTGAAAGCAAACTATATTTGACTAAAGCAATAGGTAGAAACTTAAACGAGAGTGCAAATTACGGTTTAAAGATAATACTAAAAACGAATCCAATGATGAAGTATATGATTTGTTGGTAATCTTTGAGTTTCACAATGATGTCAATATACTCAAGTAATGCTAATCCTTAGACTATGATCCTTAAATTAGACTAATCCAATTCCTTGGTATTAATCCCTTTGCAAATTATTAAATCAAGAACAAATTCCCATTTGTGATTTAATAACTTTCAAGCATTAGAAACAAGATCATTTAATCAATAAACACCTTAGACAACTATTTCCATAAGCTAAGAATGTAAATCCCTTGATTAGTTCATTGGGGAATTTCATCGAACACCTTCCGGGCGAAAAATTCCCTATGATCTAAATCAACTTGATCATGGATGATTTAGCATTAAGAACACTAAGCAAGGAAGGATTATTGATAATCTAGGCCCTAACATCATTGATTCACACTAAAATTACCTAAATCTACTTCACCCTAGAATTCTAGAAAACTACTCACAACACATGATTATCTCCACAAATCCCATGGAGGAAGTGTTTAGAATCATGGAAGATGATAAGAAAATAGATATATGATATAATCCAACAAGAACTTGCATAAATCACTCAAGAATCTCTTACAATCTCCTTTCAAACCTTAAAACACGTTTTTTGGAAAGTCAAAACAAGATTCTCTACAATAATTAGGTTAATTGCTTAAGTAGAAAAACAGGTCGGGTCGGGTAAACCCGAGACAAACCGGGTTTGACCCGGTTATTTTTGTGTCCGTGAGGGTCCACAGCGGTCGGTGTCTCCCCTCTGCATGACCGCTGTGGATCTTCTGATTTCGACAGATGATTCTGCAGCGGTCTCTGTTTGCCCGCTGCGACAGACCGCTGTGACAGACCGCTGCAGCCCTTTTTTTTTTTTTATCACAGCGGTCTCCTTCTGACCGCTTCATGACCGCTGTGAAGACATTGGTTTTGGACGGACGAGTTCACAGCGGTCGGTGACTGACCGCTGCAGTTTGACCGCTGCGGTGCTTCAAATTTCCAGATTTTTGCTTTTCCCTTTGTGCAGACCCGATCAAATAAACCTGAAAACATGAAACAAAAACATAAAAAGGAACTAGAAAGAAATTCAAACCAAATATTTACAAGGATAAACATGGGATTGCCTCCCAAGTGCGCTTGTTTAACGTCATTGAGCTTGACGTTTTGTATCCTTTTCGACGGGTGATGGACTCGAGAGAGGAACCGAGATCCCTTCCTCGATGAATCCTTATGCTGAGTATGGTTTGAGTCTGTGCCCATTAACCGTAAATTCCCCGCCAGTGTTGTTCCATAGCGTTACCGCGCCGTAAGGCCGTACTTCATTGACCTTGAACGGTCTTGACCATCTCGATTTTAATTTTCCGGGAAACAGCTTAAACCGGGAATTGAAAAGCAGCACTTGGTCTCCAATTTTGAAACCTTTCTTGACAATCTTCTTGTCATGGAACGCCTTGGTCCGTTCCTTGTAAATCTTTGAGCTGTCATAGGCATCGAGACGGATCTCATCTAGCTCATGTAATTGGATGAGACGTCTTTCCGAGGCCGTCTTAATGTCAAAGTTCAGCAACTTAACTGCCCACATTGCTTTGTACTCCAACTCAATGGGCAAATGACATGACTTCCCATAAAGTAAGTTGAACGGTGTAGTACCAATGGGAGTCTTAAATGCGGTTCGGTATGCCCACAAAGCATCGTCTAGCTTCTTGGCCCAATCTTTCCTCGAACTACTCACTGTTTTTTCCAATATTGCTTTGATCTGGCGGTTCGAAACTTCCACTTGCCCGCTCGTTTGAGGCTGATAAGGCGTGGCAACCTTGTGTTTGACCCCGTGCTTCTTGAGCAAGCTCTCAAACACCTTGTTAATAAAATGACTTCCACCATCACTAATCACCACTCTAGGTATTCCAAATCTCGAGAAAATGATTGTCTTGAAAAGCTTAATGACCACCTTGGCGTCATTAGTCGGGCTCGCAATGGCTTCGACCCAGTTAGAAACATAGTCCACCGCCACCAATATGTATTGGTTTCCGTAAGATGAGGGAAATAGTCTCATGAAGTCTATTCCCCACACATCGAACACTTCGACTTCCAAGATGGGATTTTGAGGCATCTCATCCCTTCTAATTATGTTGCCTTTTCTTTGGCAAGCATCACATGACGAAACGTAGGTGTGAGCGTCTTTGAACAAGCTTGGCCACCATAACCCGGAATTATGCACTTTTGTCGCGGTTTTGAAAGAGGCGAAGTGTCCTCCATACACCGAGCCATGATAATGATATAGCACTCCATTCACTTCTTCCTCCGGGATGCATCTCCGGTAAAGACTATCCGAGCATCTCTTGTAGAGATAAGGCTCGTCCCAATAGAAATGGGTTACATCTCTAAAGAACTTCTTCTTGTTGTAGCTGTCCAAGTTTGGTGGTTCCTTCACGCAAGCTAAATAGTTCACGAAATCAGCATACCACGGCAAACCGAGATCACTCAAACTCTTGACCTCCTCTAGTTTTAACCCTGCATGATAGCTTTTCTTCAACATCCCAACAATCATAAGATGTTCTTCGGGAAGAGAATCATCTATCGGGATTGTCTCTTCAACTCTTAATCTAGACAAGTGGTCTGCAACGACGTTTTCAATGCCTTTCTTGTATTTAATCTCCATATCGAACTCTTGAAGAAGGAGAATCCACCTTAGAAGCCTTGGTTTGGCATCTTTCTTTACTATCAAGTGTCTCAAGGCGGCATGCTCCGTGTATACGACAATTTTGGGTCCCACCAAATAGGAGCGAAATTTCTCAAAAGCATAAACCACCGCTAAGAGTTCCTTTTCCGTGGTTGCATATCTCGTTTGAGCGTCATCCAAGGTTCTACTAGCATAGTAGATGACATGAATCTTTTTGTCTTTCTTTTGACCCAAAACCGCGCCGACCGCAAAGTCACTAGCATCACACATGATTTCGAAAGGAAGATCCCAATCCGGTGCTTGCACAATTGGAGCACTCACAAGAGCTTTCTTGATTTCCAAAAATGCCTCAAGGCATTCTCCATCGAATTTGAACTCTATTTTTTTGCAAAGAAGTCTTGTGAGAGGTCTAGCTATCTTCGAGAAATCCTTGATGAACCTTCTATAAAACCCGGCATGGCCCAAGAAACTTTGAATGCCCTTCACCGTGGTTGGCGGTTCCAAACCCATCATCACTTCGATTTTAGCTTTGTCTACTTCAATGCCTTTTTCCGAGATCTTATGCCCCAAGACAATGCCTTCTCGCACCATGAATTGGCATTTCTCCCAATTCAAGACGAGATTTGCTTCCTCGCACCTAGTGAGTACCTTGCAAAGATTTGACAAACAAGAAGCAAACGAGGCACCATACACAGAAAAATCATCCATAAACACCTCTACCATGTCCTCAATTAAATCCGAGAAAATAGACATCACACACCGTTGAAAAGTCGCGGGTGCATTACAAAGCCCAAATGGCATTCTTTGATATGCGAAGGTACCGTAGGGGCAAGTAAAAGTCGTTTTCTCTTGATCATTGGGGTGGATTGGGATTTGAAAGAACCCCGAATATCCATCAAGGAAACAATAGTATGGGTGATTTGCCAACCTTTCTAACACTTGGTCAATAAAAGGCAAAGGGAAATGATCTTTTCGAGTAGATGAGTTTAGTTTTCTATAATCAATGCACATCCTATGCCCGGTTATAGTTCTAGTGGGAATCAATTCTTTTTTATCATTCCTTATAACCGTTATCCCACCCTTTTTGGGAACCACATGAGCCGGTGAGACCCATGTACTGTCCGAAATGGGATATATTATCCCCGCATCTAGAAGCTTAAGAATCTCCTTCTTAACCACTTCTTTCAAATTCTTGTTTAACCGTCTTTGATGTTCAATAGAGCTCATAGATTCATCTTCTAGATGGATTCGGTGTGTACATAGAGAAGAGGAAATTCCCTTTATTTCATCTAAAGAGTATCATATTGCTCTTCTAAATTTTCTCAATTCTCTCAAAAGGGCGGACAACTCATTTTCATCTAAACTATCATTCACTATGACCGGGTAAGATTCATTTGGACCTAAGAACGCATACCTTAGTCTACTTGGGAGCGGTTTGAGGTCGACTTTGGGGGCTTTGAGTTCGCTCCAATCCTCATCGAAACTAGTCTCCCCATTGCTAGTTTCTTGCTCGTCCTCTAGGTCGACATCCAAGGCACTCATGTAGTCAATTTCCAAAACACTCACATTGTTTTCCAACTCGTCTTCGACAATTTCTTTGTGCTCTAGTTCCAAAAACGAATTTTCTCCAACTAGTGCTTTGTGCGAATCTAGCAACTTCATGTAACCAACACTTTCTTCACGAAGATACCCATTCTCTCCATGTTCTTTGGTCAAAGCAATTTGAAGATGATCCTCCAAGTTCAACTTTTCTAGAAGTTCATCCGCTAGTTCGTCCATAGTTTCAATGTAGAAGGCTTGACCATCTATTGTGGACTTCTTCATCATCTCGTTGATGTCAAAATTAAGCACATCGTCTTTGCCCAAATGAAGATCAATCTTCCCTTTTCGCACATCTATGATAGCCCCGACAGTGGCTAAAAATGGCCTTCCAAAGTTGAGAGGATCTTTGGGTTCTTCATCCATCTCAAGAACAACAAAATCGGTGGGTACCTCAAAATCTCCAATTTTCACTGGTAGATCTTCAAGCATTCCAATTGGGTGTCTCACCGACCTATCCGCTAGCACGAGAGAAATTTTACAAGCTTTGTAGACGGTGAAACTGAGACGTTTTGCCACCGAGAAAGGCATCAAACTTACACTTGTTCCAAGGTCGCACAAGCAATGTTTAAAAGCAAGTGGTCCAAGAGCACAAGGAAGAGTAAAACTTCCCGGATCTCCCAACTTCTTTGGTACAACTTTCCGTTGAATTATAGCTCTACACTCATGGGAAAGCACAACCATTCCATCCAAGTCCTTGGTTCTATCCTTGATTGCATCTTTAAGAAACTTGTTGTATTGTGGGACTAACAAGAAAGCATCAATCAAGGGCATAGTCACTTGGACTTTGTTAATTTGCTCATCGAAAATTGCCCTATATTTCTCCATGAGTTGCTTCTTGAAGCGGCTCGGGAAAGGAACCTTGGGTTCATAAGGTGGCGGGACAAAGGTGGTCTTCTTCTTTGTAGGTTTTCCCGCGGTTTCGTCTTCTATAGTCCTTGTTCCTTTAGGCCTACCCAAAACAGCATCTTCTTCACCCACATTCGTTTCATTTTCAATGACCACCTCCCCACTTGGGTTCTCAATGTCCTCGTTGAGATTAGATGGAAGCTCCCATGGGGGAAGCTCTTTTCCACTACGCAATGTGATGGCGTTACAAAACTCCTTTAGATTAGCTTCGGGTTTTCCTGGTAAGGTACCTTGAGGGCGTGTCGATGAAGGAACTCCTTTGCCTTCGATTTGTTTGAGCCTAGACGACAATGACTCAAACTTGGAGTTGAGGTCATTGTAAGAGCAGTCCACCTTGTTGTGGATTTCCGCCATTTTCTTACTCAAATCCATGGCTCCTTGAGCTTGGCCTTGTAATAGTTGTTGAAGCATGTTCTTCATCTCGTTGTCTTGAGGCGTTGTGTTGCTCGCTTGTCCTTGGTGTACAAAACCGGGTGGGTTAGATTGTTGCTTTGGTTGAAACCCACCTTGGTTTCTTTGAAAGTTGTTTCTTGGAACAAATGGTCTTTGTTTGTTGGTAGGGACGAAGTTCTTTTGTTGAAAGCCTTGACTTTGAGTGTTTTGTTGGGGATACACTGGGTCATGAGGGTTTGCGACATTGTTGCTTCTATAGGAAAAATTTGGATGATTCCTATAGTTTGTGTTGAAGCCACCTTGGTAGCCACCTTGACCACCCACATAATTGACTTGTTCTTGCTTATCATCATGTTCAACTCCCTCTTGATGGCCTTGGTTTTCATCGAAGTCACCAACAAAGTTAACGGTTGATTGTGAGACTTGGATAAGCTTATCCAGCTTTTCATTAAGAGCTTTAGTATCCTGCCTCGTCTTTTGATTATCAAAGTCTCCACCTCCTCTTGAAGATCTATCATAGTCTTCTCCATAGTTACCGTCGCTTTGTGCCAAGTTTTCCACCAATTGTAAACCGTCATCCACCTTTTTTCCCAAGAAATTTCCATTACTCGCGGCATCAAGTAGCATACGAAACTTGGGAAGAACACCACCGTAGAGAGTGCTAAGTAGAGACTCGTCCGAGAATCCCCAATGGCGCGTTTAACATCACTAGCTTGACGTTTGTGTCTTCTGAATCTTACTCTCTTTGATTGTTTCCTTCACTCTAAGTAACGACACCCAAGAGATCAAGATCACAAGAAAAGAGAAAAAGAATAACAACAAAAGAAAAATAAAAAGATGAAAGAAGAAAACTATAGTCCCAGCCCAAATCCTAACTCTGATGGCAATCTTACTACTCCCCGGCAACGGCGCCAAATTGATAGTAGGATTTTTACAGTCAATTACTCAAATCCCACTCATGTCGTTGTAGTATTTGAGATATCGAACCATAATGGGTTGAGATTAAAAATTAAGAATACATAAAACTTCTTAATCTAAGAAGTTCGAGAATTGATTTTCTAACAACCAAAAAGATATAGAAAGCAAACTATATTTGACTAAAGCAATAGGTAGAAACTTAAACGAGAGTGCAAATTACGGTTTAAAGATAATACTAAAAACGAATCCAAGGATGAAGTATATGATTTGTTGGTAATCTTAGAGTTTCACAATGATGTCAATATACTCAAGTAATGCTAATCCTTAGACTATGATCCTTAAATTAGACTAATCCAATTCCTTGGTATTAATCCCTTTGCAGATTACTAAATCAAGAACAAATTCCCATTTGTGATTTAATAACTTTCAAGCATTAGAAACAAGATCATTTAATCAATAAACACCTTAGACAACTATTTCCATATGCTAAGAATGTAAATCCCTTGATTAATTTATTGGAGAATTTTATCGAACACCTTCCGGGCGAAAAATTCCCTCTGATCTAAATCAACTTGATCATGGATGATTTAGCATTAAGAACACTAAGCAAGGAAGGATTATTGATAATCTAGGCCCTAACATCATTGATTCACACTAAAATTACCTAAATCTACTTCACCCTAGAATTCTAGAAAACTACTCACAACACATGATTATCTCCACAAATCCCATGCAGGAAGTGTTTAGAATCATGGAAGATGATAAGAAAATAGATAGATGATATAATCCAACAAGAACTTGCATAAATCACTCAAGAATCTCTTACAATCTCCTTTCAAACCTTAAAACACGTTTTTTTGGAAAGTCAAAACAAGATTCTCTACAATAATTTGGCTAATTGCTTAAGTAGAAAAACAGGTCGGGTCGGGTCAACTCGGGACAAACCGGGTTTGACCTGGTTATTTTTGTGTCCGCGAGGGTCCACAACGGTCGGTGTCTCCCCTCTGCATGACCGCTGTGGATCTTCTGATTTTTGACATATGATTCTGCAGCGGTCTCTGTTTGCCCGATGCGACAGACCGCTGCGGCCCCCTTTTTTTTTCTTTTTTTTTTTATCACAGCGTTCTCCTTCTGACCGCTTCATGACCGCTGTGAAGACACTGGCACTACAAGAAATATGGGCATTGGTAGCACACTGAAAACGCTACTATAGGGCTATGGTAGCGTTTTCATAAACGCTATGACAGCCGCATCTATAATAGACTCCCCCCCTATCGTAGCATTTTTAAAAATGCTACGATAAGCGGACCTATGATAGCGCGAATCAAATGCTATAGAAATTAATTTTCTAGCGTTATATTCGTGCTATTATTCAATTTTTTTGTATCATATTTTTAATGCTGTAATTTGTTTTATTGTGACAATTTTAAAACGCCATTGAATATTTTTTAATGGCGTTTTTATCGTGCTGTAAGATAATCTAAATAGGAGATTAAAAATGCCATTGATTATTGTTTCGTGGCATTTTTCTCGTGCTGTAACCTAAATTATGATGACAAATATAAAATGCAACGGAATATTTGTATTGTGCTATTTGCATTGCTATATATTGAGATGATATTAACTAATTACTATAATTAACACTAATTAAAGATAATTATATCATAGAATATAAGTAGATTTTCCATTAAAATTCCAAAACAACAAAGTCATAACATACAAAATATGATATCTTAAACAGACCAAGTTGCATGAAAAACTTGCACATCTGCACTATTGCAGAGCAGCGTTAGTATCTGAGACACAAAACATTGACTCCAACATTATGACTCAGACCAAGCAGCACTATGTCAGCTTCCTGCAATAACCGAGCACGTTTTAAGTGCAAAAGCCTTTCCTCTGCATCCTTGATTGCGCTGATAAGTTCTTCATGGATCTTATGAGATACAAAATCGCCACATGAAAGCAGAAGATAACAACAACCCATGAGATTGAAGGATAAGAATTGTTGAAACATTAAACATTTAAGTATCCCAGAAAACTTGGGATTTGATTCGGAGAAGAAAACTTACCGAGAGGAGCTCGGGGTTAGATGGGTCAGAGGCTAGGGCTTCGTCAATGGCGGAAAGCGATTCTCTATGGTCTTTCAGTTGAATGTCAAGAAGATTTTCCAGGGCTTTTCATGCAACAGAGGCTTTGCCATTCCCTAAAGACACCAATCTGGTTCTTTTGTGTTATCCATTAGCTTTGCACCTGTACACATATTGAGAATACAAATCACAACAACATCTCTGTATCAATACTTCGCCATGGTCTAGTGTGAACAAATCAACACTCAAATTTGGCTTCTTTAAGTTACTCTAAAACTAATCGAACGAGACAGCATCAAAAAAGCAGAATTTCACACTTACTTTGTCTAATTTCTTCATAAACAGATTCGGAGCCCTTAAACTCAACAGTGTATCGCCGAAAACTAAGGATTTGAGCGGTCGAACTGTTGGTCTCAGCTACACTCCCGAGAGGCACCCGTAGCGAAATGGCCATATATCGAACAAAACCCAGAGCCGAATCCAAAGTGAGAGGAAACCAAGGAAGAGACATTCCAAAACTGGGCACGCAGAGCTCGGTTCACAAAGCGTCGGAACCTCCATGAATCTGAGATCAGAGTTCCGAAGAAATCTGAGCAAGCTACAATAGTAGAGGCTTTGCCATTCCCTAAAGTCTCATGTCTTATTCGATGAGAGGGATCGAGAGAGAAAGAAGATAGAAAAAGAAGAGAGAAGACTTACCTGGGTCGACGGCGGCTATAGAGGATGAAGGAGACGAAAGAGTAGGAGAAGAGGAGAAAAAGAAAGGAGTTAATTAATGTCCGTTGGATTGAATATCATCAACGGTTGATATTAAAACAAAAATGGAATCCTTGTGACTATGGATTAACCAATCAGAAGCTTTCATTTGGTAATATAGTTTTTTTATTTAATTTTGATATTTAAACTAAAATCTAAAATTTATAGTTCATAATTTATTATTTGGGAATTGGGGTTTTGATTTAAAAAATGAATATATTTGATTTTAAGTTTTATATTTTTTTTAATTGACAAATAGGAAAAATATGTTTCAAACGTGATTCGTTGACACTATACTCCAATACTTTAAATCATTAACCCTATACTTTAATTCAAACTCAAAGAATTATTTTGTTTAGACACTAAATCAAACCTTAAACCCTATACACTAAATCAAACCCTAAACCATATACACTAAATCAAATTCGAAAATTCTTCTAATTATTTTTAATTTAAATATTATGTTGTGTATTGTTACCCTGAACTTTGAACCTTATACCAATACCCTAAACCCTAAATAAAATATTCAACACCTAATTCTGTAAGACATTATATATTTAGTTATTTCTGCAAAAAAAATATCATATACCCTAAACCCTAAATCAAAACCAAAACCTTAACCCTATACACTTAAATCAAACCGTATGGCCTAAACCCTAAATCAAAGATTCACCAACTTTTCTTTGTAATTTTGTATGTGTAATAATTTGTTGTATTTTTAATTAAGAAATAGAAAAATATTTTACAAGTGTGAATTTTTATACCCTAAATCAAACACTCATTAATCCATAAAAAATTATTATATTTCTATTGTTAATAAATCTAGGAAACATATTTCAAACCATATACCTCAAACTCTATACACTAAACTATAAATCAAAGATTCACTAACCTTTCCTTTTTATTTTACATTCTTAATATGAAACAATAATTATGTTCTTTATATGAAACAGTAACACTAAAAATATTTCAAACCCTATACCCTATACCCTATACCCTAAACTCTAAATCAAATTCACTAACTTTTTTGTATTTTTTAATAGTATTTTATTTTATGTTTTTAGTATTAAACAATATTTTCTAGTATTTTCTAGTATATTCCAATTAGACCGACCAACATAATGCCTCATGAAAATATGGTTTACTCTTTCTTTAATGTTTCATCACATTTATATATAACCAAATGAGTGTAGTTCTTACAAAGGAGTCTTCTTTGACTACTTACCACTCCCAGGTGAAGCATGGACTTGCACTCATGGGAACATGCGACCGGGAACAAGCGCCATTAATGGGTTCTTAATACCCAAAATGGAGAAGAGCTAAAACTGAATGAAACTCTCTCAATCCTTATCTTGAACTCGGTTTATGAACAAAAGCTTATGAACATCTGTTTGTTTGTTGTACTCAAGACATGAGAGAAATAAGGTTTCAAATAGAGCATGAGACTCTTACAAAGACCAAATCAATAAGGTTTCTCGGCTTGAAGCTTTGCGACCAGAGTTAGTCCAAAGACGTTGAGGAAGATGTAAGCTGGGTTCAGTATCTGCCCCATTGCAGCTCCATTCACCAAGATTGAGCTTATAAGAACAAACCTATCCAATCCTTGTTTCCAGAACGCATCCACCAGATTCAATGTCCCGAAATTATCGACTTTCCAAGGAGCGAATAGATCAAATCCGGGACGAAACCCAGAAGCACAAATCACAGCTTGAGAATCATCACCTATAGCTTCAGCTAGCTTCTCGAGACCTTCTATCACGTCTGCTCTAACCTAACAAGATAATCACAGAGGAGTTGTGGGATTTTTAAGAGCATGTAACAGCGAAAAACTTTCGATTAAGACAAAAAAAAAAAAAACATACAATCTGAAGAGACGGGTCATCTTTGAAAGATGGTTTTGCTTTTTCGACATAGGCTTTGAACTGAAATATATTCATTACTCGCTCCCCAGATTCTTCAAGTAAAGAGTCATTTAGCAGCTCCAGAGCTTAATTGTATAATAGACAGAAGAAAATTTCCAGACCTGTTGTCTCAATTACTATATGGTCGAAGCTTCCTTTCTTCTTCTTGACCAAATCAGAAATCATCCTCACAAGATCACCCCTGACCGTACAACACAGACATCCATTGTTAAGCATCATTATATCCTCTGCTCCTGCAGTTTTAGCTGCCACGAGGGATCCATCAATGTCGACTTCACCAAACTGAGAGAAATTCACATTTAGCACGAATTAGAAATCACAATTTTCAAAAACACATCTCTCTTCAACACACACAGAGATTAATACAGTACCTCATTCTCGATCACGGGTATGCGCTTCCCATGATCTCCCATCAATATATGGTTTAGCAATGTCGTCTGGTCACCCGGAAAAAACACAAACCCATGAAAAAAAAAACAGCATTCGCTCACTTTAACTAGATTGAAAATGAAACAAGAAGACTCACCTTACCAGAACCCAGGAACCCCGTGATTATAGTGGCCGGGATTCGATTGTCGGGAGTAATCTCAGTGGAAACATCGAAGGAATCTTATTCGGTATCCACAACCGCCAGCGCGGAAGCAGAGGCAAAGGCGGAGTAGAATCTCCGGTAAAATCAGAGGCTTTGAACTGAAATCCCCATGTTGCTGAAAGGGATCGACATAGGCTTTGAACTGAAGGGAAATCCGGTAAAATCAGAGGCTTTGAACTGAAATCCCCATGTTACTGAAAGAGATCGACATAGGCTTTGAACTGAAGGGAAAAGGGGAAGATGGCTGGGATATTGCTGGTTTTCGTGTTCGAGAGAGTGAAATTAGGAGGAGATAATGAGCAAAAGGAGAAGATGGATGGGTATTTTCTGGGTCTTTTCTTCTCGAGAGTGAGATTAGGAGGAAAAATGGTAGATCGAGAGTGAGATTAGGAGGAGATACGAGAGAGAATCTGAGAGAAGAATAAGGCTTAAGAGAAACAGAGGAGAGAGATAGAATCTGAGAGAAGAAGAAAGTGTAGATCGAAGAAAGCTTCGCGCAAAAACCGAAAATTGGCTTAAGTGTTTTGGCTCCGAAATAAATTTTCAGCTATAATAGTGATTTTTAGGTTCCCGCTTAATGAAATTTTTTCCTAGCGCGAATCTAATGCTACGATAGAGTTGAGATCCGATTTTGGCACTTTTAATAGCAGTTAGTGAATTAGTGCTACAATGAACTGCTACCAATGCCCATATTTCTTGTAGTGTGGTTTTGGACGGACGAGTTCACAACGGTCGGTGACTGACCGCTCCAGTTTGACCGCTGCGGTGCTTCGAAATTTCCGGATTTTTGCTTCGAAGTCCGTTTTCCCTTTGTGCAGACCCGATCAAATAAACCTGAAAACATGAAACAAAAACATAAAAAAGAACTAGAAAGAAATTCAAACCAAATATTTACAAGGATAAACATGGGATTGCCTCCCAAATGCGCTTTTTTAACGTTATTGAGCTTGAAGTTTTGTATCCTTTTAGACGGGTGATGGACTCGAGAGAGTAAGGCCGTACTTCTTTGACCTTGAACGGTCCTGACCATCTCGATTTTAATTTTTCGGGAAACAACTTAAACCGGGAATTGAAAAGCAGCACTTGGTCTCCAATTTTGAAACCTTTCTTGACAATCTTCTTGTCATGGAACGCCTTGGTCCATTCCTTGTAAATCTTTGAGCTGTCATAGGCATCGAGACGGATCTCATCTAGCTCATGTAATTGGATGAGACGTCTTTCCGAGGCCGTCTTAATGTCAAAGTTCAGCAACTTAACTGCCCACAATGCTTTGTACTCCAACTCAACGGGCAAATGACATGACTTCCCATAAAGTACGTTGAACGGTGTAGTAGCAATGGGAGTCTTAAATGCGGTTCTGTATGCCCACAAAGCATCGTCTAGCTTCTTGGCCCAATCTTTCCTCGAACTACTCACTGTTTTTTCCAATATTGCTTTGATCTGGCGGTTTGAAACTTCCACTTGCCCGCTCGTTTGAGGGTGATAAGGCGTGGCAACCTTGTGTTTGACCCCGTGCTTCTTGGGCAAGCTCTCAAACACCTTGTTAATAAAATGACTTCCACCATCACTAATCACCACTCTAGGTATTCCAAATCTCGGGAAAATGATTGTCTTGAAAAGCTTAATGACCACCTTGGTGTCATTAGTCGGGCTCGCAATGGCTTCGACCCACTTAGAAACATAGTCCACCGCCACCAATATGTATTGGTTTCCGTAAGATGAGGGAAATGGTCTTATAAAGTCTATTCCCCACACATCGAACACTTCGACTTCCAAGATGGGATTTTGAGGCACCTCATCCCTTCTACTTATTTTTCCTTTTCTTTGGCAAGCATCACATGACGAAACATAGGTGTGAGCGTCTTTGAACAAGCTTGGCCACCAAAACCCGGAATTAAGCACTTTTGTCGCGGTTTTGAAAGAGGCGAAGTGTCCTCCATACACCGAGCCATGACAATGATATAGCACTCCATTCACTTCTTCCTCCGGGATGCATCTCCGGTAAAGACTATCCGAGCATCTCTTGTAGAGATAAGGCTCGTCCCAATAGAAATGGGTTACATCTCTAAAGAACTTCTTCTTGTTGTATCTGTCCAAGTTTGGTGGTTCCTTCCCGAAAGTTAAATAGTTCACGAAATCAACATACCACGAAAAACTGAGATCACTCAAACTCTTGACCTCCTCTAGTTTTAACCCCGCGTGATAGCTTTTCTTCAACATCCCAACAATCATAAGATATTCTTCGGGAAGAGAATCATCTATCGGGATTGTATCTTCAACTCTTAATCTAGACAAGTGGTCCGCAACGCCGTTTTCAATGCCTTTCTTGTATTTAATCTCCATATCGAACTCTTGAAGAAGGAGAATCTACCTTAGAAGCCTTGGTTTGGCATCTTTCTTTGCTATCAAGTGTCTCAAGGCGGCATGATCCGTGTATACGACAATTTTGGATCCCACCAAATAGGAGCGAAATTTCTCAAAAGCATAAACCACCGCTAAGATTTCCTTTTCCGTAGTTGCATATCTTGTTTGAGCGTCATCCAAGGTTCTACTAGCCTTTAATATTTACAAGAAGCCCCAAAATGTGATTTAGGTTATTTATAGGATTTTTACAGCCACTTTGTTGGCTACGCTTTATTTTTATTCTGGATTTGTGAGAGAGCTTTCCAAGGGAGACGAGTCTGAAACTCTGTTCGTCGAGAGAAGATTTCGAACCCTTTTGTTACTCTTTCTTATTTTCTATTGAGTATTTATTCAAACATGTTTATTGATTCAATTTCCATGTCTGAGTAGATCTCTTGTTAGGTTTAGGGATTCTCATAAGGGATTTCTTTGAATGCTAGGTTGATTAGTTACTTAGAGTTCATAATCTGAATAAGTTCTTCGCCTTAGGTTGTTCTCAAAGCTAATTCTGGATTGATCACCTAGAACTTAGATCTTAGGATAATTGATTAGGCACGACAGTGCGATTAATTACCTGATAGAACCTTAGGTGAGCAAATTGATTATTCGCAAAGAGATTTGGTTTAATTGATTTGTGAACATATCAAACTTGGAATTAAGACTGATTTATTCTTAGGGATTAGCAAAGAAATTTGGGATTCTGAAGTTTAGATTTAGATAGTTTTCTTAACGACAGTTGGTTAATTATACTCTAGTGATTTGAGTTCGAGAACCGTGCGTAATCTGAACCCTGATTAGTTAGTTTATTTTGCATTCATTGATTTCCTGAGAAATATCCCTGAACCTATCTTTCTCCCAATTGAATTACAACTCGTTTACTGCTTACTGCTTTGTTTAATCTGAATAGCTTAGCTTGATTTGATAACTATACAATCTATTGTGCGATTTCTCTGAGTTCTTGTGTTCGACCTCTGATATACTACAGCAACTGCTTTAGTACTATTTATGGTATTAATTTGAGCATATCAAATTTGGCGCCGTTGCCGGGGACTCGATTTCGCCATTAGATTTTAGCTGTCGAGTTTCGATTAAGCCCGTCGGTATCGATCGATACTACCTAGTATCGGTCGATACTCGTCGTTTCTTTTTGTTGATATCGATCGACACCACTTGGTATCGATCGATACTCATCGTATTTTTGTTACTAACGCTCTTGGTTTTTGTGTTTCAGGTGCATGCCTAATCGTGAAACCAGAAGAAACAAAAGCACTCCGCTAGTCAATCTATCGTTAGAGAAGCTAGCACGTTTAGAACGCACAAACAGAAAGACAAAGCAAACATCAGGGATGAACAACCCAGTGGTTTTAAGAGCTGATGAAGCTGGAGTCTTGAGAGACCAAGAGGGTTAAGTGTGCAATGAGAGAGGGCAGCGACTTGATGAGGCTGGAAACGTCATTGCCCCTCCTGCTGTTGTTGGTCAGATTGTCGCGCCAGCTGCGCAGGCCAACGTTGGGAATGCTGGAGTTGATCGAGGTAGAACACTTGGTGAGCACAACAGACCTGATCAGTTCTTTGCCAATCGAGTTGCGATTCGCATCCCAACTTTTCAGAGGAATGACTTCGAGCTGAAACCTGCGTATTACGCTCTTGTAAGTCAGAACCCTTTCCATGGCCTACCTCATGAGCATCCCATGGATCATATCGAAAGGTTCGAGGATTTGGTCACTGGTATGAAGTACAATGGAGTGCCCAATGAGTTCCTTTTCTGCAAACTTTTCCCGTACTCTCTTGGTGGGGATGCTGCTTATTGGCTGAAGCAGTTTTACTCATGATTCGCTAACTACATGGGATGAGACGAAGAATGCATTCCTGATCAACTTCTACGATGATGCGAGATCTGAAGAGCTCAGGAACAAGATCTTTCAATTTTCTCAAGGTCCAACAGAGGCACTCAAAGCTGCTTGGATCCGTTTCAAATCATATCAGAGAGATTGCCCGCACCATGGGTTCAATCAGGTTCAGATGTTGGGTACTTTCTACAGAGGGATCGATTGGAGGTACCAGATGGCTTTGGATACTGCAAGTAATGGGAACTTCAACACCAGATATCCAGATGATGCGGTTGTGCTGATTGAGAACTTGGCATCTAGCAATAGCACCAAGAATGCTGATTTCGAGCGGAAGAAGCAGGTTGCAGGAAATGATGGATCGCAGATTGCTGAAGTTCAACCGAAGTTGGATATTCTGCTTGGGAAATCGAAGAAGACTGTACATTTTGCTGATGGAGTCGATATTATGGATGAAGAAGAGGTGGAGGATCTTAACTACGTTGGTGGTTCTGGTTTTCAGGGTCCGCGATTTGGGTACAACAACAACGGAAACTTCAACAACAACAATCAGCAAGGTGGGTACAAGTTAGAGGGGAACCAATCTGGTTTCGGAGCGAAGCAATTTACTCAGAAACCACTTCAGAGCAGCGATTTCACTCGCAATTATGGGAACTCTTCGTACCAACCAGTGTCTCCAAAGTCCACAGATAATAAGATGGAATCCATGATGGAACAGATTCTTCAGGGACAACAGAAGTTGTAAGTGGATTTCAATTGAAAGTTTGACTCTCTGTACATCGATCTGAATGGGAAAATCGAAGCCATCAATCTTTCCCAGAGGAAGCTGGAAACTCAGGTTGCTCAGACAGCCGCAGCTATGAAGAGGCAATAAGGATTTCTCCCAGGGAAAACTGAGAATCCAAGGGCACACATCAATGCCATCACTTTGAGGAGTGGAAAAGAGGTGCTTAAAGGAGTGAAGAACAGTCCAATCGCAGAAAATCTCGTCAATCTTGCTGGAGATGACGATTGGGATTCTGAAAATCCCCAGGTATCGATCGATACCAGTCAATGTCGATCGATACCAGTCCAGACATCTACCCGAGTGGATCCAAAAACCCGTGTATCGATCGATACCCCTCAAGTATCGATCGATGCTGAGACACAGCCAGAGAAGGAGCCCGAGATTGTCAAGGAGAGGGTGTATAAACCCAAGATGCCTTATCCTATGCCTCCTAAGCTGACAAAGAAGGAATGGGAGGATGCCAGAGGCAAGGCTATGCTGGATAAGTTGGTTGTGGAACTTCCTTTTGTTGATGCTATTAAGACTTCTCCAGCTTTCAGGAGATATGTGAAGAAGATGGTCTCTAGCAACGTGAACCTGGAGGAAGGTGTCATGATGATCACAGCTGAATGCAGTGCGATCCTACTCAACAAAATTACCAAGAAGCTACCAGACCCAGGGAGCTTTGTTTTGGATTGCACTATCTTCACAGAGAGATTTGAGTGAGCTCTCTGCGATATTGGGTCGAGTGTGAACCTTATGCCACACTCAGTTGCCAATGGGGATGACAGATTTTCAATCTACAAGGATTTCGCTGGTACTTGCTGATCGCTCAGTGCGGCATCCAGAGGGACTACTCGAAGATGTCCCAATCAAGATTGGGAATTGCTTGATCCCAACAGATTTCATCGTCCTGAAGTACGATGCTGAGCCTAAGGATCCTCTTATCCTGGGCAGGCCATTCCTTGCAACTGCTGGAGCCTTGATTGACTGCAAGAATGGACAGATAGCTCTCAACATCGGTGATTTGGTGATGTCCTTTAACATGGAGAAGATGATGAAAAGGCCAACCATCGATGGGCAGACATTCTATGTGGACACCTTCAGTGACATAGCTGAAGAGTACTTCCTGGAGATGCACCCTGAGGATCCACTGGAGAGAGCACTGGTTTGTTCGGCCACTTCAGAGGTCCGTCCGTGTGATGATACTGCTAGATACTCGAAGATGCTTGATTCAACATCAACGGTATCGATCGATACCCCTTTGGTATCCGTCGATACCCTACGGCCAGAAGGAGGGTTGGTCGAAAATTCTAGGCAAGCTGATGGGCTTGGAGATTGGAGCGCAGAGAATGCCCCTAAGGTGGAACTAAAGCCACTTCCAGCGAATCTGAGGTATATTTTTCTTGGTCCTAATTCTACATACCATGTCATCGTTAATTCTTCCTTGAACAACGCAGAGATTGCCTTACTGCTGAACAAGCTGCGCAAATATCGCAAAGCTCTTGGCTATTCTCTTGCTGACATTTCAGGTATAGCACCAGACTTGTGCATGCATCGGATTCACCTGGAGGATGAGTCAAAGTCTTCGATTGAGTGTCAGAGGAGGCTGAATCCGAACCTGAAGGAAGTGGTCAGGAAGGAAGTGATGAAGCTGTTGGAAGCAGGGATTATCTATGCCATCTCGGATAGTTCTTGGGTTAGTCCAGTTCACGTTGTGCCTAAGAAAGGAGGCATAACTGTGGTGAAGAACGAGAAGGACGAGCTGATCCCTACAAGGACAATCACTGGTCACGGGATGTGTATTGACTACAGGAAGCTAAATGCGGCTACAAGGAAGGATCACTTCCCATTGCCATTCATTGACCAGATGCTGGAGAGGTTAGCAAGTCACCCATACTACTGTTTTCTTGATGGGTACTCAGGCTTTTTCCAGATTCCTATACATCCAGAGGACCAGGGAAAGACGACCTTCACATGTCCCTATGGTACATTCGCCTACAGAAGAATGCCATTTGGATTATGTAACGCTCCAGCGACCTTTCAGCGATGCATGATGTCGATTTTCACAGATATGACTGAGGAGTTTATGGAGGTATTCATGGATGATTTTTCTGTGTATGGATCGTCATTCAAGGATTGTCTGGATAACTTGTGCAAGGTACTTCAAAGATGCGAGGAGAAGCACTTGGTTCTTAATTGGGAGAAGTGCCACTTCATGGTACAAGATGGCATTGTTCTTGGGCACAAGGGTTTCTAAGGCAGGGATCGAAGTCGACAAGGCTAAGATTCAGGTCATGACAAGCTTGCAAATTCCACAATCTGTTCCTGAGATACGAAGCTTCCTTGGTCATGCTGGGTTTTACAGGAGGTTCATCAAGGATTTCTCTAAGCTCGCACGTCCACTCACAGCCCTGTTATGCAAGGAAGTCAAGTTTGATTTCACATCTGATTGCCTTGAAGCCTTCGAGGAAATCAAGAAGGCATTGGTGAGTGCTCCTGTTGTCCAACCACCTGATTGGAGCTTGCCTTTTGAGGTTATGTGTGATGCCAGTGATTTTGCTGTTGGAGCTGTGTTGGTTCAGAAGAAAGACAAGAAACTCCATGCTATTTATTATGCCCGCAGGACGTTGGATGATGCTCAGCGAAACTACAGCACCACTGAGAAGGAGTTGCTTGCAGTCGTTTTCTCTTTTGAGAAATTTCGGTCCTACTTGATTGGGAGCAAGGTCATTGTTCACACAGACCATGCTGCTCTCAAATACCTGCTGAAGAACAAGGACCTCAAGCCTCGTCTATGCTGATATATCATGGTTTTTACCCTATTTAGGCCATGATATAAGTCCTTTTATAGAGTCTTTTCTTGTGTTTTGGAGTCTTTTAGAGTCTTTCACAGGTTATAGCACGTCTGGAGCTTAATTGGAATTATTGGAGCCTTTCTGGAGCATTCTGGAGCGAGACTGAAGTCTGATGACTAAGAGCCCGATCTGAGCACCGAGCATCGATCGATACCCCCTGGTATCGATCGATACCCATCGAAGCAGATTTCAAAGTCGCGACTTAATGAAGTTTGAAGAATTGCAAAAAGCACCCAGAAGACTTTGATAATTACAAGAAGGCCCCAAATCGTGATTTAGGTTATAAATAGGATTTTACAGCCATTGTTTAGGCTATGCTTTATTATTGTTTAGGTTTAAGAGAGATTTTTGTGGAGAGACAAGTCTGGTTTCCCTTCGTCCGAGATCAGATCTCAAAACCTTGTTTCTCTTTCTGATTTAATATAAGAGTATTTCTTCAACATGTTTATTAATTTAATATCCATGTCTGAGTAGATCACCTGTTAGGTTTAGGGTTTTCTCATAGGGATTTCTTTGAATGCTAGGTTGATTATCTGTTAGGATTCACTATCTAAATTAGTTCTTCGCCTTAGGTTGTTCTCAAAGCTAATTCTAGGTTGACGAATCTGGAACTTAGATCTTAGGATAATTAATTAGGCACGAGAGTGCGATTAATTACCCGATAGAACCTTAGGTGAGCAAATTGATTATTCGCAAAGAGATTTGGTTTAATTGATTTGTGAACATATCAAACCTGATTTTAAAGCTGATCTAGACTTTAGGATTCGCAAAGAGATTTGGAATTTCTAGGATCTAGATTTAGATAGTTTTCGCAACGAGAGTTGGTTAATTATATTTTAGTGATTTGAGTTCTAGAACAGTGCTTAATCTGAATCTTATTAATGAGTTTACCTGCATTCATTGATTTCCTGAGAAATACCCTAAGCCTACATTCCTCCAATTGAATTTACAAACGTTTTACTTGCAACTCTGTTTTTCAATTACATCATCTGGTTTAGCTTGTTTCTGACCTATAGAATCTATTGAGTGATTCTTGAGTTCTTGTGTTCGACCCCTGATTTACTGCAGCAACTGCTTTAGTACTTTTTAGGGTATTAAATTGAGCATATCAATTTTGGCGCCGTTGCCGGGGACTCAATTCGCCGTTAGATTTTAGCTAGGAAATTCGTCTAAATCGCCCGAGTATCGATCGATACCCTTGAGTATCGGTCGATACCCGTCGTAAATTTCAGTAACTTACGCTCTTTACTTGTGATTTCAGGTGCATGCATAATCTTGAAACCAGAAGCAAAAAGAGTACTCCGCTAGTTGATCTATCACTGGAACAGCTAGCACAAGTGGAACGCACAAACAGGAAAGCAAAGAAGTCAGCTAAGATGAACAACAATCAAGTTGGGTTGGTTCGTGATGCTGCTGGAGCTTACAGGGACCAGCAGGGTCGGTTGTGCAATGAGCAAGGACAACGTCTGGATGGAGAGGGGATTGTCATTCAACCTGCTCCGGTTGTCGCTGAGAATGCCGCTAGGAACGCAAGGGATGCTGTGGTTAATCGTGGTAGAACGATTGGTGAACACAACAGGCCAGAGCAATTTTTCGCCAATCGCTCTGCGATTCGTCCCCCTGCGTATGAGCGGAATGACTTTGAGCTGAAGCCTGCTTACTACACTCTAGTAGGACAGCATCTCTTCCATGGTTTGCCTCATGAGCATCCAATGGATCATGTAGAGAAATTCGAGGACTTGGTCACTAGCATCAAGAGCAATGGAGTGTCCTACGATTATCTTTTCTGCAAGCTTTTCCCCTACTCTCTAGGTGGAGAGGCTACTTACTGGCTGAGGCAGCTACCTCCTGGATCACTGACTAATTGGGAAGACACCAAGAGAGCCTTCCTAATTAACTTCTATGATGATGGACGATCTGAAGATCTGAGGAATAAGATCTCCACTTTTTCTCAAGGACCTACTGAGGCGTTCAAGGCTGCTTGGACAAGATTCAGATCGTACCAAAGAGACTGTCCACACCATGGATACTCTGATGTGCAGCTGCTAGGTATCTTCTTCAGAGGAGTAGATTGGAGGTATCAGATGGCTCTGGACTCTTCAAGCAATGGGAACTTCAACACCAACTATCCTGAGGACGCCTATGTGTTGATTGAGAATTTTGCATCTAGCAGCAGCACAAAGAGTGCAGATTTCGAGCGCAAGAAGCTGGCTGGTAATCAAGATGGATCGCAGATCGCTGAGTTTAAGGCTCAACTAGATTCTATGCACAGTCTTCTGCTGGGAAAGACAACAAAAGCTGTCCATTTTGCTGAGGATGTTGAGGTTTTCAATGAGAATGAAGCAGAAGACGTGAACTACATTGGTGGTTCTGGCTTTCAGGGACAGAGGAACCAGTTCAACAACAATCGGAGCTTCAACAACAACTTCCAGCAAGGAGGATTCAACCAGAAACCTGCCCAGATCAGTGGTTACACCAGGAACTACAGAAGTCCTTCTTACGAACCTGTGACTGCTAAGACATCAGAGAACAAGATTGAAGCCATGCTTGAAACACTCGTTCAAGGACAGCAGCAGATTACAGTAACCTTCAATGGTAAGATGGACGCCATGTACAAAGATCTGAGTGGAAGGATCGATTCTCTGGGTATTGGTCAGAAGAAGCTGGAAACTCAGGTAGCTCAGACTTCAGAAAGTTCAAGAAGACAAGAAGGTTTTCTACCAGGAAGAGGAGAGAACCCAAGGGCACACATCAATGCCATTACCTTGAGAAGTGGTAAGGAAGTCAAATCAAGGGCAAAAGTGGATCAGCCTACTGTGAATTTCGAGATGTCTGACGATGAAGACACTGAAATCGCTAAGGCATCGATCGACACTCCTCAGCATCGATCGACACCGATCGCGATTCTCAGACGGGAAGACTCAAATTCCCGTGTATCGATCGATACCCCCCCTGTATCGATCGATACCGAACCTGCAGACGATGCAGAGGTTGAGGTTGTGAAGGAGAAGCCTAAAGCAACACCAGAGAGGGTCTACATCCCGAGGGTACCCTATCCCAGAGCTCTTGGGAAGACTAAGAAGGAAGTAGAGGATGCTAAGTGCAAGGAAATTTTGGACAAGCTGGTCGTTGAACTTCCCTTCATCGATGCTATCAAGACCTCTGTAGCTTTCAAGAGGTATGTCAAGAAGATGGTGTCCAGCAATGTGAACCTTGAAGAAGGCTGTCTGATGATCACTCATGAGTGCAGTGCAATCCTAAGCAACAGGATCCCAACGAAACTTCCAGATCCAGGGAGCTTTGTCTTGGATTGCACAATCGCTACTGACAGGTTTGAGCGTTCTCTCTGTGACCTTGGCTCAAGTGTCAACCTCATGCCATACTCGGTTGCTAAGAGGATGGGAATGACAGACTTCACTGCTACTAGGATCTCGCTGATTCTCGCCGATCGTTCAATTAGACTTCCAGAAGGATTGCTAGAGGATGTTCCAATTGTGATTGGGAACTGTTTAATCCCAACTGATTTCATTGTCTTGGAGTATGATTCGGAACCCAGAGATCCTCTCATCTTGGGAAGGCCATTCCTAGCAACAGCTGGTGCTCTGATTGATTGCAGGAATGGGAAGATATCTCTTAACATTGGTGAGTTGGTCATGACTTTCAACATGGAGAAGATGATGAAGAAACCAACCATCGATGGGCGGACTTTCTTCGTTGATACCTTCTGTGATATAGCTGAGGAGTACTTCTTAGAAATGCATCCTGAGGACCCATTGGAGAGAGCATTAGCCTGCTCGGTTGAGTCAGAAGTTAAGCCACACGATGCTGCTGCTGAATACGGAAGGATACTCGATTCAGCACGACCAGTATCGATCGATACTCTTATGGTATCGATCGATACCCTACGGCCAGAAAGAAGTTTGGCCGAAAGAACTATGCAAGCTGCTGGGCTTGGAGATTGGAGCGAGGAGAACGCTCCTAAAGTGGAACTCAAACCACTTCCTGCGAATCTAAGGTATGGTTTTCTTGGTCCTAATTCCACGTACCCTGTAATCCTTAATTCTTCTTTGAACAACGCAGAGGTCACTTTACTGCTAAGCAAGCTGCGCAAGTATCGCAAAGCTCTTGGCTATTCTCTTGATGACATTTCAGGTATTTCACCGAACCTGTGCATGCATAGGATTCATCTTGAGGACGAGTCAAAGGCTTCAGTTGAGCATCAAAGGAGGCTAAATCCAAACCTGAAAGAGGTGGTTAAGAAAGAGGTCATGAAACTCTTGGATGCAGGAGTTATCTATGCCATCTCAGATAGCTCTTGGGTCAGTCCAGTGCACGTTGTTCCTAAGAAAGGAGGGATAACTGTGGTGAAGAACAACAGGGATGAGATGATTCCCACAAGGACTATCACTGGACATCGAATGTGCATTGATTACAGGAAGTTAAATGCGGCCACACGGAAAGATCACTTCCCATTGCCATTCATTGACCAGATGTTGGAGAGGTTGGCCAGTCATCCCTACTACTGCTTCCTTGATGGATATTCAGGTTTCTTCCAGATTCCTATCCATCCAGATGACCAAGGATATACCACTTTCACGTGTCCCTATGGCACGTTCGCATACAGGAGAATGCCATTTGGATTGTGCAACGCTCCAGCCACTTTTCAGAGGTGCATGATGTCTATCTTCACAGACATGATCGAGGATTTCATGGAGGTGTTCATGGATGATTTTTCAGTATATGGGTCATCATTCAAGATCTGTTTGGCTAATCTGTGCAAGGTGCTACAGAGGTGTGAAGAGAAACACTTGGTCCTTAACTGGGAAAAGTGTCATTTTATGGTTCAGGATGGCATTGTACTTGGGCACAAGGTCTCTGAAGCTGGAATCGAAGTTGACAAAGCCAAGATTCAGGTCATGACAAGTCTCCAACCACCTACTTCTGTGAAGGATATTCGGAGTTTCCTTGGTCATGCAGGGTTTTACAGGAGGTTCATCAAGGATTTCTCCAAGATAGCACGTCCACTCACTACTCTGCTGTGCAAAGAGATCAAATTTGATTTCACAACTGATTGTCTTGCAGCCTTTGAGGAGATCAAAAAGGCTTTAGTGAGTGCTCCTGTTGTGCAACCTCCTGATTGGACTCTGCCTTTTGAGATCATGTGTGATGCCAGTGACTTTGCTGTGGGGTCAGTTCTGGGTCAGAGGAAAGACAGGAAGCTGCACGTCATCTACTATGCCAGCAGGACTTTGGATGATGCTCAGAGGAATTACAGCACCACAGAGAAGGAGCTACTTGCTGTTGTTTTCTCCTTCGAGAAATTCCGATCTTACTTGATTGGGAGCAAGGTGGTTGTTCATACTGATCATGCTGCTCTCAAGTATCTGATGAATAACAAGGATCTCAAGCCTCGTCTCTGTCGTTGGGTTCTTTTGCTACAAGGGTTTGACATTGAGGTTAAGGACAAGAAAGGCATAGAGAATGGAGTTGCTGACCATCTCTCGCGGATGCGGATCGATGAAGACGTCCCCATTGATGATCAACTACCTGAGGAAGCCATCTACTTCATTGAAACTGGGTTTCAGATGAATCTGGCCGAGAATCAGCAATTTTCACGAGTTGCAGGTTTCAGTATCGATCGATACCATTATGGTATCGGTCGATACCCTGACGGTTCAGAAGCTGTTTTCATCATCGATCGTTCAGTCGCTTCTAACCACCATCTCGTCGCTGCAACAGATTCTGATACTCCATGGTACGCTGATATCGCCAATTATCTCGCTGCAGATGCAAAGCCAAACCACCTCAAGAAGTATGACAAGAAGAAGTTCATGCGCGATATAAGGAGATTCTTTTGGGATGAACCTTACTTGTACAAGCATTGTTCTGATGGCATATACAGGAGATGCATTGCTGAGTCAGAGGTTTCAGATGTTCTGTTTCATTGCCATGGATCAGACTATGCTGGACACTTTGCCACCTTCAAGACAGTATCCAAGGCTCTTCAAGCAGGCTTCTGGTGGCCTACCATGTTCAAGGATGCTCACACTTTCGTCTCACAGTGCGACGCTTGTCAGAGAAGAGGGAAGATCAGTAAGAGACATGAGATGCCACAAAATTTCATCCTTGAGGTTGAAGTTTTTGATTGCTGGGGCATTGACTTTATGGGTCCTTTCCCATCTTCACACAAGAAGAACTACATCCTTGTTGCTGTGGACTATGTGTCCAAATGGGTGGAAGCGATAGCTAGTGAGAAGAATGACTCTGCGGTGGTTCTTAAGCTGTTTAAGACCATCATTTTCCCTCGCTTTGGAGTACCTCGAATTGTGATAAGTGATGGTGGCTCTCACTTTATCAACAAGGTGTTCGAGAAGTTGTTGAAGAAGTATGGTGTAAACCATCGTGTGGCTACTCCATATCACCCTCAGACAAGTGGGCAAGTCGAAGTCTCCAACAGGCAGATCAAGGAGATCTTGGAGAAGACAGTGAATGCTTCTAGGAATAATTGGTCTACAAAGCTGGATGATGCACTTTGGGCATACAGGACTGCCTTCAAGACACCGCTGGGTACTACACCTTTCCAAATGCTGTATGGGAAAGCATGCCACCTTCCAGTGGAGATTGAGCACAAGGCTGCATGGGCAACAAAGATGCTGAACTTCGATATCAAGCCTGCTGCTGAGAGGAGGTTGATTCAGCTGAACGAGCTGGATGAGATCAGGCACCATGCTTATGAGAACTCGAGGCTGTACAAGGAGAGAACCAAAGCTTATCATGATAAGAAGATCATCTCCAGACACTTCGAGCCGAACGACCAGGTACTTCTGTATAACTCTCGTTTGCAATTGTTTCCTGGTAAACTGCGTTCACGTTGGTCAGGTCCCTTCACAATCAAAGAGGTCAGACCACATGGTGCTGTAGTGCTGATAAATCGCAAAGGCGAGGAATTCACTGTCAATGGACAAAGAGTGAAACACTATTGGGCGCAAGCCGAGATTCCAACAGGGCAGATAATGCCTCTGGATGATGCACCAACAGCCTGAATGGCGTTACAGTCAAGCTATTGACGTTAAACGAGCGCTTGGTGGGAGGCAACCCACTGGTGAGTCTGTCCTTGAGTCGTTTTTCCTTTTAATTTTTCGTTTGTTTTGAATCTGTGTCAGGATGAACAAGGAGCGACTCGAAATCGCCTAAGCATCGATCGATACCCCTATGGTATCGATCGACACCAATCGCGGATGAAAATTCACAAAGTCGATCTAAGCATGGTATCGATCGATACCATGCTGTGTGTCGATCGACACTCGGTATTCCAGGAAGGTAATTTCTTGTTTCTCTTCATTTTATCCTTTTCTTTTGTTTCTTTCACCTACTCTAGGCTAGATAACACTGGGGACAGTGTTGTTCAAGTCTGGGGGAGGTGTCTGCTGACATTGTTTTTGTTTTTCTTAGAGTCAGTCGTTTTATAGAGTCAAAACTGTTTTATTGAGTCAAAATTTGTTGGAGATTATGATCCTGTGCTTGAACCTATTGATGTGATTTTGTTTTTGAGTGCACAGTGTCACAGGATCAGTTCTAGATCGACTAATGAAAAATCCAAAGACTGACCAGTTGACTAGAAAACATTCATGTCTCCAGCAGAGTTCTTCTGAAGCCTGAGCCAAATTTTTGCACTTCATCAATGTGGTTAGTGTTCATAGAGCTTGATTCATCATTCATATCTGATAAAGGAACCCGTGTGTTTAGAATTATTGTATCTCTCTCCCCTGAAATAAGTTGATAGATTAAGAGCATAAAAGATTGAAATGATTTTCTTCTAAGTAGAGGGTTAGGAAAATTTCCAGCGATCCCATTATTCTACTTAAGAGGGGATGATCACACAAAGGATTGGAAGCGAGGCTAGGATTTTCCTATGATGCCATTATTCGCCTACATCCTTTGATACATAGAGAGGGAAGAACCGGGGATTTGGTGGCAAACACCATCAATACTCGCGTCTCCTACCTTGATATGTATATGCTAAGCTGAAAAAAAATAATAAAAAAAAAAAAAAAAAATAATAATAATAAGGATATAATAAGAAATAAGTCTGGGGGAGAGAAATTGATACAAAAGAAGTGTGAAAAGGGTGGTTCCTTTGTCAAGATATTGTCTGGTAAAGAGTCTAGAAGGTTCTTTAAAATTAGCTGCAGAGATGAAACTGGCGATGAGGGCTTTACTTGAATAATGCTGTGGGATTTTGTGTGGAGTCTGGAAAAGCTGCAAATGTCTACGGAGAAGTACATGGTGGTTAGATCGAAAGCTGATCAGGTGACATTTGGGTACTTGGGAAAAGGGTCTTTTCGATGGTTCAGGAACAGGTGAGTCTCTACGTTTTCAAACCTCTTTTTCTGGTTTAGTCTTCTATTTGCTTGAGGGCAAGCAAAAGGCTAAGTCTGGGGGAGTTGATATATCATGGTTTTTACCCTATTTAGGCCATGATATAAGTCCTTTTATAGAGTCTTTTCTTGTGTTTTGGAGTCTTTTAGAGTCTTTCACAGGTTATAGCACGTCTGGAGCTTAATTGGAATTATTGGAGCCTTTCTGGAGCATTCTGGAGCGAGACTGAAGTCTGATGACTAAGAGCCCGATCTGAGCACCGAGCATCGATCGATACCCCCTGGTATCGATCGATACCCATCGAAGCAGATTTCAAAGTCGCGACTTAATGAAGTTTGAAGAATTGCAAAAAGCACCCAGAAGACTTTGATAATTACAAGAAGGCCCCAAATCGTGATTTAGGTTATAAATAGGATTTTACAGCCATTGTTTAGGCTATGCTTTATTATTGTTTAGGTTTAAGAGAGATTTTTGTGGAGAGACAAGTCTGGTTTCCCTTCGTCCGAGATCAGATCTCAAAACCTTGTTTCTCTTTCTGATTTAATATAAGAGTATTTATTCAACATGTTTATTAATTTAATATCCATGTCTGAGTAGATCACCTGTTAGGTTTAGGGTTTTCTCATAGGGATTTCTTTGAATGCTAGGTTGATTATCTGTTAGGATTCACTATCTAAATTAGTTCTTCGCCTTAGGTTGTTCTCAAAGCTAATTCTAGGTTGACGAATCTGGAACTTAGATCTTAGGATAATTAATTAGGCACGAGAGTGCGATTAATTACCCGATAGAACCTTAGGTGAGCAAATTGATTATTCGCAAAGAGATTTGGTTTAATTGATTTGTGAACATATCAAACCTGATTTTAAAGCTGATCTAGACTTTAGGATTCGCAAAGAGATTTGGAATTTCTAGGATCTAGATTTAGATAGTTTTCGCAACGAGAGTTGGTTAATTATATTTTAGTGATTTGAGTTCTAGAACAGTGCTTAATCTGAATCTTATTAATGAGTTTACCTGCATTCATTGATTTCCTGAGAAATACCCTAAGCCTACATTCCTCCAATTGAATTTACAAACGTTTTACTTGCAACTCTGTTTTTCAATTACATCATCTGGTTTAGCTTGTTTCTGACCTATAGAATCTATTGAGTGATTCTTGAGTTCTTGTGTTCGACCCCTGATTTACTGCAGCAACTGCTTTAGTACTTTTTAGGGTATTAAATTGAGCATATCATATGCCGATGGGTTCTTTTGCTCCAAGGTTTCGACATCGATATCAAGGACAAGAGAGGAGTTGAGAATGGCGTTGCTGACCACTTATCGCGATTAAAGGTCGATGAAGTCGTCCCTATTGATGATTGTTTGCCAGAGGATGGTATTTACCTCATTGAAGCTCAGCTTCAAGGCCTTTGTCCCAAAAATCTGCAATTTTCACGAATGCAGATTTTCGGTATCGATCGATACTCATCTAGTGTCGATCGATACCCGTCGCGACTTGGACCTGTTTTGACCGCAGAACACTTAAACTATTATGATGTATATCTCGCCGCTGTCTCTAGTGCTGCACGTCCATGGTACGCCGACATTGCCAACTACCTTGCTGTAGAGACTGAGCCAAAGCATCCCACAAAGTATGCGAGGAAGAAGTTTATGCGCGAGATGAGGAGGTTATTCTGGATGAGCCTTACCTATACAAGCACTGCTCAGATGGGATCTACAGAAGATGCGTTGCAGAGTCTTAGGTGCCAACGATTCTTTTTCACTGCCATGGTTCTTAGTATGCTGGTCACTTTGCTACTTTCAAGACGGTGTCCAAGGTTCTTCAAGCAGGCTTCTGGTGGCCTACTATGTTCAATGATGCTCATGCCTATATCTCACAGTGTGATGTCTGTCAGAGGAGAGGGAAGATCAGCAAGAGACATGATATGCCACAGAATTTCATCCTTGAGGTTGAAGTTTTCGATTGCTGGGGCATCGATTTCATGGGTCCCTTTCCCTCATCACACGAGAACAGGTACATCATGGTTGCTGTGGACTATGTGTCCAAATAGGTGGAAGCGATTGCTAGTAAAAAGAATGACTATGCGGTGGTCGTTATCTGTTTAAGACCATCATCTTCCCTCGATTTGGAATACCTCGAATTGTGATAAGTGATGGTGGCTCTCACTTTATCAACAAGATTTTCGAGAGGTTGCTGAAGAAATATGGTGTACACCATCGAGTGGCTACTCCATATCACCCTCAAACCAGTGGGCAAGTCGAAGTCTCCAACAGGCAAATCAAAGAGATTCTGGAAAAGACAGTGGGTGCTTCTAGGAAGGATTGGTCTACAAAGTTGGATGATGTGCTATGGGCCTACAAGACTGCTTTCAAGACACCGCTGGGTACTACACCATTTCACT
This sequence comes from Eutrema japonicum, assembly GCA_030161315.1. Taxonomy (NCBI): domain Eukaryota; kingdom Viridiplantae; phylum Streptophyta; class Magnoliopsida; order Brassicales; family Brassicaceae; genus Eutrema; species Eutrema japonicum. The sequence goes on along the minus strand of BSQW01000005.1, from coordinate 10,859,311 downwards.
TGCTGTATGGGAAAGCATGTCACCTTCCAGTGGAGATAGAGCACAGGGCAGCGTGGGAAACGAAGTTGCTGAATTTTGACATCAAATCTGCTGCAGAAAGGAGGTTGATTCAGCTGAACGAGCTGGATGAGATTAGGCACCACGCCTACGAGAACTCGAAGCTGTACAAGGAGAGAACTAAAGCCTATCATGATAAGAAGATCATCTCCAGACATTTCGAGCCAAACGATCAGGTATTTCTGTATAACTCTCGTTTGCAATTGTTTCCTGGTAAACTGCGTTCTCGTTGGTCAGGTCCCTTCACAATCAAAGAGGTCAGACCACATGGAGCTGTCGTGCTGATTAGTCCTACAAGCGATGAGTTCACTGTCAATGGACAGAGGGTGAAACACTATTGGGCGAAAGCCGAGATTCCAACAGGGAAGATAATGCCTTTGGATGATGCACCCACAGCCTGAATGGCGTTACAGTCAAGCTAATGACGTTAAACGAGCGCTTGGTGGGAGGCAACCCACTGGTGAGTCTGTTTTTGAGTTTTTTTTTTGCATTTTTTGTTTTGTGTTTGTGTCAAGAAAAAACGAGCAAAACTCGAAATCGCCTTAGTGTCGATCGATACCCCATTGGTATCGGTCGACACCAATCGCGAATGCTTGGTTCATTATGTCGACTTAAGCCTAGTATCGAACGATACCAGGCCGGGTGTCGATTGACACCAGATATTCCAGCACGGTAACTTCTTGTTTCTCTTCGTTCTATTCTGTTCTTTTGTCTTCTTTTACCTACTCTAGGCTAGATAACACTGGGGACAGTGTTGTTCAAGTCTGGGGGAGGTGTCTGCTGACATTGTGTTTGTTTTTCTTAGAGTCAGTTGTTTTATCGAGTCAAAACGTTTTATTGAGTCAAAACTTGTTGGAGATGATGATCATGTGTTTGAATTGTAGTTTTGATTTTGTTTTTGAGTGACCAGTGTTGCAGGATTAGCTCTAGATCGACTAATGAAAAATCCAAGGACTGACCAGTTGACTAGAAAACATCCATGTCTCCAGCAGAGTTCTTCTGAAGCCTGAGCCAAATTTTTGCACTTCATCTGTATGGTTAGTGCTCATAGAGCTTGATTCATCATTCATATCTGATAAAGGAACCCGCATGTTTAGAGTTATGGTATCTCTCTCCCCTGTTATAAGTTGATAAATAAGAGCATAAAAGATGAAATGATTTTCTTCTGAGTAGGGGGCTAAGGAAAAATTTCCAGCGATCCCATTATTCTACTTAAGAGGGAAAGATGACACAAAGGTTGAAAACGAGGTTAGGAAAATTTCCGTGATACCACTATTCGCCTAAACCTTTGATACATAGAGAGGAAAGAACCGGGATTCGGTGGCAAACACCATCAATACTCGCGTTTCGAACATTAATGTGTATATGCAGATCTAAAAAAAAAAAAATATAGAGAACATAATAAGAAGTAAGTCTGAGGGAGAGAAAGTGATACAAAAAGTATGAAAAAGGTGGTTCCTTGTCATGATATTGTATGGTAAAGAGTCTAGAAAGGTTCTTGAACATTAGCTACAACGATGAAACTGGCGATGAGGGTTTTATTTGAACAATGCTGCGAGATAATGTGTGGAGTCTGGAAAAGCTGTGAATGTGAACGGAGAAGTACATGGTGGTTAGATCAAAAGCTGGTTATGTGACATTTGGGTGCTTGGGAAAGGTCTCTGCGATGGTTCATGAACAGGTGAGTTTCCGCGTTTTCAAACCTCTTTCTCTGGTTTAGTTTTATGTTTTGCTTGAGGGCAAACAAATGCTAAGTCGGGGGAGTTGATATATCATGGTTTTAACCCCTTTTAGGCCATAATATAAGTCTATTTTATAGAATCTTTCAACTATTTCGTAGTGTTTTAGAGTCCTTTACAGGTCTTAGCACGTTGAGCATAATTGGAGATATTGGAGCTTTCTGTAGCATTTTGGAGCAAAGCTGAAGTTTGTGTTGCTGAGTACCCGATTTCACGTCAAGCATCGATCGATACTCATCACAGCAGACACGACCCGCGACTTTAATGAAGAGTTAAAGAATTGCAGCTTGGTCCAGAAGTCTTTAATATTTACAAGAAGCCCCAAAACGTGATTAGACCTGTAAAGGACTCTAAAACACTACGAAATAGTAGAAAGACTCTATAAAACAGACTTATATCATGGTCTAAAAGAGGTTAAAACCATGATATATCAATAGTAGATGACATGAATCTTTTTGTCTTTCTTTTGACCCAAAACCGCGCCGACCGTAAAGTCACTAGCATCACACATGATTTCGAAAGGAAGATCCCAATCCGGTGCTTGCACAATTGGAGCACTCACAAGAGCTTTCTTGATTTCCAAAAATGCCTCAAGGCATTCTCCATCGAAATTGAACTCTATTTCTTTGCAAAGAAGTCTTGTGAGAGGTCTAGCTATCTTCGAAAAATCCTTGATGAACCGTCTATAAAACCTGGCATGGCCCAAGAAACTTCGAATGCCCTTCACCGTGGTTGGCGGTTCCAAATCCATCATCACTTCGATTTTAGCTTTGTCTACCTCAATGCCTTTTTCGAGATCTTATGCCCCAAGACAATGCCTTCTCGCACCATGAAATGGCATTTCTCCCAATTCAAGACGAGATTTGCTTCCTCGCACCTAGTGAGTACCTTGCAAAGATTTGACAAACAAGAAGCAAACGAGGCACCATACACAGAAACATCATCCATAAATACCTCTACCATGTCCTCAATTAAATCAGAGAAAATAGACATCACACACCGTTGAAAAGTCGCGGGTGCATTACAAACACTACAAGAAAACACCCTTTTTGCAACGAACGATATCGTTGTAAAATCGTTGCAAAAGAGGGTTTGAATCGAATTTGCGACGAAAAAGAGATCGTCGTTAACTGATCGTCGCAAACCACAAATCGTCGTAAATTCGTCGGTAAAGTACGAGGGACAAAAATTCGTCGCTAAATCGTCGGTAAATTTTCGTAGTAAAATCGTCGTAAATATTACATTGAAATTACGACGAATATAAATACGTCGTAAAAACGATGGAAATTCGAAGGGAAATATTTCATTGTTAATTCGATGGCAAAAAATTGTCGTCGTTAATTCGTTGCTAATCAATCGTCATAAAATCGTTGCTAAATAATCGTCGCAACATCGTTGCTAATAAATCGTCGTACAATCGTTGTAAATTAGCCACGATTTTATGACGATTAATTTAGCAACGAATCAACGAGGATTATTGTTTACCATCGAATTAACGACGATTCTATATATGATTTTTATTATTATTTTTGAAATTTTATTAATTTCGAAATTATAAAATGAAAATTTAAAAAATAATATATAATAATATGTTATTAGAAAAAAAATATTATAATCTGTTACAAAAAAAAAAATTTGGAATTCGAAATCCTAAATCTAAATAACTATATCGTAATCGTCGAGATTCACATCGTCTTCGGGACGTCTCGACGAACCGGATGTGCCTGCCGCTGCTTCTGCCGCTACCTCTGCCGCTGCATCTGCCTCTGCTCGGAGTCTTCGCTTTTCCCGTAGCAAGGCCTGCATTGTCGGGTTCCCTGTTGCCAAGATGTCGAAGAGTTCGTCATTCTGCGTAGCATCCAGTTCAACCCGCTGCTGAAGACTCGCAATTTTCGCCTGATATGCCGTAGACCGAGTAGCCTCGGTCTCAACCAGCTCCTGAAGACTCGTAATCGTGGCACGTAACACGACTGGATCATCTTCTGGCGATCGTCGTCGGGGAGCATATGAAGAAGCAGCCGAGACATCTCGAATAGATCGCATCCCGACAACCTTCCCCTTTCTCTTAGGGGCAACCTATATTTAAATTTACAATTAGAAATTTTTAAAAAATCAAAAACTAAAAATTAATAAGTACTAACTATTCTATATACCTGCTCGAAGATCCGGTCAATATCGGGTATGGTCAACCCTCCAGACATGACCGACGAACCACCTGGAGATAGCTGTTGAGAGAGCTGTGTCTCTCGTTCGGTGACCTTGGAAGTCACCTCATTGAAGATGTGCTCGGCAGTCTCGGAAACAAAGGAACCATCCTTCTTCCGGTGCGTCCGCTCAAAAACCTTGGTCATCGGAGGGAGTACACCTCCGTCTTCGGCGGCCTCAGAAAAAAACAATGTTATTGACGAAGTAAATTATATAAATTAATTAATTTAAATAAATTTAATTACCATCTGTAGACGAACACCCGCAAAAGGTGTTTGCCCAGCTGTATGAGGCAGAGCCTTGAGTTTCCCGTCCGAATCAACGGTGTTGCGGGAAGCCGAACACTTCTCAGCAGTTATTGTAACATCCCGGTTTCTTGTATATGCGGAGAGGCTTATAAGAATTGATTTGGCTACCTATGTCACCAAAGTGCACTTACCTTTTCCGATCACTTGCCCGAAAGAACTCCAGAGTTAAGGGTGCTTGGGCTGGAGTAGTCTAAGGATGGGTGACCTTCCGGGAAGTGATTCGCGGTAGCGTGTGAGTGAGGACAAAACACGGGGAAAGGTCACGTGGTGATTGCAGGGTCAGTAAACAAGTATTACAAGCCTCCCGGACTAACGCACCGGCCGTCGGACGAGGGTGGGGCCCACGGGCCGGGAGATGTCGTTGGGGCCCACAGGTAGGGGCGGTCGGGGCGTTATAAGTGGTATCAGAGCCGAACCCAAACACGTGTGTGAAGTCAGGTGGGCTCACACCGTCTAGGGTGACGATCCTGGTGCGCAACGAGGACGTTGCGCTCTGTGAGTGGGGGTGATTGTAACATCCCGGTTTCTTGTATATGCGGAGAGGCTTATAAGAATTGATTTGGCTACCTATGTCACCAAAGTGCACTTACCTTTTCCGATCACTTGCCCGAAAGAACTCCAGAGTTAAGGGTGCTTGGGCTGGAGTAGTCTAAGGATGGGTGACCTTCCGGGAAGTGATTCGCGGTAGCGTGTGAGTGAGGACAAAACACGGGGAAAGGTCACGTGGTGATTGCAGGGTCAGTAAACAAGTATTACAAGCCTCCCGGACTAACGCACCGGCCGTCGGACGAGGGTGGGGCCCACGGGCCGAGAGAAGGCATGGGGCCCACAAGTAGGGGCGGTCGGGGCGTTATAAGTGGTATCAGAGACGAACCCAAACACGTGTGTGAAGTCAGGTGGGCTCACACCGTCTAGGGTGACGATCCTGGTGCGCAACGAGGACGTTGCGCTCTGTGAGTGGGGGTGATTGTAACATCCCGGTTTCTTGTATATGCGGAGAGGCTTATAAGAATTGATTTGGCTACCTATGTCACCAAAGTGCACTTACCTTTTCCGATCACTTGCCCGAAAGAACTCCAGAGTTAAGCGTGCTTGGGCTGGAGTAGTCTAAGGATGGGTGACCTTCCGGGAAGTGATTCGCGGTAGCGTGTGAGTGAGGACAAAACACGGGGAAAGGTCACGTGGTGATTGCAGGGTCAGTAAATAAGTGCACTTTGGTGACATAGGTAGCCAAATCAATTCTTATAAGCCTCTCCGCATATACAAGAAACCGGGATGTTACAATCACCCCCACTCACAGAGCGCAACGTCCTCGTTGCGCACCAGGATCGTCACCCTAGACGGTGTGGGCCCACCTGACTCCACACACGTGTTTGGGTTCGGCTCTGATACCACTTATAACGCCCCGACCGCCCCTACCTGTGGGCCCCAACGACATCTCCCGGCCCGTGGGCCCCACCCTCGTCCGACGGCCGGTGCGTTAGTCCGGGAGGCTTGTAATACTTGTTTACTGACCCTGCAATCACCACGTGACCTTTCCCCGTGTTTTGTCCTCACTCACACGCTACCGCGAATCACTTCCCGGAAGGTCACCCATCCTTAGACTACTCCAGCCCAAGCACGCTTAACTCTGGAGTTCTTTCGGGCAAGTGATCGGAAAAGGTAAGTGCACTTTGGTGACATAGGTAGCCAAATCAATTCTTATAAGCCTCTCCGCATATACAAGAAACCGGGATGTTACAATCACCCCCACTCACAGAGCGCAACGTCCTCGTTGCGCACCAGGATCGTCACCCTAGACGGTGTGAGCCCACCTGACTTCACACACGTGTTTGGGTTCGGCTCTGATACCACTTATAACGCCCCGACCGCCCCTACCTGTGGGCCCCAACGACATCTCCCGGCCCGTGGGCCCCACCCTTGTCCGACGGCCGGTGCGTTAGTCCGGGAGGCTTGTAATACTTGTTTACTGACCCTGCAATCACCACGTGACCTACTTATAACGCCCCGACCGCCCCTACCTGTGGGCCCCAACGACATCTCCCGGCCCGTGGGCCCCACCCTCGTCCGACGGCCGGTGCGTTAGTCCGGGAGGCTTGTAATACTTGTTTACTGACCCTGCAATCACCACGTGATCTTTCCCCGTGTTTTGTCCTCACTCACACGCTACCGCGAATCACTTCCCGGAAGGTCACCCATCCTTAAATTGCTCCAGCTCAAGCACGCTTAACTCTGGAGTTCTCTCTGGACAAGTTCCCGAAAAGATAAGTGCACTTTGGTGACATAGGTAGCCAAATCAATTCTTATAAGCCTCTCCGCATATACAAGAAACCGGGATGTTACAATCACCCCCACTCACAGAGCGCAACGTCCTCGTTGCGCACCAGGATCGTCACCCTAGACGGTGTGAGCCCACCTGACTTCACACACGTGTTTGGGTTCGGCTCTGATACCACTTATAACGCCCCGACCGCCCCTACCTGTGGGCCCCAACGACATCTCCCGGCCCGTGGGCCCACCCTCGTCCGACGGCCGGTGCGTTAGTCCGGGAGGCTTGTAATACTTGTTTACTGACCCTGCAATCACCACGTGACCTTTCCCCGTGTTTTGTCCTCACTCACACGCTACCGCGAATCACTTCCCGGAAGGTCACCCATCCTTAGACTACTCCAGCCCAAGCACCCTTAACTCTGGAGTTCTTTCGGGCAAGTGATCGGAAAAGGTAAGTGCACTTTGGTGACATAGGTAGCCAAATCAATTCTTACAAGCCTCCCGGACTAACGCACCGGCCGTCGGACGAGGGTGGGGCCCACGGGCCGGGAGATGTCGTTGGGGCCCACAGGTAGGGGCGGTCGGGGCGTTATAGTTATGATGGACTTCGGATCCATCCAATACCGCACCAAGCCGTCCCAAACGGCTTTATCCATGTGCAGGGGCTTTGCTAAATCCCCAGAAATCTTCCATGCTTTCTTCCACTCACCAACCACGCCTTGGATACGAAACTTCACCCTCTCGAGAAACAAAGTTTCAACCTCGCCATGAAACGAAAGATCCCAGTGATATTTTTCCTGCATGAGAAACAAAAATAATTACATATTTTATAAAATTAAATTAAATATCTTTTTAAATATAATTAAAATAATTATGGGAGAAAAAATATTTTTTCCATACGTACCGCAAAAATATTTTTTTCCATACGTACCATGTCTCCTTGACGTGTGGAGGAAGCTGGGTAAAATTGGTATGAGGCTCGATAAAATAGGACTTGATGATGTCGGAAACGGTGCGTCCAACTTTGGATTCAACTCCAAACCTAAAACAAAAAATTTTAAAATTTTGAATTGTTAGAAATAAATATAAATATGTAATAATAAATGTAAAAAATATATATTTATATATATTACCATTCCGACCCGTCAATATGATCCGGATCTAATCTTTTAAGCCTATGACGGCCCGGCTGTGCAAGCAAATCAAGAACCGTCATGTGTGCATATGGGGCCGGGGCATGGCCTCCAGGTTGCGGAATCTGAGGTGGTTGTGGAGGCGGCGGAGCACTCTGTGTTTGCTTCACCGGGACGAAATCCGTCTCTGTAGCCTCAGAAGACACGGGCAACCCGGAACCCGAAGCATCACCAATCTCTCAAAAACTGAGCGTAATGTGCACGACGCTGGCCCATCTGCATAAAAATGAAAAAAAATTACTATCTATAAACATCCGGGCAGTCTGCTATTTTTTTCTAATTTGATTCCGTTTCTACCGACCTAAATTGTTCCATTTTATCTATACTAATTAATTAAAAACATTAAAAAATTGACCTTTTTCGCAAGGAAGTTAGGAGGATTTGTTTGTGATTTGTTTGTAAGTGAATGAAGAAATTCTGAGCGTGTAATATATAGGATTAGTTGTCGTCGCTAAATCGTCGCTAATTAGCGTCGATTTAGCGACGAATCGTCGCTACATCGAGCCAATCAAACCGTGGCTAATTCGTCGCCAACTTTGCAACGATTTTGTGACATTCATACACGCGGGAGATTTAATTGACCGACACGCGGTAAAGTTTATGACAATTCGTTGCTAAATCGTCGTAAATTTGCATCGATTTTGTGACATTATTAGTTTGCGACGATTGAGCCACGATTAGTCTCAATTCATTGCTAAATCGTCGTAACTTTGCATCGATTTTGTGACATTCATAGTTTGCGACGATTTAGCCACGATTAGTCTCAATTCGTTGCTAAATCGTCGCAACTTTGCATCGATTTTGTGACATTCATAGTTTGCGACGATTTAGCAACGAATTGAGAATAATCGTGGCTAAATCGTCGCAAATTTGCATCGATTTTGTAACATTTTATTTTGCAACGAATTAGTGAGGATATTTTTAAAATCTGTTTTAGGGTTTAGGGTATAGGTACAAAATTGTAACCTCGATTGCAACATTCCAGAAACAACTTTACATGTTTACTGTAAATCCAAATTCATGAAATTATCAATAAGTTCATCGATATTGAAAAATAAGCAAAACATATAGTTTGCGTATATGTTAGATTATTAATACAATGATTCAGTTTGTGGATATTACTTTGATTGACCGAGTTTTCATTTTCGGACAATTCTCTAAAGTCACGATCAATTTCATTAAAAGATTCATAATACAATGAGATGGTAATATGTTAGGGTTTAGGGTTTAGGGAAAAGGGTTTAGGGTTTAGGGTTTATGGACGAATTGTGGCTAAATCGTCGCAAAGTTGCATCGATTTTGTAACATTCTTATTTTGCGACGATTTAACCACGATAAGTATTAATTCGTTGCTAAATCGTCGCGAAGTTTGCAACGAATTAGTGAGGATATTTGTAAAATCTGTTTTAGGGTTTAGGGTATAGGTACAAAATTGTAACCTCGATTGCAACATTCCAGAACCAACTTTACATGTTTACTGTAAATCCAAATTCATGAAATTATCAATAAGTTCATCGATATTGAAAAATAAGTAAAACATATAGTTTGCGTATATGTTAGATTATTAATACAATGATTCAGTTTGTAGATATTACTGTGATTGACCGAGTTTTCATTTTCAGACAATTCTCTAAAGTCACGATCAATTTCATTGAAAGATGCATAATACAATGAGATGGTAATATGTTAGGGTTTAGGGTTTAGGGCAAAGGGTTTAGGGTTTAGGGTTTAGGGTTTAGGGTTTAGGGTTTATGGACGAATCATGGCTAAATCGTCGCAAAGTTGCATCGATTTTGTAACATTCTTATTTTGCGACGATTTAGCCACGATTAGTATTAATTCGTTGCTAAATCGTCGCGAAGTTTGCAACGAATTAGTGAGGATATTTCTAAAATCTGTTTTAGTGTTTAGGGTATAGGTACAAAATTGTAACCTCGATTGTAACAAAATTGTAACAACCGCTTATTTCTTCGATATGCATGATGAATCGGTAGAAATCGGCTGTGACAATCAAACCAACTTGTTTTCTGACCATGTTTCAATTGAAACGCATATGTCCGATTGAGACAATATGGACAAGACAATCGCCCATGCGTAGTCCAACCTGATAACATCCCGTAAGCAGGGAAGTCGCTTATTGTCCACATAAGCACCGCACGCATTGTAAAAATTTTTTTCCTTGCAAAATCATATGTCCGAACCCCGGTATACCACAACTGCTCCAATTCCTCTATCAGAGGCTTCAAAAACACATCAAGGGAACGCTTCGGATGCTTCGGACCTGGTACTAAAATACTCAAGAATAAAAATTCCCTTTGCATGCACATATCTGGGGGAAGGTTGTAAGGCGTTAGGATTACTGGCCATAAAGAATATTGCCTACCAGACATACCAAATGGACTAAATCCATATGTGCAAAGACCAAGATACACATTACGTTTCTCTCTAGCAAAGTCTGGATGTACCGTCTTAAAGTGTTTCCACGCTTTTGCATCTGAAGGATGAGTAACCTCCTCATCTGTTTGCAAATGATCTGCATGCCATCTCATCGATGCAGCTGTCCTCTCAGACTGATACATTCTTTTTAATCTATCAGTTATAGGAAGGTACCACATCCGCTGGAACGGTACCTTACTCCGACCAGTACCTTGCGGCTTATATCTTGGCTTATGGCAAAATCGACATTCCTGCAACTTATCATCATCTTTCCAAAAAAGCATGCAATTGTCAACACAGACATCTATCATCTCAGAAGGCAACTCAAGACTATAAACCAGCTTCTGTATCTCATAGTAAGTTTCAGCAGCTAAATTGTCCTCTGGCAAATACTCTTTAATCAAATCAGCCCAATCATCCATGCAAACCTCAGCTAAGTTATGATCAGTTTTAATAGTCATCATCCTAGCCGCCAACGACAATTTAGAATGTCCTTCTCTACATCCATCGTAGAGTGGCTGATTTGCAGCATCTAGCATATCATAAAAAAATTTTGCATCTAGATTGGGTTCCTCATCATGATGATCATGTGCAAATGTACTTACGGTTTCATGAAATGCATCTGTAACCATGTCATGAATCCTATCATTATCTTCACCATGCTGCTCCGCATGATCATCAAATTGATTAAAATTATTTGACTCATCAAAATTCGATGCTTGATAATTGCTACTACTACTAGCTGCATTTCCCCCATGACCCTCTCCATGATAATACCATATATAGTAATGCGGCATAAACCCTCTATTTAATATATGCGACCACACCTTCGAGATAATGATAAATTTCCTATTCAAGCATCTGGCACAAGGACAGTACATCTTACCACTGATAATCGTATTATGTATACTTCCTGTCTGATGCATGAATCCCTCCACCCCATCACTGAACTCTTTTGTTAGCGATCCCTCTGAATCAAGACGATTATACATCCATCTTCTAATTTCGTATATTGACATTTTTTGTTGGTCAGAAAGAAATAAATGTTTTTGAATATGAAATTTTTATTATGAAGTTTGCCACTATATATAGATTTTTATTTTCATTACCATCGAATTACCTACGATTTTACATCGATTTCACATCGATTTTACAACGAATCTAAAAATGTTTACATCGACTTTACAACGACATTAAACATGTTTACCTAACCGAACACCGTGAACTTAAAACGTGCTCACCTAACTGATTAATCGTTGGGAAATCGATGTAAAGTTCAACTTATAATAATCATTGCTAATTCGTGGGTAATTTTACGACGATATTACAACGTTTTATAAAAACCTCGGTAAATCGTCGCTAAGTTACAACGATTTTACGACGATTTTGATAATCGTCGTAATGTCGTCAGTAATCGTTGTAAAATCGTCGCTAATTAGCGACGATTTTACAACGAAAATTTTCGTCCCAATTTTGCGACAATTTTACGACGTCTTTAAGAATCGTCGTAAAGTCGTCGTAAAAACGATTGCAATTTGCAACGAAATAAAATCGTCGCAAAAATTCGTTGCAAAATGCATGTTTTCTTGTAGTGAAAGCCCAAATGGAATTCTTCGATATGCGAGGGTACCATAGGGGCAAGTAAAAGTCGTTTTCTCTTGATCATTGGGGTGGATTGGGATTTGAAAGAACCCCGAATATCCATCAAGGAAACAATAGTATGGGTGATTTACCAACCTTTCTAACATTTGGTCAATAAAAGGCAAAGGGAAATGATCTTTTCGAGTAGATGAGTTTAGTTTTCTATAATCAATGCACATCCTATGTCCGGTTATAGTTCTAGTGGGAATCAATTCATTTTTATCATTCCTTTTAACCGTTATCCCACCCTTTTTGGGAACCACATGAACCGGTGAGACCCATGTACTGTCCGAAATGGGATATATTATCCCCGCATCTAGAAGCTTAAGAATCTCCTTCTTAACCACTTCTTTCAAATTCGGGTTTAACCGTCTTTGATGCTCAATAGAGCTCATAGATTCATCTTCTAGATGGATTCGGTGTGTACATAGAGAAGAGGAAATTCCCTTTATATCATCTAAAGAGTAGCCTATTGCTCTTCTAAATTTTCTCAATTCTCTCAAAAGGGCGGACAACTCATTTTCATCTAAACTATTATTCACTATGACCGGGTAAGATTCATTTGGACCTAAGAACGCATACCTTAGTCTACTTGGGAGCGGTTTGAGGCCAACTTTGGGGGCTTTGAGTTCGCTCCAATCCTAATCGAAACTAGTCTCCCCATTGCTAGTTTCTTACTCGTCCTCTAGGTCGACATCCAAGGCACTCATGTAGTCAATTTCCAAAGCACTCACATTGTTTTCCAACCCGTCTTCGACAATTTCTTTGTGCTCTAGTTCCAAAAACGAATTTTCTCCAACTAGTGCTTTGTGTGAATCTAGCAACTTCATGTAACCAACACTTTCTTCACGAAGATACCCATTATCTCCATGTTCTTTGGTCAAAGCAATTTGAAGATGATCCTCCAAGTTTAACTTTTCTAGAAGTTTATCCGCTAGTTCGTCCATAGTTTCAATGTAGAAGGCTTGACCATCTATTGTGGGCTTCTTCATCATCTCGTTGATGTCAAAATTAAGCACATCGTCTTTGCCCAAATGAAGATCAATCTTCCCTTTTTGCACATCTATGATAGCCCCGGCGGTGGCTAAAAATGGCCTTCCAAAGATGAGAGGATCTTTGGGTTCTTCATCCATCTCAAGAACAACAAAATCGGTGGGTACATCAAAATCTCCAATTTTCACTGGTAGATCTTTAAGCATTCCAATTGGGTGTCTCACCGACCTATCCGCTAGCACGAGAGAAATTTTACAAGCTTTGTAGACGGTGAAACCGAGACGTTTTGCCACCGAGAAAGGCATCAAACTAACACTTGCTCCAAGGTCGCACAAGCAATGTTTAAAAGCAAGTGGTCCAAGAGCACAAGGAAGAGTAAAACTTCCCGGATCTCCCAACTTCTTTGGTACAACTTTCCGTTGAATTATAGCGCTACACTCATGGGAAAGCACAACCATTCCTTCCAAGTCCTTGGTTCTATCCTTAATTGCATCTTTAAGAAACTTTTTGTATCAACCAAGGGCATAGTCACTTGGACTTTGTTAATTTGCTCATCGAAAATTGCCCTATATTTCTCCATGAGTTGCTTCTTGAAGCGGCCCGGGAAAAGAAGCATGGGTTCATAAGGTGGCAGGACAAAGGTAGTCTTCTTCTTTGTAGGTGTTCCCGCGGTTTCGTCTTCTATAGTCCTTGTTCCTTTAGCTTTACCCAAAACAACATCTTCTTCACCCACATTCGTTTCATTTTCAATGACCACCTCCCCACTTGGGTTCTCAATGTCCTCGTTGAGATTAGATGGAAGCTCCCGTGGGGGAAGCTCTTTTCCACTACGCAATGTGATGGCGTTACAAAACTCCTTTGGATTAGCTTCGGGTTTTCCCGGTAAGGTACCTTGAGGGCGTGTCGATGAAGGAACTCCTTTGCCTTCAATTTGTTTGAGCCTAGACGACAATGACTCAAATTTGGAGTTGAGGTCATTGTAAGAGCAGTCCACCTTGTTGTGGATTTCCGCCATTTTCTTACTTAAATCCATGGCTCCTTGAACTTGGCCTTGTAATAGTTGTTGAAGCATGTTCTTCATCTCGTTGTCTTGAGGCGTTGTGTTGCTCGCTTGTCCTTGGTGTACAAAACCGGGTGGGTTAGATTGTTGCTTTGGTTGAAACCCACCTTGGTTTCCTTGAAAGTTGTTCCTTGGAACAAATGGTCTTTGTTGGTTGGTAGGGACAAAGTTCTTTTGTTGAAAGCCTTGACCTTGAGTGTTTTGTTGGGGATACACTTGGTCTTGAGGGTTTGCGACATTGTTGCTTCTATAGGAAAAATTTGGATGATTCCTATAGTTTGCGTTGAAGCCACCTTGGTAGCCACCTTGACCACCCACATAATTGACTTGTTCTTGCTTATCATCATGTTCAACTCCCTCTTGATGGCCTTGGTTTTCATCGAAGTCACCAACAAAGTTAACGGTTGATTGTGAGACTTGGATAAGCTTATCCAGCTTGTCATTAAGAGCTTTAATATCCTGCCTCGTCTTTTGATTATCAAAGTCTCCACCTCCTCTTGAAGATCTATCATAGTCTTCTCCATAGTTACCGTCGCTTTGTGCGAAGTTTTCCACCAATTGTAAACCATCATCCACCTCTTTTCCCAAGAAATTTCCATTACTCGCGGTATCAAGTAGCATACAAAACTTGGAAGAACACCACGGTAGAGAGTGCTAAGTAGAGACTCGTCCGAGAATCCGTGGTGAGGACATTGTATGGTGAATCCTTTGAAGCGTTCCCAAGCTTCACAAAAACTTTCGTTCCCCTTTTGAGTGAAGCTTGATATCTCATTTCGAAGCCTTGCTGTTCTTGTGGTGGAGAAAAACTTTGCAAGAAAAGCCTTCTTGCATTGGTCCCAAGTTTTGATTGAATCTTGTGGAAGGTTCTTTTCCCATTGATGTGCCTTGTCTCCAAGTGAGAATGGGAACAAACGCAACTTGAAACCATCTTCCGAGACACCATTGATCTTTTTCATACCACAAATGCGATCGAATTGATCCAAGTGATCTAATGGGTCCTCCATGGGCAGCCCATGAAACTTGTTGTTTTGCACCATAGAGATAATACCGGATTTGATCTCAAAGTTATTGTGTTCAACCGGTGGTGGAGCTATCCCTTGGCGGTTAGCATGTGTGTTTAGTGCATCACCGGCTCCAATTGGTCGTGGAGGTCATAGTGGATGAATTGGAATTCGGTTCACACCAACACCTAGCACGGGTGCATCTTGGTTTCCAATCGGAGGTTCTTGTTCACCCTCCATTCCTAACCGTTGAAGATGTCTCTCTCTCTCTCTTGTCTTGCCCTTGTGTTTGCTCGTTATAGAGCAAGGATGTTGTCAACACGGTCTACGAGATTTGATGTGCCTTGTGATCTCGTGTTCATACACCTATATGAGAAGAGGGGAAAACCAAGTGAAAGAGATTAGTTAACAAAGTAAATATTAAACTTAATCTCAAGAAGATTCAAAATCCTAATGATTAATCCAAAACCCAAATGGCAACGGTGCCAAATTGATAGTATGATTTTTACAGTCAATTACTCAAATTCCACTCATGTCATTGTAGTATTTGAGATATCGAACCATACTGGGTTGAGATTAAAAACTAAGAATACATAAAACTTCTTAATCTAAGCAGTTCGAGAATTGGTTTTCTAACAACCTAAAAGATATTGAAAGCAAACTATATTTGACTAAAGCAATAGGTAGAAACTTAAACGAGAGTGCAAATTTTGATTTAAAGATAATACTAAAAACGAATCCAAGGATGAAGTATATGATTTGTTGGTAATCTTAGAGTTTCACAATGATGTCAATATACTCAAGTAATGCTAATCCTTAGACTATGATCCTTAAATTAGACTAATCCAATTCCTTGGTATTAATCCCTTTGCAAATTACTAAATCAATAACAAATTCCCATTTGTGATTTAATAGCTTTCAAGCATTAGAAACAAGATCATTTAATCAATAAACACCTTAGACAACTATTTTCATATGCTAAGAATGTAAATCGCTTGATTAGTTCTTTGGAGAATTTCATCGGACACCTTCCGGACGAGAAATTCCCTATGATCTAAATCAACTTGATCATGGATGATTTAGCATTAAGAACACTAAGCAAAGAATGATTATTGATAATCTAGGCCCTAACATCATTGATTCACACTAAAATTACCTAAATCTACTTCACCCTAGAATTCTAGAAAACTACTCACAACACATGATTATCTCCACAAATCCCATGGAGGAAGTGTTTAGAATCATGGAAGATGATAAGAAAATAGATAGATGATATAATCCAACAAGAACTTGCATAAATCACTCAAGAATCTCTTACAATCTCCTTACAAACCTTAAAACACGTTTTTCTGGAAAGTAAAAACAAGATTCTCTAGAATAATTAGATTCTCTACAATAATTAGGCTAATTGCTTAAGTAGAAAAACAGGTCGGGTCGGGTCAACCCAGGACAAACTGGGTTTGACCCGGTTATTTTTGTGTCCGCGAGGGTCCACAGCGGTCAGCTCCACCCCGCTGCATGACCGCTGTGGATCTTCTGATTTTCGACAGATGATTCTGCATCGGTCTCTGTTTGCCCGCTGCGACAGACCGCTGCAGCCCCCTTATTTTTTTTATCTTTTTTTCTTATCACAGCGATCTCCTTCTGACCGCTTCATGACCGCTCTGAAGACACTGGTTTTGCTCCGGAGGAAACCACCGCGGTTTCATTTCCGCCGCTGCGTCTGACCGCTGCGAATCTCGAAATCGCAGCGGTGGAGCCTTGCCCGCTGTGTGCTTGCCGCTGCGAAGCTCTAGTTCTCTATTCATCACTTGATCATCTCTGTTTGCTTTGATTAGGCTCCTCTTAGTCCATGATCTTCCTCTAAACTCCAGCAAGTACCTGAAACACTCCAAATGCACCAAAACTCTCTAGGACTTATCTAAAATCTATTAACTTCTACTTATGAATGCAAAACTATAGAAAAACTCTATGAAAACACACATTAAGACACAAAAACTATATGAGATGCATGTCAAAAAGGACTTGCTAATCTTGTGTTTTGTTTTGTTTTATTTACCTTGAGTCACATGCATTCATGTATTGCATTTTTTATTAAAAAAAAACAAAAAACAAAAAAATCAAAATCTTTTTGAAAAATCCAAAAAGAAGTCATATAGTTTTGCAATGCATTCTTTTCTTTTTAGGATTGAGTCTAGAAGCAATTAGGAATGCATTGCATATGCATAGGGAGCAATGATAGTAACTAAAGCTTAGCATTTCATTCAATGTGATGCCCTTGTTAATCATACCATATTGCTTGAACATCTCTTGAAAAATCTGCAAACTTCATGCTTTGATCTCTCCACTTGAAACTTGTTGTCTTGTTGATATTTGCTTGATTTGAAACCAACTCCTTAACTATTGGACTTAATTGAATTTAATTTTCTCACTTATGGGCTTGTGTATGCTTAACCATGGTCACTTAAAAACATCCAAGTCATCTTTGCATTAATATTTACCACTCTTGTTGACTTGGGTGGCCATTTTCACTTACAAATGGTTTCCCCACCTTTAAACCCAACCATTTCTTTCCACCCTTGATGATTTTGTGAGTGAGGCCTCTTTTCTTGATAGTACTACACTTGTAAAATCTTGTAAGTATCGAGAACGACAAAGGATAGCTTCCATTAGCTAGGTTTGTTGTTCTTGGGAAATTGGCTAGTGATTAGGAAGGAAATTGAGAATGGTGTTAAGAGTTGTCAATGTTTGGGGATTGAGAAAGAAAAGAAAGATCATGGTTTAAGAAAGTATGTTCCTAGAAAAAGAAGTGTAATAAAAATTTGATTCTATTTTGATAAGAAAATAAACTCCCCCTAGAGATGAAAGAAAGAAAAGACAAGTGAAAAAGAAAGGGAAAGGAGTAATGATGAAAAAATAAGAAAAAGAATCGAAAGAGCAAAAAGATTTTTTCAAGGAATGATTTGAGAAGAGAAATGATCAAAAGGGTAGAGGTTTAGTTTGGTAAAAGGCAAAGAGAAAAACACTTGGGTAGAAATAATGAATTAGATACTCAAATCTTAGGGAAGGGTAGAACAATGGAAGTGAATACTTTGTATGCGTTAATTGTTCCGATCTTCCTTGCTTTTGCGAAGTGTTTTTACTCCATCTTTCATAGAGTTAACCACCAAATTGATCTTTTTCTTATATTGATAAATCTTTCTCTTGTTCAACTGATTGGTCTATAGATCACTTGCCCATTTGTGAGACCGCATTTTGAAACAAAAAAATTGAATGTGAGAGTTGGTTGATATGAGGTAATCGGATGCTTGACTTTGAGTGTAGAGAAAAATATTTGGAGATGCAATAAGCCTAGAGAAGTTAGAGTGGATTAAGAAGTTTGTTCTTGCAACATGTTATCATTTCCTAAGGACACCATGGTGAATACTTTGCTAGCTTCTTTTGATTTGAGCTCCCGCCTTCAATCATATTCTCCGATTTGTTTATGTTTGTTTGCTTGAAGACAAGCAAAATGCAAGTTTGGGAGAATTGATATTCGCATATTTTAACTCTTTTTGACATGCATCTCATCTAGTTTTTGTGTCTTAATGTGTGTTTTCATAGAGTTTTTCTATAGTTTTGCATTCATAAGTAGAAGTTAATAGATTTTAGATAAGTCCTAGAGAGTTTTGGTGCATTTGGAGTGTTTCAGGTACTTGTTGGAGTTTAGAGGAAGATCATGGACTAAGAGGAGCCTAATCAAAGCAAACAGAGATGATCAAGTGATATAAGCACGGAATCACTCCAATACTATGACCACTCGATGATCGAGAGATTCCAAGCTTTGTTGCTGAAGTGGGGACGATGGTGAGATGTAAGGTGGTGTTTGATTGACTCTCTCAATCGATGGTGATTGACTCTCTCAATCCTTGATCGAACAAGCTATTTGAATCTCACAAATAACTTAATCCGAGGCGTCTAGAGAATATAGTGAATCGCACACAATATTCTAAAGAACAAAACAATCTTCGCAAAGAAACACTCTTTGAAAGAAAAACGAAATACTTTATAAAATTCTTGATTGAAAAGTGCGCTACAATGAAAGCAAAGCTGAGCTTATATAGTGCTCATACACGAAATTAAACAAGAAGGAAATCGCAAAGTAAATACCAAAACTAGCCGTTTGAGTCATAATGACGAGAATCGGCCAAATATGGAAAACGGAGCCTTCGTTGAGTCTTGACAACTTAGGGGCGAATGTCAAGTGTCTAGGTACGTCCTGGTTGCTGTGGAAAAGCTTCACTTCGTGGCCAAACTTCAAATAATAGAGCCGTTGGAGATATATGGCGAGAATCTCCAAATAAGGCAAGTGTAGCTCAAACTTGATCCACTTGATCAAGTGAGGTGTGGTGCACCTTAGGTCGTGAAGAGAAGCTTCTAGAAAGCTTCTTAAGTGTCTCCCAAGCTCATAGAAACCATGCTCAAGTGGGCTTTCATGTTTGGGCTTCAAAAGATTCCACTTGACATTTTCGGGTAGGATTGAATCCAGTAGATACGTCTCCACTGTTGGGCCGTTTTTGAGCGATTGGCTGGGCTGATTGGAGAGATCTTGGATGTTCTGGAAACTAGACTCAAATATCTTTCGAACCATATATAGATTGTCTCCTGAATTGCCGTGATCTGGAAGTGACACTTGATTGAACATTTGACTGAAATCGGAGCTCAACAACGGGGTTAGGTTCCAACCTTCAAACTGATCAAGCATGATCAGTCCTTCGTGTTCCAGATGCTTCAGCTTCTCCTTGAACATGTTGAAGCTATTTTCCAGACTCTTCCTCCTAATTATTTCCTCTGAGGTTGATTGATCCTTCAAGTCGTTTGCTCGCTTTCCATTCGTTGAAGTAACTTTGGGAGTTACTGTCCCAAATCCATAAGAGAACCGCTGTCGCCAATAAACAAGATCTAAGCTTGTCGTACGCTCAGTACAATTCTCTTTTGAATTGGTAGTATCCAAAAGTTCTCCGGGTTTCCAATGTCGGCTTTGTAATGCATCAAACTGATCGTTCATCATAGTCTTCATAATCGGCCCGGTTTGGTCTTGTCCGAGCTTTGAGCTCACCTCTGGTGGGCTAGCTGGTTCGATGTCCTCATCACACCCTCCCCCTTGGAAAGGTTTCGTCCTCGAAACTTCTAGACCTGCACCAAAATAGAGCAAGTTAGTATCTTCGTAAAGAAGTGAGTCTAGAAATTTACCATGGGTAACGATTGGTGTGGGGCTCAGATATAATCGATGTTGAACATCAGGTGGTTCTTCTTTGATCAGCAAAGAAGAGATGACTCCTCTCCATGGTGTGTTGCTGACTTCCTTGGGCAGTAAGGTAGCCGTTTTAGTGAAATCTCCTTTTTCACTTTCGATGTCGCCATTGTTCCTTTGCGGTTTTGGTCCTTGTTGCTTCTCCTTAGTACCTGAGATATTCTCTAAATTTTTGGCAAGAAACAAGTGTGTTATGGCGGTCATGGAATTATCATAAGCAACAGAGCAAAATTCAGTTCTAGTCAATTCATCTACTTTTTCTTCTACGTGTGACTCAAGATACAAAATCTGGTTTATAGATTTTTCCACCGAAATTATTTTATCATCAGATTCTATGGGACTTATCACGTCCATGAACATATTCATTGAGGCATCAGAAGTATATAACAGTGAGGGATGACTTACCTGATTAAAACTGTCGATGAGTTCTAGTTCCTTCGTCGCCACGGTATTGTGATTTATGGCTCGATCGGGCGGCTCTTCTTGTAGCAGCACTTTGCTGGTGCCATTTCCATTATTTTCAGTGGCTGCCTCTATCATAGTGTGCTCCACTCCATGTCCTATACCTGCACTAACAACCTTTGGCAAAGACAAGTGCATCAAATCTGAATTCGAAAATTTAAAACCAGAATTTTCTAGACAATTATCTAATGGATTCAGTTTCGGCTCAGGTTTTGAAATTTTAATCTCTTGTCTCTCAGGGCACACAGCAGCAAAATGACCTCTCTTATGACATCTATAACAGATGGTGTCATTTATTTTTAAAACTTTAGAAGACTTACATTGCTCTGTTTTGACTTGTGGTTCATTCTTCGGTTTTGTGCTTTGCGTTTGAGATGCATCGGTTTGTTTAGAGGCGGGTTTAACTTCTTTTGCTCCCACTAGCTTCTCAATCTCTGTCTTCTTCTCTAAAGTGATTTGAGACACTTTCTTTGGCTCAGGACAGCAAGCTTTCTTTGACTTAGAAACAGGCTGAAGTTTTGGTGTTGACATCCATCTTTTTGAAGTTGTTGGGAACATATGCCTCTTGGGGATGTAGCTGCGGTTGTGGGACTTCTGTACATACTCTATGTACATACGCTGCTTGAGATTACCCCAAATGATGATCGGATTATGATAGTAGGCCCGAGCTTCTTCTTGTATCCACCATGTATGAGCATCTCCAACAAGTGTGTTAATGGCGTAGGACAATCTATCCTCCTTTGGGATGTTGTGGAACCTAAACCAATGCTCCATTTCGTTCTCCCATTGTAGGTAAGCTTCTGGTCCTTGCTTATGACCTGAAAAATAGATGTGGTGTGGCTCACAATCTGCCTCATCATCCGTTGTTGCATCATAAGGCTCGTCTAGAGTGGCGTTGTCGATGTTTGCTTGGTTCGGTTCTTGAACCTCCTCTTCAAACTCTGATTCGTCAACCAAAGTGTATTCTGGCTCTAACTCGTCTACCTCATGCTCTGTCTCATCTCCCATGTCAGTTTCTGATTTGATTTCATTGTACCAAGTCTCGCCTTCATATGAATCAGTTTCGCCTAAACTGATTTGGGAGTCGGTTTCTTCACACCAAGGTTTTTGGTATTGCTCTTCGAACTGATCATGTTCTCCTTCATGAGTGAACTCTCCATGTCCTGGTTCACTTTCGTGGCCTCCTTCTTCTAGACTGATTTGAGATTCAGGCTTGTCTTGCCATGAACGATCTTCTCCTATATCGCCTTCTTGGTCGGTCTCTTCTTCACTTGACCAAGTCGAGTGATCGGTGTGGTTGTCTCGCCTACAGTCTGGTGGCTCTTGTTCAAGATCATCTTCATCAGAACCCCCTCCATAGTAAGAGCTTGAGTAATCATCTCCTGGCCACGGTGGTGTATCACAGTCAGTCTCCTCATCGGTGAAGACTTGTTCTTCTTCTCCATGACTCCAATGATCTTCGTAGGCTTGGTAAGTGTCTTCTTCCTCTGAATCTCCCATGGCGGCTGCTCCTTAGGGTTTGTAACTCACCCAAGAACAGAGAAAAGATGATTCAAATTCGTTTTTAGACAAGAAAGGAAAGTAAGAAAGGCAAAATAACTAAAACGATGGTTTCTTCCTCTTTTTTTTTTTTTTTTTTTTTGACTTAAACAAAATTTCGAAAATGCAAATAACAAATGAAAAAATTCTTATTTTTATTTTCTGATTTATAAAATTAAAGCAAACAATATAATATTTTTAAAACAATAGATATTTGGTTGGTTTTTATTTTTTTTTTTTGGATTAAAGCAAAAAAAAAAAAAAAAATTTATGGATTTTTCGGTTTAGATGAAAGTAAATAACAAAACAGAAAAAACAAAGGATAAAGGTTGGATGAATACAACCTGGGATAGGATCTTTTAAAGCTCTGATACCAAAATGATATAAGCACGGAATCACTCCAATACTATGACCACTCGATGATCGAGAGATTCCAAGCTTTGTTGCTGAAGTGGGGACGATGGTGAGATGTAAGGTGGTGTTTGATTGACTCTCTCAATCGATGGTGATTGACTCTCTCAATCCTTGATCGAACAAGCTATTTGAATCTCACAAATAACTTAATCCGAGGCGTCTAGAGAATATAGTGAATCGCACACAATATTCTAAAGAACAAAACAATCTTCGCAAAGAAACACTCTTTGAAAGAAAAACGAAATACTTTATAAAATTCTTGATTGAAAGGTGCGTTACAATGAAAGCAAAGCTGAGCTTATATAGTGCTCATACACGAAATTAAACAAGAAGGAAATCGCAAAGTAAATACCAAAACTAGCCGTTTGAGTCATAATGACGAGAATCGGCCAAATATGGAAAACGGAGCCTTCCTTGAGTCTTGACAACTTAGGGGCGAATGTCAAGTGTCTAGGTACGTCCTGGTTGCTGTGGAAAAGCTTCAATTCGTGGCCAAACTTCAAATAATAGAGCCGTTGGAGATATATGGCGAGAATCTCCAAATAAGGCAAGTGTAGCTCAAACTTGATCCACTTGATCAAGTGAGGTGTGGTGCACCTTAGGTCGTGAAGAGAAGCTTCTAGAAAGCTTCTTAAGTGTCTCCCAAGCTCATAGAAACCATGCTCAAGTGGGCTTTCATGTTTGGGCTTCAAAAGATTCCACTTGACATTTTCGGGTAGGATTGAATCCAGTAGATACGTCTCCACTGTTGGGCCGTTTTTGAGCGATTGGCTGGGCTGATTGGAGAGATCTTGGATGTTCTGGAAACTAGACTCAAATATCTTTCGAACCATATATAGATTGTCTCCTGAATTGCCGTGATCTGGAAGTGACACTTGATTGAACATTTGACTGAAATCGGAGCTCAACAACGGGGTTAGGTTCCAACCTTCAAACTGATCAAGCCTGATCAGTCCTTCGTGTTCCAGATGCTTCAGCTTCTCCTTGAACATGTTGAAGCTATTTTCCAGACTCTTCCTCCTAATTATTTCCTCTGGGGTTGATTGATCCTTCAAGTCGTTTGCTCGCTTTCCATTCGTTGAAGTAACTTTGGGAGTTACTGTCCCAAATCCATAAGAGAACCGCTGTCGCCAATAAACAAGATCTAAGCTTGTCGTACGCTCAGTACAATTCTCTTTTGAATTGGTAGTATCCAAAAGTTCTCCGGGTTTCCAATGTCGGCTTTGTAATGCATCAAACTGATGGTTCATCATAGTCTTCATAATCGGCCCGGTTTGGTCTTGTCCGAGCTTTGAGCTCACCTCTGGTGGGCTAGCTGGTTCGATGTCCTCATCATGAAGTGATGAAGAAGAAAACCAGAGCTTCGCAGCGGCCAGCACACAGCGGGCAAGGCTCCACCGCTGCGATTTCGAGATTCGCAGCGGTCAGACGCAGCGGCGGAAATGAGACCGCTGTGGTTTCCTCCGGAGCAAAACCAGTGTCATAACAGCGGTCATGAAGCGGTCAGAAGGAGACTGCTGTGATAAAAATAAATAAATAAATAAATAAATAAGGGGGCTGCAGCAGTGTGTCGCAGCGGGCAAACAGAGATCGCTGCAGAATCATCTGTCGAAAATCAGAAGATCCACAGCGGTCATGCAGCGGGGTGGAGCTGGCCGCTGTGGACCCTCGCGGACACAAAAATAACCGGGTCAAATCCGGTTTGTCCCGGGTTGACCCGACCCGACCTGTTTTTCTACTTAAGCAATTAGCCTAATTATTGTAGAGAATCTTGTTTTGATTTTCCAAAAAAAACGTGTTTTAAGGTTTGAAAGGAGATTGTAAGAGATTCTTGAGTGATTTATGCAAGTTATTGTTGGATTATATCATCTATCTATTTTCTTATCATCTTCCATGATTCTAAACACTTCCTCCATGGGATTTGTGGAGATAATCATATGTTATGAGTAGTTTTCTAGAATTCTAGGGTGAAGTAGATTTAGGTAATTTTAGTGTGAATCAATGATGTTGGGGCCTAGATTATCAATAATCCTTCCTTGCTTAGTGTTCTTAATGCTAAATCATCCATGATCAATTTGATTTAGATCATAGGGAATTTCTCGCCCGTAAGGTGTTCGATGAAATTCCCCAATGAACTAATCAAGGGATTTACATTCTTAGTATATGAAAATAGTTGTCTAAGGTGTTTATTGATTAAATGATCTCGTTTCTAATGCTTGAAAGTTATTAAATCACAAATGGGAATTTGTTCTTGATTTAGTAATTTGCAAAGGGATTAATACCGATGAATTGGATTAGTCTAATTTAAAGATCATAGTCTAAGAATTAGCATTACTTGAGTATATTTACATCATTGTGAAACTCTAAGATTACCAACAAATCATATATTTCATCCTTGGATTCGTTTTTAGTATTATCTTTAAACCGTAATTTGCACTCTCGTTTAAGTTTCTACCTATTGCTTTAGTCAAATATAGTTTGCTTTCAATATCTTTTAGGTTGTTAGAAAACCAATTCTCGAACTGCTTAGATTAAGAAGTTTTATGTATTCTTAGTTTTTAATCTCAACCCATTATGGCTCGATATCTCAAATACTACAATGACATGAGTGGGATTTGAGTAATTGACTGTAAAAATCCTACTATCAATTTTTACAGTCAATTACTCAAATCCCACTCATGTAATTGTAGTATTTGAGATATCGAACCATAATAGGTTGAGATTTAAAACTAAGAATACATAAAACTTCTTAATCTAAGCAGTTCGAGAATTGGTTTTCTAACAACCTAAAAGATATTGAAAGCAAACTATATTTGACTAAAGCAATAGGTAGAAACTTAAACGAGAGTGCAAATTTTGATTTAAAGATAATACTAAAAACGAATCCAAGGATGAAGTATATGATTTGTTGGTAATCTTAGAGTTTCACAATGATGTCAATATACTCAAGTAATGCTAATCCTTAGACTATGATCCTTAAATTAGACTAATCCAATTCCTTGGTATTAATCCCTTTGCAAATTACTAAATCAAGAACAAATTCCCATTTGTGATTTAATAACTTTCAAGCATTAGAAACAAGATCATTTAATCAATAAACACCTTAGACAACTATTTCCATATGCTAAGAATGTAAATCCCTTGATTAGTTCATTGGGGAATTTCATCGAACACCTTCTGGGCGAGAAATTCCCTATGATCTAAATCAACTTGATCATGGATGATTTAGCATTAAGAACACTAAGCAATGAAGGATTATTGATAATCTAGGCCCTAACATCATTGATTCACACTAAAATTACCTAATTCTACTTCACCCTAGAATTCTAGAAAACTACTCACAACACATGATTATCTCCACAAATCCCATGGAGGAAGTGTTTAGAATCATGGAAGATGATAAGAAAATAGATAGATGATATAATACAACAAGAACTTGCATAAATCACTCTAGAATCTCTTACAATCTCCTTTCAAACCTTAAAACACGTTTTTTTGGAAAGTCAAAACAAGATTCTCTACAATAATTAGGCTAATTGCTTAACTAGAAAAACAGGTCGGGTCGGGTCAACCCAGGACAAACCGGATTTGACCCGGTTATTTTTGTGTCCGCGAGGGTCCACAGCGGTCAGCTCCACCCGCTGCATGACCGTTGTGGATCTTCTGATTTTCGACAGATGATTCTGCAGCGGTCTCTGTTTGCCCGCTGCGACACACTGCTGCAGCCCCCTTATTTATTTATTTATTTATTTATTTTTATCACAGCGGTCTCCTTCTGACCGCTTCATGACCGCTGTTATGACACTGGTTTTGCTCCGGAGGAAACCACAGCGGTCTCATTTCCGCCGCTGCGAATCTCGAAATCGCAGCGGTGGAGCCTTGCCCGTTGTGTGCTGGCCGCTGCGAAGCTCTGGTTCTCTTCTTCATCACTTTATCATCTTTGTTTGCTTTGATTAGGCTCCTCTTAGTCCATGATCTTCCTCTAAACTCCAACAAGTACCTGAAACACTCCAAATGCACCAAAACTCTCTAGGACTTATCTAAAATCTATTAACTTCTACTTATGAATGCAAAACTATAGAAAAACTCTATGAAAACACACATTAAGACACAAAAACTAGATGAGATGCATGTCAAAAAGAGTTAAAATATGCGAATATCAACGACACACATCCGCCTCCTGGTGGTATGATGACGTTGCTGTGAGCTCCTTTAGATGTTGGTGTTACACTCTTTTCACCCATTGTTTTCGTGCCTGCCCTCGCTTTGGCGAGTGCTACTGGATCTAGAATTACTGCATGGTCTCCGGTTGTTATCTCGCTGCGTAACACCATCTGGTCTGAACGAATTTGTGTAATCGCCTCATGGGTCTGCTCAAACATCTCCTTTTGAGTTGCATCAGTTGCTTCCAGCCTTGCATTTATTATTTGTATGATCTCCATTAGTTTTGTGAGTTGCGCTACAATTGGATCTGTTTCTCCCATTGGATCAGAGGGCTCTGATACCAAATTGATATGAGCTAGAGACTTAGCTTTAGCTCTAGTAATCGGACCCGAATAATATGTCGCTATGATTGAAAGTAAGAGAGAGATTTAGCTTAAACTTACTCTTAATCCTAGCTTCTCTTGAGAATAAGGTTAATTGTTGGAAGATACCTTCTTATTGAATATAAAAGACCTATATATAGGCCATGCTACAAACTAATTGTCCTAATTTAAAAAGAAAACGATCCGAAGACTTAAAACCAATAAAATGAAAAACACCAAAACTTAATCATAGTATCAAAAGGAAAAGCTCAACACTTATTAACTATTTCCTTTTTGACGACGGTTGTATACGATACCATAACGTGTATCAGAAATGCTTGCATGATTGGTCTTTAGATCCAAACAGGCTTAGCAAAACTAGTAAACTGAAACCTAAACACTTCCACAACCTAAATCAGTGTTGTTTCCGGGTTGATATTACATTTGGCGATAACGCTTTAAACACACAAGTGTTGCAAAACGTGAACATAGTTGTTTGAGTAAGAGAAAAATATGACTAACCTCCAGAGCATGAAACAACAGCATAACGTTTGAAGAAAATTCAGAATTCCTGCTCGGTTTTTGTGTTGCTTCATCTGTTGAGTTGCTCGATTTCACAGAAATTCGTCCTATTTCGCGAACCCAGGTCCCGTTTCCTGAAATTCTCTTCGAAAATCAATGAGAGTAATATAAAAAATTAAAGCAATCGGATTGCAATTACCCACCGAAACTAATGAGGATGATCGATTCACAGAGCGCGAATTTACACATTGGGTGTTTTTTCTTTCCATTTTTACGTTTTTCTCTTCCAAAGTTACGAAAATCAAAACCACCACCTGCTGGTTCTATTAGGTTATATATCCATTGAATGGATGCAGAATTTTATTTAGTTTTTGCTTTTGCTTTTTATCTTTTAGATTTTTGCTTTTGTTTTATGATTTTTGTTAAAAATTATAAATTAAATTAGCTTTTGGTTTTCAACGTCAAATAACTTAGATGAAGAATCTCATCATAAATCGATTAATCAATGGAGAAGGAAATAATTTGAGACTTCAACATTACATTTAAATAGGGATGTCAATCGGGCTGGCCCGGCCCGAAACCCGTAAAGCCCGCATATATTTGAGTCCGGCCCGGCCCGAAAAAAAATCGGGCCTATATTCTAAAGCCCGGCCCGGCCCGGACAGGGCTCTAGGGCTTTTCGGGCTTTTTCGGGCTTTTCTTTACAAACACAAAAAATCACAATTCTCAAATGAAAAATAATTAAAACAAAATATTTATCAAAATAAATCTAAATTTAAATGTATTATATCAAATCCAATTAAATTTAAAAACAAAAGTTTGACTAAAAAACAAATAAAATTCAAATAAATTGTATTACCAAATAAAACATAAAATCAAAACACTTCAAATCTAGGTAGTAAAGTTCAGATTAGAATCTCCTTCATCGTCTTCTAAATTTTCATCACCATCAAGAGTTACAGATAAAAAAAAAAGTAAAATAATATTAAGTTTTTAGAGGTATAAATCATATAGAAATGTCATTGAAAGTCTATAGATAAAGATTTTAAAAATTTGAAGTATATATAGATGAATGAAAATGGTACCTGGATCATGAAATGTAAACCCATCCAACCAAGTGCATATACAAATCAGTGCTTCAACGTTTCTTGGTAAAAGACGATTTCTATATTTATCCGAGACATGCGCACCAACATCAGTGATGCCACTGTAGTTATTGGAATGCTTAGAACATCACATGCCATGCGAGCTAACTCACCATAATGTTGTGACTAACACTTCTACCATTATAAAACATCAATGTCTTCATAAAAAAGTCAGTTCCAACATATCATCTTCTAAGTATATAGTCAATTTAGACTTTCCTTATTCTGGTACGTTTTTCATACGTTTTGAAATCATATGATAAGCGAACCCAAATTTAATAAGACATACGTAATCAAATAGTTCCGGGCTTTTTGGGCTAGTCCGAGCTCGATCGGGCTAAACCCGAAAAACACACTAACCCGATCGGACTTAGCCCGAAAGGCCCGATTTTTAGGCCCGAGCCCGCTGTTTTTCAGAGTCGTGCCGGGCCAGCCCTCGGGCTTTGACCCTAATTGACACCCCTACATTCAAACAATTTGGAGTTGGAGAATTATGTTTAGTGAAATAAGATTCAAATTTAGTCCTCGTAACACAAATATTTGTGCAGATTTATTGGCACGAAAAGCCATTGTATGTAATTCTCAATGGTATTTGTTTCATACTTGCCCACATTTCCTTCGAGAGGCTGTAAATAACGATGTTCCTCCAAATTTTTAATAAAGTTGATTTAGACGGAAAAAAAAAAAGAAGAAGAAGAATTACTCCCTTTTGGAATCATCATCTCTCTTTAGGCCATTCAAAGGCGATAGGCAGTAGCTTTTGGGTATTTCGTGTATATTTTTGATATTATGGGTGTATTTTTTTCCAGATTTTCCGTGTATTCTAGATACTTTTGAATACTTGTGGATACCTTCGAACCAAACCGTACCCAAAAAAAATTCGGTTCTTCAATCAAACACATGAATCGATCCGGACCCGGAGGATACTAAACCGAATCCAATCCGAATTTTAAAAATACTCAATCGATTCCTAAACCCCTTAACCTGAAATATCGATCCGAGTATCCGAATGCCCATACCTAATCATCTTTTTCAAAAAATCGTTGAACCGATGGTGGAATTTCCGCTTCTAACAAAGTCGTTTGCAAATCTACAATTAAGAAGGACCATTGTTCATCTGGCCAAGCAAATTGCTCATGGAGTCTCTATTCGAGATCTCCCCTATTTCAAGTGGAAATTGTTACGTTTTCGGTATTTTCTTCCGGTTTTGGATGCGACATGACGAATCCATGCAAGAAAAGGTATTGAGTATCATCAATAACATTAAACGGTCATGGAGTTTCACCCAAGAGATGATAAACAAAAACGATGATCTCATTATATAAGGATTGGCTCTCGAAAAAGAAAAAAAAAATCTAATAATATGTGGGCGAGTAAGGCTTTAGTTTCGAAAGCATTGTGGAAATTCGCTTCCTCATCAATCTTTTTAATTATCAGTTTTATATGTGTTACAAATTTTGACCGTTATATTTCCAGTTACAACACTATTAACCGGAAATTCTTATCGGTTTCTTGGCTTGGAAAATAGTCAAGGCGTACTCTCTTCTCTTCATGCCGAATTTGAAACTCATATTTGGGAAATAAAGTGCATATTCCAGAATGGTTATTCTTCAATGGTGTTTGAAACGAATTGTGCTTAATTCGTGAAGGTGATTGAGGAGGAAGAAGGAATAGCCGATTTTGAATCTGATCAATTTTCACACGCTCGTTCTTGTTTTGTTGATTTTTATATCTTTTTATTCCTTAAATTTTGAATATATATATATATATATATATTTTTTAATTACTAGGAAATTCTGCGCCAAGGCCCGTACATCCCTCTAGACCCGGGATCAAAGCATATATTTGTCGATTACCTTAATTAGGACAGGAGTTCGATCACATGGTTTATAGTTTTGGGTTTTCGTATGTAAATTCTTTGATTCCGAGTTAGTTAGCATGTGACGCTAACATGTTCGAATTATCTTAGTTTATAAATAGAGTTTATTATGCTGAAAAGGAATAATATGTATGATTAGCGATATTTAACACACATGTATATAATGTGTATAAACCACTGATCATAAACAAGAAATTATGTTACTAGGAAAAATGAGAAAATATGCATGAGCTAGGTTTATGCATGGTAGTCGGGTGTCCTCCATTAAGCTCCCATGTAACTTTCGTTATTATCTCATAATATTTTTTTTGCATAGAAATTTTGGGAAGGAAAGATGTTACAAAAATAAAACTTTTTAAAGACAAATATTCCAAGTTTTGGTTTGGATTTTTTAGGTTTTGGGTTGGGTTTAGGTTATTTGGTTTGAGAATTATTTGACCAAATTTGATCTACATAAAATTCAGATCAATTTTTTATATTTTAGATCAGATTTAAGTTGTTTGGATAGTAAATAATTTGATCCCAAAAAACTTATATCTAATTTTATTTGGGTTTTTAGATTTTGTATTATGTTTGGTTATTGATTGTTAAAATCTTTCGATTTTTGAGGATGGAGAAATCAATATATTTTTGAAAATGATAGAATTTCTATCGATATAAGATTTATTTTATACTAAGGTTAAATACTTAAAGTCACGATGTTTATTAGGATTATTAGTCAAATTAGTTAATTTTACATAAACCTTTAAATTTTATAGTAAATTACATAATTGGATAGTTTTATTTATTACACCGTATAAAAATAAATTAGATAGTTTTGGATTTTCGATCAAAAAAAAATAGTTTTTGGATTCAACCATTAATTAATTAAATTTTTTATAAAGAAAGTTTTGCAGTTTCTGGTTCCCCAACCTGCAAATCGAGAACATAGACAACATCTGCATTTCCATTTGAATAACACAAACCCATAAAAATCTTTAGATACATTCAAACACAAACACACACATGCATAATCTCACACAATTAATTTACATGTTAAATTTCACTATAATCTTAGTGTAATTAAAAAAAGAAAGAAAAAGAAGAAGATCAGAAGATCAAAGTGAGCTAATCTAGACGTTGTACCGGATACTACTATCATCACCAGAGAATTTGTTCTTGATCCATTTAAAACTGCTCTTGAGAGTGTTCTTGAGCTTTTCCTCCGTGGCAAAAAGGTTATAAGAAGCGACTCTCTTCTTCCTCTTTATCTCAGGATCTGTGTTGATGCAAGGTCCATTGAAATTATAGGAGTTTGCGCGGTTCTGATCGTAACCGAATTCATCAGTTGAGAAAGACGACGAATACTCCGTGTACGACTTGCTTCCCTTCATCATCTTTAGGCTCTTTTCCTTTAATCTGTGCTATTGCAACTTCAAAGCAATTACTATTTGCTCTCACTCTCTTTCTCTCTCTCTTGTTATACCTTATGTGAGTAAAGAAGCTTCATACACTTCTCAAATGGGGTTGGTTATAAAGAAGTGGGGGTAGCATGGTTTAGGTTTAAAACGTAAGTGGAAATCAAAACCGAATCCTTTGGTTATCGTACCAAACCAATTAGTTTATATAATGATCCTTTGCTATTGATCTTTATATAAATAGAATTTTCAATTATACATGACTAAAATAGTTTTTTAACATTGGTGATCAAACATATGAACCTCAACCATTTTTGTTTTCGAATTTAGGTCAGACCAATCGGATCGGATAAATCAAAACCGGGTTTAAAAACAGTAGTGTAATGGGTGTATGGGTGGGGTGAGGTGGCAAAGCATGTGTGATGTTATAGTTGGTTACATGATAGTGTAGCAAGAAATAATTAGCTACTACCTTCTTCTTTAAGTGTGTGGACCCAATTTTGAAGTCTATTTTTGCATGCCACCATCAATTGCTATGATTAAACCCGAAGAAATTGTTCAAATAATAATTCTATCTTGATAGATCATACACTTGAAAAAAGAATGGTTGATTATTATTTTTTCCCAATACATGTAATCAAGTTTTTATCTCTAATATGGTAGATATATATCAGGAACATATATGAAATGATATATATATATATATATTAATAACCACGAATTAAATACGATGAAATTAAAATTTCATGTTGCTATAATACACTTGGATCAATCGACTTAAAAATAAAAAGACAGTGGAGACAAGACTATATAGAGAAAGGACCCAACATGTCTAAAGCTGAATTGTCAAATTAAATTTCATAAGACAAATAACATAAAGTCGAACTCTTTTTTTCTATATAGAAATTTGGTTTTGATGAAGGATTAGATTTGAAAGCAATGAGTAGGAATTCCACATAATGGTTGCGTCTTTATGTTTGTGGCCAAGTTGGTTCTATGTGGGACTCTTTTTAAGTTCTTTTCTAATTTGTAAAAAAACAAAAGTTATCATGTCTTAATACGTTTTTAATGTGAAGTATAATTATTTTATATTTGCACCCATTTTCTCTATTTCCATGGACCATTAAATGTATTGTTTGGTTGGTAACCATTCAATGAACGACACGTCAATTGTCTATAAATAATAATCAAATCATGATGGAGAAATGCTTAGAAGACAATGTTTTTGTACTTCGAAGGTAATATTGGTAAACGAATAAAAAAAATCAGTTTTCTGATAACAATCGAGAATAGAGGCTCTAGAACCGATTCAAGATCGGAATCACACTCAAAAGAATTGGAATGTTTAGTTGGATATTTATATTTATTTTATATTTATTTTTGGTAAAAATATTAAGTCTTATACCATTTTAATTTTTTGACAGAGGATACATGAATACAATAAATTAAAGAAGGCATATTTACCCCAAAAAAAACTACTGACTAAACGAAACAACGACAAAGAATACAGCAAATAACACCAAATTAATATTATATTATCAAATCGATATATTACATAAAGGAAAAAACTATCTCAAGGAAACTTCAAAATTATGAAAAGCCTGTAAAATAAACTGTGTATCTAGTGTCGGTAGCTCTACGGGTTGATTATGAGAAGTTTTTTTGGGAGAATATAACCAAATTATGGGTTCGAATCATATCCATAACTTGATGGATAAAAAATAAATAGAGATCAGATTTTCGTGAGACAAAAGAACATCACAAAAGATGTTTTTTTTTTGTGACAAGGGTTTTCATGTTATTATTTTGTGGAAACTTTGCGTAGGATGTCACTTATTTTAAGTTTTATTAATTTTTTGTCACTTTTTGAAAGTGCTAAAATTTTATCACTTTTTTTACTCTTCATGACAAATTTATCTCATGTATAACACGTCGTGTAAGTTTGTGCACGGTACACGTAAGTTCGTGTGCGGTACACGATATAGACTCATGGGGTATAATCGTCATTTTACGCAAAAAATGACAATTTTTAGGACTTTCAAAATGTGACAAAAAACTAATGAAACTTAAAATAAATGACATCCTGCCAAATATCTCTTATTTTATGACTTATTTGTCTGAGATGTCACTTGTTTTTAGTTTCCTTAGTTTCTTAACACTTTTGTAAAGTGTTAAAATTTGATATCACTTTTTTGGGTGAAAACCCGATTTTACTTTCTTTTTACATCTTCGTGTACTGTACACTATACGTCGTACTGTGCATGGACAAAATGGTCATGAACAATACATAAAGTGCTTCATTTTATTAACATTTAAAAAAGTGTTAAAATACTAATCAAACTTAATATATGTACTTATACACGCAGAGCTCTTTTTATTGAAAATATACAAGTGAAAAGTGAGAAGTGAAAACATTCAAAAAATAAAATAAAAACCACTCAAAATATGCTGGTTTATATTAAAATTAAATTGAATATATATTATTAATATTAAATTTAAATAATAATATTGATTAGTCACATTTATTGTATTGTATAAATCTTTTGTAATTTTTTATTGGAGTTTTTGCATATAAAGTCAATTATTTGAAGTTTTTTTAAAGATTAACACTTTTTGAACTTAATTAAAAAATAGCACTTATTTTACTATTTATGACAATTTTACCTCTACAAAGTACGGCGGCGTTTATGACCGTGTATACCATTCACGGAATGGTGAGAGAAGAGATAAAACGGTCATTTCAACGCAAAAAAAAAACCAAAAAAAAACCAAATCGTAAAATAATCTTAAAATAAGTGATCTTTTGTTGCAATTATGTCCTTTTATTTTATTTATTTTGAGTTCCACGTCTTTTGTAGTTGAACTCTTTTATCAACTCTCACTTCATTCACATCTCTTTTTCCCCTTTCTTTTTTGGACTTTTAACACCATAGGTAATGTAGTGTTCTCGTGTATCACGATGGAGAAAAGTTAGTACAAGATTTGAAATCTATTAAAATAGAGATATTGAAAAAGTAAAATGGTTGGTACATTTTTAATAGTAAGATGACATGAGTTAAAAACAAGATGTTTGAATGTTATGGAAAACCGACTATAGTATTTGCTTCTTCTTTTTTTGAACATCACTTTCATTAAAGAAATTGAAGATAAAGTACAATAGTTCAGGAGAGAATTTCTTTGCTAGACAATCGGCAAAAGCGTTTTTAGATGTCCTGAATTTTGTTTTTAATAAAAAAAAACAGAGAAGATAGAAATTTGATATCATGGAGTAATCTGTAGATTTCCTTAATTTTGTTGTCCGAGTTGATTGCAGTGATCAGATCCAAGGAAGCAGATTTCATGACAAGCTTGTCGATTTCGAGCTGCCATGCATGTCTTAAAGCAGAGCGTAAACTCGAACATAAGTATGAAAGAAGTGAGAATTGGTCAATTGAGAGTTTAACTAAAAAGACGTTTAAACTCTGTGAGTAACAGAACAAGTGAAATAGAGGAAGCAGAGAAAGGAGCAGTGAGCTGATAGCGTTGATTTTTTCAAAGCTTTTGAAAACAGAGCAAGTGAAATAATTGCAGAGAACACAAGAACAAGATATTTTTTGGGCAACTGATATTGCCTCTTTTTGGCTTTTCATTATCTTAAATAGAGAAGTACAAGAAAGGAAATGGAGATTTAGCTCCTACAACGAAGGGAAAATGGAAAAGTGGAGGAGATGGCTCTTATTCAACAGGAAGACCGATTCTCCTCATTTATTAACAACTGAAACAAGTTAAAAAAATAATAAATCATGAATTGAGAAAACAGAACCGAGCTCCAATTACGTCATGTATTTTTGGTTTGAAATTCTGGTTCGGTTCGATACTCTTCTCTCAGGTTATGTCGCTGTAAATCCATCATTACTCCCCCCCCCCCGCGTCGAAATGAATCTTGTCCCCAAGATTCAGCGTTGGAATACTCTCCTTGAGCTGGGCAAGATCTTCCCACGTAGCATCAGCCTCTTGTAAGCCTTCCCAAAAAACCAACGCCTCTTGTCTCTTGGTGCCATTGTCCTCAACGCCTCGAAGTTGCATCACACGTTCTGGTTTCAATCGTAACATGCCATTTGTACGCAGATGAGGCAGTGAACCCGAAGTAGGTTTATCTGATCCCACTCTTCTCTTTAAAAGGGAAACATGAAAAACAGAATGCACTCTTGTACCTTCAGGCTACTTTAGACGATAAGCGACAAGTCCGATGCGAGCTTCAATCTGAAATGGCCCAAAGTACCTTGTGGATAGCTTTTGTGATGTTCGCCAGAAAATTGTATGTTGACGATAAGGCTACAACCTTACATAAACCCAATCACCGACTTTGAAACAGAGATCACGTTGCTTAGCATCCGCAGTGTGCTTCATCTTGTTAATTGCAACTTCCAAATAATTTTTCAACTCCCTGAGAATTTCATCACGTTCCTTAAGCTGTTCATCTAACTCTTGTAGCGGTATATTTCCAGATTCATAGCCTGCAAGTGCTGGTGGTTTACGACTATAGAGTGCTTTGAAGGGTGTCATCCCAATTGAAGAGGAAACATCTTGCGGGAAGGCTTTCTTACCCCGTCCAACTCACGAAAGGGTCACCACTACTGAGGATCTCCCCCCCCGCCCCCCATAATCTTAGATAGGTCGTCTGAGGGTTCGCCGCGGTTCATTGAAGGAGAGTGATGTTTCGTTTCAAGTGAGAGATCGAAATAACCCTTTTTTGCAAGGTAACTCGAGCAAACTAGAAATTGCATAAGAACAAAGGAGAGGGGTATAGCAAGGATGAAGTAATGAAAAGGGCGATTGAAGCTTTTAGAGAATCTCGTGGAACAAGTTGTAGAGATCCCATACTTTCTAGTACTTGTGGAGAATAGGTAAGCCATTGAATCTTAGGGACATGAAAAGTACGAGGATTAGCTACTCAACCAATTATAAAGAGTTACCCCTCCGGGGGTACCCAGCTGTCCCATTCAATTACATATGTTCCTGTAATCTATAGCCTAACAGCAACTATTGAATCAAGCGGGAAAGCTGTAGAAATCAAGATACCCTATATGAAGAAGAAATCATGTAACGAAGGGGATTCTTATTTGTACAAATGGTACTTCGAACTTGGAACGAGCATGAAGAAATTCAACAAGCGGAATAACCCAATTTGTATCTCGGCAAAGTCGCTCGGGTCCAACAGAACGGTATGAATATGATAGAAAAGTCTGATGAAAGGCAAAGACTAGTGTTTAGCATATAGCTAAGAGAAGATGCGTTGTGTTGTATCAATACTCAGCCCATGAGATCATGAAACTCCATTGCTTTGGTATGTTATGTACAAAGCAACGCAAAAACTGTTTAATGCAGCAATTTACTACCTCACTTTGATCGTCCGTTTGCGGATGGTAGGCTGATGACATCCGCAATGTCATACCCGATAAACGTCACAGTTCACGCCAGAATGCACTTACAAACACCAGATCCCGATCACTGACAATCAAGTTAAGAATCCCATGAAGCTTTACAATAAACTCCATAAACTTTGCTGCAGCAATTTTGGCCGTATACGGGTGTGAGAGAGGAACTAGATGAGCTGACTTTGTAAGATGATCAACCACCACCAGGAGAGACGTGTGATTGTCGGAGCGTGGTAGACCGTCGATGAAGTCCATAGAAACATCTTCCCACACCCAATGAGGAATCGGTAAATGCTGGAGCAATCCTGCTTGAGAAAGGCTCTCCGACTTAGCTCGTTGACATATATCACACGCAGCAACATAGTCCCTCACCGTCTTATGCATTCCTGGTCAATAAAATTGTTGCGCCAACCTCTTAAATGTTCGGAGAACCCCCGAATGTCCTCTGATGGGTGTGTCGTGATAGTCATGTAAGAGTAACTTGATGAGCATCAATCCAGTAGGGATAACAACACGATTATTGAAGTAGAGTAAATCATTGCGTCTCGCGTATGGCTGACTTGGTGCAGAATCGGCCAGTTTCTCAATTTTGAGCAAATATGGATCCGAGGATTGTAACTTTCGCAACTCCTCCCAAAAATTTGCTTTTTGAATACTTAGGGTATTAAGGCATGGGATATCAACGCGGTGAGATAGTGTATCGACAGCTTTGTTAGCTGATCCCGGCATGTACATGATCTCTTAGTCATAACCAACAAGCTTCCCCATCCATCGTTGTTGGTCAAGCATGAGCCGTAAGCTCCTTTGGTCTGTCTGGATCGTGAATCTTCGCCCAAGAATATACGATCGCCATGTCCGTATAGCAATCACAATTGCCAGCATCTCCCGATCATAGGTGGACCAGCTACATTTTGCCACTCCAAGAGAACGGCTCATGAACGCGATTGCCTTACCATTCTGCGAGATAATATCTATGATTTCTTCAGATTCGTGAATGTCGCTTCATCTCCTACATTCCACTCAAACTTCCCTTTTTCAACAAATTCGTTAACGGTTTAACGATAAGACCGTAATCCACAAACTTTCGATAATACCCCATGAGACCAGAAAAACCACACAATTTTGTGATTGTAGTTGGTGCGGGCCAGTCCGTCATTGATTTAATTTTGTTCTGATCCATCTTCTCCTGAAATGATATGTCCGAGATACTCCAACTCTTTTTTCCCGAACTCACGTTTTTTTAACTTCACGAACAGCTTATGCTTTTGCAAGATTTCCAGAATGACCTGAACACGTTGAAGATGCTCCTTCCAGGAACGACTGTAAACGAGTATATCATCGAAGAAGACGAGCACAAACTTCCGAAGATAATCTCTAAAAACAGAATTCATCAAAGATTAAAAGGTGGAAGGTGCATTGCATAGTTCGAAAGGCATTACCAGATATTCATAATGCATGTTATGAGTACGAAACTGTTGATCCAGATGATCACCAGGTATGTTTAGAGAGTGTTGGGATGAATGAGGGTGTTTAGGAGGCGAGATTTTCGTTAATTAGGACGGAACGATTCAGTGCGGTGATGAACAGGTCGGTGACCGTGTTTGTGGTGTATTAATATTCGAAAAGATTAATGAATTTTAGACTTGCGAACTGATTCCTGATAGAAATTCAGTTCGGTATTCTAAACTGCTCAATTGAAGGAAGTGTCAGAGAGCTCGGGTCCAAGCTCTTTTCTTTTTTTCTCCTCCCCTTCACAAATGCGAATGAGGGGGTATATATAGCGGGAACTGGCAGACAGCCTTCCGTGAATTTGGGATGACGTGTCGGCTTCTGTGTCATCTACGTTCGGTGCATGTCTTGTCACCGCGGTGTCTTGTCGTAGAGATGGGACAGGCTTGGCTTGGCGCACGTCTTGTCCTTTGCGGTGGACGAGACAGGTTGGGTTCGATCGACTTCCCCGACCTGGTCCCGGAAGACTTGAAGCTTCCCACGGATTCTGCTCCCGATGTCCAACTTGGGCAGATCCTGCCCGGTCTGGCCCCGGCAGCTGTGGATCCGCCCTTGGCAGCTCCGGGCGTGACTGCTCCGCCTCGTCCTGAGTCCGTCGCGCCCGGCGTTCAGGACAAGGCTCCGGCCTCGTCGGTCGATGGTGGCGAAGGGTAGCAGCTAGAGCAGCCGTTCCGGGGGGAGTATGGCACGAATATGAGAATGGTTAGCCCGGACGACGTAGGTAGTACCCGTGCTGACGGGGATTAAGATTGGTGGGCCGGAGGCCGTTTGTAATAACAATGTAATTAAAGTAATAATTTTGTTTTTGTTCCAGACACGGGCCGTGGTGCCTTTTGTATCTTTGGCGGATTGCCCTGATAGATGGAAATATGAGTTCGTATGATATCCCTTGTGTTCGGTATATACATATATCCCCCTTTTTTTTTTTTGCGAAGGGACAGGTCGGGGACCGTTCAGGTCGGGGACCGTTCAGGTCGGGGACCGTTTACTCCCCCTTTTTTTTTTTTGCTAACGGACAGGTCGTGGACCGTTCAGGTCGAGGACCGCTTATTCCCCTTTTTTTGTTTTTGCGAAGGGACAGGTTGTGGACCGTTCAGGTCGGGGACCGTTTACTCCCCACTTTTTTTTTTGTTTTTTGCGAAGGGACAGGTCGTGGACCGTTCAGGTCGGGGACCGCTTACTCCCTTTTTTTTTGTTTTTGCGAAGGGACAGGTCGTGGACCGTTCAGGTCGGGGACCGTTTACTCCCCTCCTTTTTTTTTGTTTTTTGCGAAGGGACAGGTCGTGGACCGTTCAGGTCGGGGACCGCTTACTCCCATTTTTTTTGTTTTTGCGAAGGGACAGGTCGGGGACCGCTTACTCCCCTTTTTTTGTTTTTGCGAAGAAATAAGCCAAAAAACTTATATTAGATTGGTAGCTGAGCCCTGGTTAGGGGTTGCCTACGTACCTTTTAGTATAAGGGATCAAGCCAATCGTAGTTCGATTTGTTGTTACAATAGGTAAAGAGAGAGAAGGAGCCCGGGGTGCTCAGTAGTAATAACGTTTTAGGTTCATTGAGTTCCAGGAGCGCGGGATTGCGTCGCCGTTCATTGTGACCAGCTCGTAGGCGCCGGGATTGACGATTTTGGAAACGAGATAGGGGCCTTCCCAGTTGGCACCGAGCTTGCCTGCATTCAGCTCGGCCGTATTTTCGTAGAACTTGCGTATGACCAGGTCGCCTTCGGTGAAGAAACGGCCTCTAACCTTTTTGTTGTAGTATTTGGAAACAAGTTGTTGGAAGTTCTGGATTCTGAGCAGGGACTGGTCGCGCTGTTCTTCGAGGAGGTCGAGTTCGCTTAATAGAATGTTGTCGTTTAGGTCGGCGTGCTGCGTTAGCATAGTGCGTCGCAAAGTAGGAAACCCGACCTCAGAGGGGGTCATCGCTTCCATGCCGTGGGATAGACTGAATGGTGTGCGGTTTATCGCCGTCCTGGGCGTTGTACGGTGAGACCAGAGGACGCCGTCAAGCTCGTCGGCCCAAAGGCCCTTCTTGTTATCCACGCGTTTTCTGAGGCCGTCGAGGATTGTTTTGTTTGTTGCCTCGGCTTGTCCATTGCCCTGTGGATATCTTGGGGTGGACTTGCTTAACCTTATTCTCCATTTTGCGCTGAAGTTTTCAAATAAGACGGATGTGAACTGGGCGCCGTTGTCCGTAACAATTTTGTATGGCAAGCTGTGGCGGCAGATGATGAATTTCCAGACGAATTTGCGGACGTCCTCCGCTGCGATATTTGAGTAGGCTTCAGCCTCGACCCATTTTGTGAATTAGTCCGTCATGACCAGGAGGAGACGCGTTTGGCGAGATCGGGGTAGGGGTCCAACTATGTCCATGGCCCACCGCATGAACGGGTAGGGTGCTGATGTTGTTGTAAGCAGTTCGGTGGGGGAGTGGATAATCGGACCGTGGCGTTGGCATTTTTCGCACCGGCCTGAGAGTTTGTCGCAGTCCTGGAACATTGTGGGCCAGTAGTGACCCTGGTTTCGGATTCGAAGAGCGAGAGTCCGGCCGCTGGAATGGTTCCCACCTGCTCCCTCGTGCATTTCCCTCATTGTGTCGATGGTGTCCTGGCCGTGGAGGCAGGTTAGCAGTGTCCCCGTAGCGCTCCATCGGAAGAGCTTGTCGTTGGTGATGAGGTAGTTGGCGCATTTCTTTTTTAGTCGGCGGGCTGCCCATCGGTCCGCGGGGATAGTACCGTCCGCGATGTAGAGGAGGATTTCTTCGCGCCAGTCGGGCAGCTCGGGTTTGTGGGGGGGGGGGGGGGGGACGGTGGTAACTCTTCGCCGGGAAGAGGTAGGTCTTCGTTGAGTTCATCGTTTTGCAGGTTGATTAGGTAGGCCCCTTTCGATAGTTCAATGCTGGGGAAGTCGATGCTGTCGACGGGAATCACGCGTTTCTGAGTTGGATCCGACGTGGAAGCCAGAGCGGCTAAGGCATCTGCCGAGGTGATGGTGTTATCACCTCGGGGAATCTTGGTGAGGGAGAACTCGGAGAATTCTGCTGCTAGGTCTTGGACCACCTTGAGGTAAGCGTCCATGCGGTCGTTATTAGCCTCGTATTCTCCACTGAGTTGGTTGGCGACGAGCTGGGAGTCACAGTAGGCTTGGATTCTTTTTACCCCGATCGCTTTTGCTAAGCGCAGCCCGGCGATTAAAGCCTCGTATTCTGCCTCGTTGTTTGACGCTGGGAAGGCCAAGCGGAAGGATTGTTCCAAGATTTCTTTGTTCAGGGACTCGAGGCGTATTCCGATGCCGGAGCCATGACTAGAAGCCGATCTGTCGACGTGCAGGCTCCATCGTTCGGGGAGTTCGGTCGTTGCCAGCTCGGGAGCCAGTTCGACCAGAAAATCGGCCTGGACTTGTGATTTCGTCGCGGTCCGCCCTCGATACTCGATCTCATACTCGCTGAGTTTTACTGGTGGTAACTCTTCGCCGGGAAGAGGTAGGTCTTCGTTGAGTTCATCGTTTTGCAGGTTGATTAGGTAGGCCCCTTTCGGTAGTTCAATGCTGGGGAAGTCGATGCTGTCGACGGGAATCACGCGTTTCTGAGTTGGATCCGACGTGGAAGCCAGAGCGGCTAAGGCATCTGCCGAGGTGATGGTGTTATCACCTCGGGGAATCTTGGTGAGGGAGAACTCGGAGAATTCTGCTGCTAGGTCTTGGACCACCTTGAGGTAAGCGTCCATGCGGTCGTTATTGGCCTCGTATTCTCCACTGAGTTGGTTGGCGACGAGCTGGGAGTCACAGTAGGCTTGGATTCTTTTTACCCCGATCGCTTTTGCTAAGCGCAGCCCGGCGATTAAAGCCTCGTATTCTGCCTCGTTGTTTGACGCTGGGAAGGCCAAGCGGAAGGATTGTTCCAAGATTTCTTTGTTCAGGGACTCGAGGCGTATTCCGATGCCGGAGCCATGTCTAGAAGCCGATCTGTCGACGTGCAGGCTCCATCGTTCGGGGAGTTCGGTCGTTGCCAGCTCGGGAGCCAGTTCGACCAGAAAATCGGCCTGGACTTGTGATTTCGTCGCGGTCCGCCCTCGATACTCGATCTCATACTCGCTGAGTTTT
Organism: Eutrema japonicum; assembly: GCA_030161315.1. NCBI lineage: Eukaryota > Viridiplantae > Streptophyta > Magnoliopsida > Brassicales > Brassicaceae > Eutrema > Eutrema japonicum. Next base: position 10,816,207 of record BSQW01000005.1, on the reverse strand, counting down.
ACTGCCCACTTCATTATCCGTCCAAATCGGTTTGGGCTGTGGAGAATAGTTCTGAGGGGATAAGTGTTCAAAACGGCGATCGTGTGTGATTGAAAGTATGGTCGGAGCTTTCTGGCTGCGACAACTATCGCCATCGCGAGCTTCTCGAGAGTCGGGTATCTGCTCTCCGCACCATCCAGGGACTTGCTGATGTAGAAGATGGGCTTTTGGTCACCAAGGTCTTCTCGTACTAGTACTCCGCTGACTGCTGACATGGATACGGCGATATAAAGATACAGGGTTTCGCCCTCTTCTGGTTTGGCCAGGACGGCGGGGGGGGGGGGGGGGGGGGGGGGGGGGGGGGGTAGAGATGTAGGTTTTCAGCTGCTGGAGGGCCTCTTCGCACTTGTCGTTTTATTCGAACCGCTTGCTGGCTCGGAGTAATTTGTAGAACGGCAGGCATCTGTCCGTTGAGCGTGAGATGAATCGGTTAAGTACGGCGATCCTTCCGGTGAGTCGCTGGACTTGGCGCATGTTTTCCGGGGATTTGAGGTGGATTACAGCCTGGATCTGCTTGGGATTAGCCTCGATCCGGCGCTGAGTGACGATGTATCTGAGAAATTTTCCCAACGTGACGCCGAAGGAGCATTTGGCGGGGTTGAGCTTCATGTTGTATTCGTTCAAAGTCTGAAAGCAAGACCGGAGGTGAGTGACGTGGTCGCCGGCTGTCAAGGATTTTACCAGCATGTCGTCGATGTAGACTTTCATTTTTCGGCCGATCTGACCGGCGAACATTTTGTTAACGAGCCTCTGGTAGGTGGCTCCGGCGTTTTTGAGTCCGAAGGGCATAACCTTGTAGCAGTAGGTCCCGTGGTCCGTGATGAACGCTGTTTTTTCCTGGTAGTCGGGGAGCATGGGAATCTGGTTATAGCCCGAAAAGGCGTCCATGAAGGAGAGCAGCTCGTTGCCAGTGGTGGCTTCCACGACCTGATCGATTCGGGGGAGTGGGAAGCTGTCTTTAGGGCATGCCTTGTTGTGGTCGGTAAAATCCACGCAAACCCTCCATTTCCCGCTTTTCTTCTTGACGACTACTGGGTTGGCCAACCAGTCTGGGTATCTGACCTCGGTGATCGAGCCAGCCGCGGTTAGTTTTTCTACTTCGTCGTTGACAGCCTGTGCGCGCTCGGGGCTTAGCTTTCGTCGCTTTTGTTTGATTGGTCTGAAGGTCGGATCCACGTTGAGCTCGTGGCTACAGATCGTGGGGTCGATGCCTGGCATGTCGTCTGTTGACCAGGCGAAGGTGGAGACGTTTTGCCCTAGGAATTTGATCAACTCCTTCCTTATATTCTCTTCAAGGTCTGCCCCGATCCCGACGCAACGCGTTTTATCGTGTGGATCGATGTTGATTTGTTCGATCAGGTCCCGTCCCGGAAGGTCTTGGCTACCGGGCTCGCTGGATTGTGGCGCCTTGACGGTCAGGCAGGTTGGTGCCGCGTGTCGTAGCTTGTGCTCGATCGCGAAACAAGCGCGCGAGACCTTTTGATTACTCCGTAGGGTATATGTCCCGGCCTGATTGTGGAACTTAAGACATTGATGATATGTTGAAGTGACTGCTTTCATCGAATGTAGCCAGGGCGTTCCGAGTATGACGTTATAGATTAGGGTGGTATCGAAAACGATGAATCTGATGATCTTGGTGATCCGTCCTATGTAGACCGGTAGTTCGATGGTGCCGATCCCGTTGGTGGTGTTTCCGGCGAAGCCTGTTAGCGGGATTTCGACTGGTTTGATGATTGCCCCTTGCAGGTCCATTCTGGCCAAGGTGTCTTTGAAAATGAGATCTACCGAGCTGCCCGTATCGACCAAAACCCGATTGACGTTGCAGTCGGCTATGCGCATTTGAACGACAAGAGGGTCGTTGTGAGGCTGGTGGACACCATCTGCGTCGACTTCGGTGAAGCAGAACCCCTTTTTGCTCGTGTCTTGCGCGTTAAGCTCGGTGGTGGAGTTCCATTTCAGGGCGACGTTGGTTCTCCTCTAATGTTGCTTGATGGACCGAACTGAGTCGTTGCACGAGAGGAGTCCTCCCATTATCATTCCAACCACCCTTCGCGCTGGTGGCGGCGACCTGGCTTCTTCGCGGCCTCTAGAAGGGGACCGTCTTCGACGATCATCGTTTTGTCAGCGGTTGTCATGCCTAGCCCTGTCGTCCTCTCGGCCGCGGTTGTCTTGCTGCTGACGTCGATCGTTATCCTGGATTCGCCGGTGCGGTGGCTCCGGTACTCGGATTTCTCCCTTTTGGTATTGACACAGTAGGGCCTCTTGGAGCGCGCGGTAGTTCGAGGTCGGATGCCCCTTCCTTTGGTGATAATCGCAAAAAGCTGTCTTGTCGTACCACTATTCTGATCGGGGCTCCTTATCTTTTGGATCGTCGGGACGATGGTCTTGTTGAGGCTGACCGCGCGTCCATGTATTCCACGGCTTTGTTTACTCAGGTTTGGCGAACGAGTCGGGATCGTGCATATGCAGTATGGCATGTTGCCCGTCGACAAGGAGTGCGACGACTCGTTTTCCCTTGCTGTTTTGATACTCGTCATCGTAATGTTACCGGGGTTCTTGGTACTCATCTTGGGGCTTATCTTTTGGGGTTGGGGCTTATCTTTTGGGGTTGGGACTTTATTCGCGATACCGCCTTTCGAGCCAGCCGCCTTTTCCTACTCGAGTTCGACATAGAGACCAGCGCGGTGTAGGGCGTCGTCCAATGAGTGCGGCCTGTTAAGTTTTAGGTCGTCCTTAAAAGCCGAATCGGCCCGCAAGCCGTTTCTCAGGGCGGGAAGTGCCGATTCGTGCGTCACGCTGCTTTGCGATGCCGTGGTCTTGAAGCGTTCGATGAAGGACATGAGCGACTCCTTTGCTCCTTGATGCAGAGCCCAGAGGTCGGCGCCGGACGTGGAATGTTTGATAAACATAGAGTAGTGCTCGAGAAAAACGGCCGACAGATCTCTGAAACTATCGACGGAGTGCGTTTTTAGCCGGGAAAACCTAGTCAGTGCGGGACCAGAAAGATTTTTTACGAAGAGTTGGCAGTGGGCGGCCTCGCATTCGTCCGGGGAAAAGTGGACGCGTCCCATGGCTATGGTGAATGCTGTCAGGTATTAGGCCGGGTCAGTGCTTCCGGCGTACGGTGGGAGCTTGATTTTACCGAGGTTTCAGAGCGGGACAGATGCTATCCGGTGGGAGAATGGTGTGTTCGGCGTTTCTCTTAAGACGCGGTCTATTTCTGGGGTCACGCTGGTGGCCTGGTGGACCTTGGAGCTCATTTGGCAGATTGTCTCCCGCATGGCCTCGAGCTCGGAGTCCCTGGTGTGTTCCGGATAGGTGTGGCGGGGTGAGCTTCGCTTTTTGGGAAGCCGTCTGTTGTGGGGATGAATTGCCTGGTCGGGCCCTCAGATGAAGACGGCGAATCCCCGAATAGGTTCCTCTGGAGGTGTGTGATATCCGGTCGCGAGGCTGGTTCTCTGGTTCGAATGGATGACGCGCTGTTGTCTGACTGGTCGCGCGAGGTTGTTAATACGGCGAACCGTCGGTCGGTGGTGCGCGTCAACTCGTCTATTTTGGCGAGTAAGGTTTGCATCATGGCGAGCGGAGCGGGCTGCTCTCCCTGGGCCCGGGGTGTGCTTTGGGTCGCGGAGTCGCCGGGTGCGGTGGATACTGGCGCCGGAGGCGGCACGGCTTCTCTGTCGAGAGTTTCGAGGGACTGGGTATGAGGGATCAATCCGTCGGTTGTTATCTGTGCTGGAGGTGAGGCTGTCGTCTGAGCCGGAGCTGTTTGGTACGATGATAGAACCCTCGGAAGTGGGGTCGTCATCACTGTTGTGATTGCCTGTACTTGAGCTTGTCCTTTGCGTATAGAAAGATCTTTAAATCCCCCTCCCTGGAGCGCCAATTGTTGATCCAGATGATCACCAAGTATGTTTAGAGAGTGTTGGGATGAATAAGGGTGTTTAGGAGGCGAGATTTTCGTTAATTAGGACGGAACGATTCAGTGCGGTGATGAACAGGTCGGTGACCGTGTTTGTGGTGTATTAATATTCGAAAAGATGAACGAATTTTAGACTTGCGAACTGATTCCTGATAGAAATTCAGTTCGGTATTCTAAACTGCTCAATTGAAGGAAGTGTCAGAGAGCTCGGGTCCAAGCTCTTTTCTTTTTTCTCCTCCCCTTCACAAATGCGAATGAGGGGGTATATATAGCGGGAACTTGCAGACAGCCTTCCGTGAATTTGGGATGACGTGTCGGCTTCTGTGTCATCTACGTTCGGTGCATGTCTTGTCACCGCGGTGTCTTGTCGTAGAGATGGGACAGGCTTGGCTCGGCGCACGTCTTGTCCTTTGCGGTGGACGAGACATGTTGGGTTCGATCACCGTGAGGTCGAATCATACGTGTCGTCCCCTGATGCGCTCTCCCCATCGGTGTTAAGAGTGTGTCAGCGCAGGTGGGCCCCCATCGGTGTCAACTCCCACGTGTCGCCTTCCTGATGACCTTCTTGTGCGGCGTTAAAATCAGCGGTGGTGGACGTTACGGGAGTTCGGGGTATGTCCGAAATGGGAGGCCGGGAGCACGCCTAATTGGTCGATCTTTAGTTGGCTTTATAGAGTAGCCTTTTGCTGAGATGGGCCCGGCCCATTTGGGGTGCTAAGCCCACCTCCAACAGAAATGTGGTCTTATGGATATATGGTGGATGCACACGCACCTGGTGATATCCCGCAGTGAGATCCAACTTCGTAAACACTGTAGCTCCGTGCAAATCGGCTAACATATCGTCAACAGTGGGAATCTGGATTCGATATTTGACTGTGGCGGAGTTCAAGGACTCATCCTTTTTCTTGACCAGGAGCACCGAAGAAGAGAAATGGCTTGAGCTAGGTCGAATCAAACCAGATTGAAGCATCTCGTTCACCTGTTTCTCGATTTCTTCTTTCTAGAAGTTAACATAGCGGTAAGGCCGGACGTTGACAGGATTCAAGCCTTCTTTGAGCGTAATATGGTGCTCAATCTCACGTGAAGGGGGTAATTGTGAAGGAATCTGGAAAACATCGTCAAACTTTAGAAGAAGTTATCGCATTTCGTCGCTGATTTCAGGTACGACATGTTTCTCCTCATGGATCGTTAATGCAAAACATGATTGGCCCATCTTAGCTTCCCTTGTTATTTCCTCATAATGGGCCTTAGTGATTTTTTTTATTTCTCAACCCATTTATCTTCACCCTTCGTTCAGCCCAAGTGAATTCTAGAGATTGGGTCTTCCAGTTACAAATAATATGCCCTAACACCATCAGTATCGCGTTCTCTAAATCTCTTATTATTATTTGGTAATTTATTTAATCAGAAGAGATGAAAATAGTTAAGATATATCTCTTATTTTGGAACCGTAAGACCATCTCTAACGGGGGATCTTGAGGAATTCTTAAGGTTTTTAAGAATAAAAAAAAATGAAAAAAATTAAATACCTAAAAACCGATCCTTAGCTAAAACTTTTTAGAGCCGGTTTTTAACGAGTCTTTTAGGACAGGTGTTGAGTCCTCATTGGTTTTTGCTAAAAAAATTGACGGTAAAATCTCTCTCCTCTCTCGACAATTTCTTGTCGAAATCAAAAGCTATTTGGGGACGATTCGATCGCATCAATGGCGGAAGAGAAGAGTTTCAAGTATGTGATCGTCGGAGATGGTGTTGCAGTCGTAAGTCTCTGTTCTTCTCGTTTTGCTTTTGATTTTCCGCACGATTGGTTTCTTATTATTGAATCATTGATTTGTTTATTGCTGAATCTCGTAGCTAATCATCATCGATTACATCGGAAGTTCAGATAAAGGTATGTAGATGGTTTCGTTTACGACTTAATCCTCCTTTTTTGTTTCTTCTTCTCATCTTTAGATATTTTACACTCGTCAATTGCTCAATTTTTGTTGGGTTTCTCTTGTTAGAAATATAGGAAGTAGCTTGAATTAATCATAGATATTCAATGGGGTGTGAAATTTATAGTTTTTTTAGTACTGTGTTTGGATCAAAAGTAGGGAATCGTAAAGTTGAGTAGCGATGATTTTGTAATCTGGAGAGGGTTTGGCCATTTTGATGTTGATCTTCTTCTTCGAAAACACAGTTTAGTTGTTGTCTTCTAGATTACCTCTGAGTTGGGGATTTCTATGGATGTCCCGTAGGTTTTTGGTTCCTTCCCGTTTTAGACCAATCACTCTACCATCTTTGTCTTAGCAATCTTCGGGCTCCTCTTGTTTCGTTTTGGATTTTGGAACAGAGCTGATGATAACTAGTCTATTTTTCAAGAGGAGTTTGCTTAGTTACTACTCACTTGCTGGTTCTCCTTTTCAGAATAATTTAAAATGCACCGGGTTGGAAGTGCCGGGAGTAATGGCGGTTTTGTCCGCACTCGCAAAGAGAAAAAGCTTACGTATGTTTTAAATGATGCCAACGACACAAAGGTCAGGTTGTTTTACACCATTATGGTTTTCTGCCATTCAGAATTGTGTTACCCTTTCTTTGATTTCTCTTTTTTTTCCTGGTTCCTTCATATTCTTTAACCAGACAAGACTTGAAATGGTTTGAAGTTATAGATCAACTCATTCCTGATGATGTTTTTTTATCTAATGTGCACGCTGCAGCATTGTGCTGGCATAAATTGCTTGGATGTGTTGAAGTCGTCTGTTTCTTGTGATCAAAGTTACCTCTTCACTGGAAGTCGTAATGGTAAACTCAAGAGATGGGCATTTGACGTTCAGAAGGTTGAGATTGCCTTCATGAGCATGGAAGGAGATGCTTTGCACTGGTTACAGTGGCTTCGCCAACAAATCCCAACACTGTCTTGGATACAACTTAAGACAGAATTGATGGAACAGTTTGGAGGAAATGTTATTGCATCTCCGTTCGAACAGTTAGCAGCTCTTCTGTTTGTGTGTGCCAAAGATAACAGACTTGGTCACTGATATGTGCATATTCTACATGTATTTAGCATGCATTTCATATAGATTTTAGGTCATTCTCTTGGATCCTCATGACATTTCATACTTGTTTTGTCCCATTTAGAGTATTAGGAGCTGCATTAGGTCCTAGTGAGTCTTTTGCATGTTTTTGAAGAGTTTACTAGGTGTTTGGAGACACTTGGTGGCGTTTGGAGATTTGGTGCTTAAAGACTAGAGAGGAACCATCCGGATCGTCTCAAAGAACCGATCAGACGAAGGCGATCCGATTTGATACAGCTATTGGAGTCTTCATGAGAGTTGTAGCCCGATGAGTCCTCTAACCATAGGAGTTGGAATCAAGTCATTCGGACGTGTGGTTTGAGAGATATGGCTGATTTACCAGAGATAGGTCCGCCTGGCGGAGACGATTTCTTCAATACCGAAGTCACTGGTCGGTGCAACTGCTCGGTGTGGATACAAAAGAAAAATTCCTTAGCACCGATGTGTGGTACCGAGGAGTGACGTTGGTATTGAAGGGTCTCCACTCTGAATTAGCCTCGGTGGTCTTCAACAAAGTTGTAGAGGAGTGAATAAGCTTTACACAGGAGTTTGAATCGGGTTATTTGGACGTATGTATAGGGAGATAAGACGGATTTACTGAATGTATGTCCGTCTGGCCGAGAGAAGATGAAACCGTCCAAATAACCGGAAAAACGAAGGCCTTCCGTTATGATTCAACTCAAACGGTCCTCATCAGAGTTGTAGAGGGACGAGTTAGCTGTCTACATGACTTGGATTCAGGTCATTCGGATGTCAGGTGCAAGAGTTATGGCCGATTCACTGAAGACGTATCCAAGTTTTGGCCGGGTCAATACCCGGTTTGTCCCGGGTTGACCCGGTCCGACCAAGCTCAAGAAAACACTTTTAAATATTGTTGAGACCCATTTTTTTTAGATCTAAGTTTCTTTTTCTCTAGAGTTGGGTTTTATCCCAAACTCTTTCTAAGATGATTTTGGATGGATCTACATCATTCATGCCACTCTAGTGAAGGATTCTTCAACCTATCTATATATTATGTTTATTTAATCTTTGTTCTTTATCTTTATGTCTTTTTTCCCTTGTGTTCTATCTTGTTCTTCATATTTAGGCATTATGCCCCTTTTTGTTGGATTTTGGATTTTGCTTGATTTTGATGATTTGATGATTGATTCTTGATGCTTATGTTCTTAATCCTTGCTTTCCTTTCTTTCTAAGTGATCCTAGTGCTAGATTGGGCTTGAGAGAGTCAATCTAGATCATAGGAAAAATCATGCACACAAAGTGTTTGATGAAATTCCCCTAGGAGGTTAGTAAGAGATAAACATTCTTAACCTATGAAAGTAGTTGCTTAAGGTGTTTATTGGTTGATTTGAATTTTGATCTAAATGCTTGCTAATCATTTTATCACAAATGAGAGTTTGATCTTGATTAAGTGATTAGCAAAGTGATTAGTGCCTTGAGAGAGGATTAGTCATAATTAGTGATCTTAACCTAAGGATTAGCATTGATTGTGTGTTAGGCATCGTTATTCAATTGTCTTGATGATTATATGATGATGATTTAGGTTGATCTTTGTTAGGTCCTTCACTTAGGTTGGTTCTCAATGCTAGATTTGATGAGATAAACCAAAGTCTAGAACTACACCTAGATTAGGTAGTTCTAGTTGGCGTGACAAACCAATCTAGAGCTACACCCTAGGATTTTTGGTCTCATCCCATGCATTAGGAAGAGATTCGAGTAAACAGTGTTAGTGCTAGATTAGATTTATTCTATGGAGTCTTGAACTTCGGCATTTCACTCCTAGCCGGAGTTTAAATGAATTGCTTGAAACGAATCTTTTGTGAGCTTTTCGTGCCTAGCCAACGATAGTTGATGTCTAGGGTGATTAGTGAACTAAGTGGGATTGGAGGTCAATGCTTGTTAATCATCCTATCACAAACGGCGGTTTGTTCTTGATTTGGTGATTAACAAAGTGATTAGTGGTACGACGGTGGATTAGTCAAAATTATGAATCCCATGTTCTAGGATAGTGTTTAATGCAATCTTAGACATCATTGTTTGCTCATTAATCATCTTCTTGATAGTTCATTCCATGATCCAACACTTATCTTTGTTTTCTTTCTTGCATTTGTTTCCTTAGTTTAAAAAAAACATAAAAACCCAAAAACATTGCTCTAGCTTAGGAAGTTTCATGCATTCCTAGTGTATTGATCTTAACCTCCTCGGTTCGATACCTCAAATACTACAATGACATGAGTGGGATTTTAGTAATTGACTAGTAAAAATCCTACTATCAATTTGGCGCCGTTGCCGGGGAGGTTTAGCATTGATCATTAGAATTTTGATTCTTCTTAAGACTAGAGCTTTTTACTTTCTTTTGTGGCTAATATTTTCACTTCTCTTGTGAGTTTCATGAAGGGATTTACAATGAGGAAGCAACCGTCAAGCTAGTGACTTTAAACGCGCCCCTTGGAAACCTCCTGGAGCCTATCCCTTGTCGAGCTTGAGACACAAAACAAGCAAGTCAATAAGGGTCTTTTGGGTCAAAGGTCGTGGTATGTGAGGGAAGGAGGGCTTGAGCAACAACGTGTCACACTCCTCTCTTCACCATCTCCATTCCGCTAATCTCACTCCTCCTTTGTAAGTATCTCTTTTCTTTTTTAGTATTTGCATTTCATCTTTTGTTTTTAGTCTCTCTCTTGAACTTCTTTCACACCAAGACGTTGTGATTTAAGTTTGGGGGAGGAACCGGTGTCTAATCATGTGTTTTGTGATCTTATTTTCCTTTTGCATCTTGAGTCTCATGCATATCATGCATTTTCAATAAATTTGAATTTTTTTTGAACTTTTGTACATTTTATCTAGGATTGAGTCTAGATGCATATCATATTAAGTAGCTTTGCATGAGCATTAGGAGCAATGATAGATTATCCTTTTAAAGTATCATTTTTAGAGCTTGATTCAATGCCCTCGTTGCTTGTTGTTTGATGCTTTTGATCTCATGTTGAAATCAATGATGAACCATATCTCGATCTTGCGTTTCATTACTAGGGTCTTAGCTAAAGCAAGTTTTGATTTGATTCCAATCCTACCTAAGTGAAAACCATAATTTTGACATTGAAATTATCATGCTTGTGCATTGCATAGTGAATTCATGGTTACCATATACATATTTGGGCTCTCTTATCCTTTCCACCACTCTTTTGCTAGTCCAAGTAGCCGATTCCCATCATTGGAACGGTTTACCATACCTTTAACCTACCCTCCGTTCAAGCCAAAATCTTTATTGTGCGTATGTGGGGCCTAATTTTTTGAGTAAGCTTGGCAAAAAGTGTTGAGTTTAGGGCGACAAGGATGGGTTTGCATGTAGATCTAGCCGAACATCAAAGGCTAGACTAGGTTACGCTCGTGGGAAATGGAAGTTTTGGGTTTGGTGTGAACGAAATGGTGTGACTAATGGAATTGTGGATAAGAAGGAAGTGAGTTCAAAAGAATGAAGTGAAGGTGAAAGGGGAATGAAATATTGTGATGTGGTTAGTGAAAGTTATCAAGAATAGCTCTTAGTGATAGTTATAGCCTCATAGAAACAAAGGAAAAAGCCAAAAATTGGCTAAGACATCAATTGGTAAATGATGAGGCAAGACAAATAAAAAGAAAGAAAGAAGAGCTAAAGAAACAACAAAAAGAAGCACGAGACCACAAGATTCAATGGAGAAGAAGAAATTCCCCAAGTGAGAAAAGATGAAGTGGAAGAAGGAGTTCAAGTATGGGACATGACGGCAAAAAGGCCAAGAGAAATGATTTAGGCATTGGGTAGATGTGAGTCTATCCTTGTATGCATAGATTGCCTTTTACTCTTAGCATTTTGTTAAAGCTTGCTCATTCATTGAGAGATCCCTTGCATTAGAGTAATCCCCTACATTTGAGATCATCTTTATCTCAAGACCTTCACCCTAACCAAATGGATTCACTTGCCTTGCATAAGCATGATTCACTTGAAACGATTAATGAATGTTAAAGGATTGGATGACATGAATACTTATGTAAGTTGAGGCTTGAATTTGATTCGTATAGGGAAGGATATGGCTAGCTCTTTTTGAGTAGACTTGTTTGATCGCATCTTACAGCTAGTAACTTGGACATTGAGTTAAATTTTTTTTATGGCACTTTTGGATTTGAGCTCCCATATTTAGTCTTCTACCTTTCTTTATTCCTGTTTGCTTGAGGACAAGCAAAGGTTTAAGTTTGGAAGAATTGATATGTGCATATTCTACATGTATTTATCATGCATTTCATATAGATTTTAGGTCATTCTCTTGGATCCTCATGGCATTTCATACTTGTTTTGTCCCATTTAGAGTATTAGGAGCTGCATTAGGTCCTAGTGAATCTTTTGCATGTTTTTGAGGAGTTTACTAGGTGTTTGGAGACACTTGGTGGCGTTTGGAGATTTGGTGCTTAAAGACTAGAGAGGAACCATCCAGATCGTCTCAAAGAACCGATCAGACGAAGGCGATCCGATTTGATACAGCTCTTAGAGTCTTCATGAGAGTTGTAGCCCGATGAGTCCTCTAACCATAGGAGTTGGAATCAAGTCATTCGGACGTGTGGTTTGAGAGATATGGCTGATTTACCAGAGATAGGTCCACCTGACAGAGACGATTTCTTCAATACCGAGGTCACTGGTCGGTGCAACTGCTCGGTGTGGAAACAGAAGGAAAATTCCTTCGCACCGACGTGTGGTACCGAGGAGTGATGTCGGTATTGAAGGGTCTCCACTCCGAATTAGCCTCGGTGATCTTCACCAAAGTTGTAGAGGAGTGAATAAGCTTTACACAGGAGTTTGAATCGGGTTATTTGGACGTATGTATAGGGAGATAAGACGGATTTACTGAAGGTATGTCCGTCTGGCCGAGAGAAGATGAAACCGTCCAAATAACTGGAAAAAGAAGGCCTTCCGGTATGATTCAACTCAAACGGTCTTCATAAGAGTTGTAGAGGGACGAGTTAGCTGTCTACATGACTTGGATTCAGGTCATTCGGATGTCAGGTGCAGGAGTTATGGCCGATTCACTGAAGACGTATCCAAGTTTTGGCCGGGTCAATACCCGATTTGTCCCGGGTTGACCCGGTCCGACCCAGCTCAAGAAAACACTTTTAAATATTGTTGAGACCCATTTTTTTTAGATCTAAGTTTCTTTTTCTCTAGAGTTGGGTTTTATCCCAAACTCTTTCTAAGATGATTTTGGATGGATCTACATCATTCATGCCACTCTAGTGAAGGATTCTTCAACCTATCTATATATTATGTTTATTTAATCTTTGTTCTTTATCTTTATGTCTCTTTTTCCCTTGTGTTCTATCTTGTTCTTCATATTTAGGCCTTAAGCCCCTTTTTGTTGGATTTTGGATTTTGCTTGATTTTGATGATTTGATGATTGATTCTTGATGCTTATGTTCTTAATCCTTAGTAAGAGATAAACATTCTTAACCTATGAAAGTAGTTGCTTAAGGTGTTTATTGGTTGATTTGAATGTTGATCTAAATGCTTGCTAATCATTTTATCACAAATGAGAGTTTGATCTTGATTAAGTGATTAGCAAAGTGATTAGTGCCTTGAGAGAGGATTAGTCATAATTAGTTATCTTAACCTAAGGATTAGCATTGATTGTGTGTTAGGCATCGTTATTCAATTGTCTTGATGATTATATGATGATGATTTAGGTTGATCTTTGTTAGGTCCTTCACTTAGGTTGGTTCTCAATGCTAGATTTGATGAGATAAACCAAAGTCTAGAACTACACCTAGATTAGGTAGTTCTAGTTGGCGTGACAAACCAATCTAGAGCTACACCCTAGGATTTTTGGTCTCATCCCATGCATTAGGAAGAGATTCGAGTAAACAGTGTTAGTGCTAGATTAGATTTATTCTATGGAGTCTTGAACTTAGGCATTTCACTCCTAGCCGGAGTTTAAATGAATTGCTTGAAACGAATCTTTTGTGAGCTTTTCGTGCCTAGCCAACGATAGTTGATGTCTAGGGTGATTAGTGAACTAAATGGGATTGGAGGTCAATGCTTGTTAATCATCATATCACAAACGACGGTTTGTTCTTGATTTGGTGATTAACAAAGTGATTAGTGGTACGACGGTGGATTAGTCAAAATTATGAATCCCATGTTCTAGGATAGTGTTTAATGCAATCTTAGACATCATTGTTTGCTCATTAATCATCTTCTTGATAGTTCATTCCATGATCCAACACTTATCTTTGTTTTCTTTCTTGCATTTGTTTCCTTAGTTTAAAAAAAACATAAAAACCCAAAAACATTGCTCTAGCTTAGGAAGTTTCATGCATTCCTAGTGTATTTATCTTAACCTCCTCGGTTCGATACATCAAATACTACAATGACATGAGTGGGATTTGAGTAATTGACTAGTAAAAATCCTACTATCAGTCACCAAATTTGCCAATTGGTTGATTTCTTAGATGAGAATTTAATTGGAAAGATGATATATAATCTGATTTTGCTTGATGTGTCTGGAATTTGCCTAATGGAGCTAACAATTTTTTTTGTAAGAACCCCTAAGGTTTACCATTGGAGGTGAAAAAATTGATGGGGTTCTTAATTTTTAAATCATCAAAATTTAGTATTAAAAAATTCTTAAGAACCCCCTCTTGGGGTTTAGCATTGGAGATGCTCTAAGATACGGTTCTTAGCTGCCACGTGACTAATTTTCATTGGACAGAGGTGTTAAAAAGAAAAAATGTGCGATGTCTTTCCTTCTTCTCTCTCGTCGCTTTTCATCGCTCTCTCCGTCGTCAACCTCCGTCGTCAACCTCCGTCTTCCGGCCGCCGATTCGGTTTGTCTCCTCCGCCTCTCTCTCTCTCTCTCTCTCGTTCAACGGGCAAAGTTTTTTCGTCCATCTGCTTTTCTCGATGAGCTCCAGTTCGAATCCAGCGGCTTTTTCTCCGGAAGAGGTCAGATTTTAGCCCCAATCTGATTAGGGGTTTTCATTTCTTGTGATCAGATTAGTTTTTCTTCTTCTACTGTGGTTACAAGTTCATGATTGTTGGGTCTGAATCAGAACACGTTCTATGGTCTCGGCAAAAGGATCTTATATGATTTGAATTATTATAAACCCTATTTGAATTGTTGGGTCTTATATGATTTGAATTGTTATATTGTCATATCTTTGTCGCGATTCTCAACAACGATTTTGGACCTGAATTGATGAAATTATATACTAAACCACAGATCTTCTTTAATCGTCCAACTTGGGACTCAGTGAGCAAGCTTCATTTTCTTCCTCTGTTTATAAGATGAATTGTCTTCAGAATCTTCCCAGGTAGGTCTCTTCTTGTTTTCACTTTCCTGTTGTTCATTTTGGTTCTTTGATTCCTTTTTCTTCTTCTTTCTGACTTCAGATCCTCAGTCTCACCTTTGTTGGGCTTTGGGGGCAATCAAAGAGATCCTTCTTCGTCTTCTTTGAAGATGATGCTGGTACCAACTATTGATTCCAAAAACAAAACAAAAAACCAATTTTCTTTTTATATCTTCTAACTTTTGGGAAACTCTTTTGCAGCTACCGATCAAAGCCAATGATCCTAAATCTCGACTTGTTTTACAGGTGAAAATTGGTAGTTTAATAATGTTTTGATTTATCATTCTTGCTTGCAATATTTGAAACTTGTGGAAAAATGCTTTGACGACTGTAGGTGGTATCAGTTTCAAAATCCAGCTCGGAGATGAGTGGTGTTTCAAAGAAGGAAGAGAATTCTGATGAATATAGCCAAGACATGACTCAAGCTATGGGTGCTGGTATATTTGTCTACCAACTCGAGTGTTCATTTTGAAGAACAAGTTTCTGATCAAATCACAAATTACAATACTCTTCTTTCTTATTTCAGTTTTGACCTACATACACGAACTAGGAATGAACTACAACTTCATTCGTCCTGATTTAATTGTGGGATCGTGCTTACAGGTTTCTCTATAGGGTTCTAGCATTGGACAACCAAAAAATGAGGGTCTCTTACCAAAGTTTCTTAACCCACTTTAATATTAAACAAATGGTTAAGAAACCCATTTGGATCTCTTGCGTTAATCATGCCCTAATCTCTCTAACCATATCACAACATCGATACCCTTCCAGTTACAAATAATATGCCATAATCTCTCTAACCCTTCGCTCGTCGCAACTGAAGCATAACCTAAACTGCGCTTGCGTTTCATCTCCTCCCAACTCAACTTCTTCGGCACCGGTGTATTCGACGTAGAGCTTTGTGAATTGAACGGTTGCGCGTATGAACGCGGAGTGAACGCCTTTCGTTGTTTATGCAATTGCTAATCTCGGAGTCGGGCCAGCTTGATTACTACTTGTAGTATCGTTGGTGAGAACATACTAACATTGTCAGCGATGGCGTCCTTCAATCCTCACAGAAAAGTCCCGACGAGAGCTTCCTCCGACCAATTCTCGACTTTGTTCATCAACCGCTCGAACTCCTTTTGATAGTCTCGTAGTGATCCTGTTTGTCGGATTTTTGACAACGCTTCATGAAAGTTTTCACCCTCCGACGGTCCAAACCGCACCCACAACTCATGCTCAAACGTCTCCCAAGCTGCGGTGTTTGAATCGAGCCTCAGCGCCTTAGAGATAGCCTGCCACCACGTGTTTGCTTCGGCCATAAGGTGATACGACGCAAAGCTCTCTCTCTCTGCTCCATGGGTATCTCGTAAAAAGTGAAATATTGTTTTAGTTTACTCAGGCACTCGGTGGGATCTCCTCCGTCAAAACGTGGACAATTGAGTCGTATGTGTCGATTGTGATTAGATGGTGCCGCGATCGGATTAGCCACCTCGTCTCTTCTTCCCACTGGTGGATTGACTTCAGGTCGTTGATGTCCCCGCGGAGCGCTTAAGGTGCTTTCATGGTTGTGCGACATCATCTCCATCATCCTCCGCATAGACTCCCCTAGTGATTTTTCTGATTCTTCCATTCGCCGGAACTTCTCCTCAATAGCCTCCTCCATACTACGAAGTTTGTCACCAATGCCGCTCTGCATCTTGTACAGATCGTCCGTGACTAACCCTAACCCCTTCTCAAGCTATTCAAGTCTGTCTTTTTTTATTAGCCATTGACTCTGGTGATGTCAAGACAAACGTTTTTTGTGTTTTTTGGATGTAATGAGTTTAGTGTGGTGAAAAGAAATGAAAAAACATAAAAAATTGGACCGAGCACACGTGCTCTGATACCAAATGATAGCGATGATTTTTGTCAAAGCTTTAGAAAACAGAGCATGTGAAATAATTGCAGAGAACACAAAAAAAAAATACTTTTTGGATAGTTGATATTGCCCCTTTTTAGGTTTTCATTATCTTAAATAGAGAAGTACAAGAATGGAAATGGAGGTTTAGCTCCTACAACGAAAGGAAAATGGGAAAGTGGAGGAGATGGTTCCTATTCAACAGAAAACCCGATTCTCCTTAATTATTAATAACTGAAACAAGTAAAACAAATAATAAATCATGAATTGAGAAAATAGAACCGAGTTCCAATTACGTCATGTATATCCGGTTTGAAATTCTGGTTCGGTTCGATACTCTTCTCTCAGGTTCTGTCGTTGTAACTCCATCATGGGCCTCGCAAGAAAGGAAGAAATCTCGTCCCAAATAAATCAAAGCCCAACTGTTGGATCCAGTCAACATCAGCAAAAGAAGACAAATGTTGTACCTGCAAAACAGAGAGAACAAAGAGACGTTAGTACGGTTACAAGGAGCGTCTGCCATGAGAACAAATTCACCTTAGACAGTTGTATTAGGGATCTGAGCGACAATAATTCTAGATTGTTCCGCTTTGTCTATATAAAACAAGGGTGTTTTGCAAAAATTAGCATTTTCTAAATTTTGCATAATTTTTAAACACTTAATTTACTGTTCATAGTTTTTTAGCACTTTGTTACTATTCATGACAATTTTACCTATGTACAGTACGACGTTTAAGCTTGTAGATGGTACACGGATAGACAAATAGAGATGTATTTTCGTTAGTTACACGCTAAAAGACACAATAATAAGTAAGTATTAACATTATATTTTTTTAATAAGTGTTAATCTATGCAAATATGTCTATAAACAATGTGTAAATCTCTTTTGTAAATCATTGAAAATACAAAGTATTATTCAGAAAAAGATTGTCTCTTTCCTTTCCTTAACAAACTCAACATAAACAAATAAAAAGGTTAACAACGAATCTCTATAATATTATTTAAAATGACATTTTTAAAAATAATTTTTTTTTGTAAGTTATTACATGACATGCCATTAAAAATAATTAAGAATAATTAAAATAATAAAAGATATAATAGTCTTTTAAAATTATTGATTAGAATATGGAAAATATATATTTTTCATTAAAAAAGTTAATTATTATTTAATTTCTTAATTATTTTTAATACTATATATTTTAAAATAATAATCAATTCATATATATATTCAAATAAAAAAATATATTCAAAATCCTGCTATAATTTTCACTATAATTTATTATATTTTATTTGAAGATATATATCAAAACAATAAACGTGTTTGATAAATTACTCTACGCTATAATTAGTGCTAATTAAATCATAGTTTACAATACAATAAACGTGTTTGATAAATGTTATTATTTAGATTTACAATGAATACTACATTTAAATAAAAATAAAAATTTCCGAGCTAGAAACACTTCTGTGGACTATGATAAGATCAAGCTCGAAGGAGCGTGATAAGGGAAACAGTCCAACACGGGAAAATAACAAAGAGAAGTCTCCATCTATTCCGATAGGGGCTGATGCCGCAAAAACATGGGTGGAGGAAGAACCTGTTAATGCAAAGGAAGAGATAGAATCTGTAATAGAGGAGGAGAACCTGCCAAAAGATGACACTACAAGAAAACATTGTTTTTGCCACTGCTGAAATAGTTTCAAAGTAGTCGCATATCAAGATTTTGAGACTTTTTGTGATTCCAACAAGTAGTTGCAAATCGCTAGTCGCAAATTTTTTCCGTCGCAAAAAGGTGGCAAAATTACGACTAATATGCGACTCCGTAATTAGTGGCAATTTTTGCGACTAAATTAAAACTACAGTAATAGTCACAACCTGAAATTTTTTTGCGACTGAGATGAGACTCAAAGGAGTAGTTAAAAATAGAGTCACAATTTAGTGGCATATTATGCGACTAATTAGTGACCACAACGATTTGCGACTACATGTTATTTTAATTTTGTTTAAAAATTAATTATTGTTAAACAAGAGTAACCATTTTGCGACTACAATTATTATTATTATTTTTTTTTTTAACTTAGTGACCATTTTGCGACGCTCACACAAATTAAAAAAAAAAAATTTGGACTGAGCGAAAGATCCTTTGATGCTCGGGCAGAGGAGGCTGAGGGGAGGGAGAGAGACAGAGATGCGATTGGTGGTGAGGAGTGGAGGAGCAAGAGGCGGTGGGCCTGAGAGAGACCGGCGATTCGGCGGAGCTAACGCCGTCTCGAACCAGGCGGTGGAGGAAGGAGTCGTGTTGGGGTAGAGACCCACGCCGGCGGTGGAGGAAGGAGTCGTGTCTGGTGGGAGATTAACTCAAGTGAGCGAGTAAGATCCAACTTCTTACTCGACTCGTCATCATTATAAACCATGTCAATATCATCATCGTCATCTGATGCAAATGCAAATGCCCCACTTTCATTCCTACCATCTTCCTCTGAATTCACACCAGCTCCAGCCAAAACTTTGAGCTCAAACTTTCTACGCCCTTCTCCAATATCATCTCTTTGCGGTAAATCATCATCTCCAGAAACATGAGGTG
Source organism: Eutrema japonicum (assembly GCA_030161315.1). Classification (NCBI taxonomy): domain Eukaryota; kingdom Viridiplantae; phylum Streptophyta; class Magnoliopsida; order Brassicales; family Brassicaceae; genus Eutrema; species Eutrema japonicum. The sequence goes on along the minus strand of BSQW01000005.1, from coordinate 10,797,364 downwards.
AAAACAGATTTTTCCTGATCATTCTGTTACAAAGAAAGCAGATTTTTTCAAGTTAAACAAAACAGCAACGGTGATAATAAAACATAGGGAAATGTGCCAGTAAGCAAGAGCTTGGGTGAGTTCAATCAGGAAATGCTTAGATCTGTTTTCACCTGGTGCACCTTTTTTCTTCTTGTCTTCTCTCAATTTGACGATTTTCACCGGCGGAGATCAGCAAGTGGATACCAAGAAAGTCTCAAACAGAAGAGATTAACTCAAGTGAGCCTACCGATTCGCCGGAGGAGTCGCCGGCGTGGAGCAGCGGTTAATTGGGAGGCGCTGGATTCGCCGGAGAAGTCGCCGGCGTGGAGCAGCGATTAATTGGTCGTCTCCTTCCTGTGGCTTTCTTCTCCTTCTCCTCTGGATCTTACTTAACCAATTTTTATTGTGCAGGTTGTTGAAAGGAGGCGTATGTATTAAAAAGACTGAAGAAAACCAAAAAAAAAACAAATTGAGACCAAATTGCGACTTCCACACAAAAAAAAACGGTAAATCCAAATGATTTTGGATCGGTGGCGGGATCTAATTTATTTAGTAGTTGCAATTGGGTCGCTAAATGTGTGACTCTTTTGCGACTCGTTCAATTTATATCGCAGTCGGTTTGGTTCCGGTTATTTTCCGATACCCAATTTTGGATACTACGGGTATTTTTGGTTTTATGGGTATATTTTCTTTATTTGTTTTCAGATTTTTTGGGTATATTTTTGTATTTGTAGTCTATTTTCTTTATGTTTTTGGGGTTTTAGATATATTTTCAGATTTTCTTAAATATTTTCAACTTATATGTTTAGTGTAACATTTAAGAATTATATAAAATGAGTTTTTATACAGATTTTAGTAGAATTATTATTAGATTTTACTAGTTTTAAGGTTTCTAAACCAAAATATAAAGATTATGTATGAAGTTATGTGAAAGGTGTAATGTATGTTGATGATAAATGTTTTGATATAATTAATATTGATGTTATAGTTTTTTCTGCATATATACAAATTTGAATGTGAGTTTATTAGCCTATTTACTTGAAATGTACAATATAACATTCACAAACATTGTTAAAAAATGTGAATTTTGTAAATTTTAAATCAAGTTAGTCACAAAGTAGTCAAAAATTAGCGACTACTTTATGACTCTATCGATATTTTTT